>CM052205.1:4967586-5567586 GCA_028454225.1 Lasioglossum leucozonium | reverse complement strand
TTTCGTTAGCTAGGTGAAAAGCAGAGCTTCGAAATGACGGATGGAAATTGTTGTAACAGTTGATTTTTTGGCTCTTCGAAGCTTTACGAAGCACCATCGTTCAAAATAAACGTTATGAATAGATTTTTAATTGTCCAAATAGGAGCCAAATAGAAATTCCCCTTTTTCTAGGCTGACCTAAAAAAATTGAACTAGTTCTTCTAATCTTGCTACGCGTTTAATATTCTTCTACTAATTTTTTTATTAGATGCATTAAACGATTTGATGTATTTGTAGCAAACATTAATAAGAGGAATTATTGATTAGCCGGGAGAGAGCACTGCGTTCTACACACTCGTTTTAGACGCGAAAGATCTGGTTTGGAACTTATTTAACTTTACCCGGGATATTCGACGTCGAAGGAGGAATTTACTGAATAAATAATTTATCTATCCATCGGATTGACGTTTGACCAATTTTCCATTGCGTGCATAAGGATCATGTGCATTAGCCCAGTGTAAAATTCACGATACTTTTTAATATTTAGGAACCTGTGGTAGAAGTTTCAGTGTTCTCTCGACCACAAACGTCATCGACTATAACTCTTTAATAGTCGCCAGAAGAGTATAGACGGGGATAGTTGAATTCGGTTGATCGGGTAAATTAAAGCTTCGAGTCGTGCTCTTGTTTGATTGTTGAAAGACGAATGAAATCGACTAAACGTGTGCTATTTGCTGACTAGTTCAACTGTCGTCTCTCCGAGGAGTATTTCTGTTCTACGTGCTCCATGTTCGATCTGTGATTAATTAGAACACGAATCGCGAATTAAACAGTCTCGAAACATTAATGAAATTGGGTCGCATAAAAACATGGAATATTTGAGTCTCTGTAATGTGACGATAAGAAATTATTCTTATTTCCCACCGAGACATTTTTTAATCGTTCGGTATAGCCTGCAGTAGCAAGTGTCTGTTAGATCCTCTTAAAATATAAAATTTATATTTTGCATAAAGATCCGCAGTCTAGCCAACATATTTTAGAATATCGAACAGACATTCAATTCCTGTTTGCGTCGTATCAAATAAACTTATGCTTCATGAAACCAAGTCCCCCAGTTTAACACTAAATGCGACTAAAATGTTTCAGCTTATAAAACAAGGCTCTATTTATTTTGTGCAATTTTTATTTCGATATGCGCTTGGATAAAAAAGCTTATCGAATCAATGTGACTTCATAATTTCAATAATAGTAAAACGAAAAATATAGAACGGTCTTGTCCAGCTAGGAAGCTTGCGTCGACCACTACGGGACACGACTGTCAATGAGTTCTTGGACCGTTCGTAGATCCCGCACTTAAATTGATCTTACTCGCCGTTTCCCGGATTCGATCGTTTAAACGCGCAACGCTACTAATGCCGATTCCGGTTGCCGGAAGAAAGTCCATGAATGACAATCGGAGGAACCAATTCCCGTGTAATCGGTTCCCAGATAATCGAATTCTTAATTGTCCCCCGTTTATGTGTGCATGTGCGGGGAAATTTCCGATTAACGACCACCAAATTGCAGAAAGCAATCCGGCCGTCCCTAGGACCTAGGCACGGTGGGTGGGGGTGTGTATGCACGGAACGATAAACTTCATTAAGGAAATATTTTCTGGACGCAGGGACAAGAAGCGGCTCTCGTGCAGCGTAACGCGGGGCTTCGGTTATCTGGTGCGATATCACTTAGGTACGGTCGCGTTCGGCGCATTGGTTATCGGTATAGTTCGGTTCATAAGAGCGATAATTTCCTTCGTCCAAAATCGCCTGAAGCGGTACGATAACGACCTAGTGAGGGGAATATTGTGCTGCTGTCAATGTTGCCTCTGGTGTTTCGAGTGCGCTCTGAAGTTCCTCACCAGGAACGCTTACATCGAAACAGGTATTAACCGCTTAAGTGCGCGGGGCGGGTATCTCGAGCGAATCAATTCGAGCATCTTCGGCGTAGCGAGTTCGCCGCCGTCGAAAAATTAGGACGCGCCACGCGTCGTTGTGTTTCCGTGGGGAAACAAAAATTCGAGAATCGTCCCTGCATTTTTCTAGACAAATGAAAACCCGAGTAAAAGAAGATCCCACGAAAATTTTTAAACGTTCCACGCGCGCATTCGGAGAAATAATTTTCCGAGCCGTTTAACAGCGCGTCGCACGATATCGCCGTGTCTTTCTCGGCGAACTGAATAAAAAAAAAAAAAAAGGAAGATACTCCGAATGAGATTCCCGAGATACGCGGCCCGATAATAAAACGCATAGGATAAAGATGCGATAACGGTGTACCGTTGCAGCGATATACGGATGCAACTTCTGCACGGGAGGAAGGAAGGCGTTCCACGCGTTGTCGAGCAACATTTTAAGAGTGGCCGCCATTAACAGCGTCGGCGACTTTGTCCTCTTTCTGGGGAAGGTTCTGGTCGTTACGTTAACGATCGTCTCGGGCATTTATCTGATGCAGGTACGTGCGACGTTAGCTTCTTGAATATATTCGCGGGGAGCTAGTTGCCCGCCCCCGGGAGTTCTCCTAATTTTCTTGCTCTTTCAGAAAAAGGAGGGACTGCATCATCCTTGGGTGCCGATAGCGGTGGCCGGGCTGTTCGCGTTCTTGGTGGCGCATTGCTTCATCTCTATCTACGAGGTAAAAGTCGCTCGATCCGTAGAAAATAGGGTTGAACGATGGCGAGCGTTTAATACCGGTTCGTTTTCTGTCGGTTGCAGATGGTGATCGACACCATATTCATATGCTTCTGCGAGGACTGCGAGAAGAACGACGGGATCAGCAGGCCGTACTTCATGAGCCGCGGATTAATGGTGATTAGGGCTGACTGTTCGATTCGTTTCTTTCGATCGACGTGCTGGTCTTAATACCGTTCGCTTTTGTTCCAGGAATTCGTCGAGAACAGCAAGAAGGCGCTGCATTACCTCGATCACGAGCCATCCAGTCCTAGTTCGTAATCCACTGATGAACTAGCCCCAGCGATGCGGAGAAGCTTGAGCGAGGTTGCTTCCTTCGGAGATCCAGGAAACCGGCCCGCTAGCTATCGCAGAGTCCGGCCAACTATCGGTACACAGTAATGTACAGTTAAACGTCCGGGCAGGACGCTTAAGCGAGGAGGTGACTTCCATCGAAGGAGGGGCGGCAGATGAGCGCGCTACCCGGCAGATATCAGCTTTTAATCGGAAATTCCATTTCAACCTTTTTTATTTAATTGGGAAGCTAGCGCGGCGGACGCTAAAGCGCGCACTACTGCAGTTGCCTCTTCAGGCGCGACGACGTCTCTTCCTGTCACTCTTCCCGAGCGGGTTTTATTAAACAGATTGCACACGGCTGGCTCTCCTCCGCCTCGCGGCTTCCATTTGCACGGTGCCACGTGCGAGGAAGTCTGCCACGCGAGCCGCGGACAATTTTGATCGGCGTCTGACCTCCTTTCGTATCCGGGATTTCGGGCAGGAAGACGGAAAGGGGCCGCAAGATAAACGACGGGCCAGGGAAAGCTTCTGTCGTGCCGAGAAAAGACTGATATCGAATTGACAAACGTATTGTAGCACAAAGAGGCTGATCCAACGCGCGCGAGATGCGTCGACACGTCGCGAACTCCGCCGCGATCCGTTTACGAAAGCTCGAGAGCCTGTTAATTGGATTAGCGTCGTTATTTCGATCCGCGTGTCGAGAGGAATCGTATTCGCGTGGGCCGATTAGCTCGGGCGACTTTAGATGTCGGATTTAAAGCAGGAATCCGCCGACCCAGATCCGGACAGCTCAATTACTCGGTCGAACTAGAGGCAGCCCGGCGCTCTGAACAGGGCTCATTCCTTTTCTTTCCTCAGATAGAGTACGCGCCGCTTCCGGACAGGCAGACAGATCAAATTGTCTGAGACTTAACGGGGGGGTCCTCCGTACACGCGTTCAGACGGCAACGATAACGCGCACATTATTCTTCCACGGCGGAGGATGAACAGCATTGTTGTCCGTCGTTGTCTTTCGGGCTTCTAACCCGGGCTGATCAGCCAGCGAGCGCAGCTTCCGAGCTACAATACCACGTATACCCGAACAAAGCGGATTCACATTCCCGCGAACAATGTTCCGCGATCACCGAGAAGTTCATGTATTTTTTTATAGTCGATCGTCTCTCTATGACGTGTGCAAACTAGGTTTAAGGGACAATCTATACTCACGTTTGACATCATAGCCGTTGCGAAGCGGTGTCCTACGTGTAGCTTGTGTAAGCACAGTGCTCCCTCGTTGGATGTTCGTATTATATTAAACATTGACGAGCATTATAAGTGTTACACTACCTTCCAAAGTAGCATTTAAAAAGTAAATGTGCTTCGAATTATCGATATTTCGCGAAACGAGTGTGTAAAAATCTAGATTAGAATCGACGACGAGCTTACCTCGTCGGTCATAAATGCTCAAAGCGAAGACGTGTAACGGGGGAGCCCTGTGCAACGCTCGCATAGTAGAGACAGAATCGGTTGAAACGAGCGATATTTTGTAAGAGATTCGGAACGGATGCACGATAGCCATAGGAACAGTTTGAAATGCCGCCAGGAACGGCACGCGGCGGCATAGATCAGAGGCGATAGCGCGAGCAGACCGCGCGCGGCAGATACGCGGCGCGATAATGCGCGACTATCCGGGTAATTGCAGGTACATCGATCGCCATGTTGTATATATTTTTTCACGCGAGCCCGCCCACCAATGGTGTATTTCCTTTACGTATGTCACGTTTTTTGATAATCGATTCGTCCACAACGTACGACCACCGCGTCCATTTCGATACGCGGAAGCGCTTGCGGTTGTAGTTACGCGTTGATCAAATACTTGAACGATAGTATTATAATTTTAATAAAAACTCTTTGAAAATAATCGCTCTGTATTTATGGATTTGATTCGTCTGTGTGTTTCAATTGTTTCTTCGTTTACACTTAGCGTTCTTCCTTGCAAACACTTTTGTAACGCAATTTACGCTAAATGCTGCTTGTTTTTGTATATGAAAGGATGCTCGCTATTTCGCGAATGAAGAAAGCACCCGGCCATGTTTAGTAGAAAAGCGGAAAAAATCAAATAAGATCACAGTAAGTTCCGCTGTTTAAATTCCGCGGTTCTGAGAATGTATGATTGCGGATTACCCAATACTTTAGATGCAATAAATAAAAATCATTGTACAGTACAAATTTCTACATAATGATATTGCTTGTCATCATATCCTATAATTATACTGGGTGCTTCTTTCTTTTGCACAGTAGTGTACGTCCGATGACGATGACGATGTACGTCAGGTCGATGATCCGAGAAACGTCTCCCGCAAAGGGTTAATCAAAAGAGTTGTAATTAAATGTGACTCACCGAACTCGAATAGGCTACAATCCTCGAAAAGAAATGATTATACTATGAGAACTGTGTTTCCGGCAACGTCTTTATGGAGGATCGTAATTCCTGAGGGTGGACGATCGTCGAGTAAAGCTGAAGATTTAATTACCTTGCTCGCAGCGTCGCGTCTCTCCTATCCTTTTCATTCTTATAATTAACAGGTAGGGGCGAAACGGCTCCCAGCGATCCAGGAGAACCGGGAACAGAAAAGGACAAAGCAGAGGATGGCAAAGCAGAGAGGTGGTGGTACAGCAGGGTGTTCGATGTTTCGTTACTTTTTCATTTATTCGATTCGGGCACACAGTTATTGCATGAATGATTATGCTCGCCCGTCGACGGAGGATCGCTCCTCGGGGCGGCGCAAGTGGATCGTTTCGTTACACTCAGCTGGCAGTTAACTTGGGTCGACATTTACGAAATCTAAAGCGGACACTTTGTCGTACATATGTGTATGCTCGTCGTTTATTCTTTTTTCGCTTTCACATTCTTTCTTTTATTTTTTTTTTGTTTTCTTTTACGTTTTCGTGACCGAGACTTGGGCGCTTGACGGATCCGTGTATGCGGTATTATAATGTATGCTTGACGTTCATGTATGCGGTGTCTCTGTGTGTGTAGACTCGTGTTGTACAGCTTGATCGCGTTGGTTCCGGTGGAAAAAAGATTCACTTATACAAAAATTACCTCGGGACATTGTACTATGTGTGGCGTCGTCGTCGCCTCGACGACTACAACGGGACTAGCGAACATGAGTTAGCGTAACACGGCGCTTCATCTCGCGAAGCAGCTTCTCTTAGGGAAGGGGGGGGGGCAGGCGCGACACTCCTTCGTTTCCAAAAACGGGCTCGGCCGATCATCGAGGCCGCGCGCGCTGAAGGAGGTCCCTCGCAAACACGAAAAATATCTCTTATTTACCATAGATAGTCTCCGCCGGGGGCTAACAGATCGCCCAGGTCGCAGGAAAGATTGCCGGGTACAGCTTGCGCGACGCTTCGCTAGATTACGTGAACGGCTGTGGGTGTGTATGCGTGTACAACAGTTTGCGCAACTCGGAGCTCCGTTCCGCAAGGTACCTAATAGTATAAGAAATATCCGCCGCGCGGAATTATAACACTCTCGCCGAGCTTTCATGAAATCCATGAGATTCTCTCTCTCTCTCTCTCTCTCTCGCTCTCTCTCGCTCGCTTAATGCCCGGCGACGTAGCGGGTCTTTCTCAGCTAAACTGCGAGATTCACGGGTCATGGGTCTGCTCTCACCTCCGAGTCTCCATCGAGCGGAACCGTCTTAATGCCCGTTCGCGGCCGCCCGACGACTCTCCCGGGGACTCGAGACTCAACGGGCCGCGCGCGGATCACGCGTCGGAGATCCGCTCCGAGATCGCGCGATTGGTCCTCCGCTTGTTCGGCTTCAAGGATCGGGAGATCGCGTCGCCCTCTTCAAGGCCTCGCCGAGTCAAGATCACGTGCGTTGCAACCAAGGTTATTGTACAGTTTTGTTCAGTCTTTATCGCGGAAACCGACCCGTCACAGGCGAGGATCAAAGAATCGGGGATCGTCGGCAGTGACGACTAAAAAGAACCGTCCCTCCCCTCGCGGCGGTGTGTAATAAATTAATTGCTGTATCACGCTGCACGTTGCTCGGCACACACTGGACTGGCGATTTCCTCGGACTATTCGGGTTAAGAATCCCTTTGACGAGGAAGGATTGGAAATTGAAGATCGAAATTGTGGTTTCAAGAAACAGTAAATCATTTGTTTTAGCGCAGTCTTTGTAGATTCTTGATAGTTTTATCGATTGAAATCTGCATCGGTACCGAGAGACTGTCTTTCTAACAGAGATTTTCGACATCTTGATGCTTGTTTATTGTACCCTCGCTGAAAAGTGAAATTGAACTACACTCTTTGGTCTCTTTATCGATCGGGTCTTTATTGGTGCTCCGCTAGGACCCTATCTTCTCGTGGTATAAGCTATCATCGAACTACTAGGTTAATCCCTGTACCCTGATATGGATTTACTTCTCTCTTTCTCTCTCGGATTACTTGGCTAACAGTCTACGAGATGGACACAGTCTTCTTCGAAGAATGAATGAGGAATGGAAACAGTATAAAATTCCATGAAACATCTCGGAAAGGTAACGTTCGCACGTAAAACAAAACGACAAAACAATTAAAGCGATCCTCGATGATCTCAACCGAATGAACAGACTTCAACAGAGGCAGTAGTATAGTACTCAAGTGGTCAACGTAGCTTCCGACGCATCAAATTCTAATCGATGTCGAAAACCTCTATTTAGGTACCATTTTCACATGGTCGAACAAATTCTTTCGATCTTCAGCGGGTAGATCCACTCGCACGTATAAAAGAAGAGGGTGAAAAACGCGAAGCGAGAATAATGCCGAATGACCTGCATTCGATCATCGAAGCGATCGAGTCCCAGGATCCAAGAAACTCCACGGCTCGTGGAGGATTTATGATCGACGCGCCGGCGAAGCCTGCTCAGTATTGCCGTGGATCATCGTAACCAACGTCGCGTTTATCCCAGTCGTGGTCTCTCCGACGAAACCCTTGATGACGATGATGATGATGATGATGCGACGTCGCGCGCTCAGCCGGCAAGCGCGGACAATTGCCATTTGCTTGGGAACGTGGTCTTGAACGGTGCGACGACGAGCTTGCAACGGGAACGAATAAAAAATTTCGAGACGCGGAGTAGCTCTCGCTGGCTTCTTCGAATCCGGGGCGCCTATTTTCCCATCCCTCCTTTCCAAATTTCCATGCGAGCTTATTCCATTGTCATTCTCCACGCTGTTTGGTCCTAGAGTGTATCTTCTCAGTCGACAGTGATAGCGGTATGTACGAGAAACATCTTCTAAATGTACCGAGTGGAGGTATATAATCTTCGAGGACCTCCGAAAGGAGCTCGTGGGGCTTCCGGGATCTAGAGATCGTCTACGTCAGCTACGTTTTCAAAATTTCAATTCACGAACTATCCTTGTTACGCCAGGTCCGATTAGAAAACACCGTGGACTTGTGTGATTTCGCTAAATCGTAATAATACTTCGCTGCCAGGGTTCCTCGAATTATTGGAACTGGCACGACTCCGAGGCTCCGGGGCTCCGTGATCCTTCCCTGAGTCCCTTTCCCATCGTTTCGTTCTTCGCGTGTAGCACCAGTGACGACGTTTCCATCGAGTTCATATATGCGTGCGCCGAATCGATATCCACATTATACAAATTCGATGTCGTTTCGCTTTGGAACCGCTCGTGGTCCGTCTTGAGAGTCCACCAGCGTTCCGCGAGAGGGTACGTAGGAAAATACTACGACGATCTTAAATGAAAATAGGGTGAGGGGACAGATAGATAAATAAAAGGGAGGGGGAAGGAGGACAGCTAAAGGAAGACCGTCCACGATATCGCGGCTTCTCGGTGTCCGCGTACGTCAGGATGATTTGGTTGCGTTGCTACCTCGATTCGCTTCGCGTGACACGATTTTTTAAATAATGAATAATAATATTAATCGTAGTCAATAATAATAATAATAATTATCATATATAATAATATTAATAAACTCTGCAATATTCAATATAGGTTTGTTCACACGGACTAGATACACTTCCCGGCGAGCGACCGATCGATCGATACGCTCTCTTCTTCCCTCTTGACTCGACCCTTGTGCTCATCGACACGCGTCGTTCAAGGCGCGCGCTGGAGAGGGATAAAGAGGGTTAGCAGGGCGAGGAGAGCGAGGAGGCGGTGGAGAGGGAAGAGGAGGAGGTGGAAGTGGGAATGAGCCATGAATCGGTTGAATACATTGACCATTGACGCATGCCGCGCGTAATCACCGGGGTCGTGGCTAACGATTACCACAATCTCGCGTTCGGATGATCCGTTCGCTCTCTCTAACTCTACGAATCGCCTTCGCCGTCTGCACACTCGTTGCATCGTTGCGGCCGACCGTTTACGCAACCACCAGTCTCTCCGCGTTATTAGAAAATAGATTGCACTTGGTGATAACCACGTGGCCTCTCTCTCTCTTTCTCTCTCTCTCTCTCTCTCTCTTTCCCCGCATTCCCCGCTCCGTGCCAGTAATCGTTAATCCATCGCAGCGAAGGAACATTGCATCTGGCCGCGCGGCGCGTTCATCGACAAATCATTCAATCATATAGTGCGCCACACGGTGTTTCGATCATTCGATAGAAAAGATAACTTCGGCGCGTAATATTGGCGCAATCTTGCGTCATCTATACTATTACAAACCAAATGTTCGAACCTCTATTGAATACAGTTAAATTTGTTGTTGAAAGAGTCAAATTCGATCGAAGAGACGTTACATCGATGATATCTTTCGTCATCGACTATTACTAACCAAACGAGGCTTGGAACTTTTACTGAATATATCAATTTGTCATTGGAAGAGTCAAATTCGATCCAATTGCACTTTCTCGAACGAGTCGCCGTTTAACGCAAAAGTGGTGTGTAATCGTCGATATAATAACCGAAGGCTACGAATATCCAAAACCCCATTTAATCCTATCCGATTGAAATCATGAAGGATTGTCAAAACTTAATGCAACGAATAATCTCTCCTTGCTTCGGAGGACCATTTTGTACGATCAGGTAGTTAGATTTCTGTCCTAACCACCCGCGTCCGCGAAACACCGTGCGTCGGTCCGCTCGCGGCGATGACCGCTTCATCAACAGAGGCTACAGCACTTAGAGGCATCGCCTAGGTGAATGTGACAAACAGCAGGCAGGGCGGTGCAGCCCTTTACCCCGACGCTCTCCTGCACCAGATGCGAGAGGCCCAGGTTCTGATTGATGTCACCGTCGCTTCCGCGATGTTGATGTTTCGCGTCGCACCATTGCCGACGTTCCCGCCACTTGTCGTCCGCCGTGCTGCAGAACATCATGGACTTTGGCGACGGCGGGCTGACGCGATCGCGGGCGATGCTACCGCAAGATCGAGCCTTGTACAATCGTCCTTTCCCGAACAAACCCGGCAGCGGCACGCAAAGCTTCTTGTGTACGGCGAAGTAGCGGCTGAGAAGCCGGATCTTTCTGTTCTTACAGTCGTTTCTGTTCATGGAACCGTTTCTGTTCTCTTTGTCGTTGGACGGTATCTGGTTCACAGGGCCGCCGTTCACGTCCCACCTGTCGTCGCAGCAAATCTCGATTCTCTGGCAGCAGTCCCTCTGCGGCTCCTGCTTGTTGCAACGACCGTTTGGGCTGCAACTGTTCTGGCCGTTCGACGGCGACGACACAGAGGACTTGCCGGTGCTCAGGGACCAGCTCTGCAGCAACCTCTGTCCGAAGCCCTTGGCCTTTTGCATGGTAGCTGCCGCGTGGGATATCGTCTGCGTAATGTTATGGGACCCGGTGCTGCTCTGCGACACCGAGGACGACGACGAGGATATACTCTGCACCCCCATCACCGCCGAATTCCTCGACATGTGGCATTGATTGTGACACGCCGAAGGAGCCTCGGCCTCTTGCACCTCTGTGATCCGATTCAACGACTGACTCTCCCTTAACCGCGTCTCACCAGCTCTTCTTCTACCGGCTCGATGCCTCCTGCCGAATATCACCTGATTTTCTGCGGACCGATGCCTCCCACCGGTCGTCGTGGTAGTCGTCGTAGTCGTGTTAGTCGTGTTTCCACTATCGTTTTGATTCGTTCCGTTCGAAGTCTCCGCCGCGTGTTCCCCGTTCCCCACGCCTCCTCCACCACCGCCTCCACCGCCGCTCCCTCCAGGATCTTGAGAATCGCTGGAGTCGTCGTGACTGTCGCGTCTAGAAGGTAAGGATTTCGCGGATGCGCCCAATTTGTGCGCCCTCTTCTTCCTGCTCTCGCTGTCGTCGTCGCTGGCGTCTGAGCTGGAGCAAGAAGTGGTGCGCGTCTTGTGGAATTTGCTGCGTTTCTGATCGTATCCTGTACTCCTGACGACGCGGCACTTCGAGCTACCGCTCTCGGGCGTCGGCATCGCGACCCTGTCCCCGTCCTCCAGGATCTCGTTCAAGGTCAACTGCGGCAACGTTGTCGGCGTGCTGCTGGGCGACGGCATCGTCTTGTACTTGGGCGTCGTCGTCAGCGAGTTATCGCCTAGAACCACAGGATGAAGCGGGATGGACACCGTGGAGGATTCTGTTAAGATCGTGGTGGCGATAGCGTTGGTCTTGCTACAGTCGGACGGCTTCGGTGGCAGCGCGGTGTCCAGAGAAGAGCAAGCCATTCGGTGCTGCGACCCCATCCTCCACTTGTTGGGCGGGACGGGACCGACCGGCTTCAAGCACTCTGTCACCGACAACGGCCTGCTCTCCGTCGTGGTTTGCTTTCTCGTCTGCCAACCGGACGGGTCCCCGAGTCTGTTCTTCAGGTTCTCCTGGTAGGTGCAGTCGAGCTTCGTCGGCACAGATACTTTGTCGAACATGTTGCTCGGCTGGGGCCTGCCCGGCGTGTTCAGGTGCACCGTCGGCGACACGTCGTGGTTGCCGTTCCCGCTGCTCGGACTACACAGCCTCTCCTCCGCGTCAGTGATAACGGGAACGGCGTTGGCATCCTTCGGCGTGGCCCACTGCGTCTTCAGGCTCGGCTTCTCCTGCAGCTGCGACAGCCGGTCCTGCAGGATGTGCGAGAGCTTGCCCTCGGAACGCGAGCCGCGCCGATTGAACGAGTTCAGCGCGGAGTTGCTGCCCTCGTCTCGACCCGAACACGAAGACACGTCGTCCTCGTCCTCGTCCTCCTCCTCCTGCACGATACTGCATTTCCGCGTTCGGACGTTCTGGAACTAGAACAGACATCTTTTTTTCCCACGGGAGGAACGCTTTCTTGGCAGAGCTCGCAGCTTCTGCCATTGTTACGTATGGGCGAGCGGCTCCTGAGACCGCGCTGTCACGCGATACATACCTGCGGCACATCGCCTGGCGTCCGGGGTACGCTCAGCAACGACTGGTTCACCGTGCTCAAAGAGTTCTGCTCCGTACGTTGGTTCGGCGCCGCGTCGTCCTGCCGGCTGAAAGTTATGTGCCAAACGCGTCAGAGTATAGGTCGAGCTACCGACGCGGATTATTTGAGACTTTCTTACTAGCTAATGACGATAACCTTACTTGGCCGACACGTCGAGGATTTCCGGACGAGATTTCTGCACCTGCTCTTGACGGTGCGCTCGCAGCTTCCGCTCAGCCAGCAGGAAATACGTTGCCGTGATGTGGTTGTACTCGTTCTTGTCCAGGGCGCTGCGAACGGAAAATTGCGTTAGACTTGTTTAGGGTGTACAGGGTGTCTAACATGTCTACATTCTCACTACTTTTATTAATTACTTTGCATTCTATTCGTAGAAAATACACGATGTAATTTTTAAGGATTCAGAATTCAATATCAATTAGGTAACAACCATCGAAGCCACAGTATAGCGCACGGTTCTTTCGTCGCGCGTCCATATTACAACAATAAGAAGCACTTGATCAAATTCCATCAAGTGTTCGTATACTTGTGTACAGTGGTGTACACGTATACATATATGATCGATTGACACTGCGAATGGGATAAGTGGCGGGACTTCAGACGCGATCATTTCGAGACGAGGCTCTAACATTTCACAATGGAGAAACGGGTCGATCGCCGTTATTCGAATGGGTCTACTCACTCCAATATTTCTTCTTTGGTGGCGATGTTACCGTTAACCATTTTTGTGATTATATGATTATGGTGATCGTCGGAGACCTGCTGCCGGGAGACAAGTGGCAACGCTTCCACGGGATCGGAGTCGGAGCCCATTGCCAGCCAGGGATCCGCGGCGATTTCTTCGAGCGTGGCCCTCCCTTCGGGTTCTCTGACGAGCATTTTGGCGATCAGTCGTTTGCAGCTGTCGGAAACGTGCGGCGGGATCGAGTACTTGCAGTCCATGATCATCGTGAGAGTCTCGCTGTCGTTCGCCTCTTGGAACGGAGCTTGGCCGCACACCAGCATGTACAAAATGACCCCCAAGGACCAAACGTCTGAAAACGCGAGTGAGAAAGACGGCGTGAAATTAATCAACAGCTGTGTAAGGGAGAACTTTAGCTCCGCTGGAAGCATAGTAGAAATTGTTCCCCGAACTGGGTAAGAGATTAAATTGTTTAGCCAGCGTACATACCAACAGCAGGAGCATCGTAGCTATCTCCGAGCAGAATTTCCGGCGCCGAATAGGCCAGCGAGCCGCAAGAAGTTTCGAGCTTCTGGCCAGGGCAGAATCTATTGCTAAATCCGAAGTCGGTGAGCTTCACGGTGCCCAGTTTCTCGAAGAACACCACGTTCTCGGGTTTCAGGTCCCTATGCACCACGTGTAACCGATGGCAATACGATATGGCTCTGACTATTTGCCGGAAATAGGTCCTGGCCACCTGCGGTCGATTAAAAGCGTATCAGTGTACCTTCGACAAAGGAACCGCCTCTGACTCGAGGCTTCCTCTTCTCCGAGGAAAAAGGAATCGATCGAACTATCCGCCGGACTGTTTCACCGAGCACGTTATCGCCGTTTTAGATTTCCTCGCAGCACTTCGCTACAGAAATTCAGTTTTCGTTAGCTTCAATGATTTCGTTACGTCCTATTACTTTATTCGAAAGAAGAATTCTGAATTTCTACATTCTACTTTTGGAATGTGGGTTATAGGAATCCGATGAACACCTATCGCGACTGTTGTAACGTCCAGTTTCTTCTTTCCTATCATATTTCCTCTTCGACTTTTATATCACTTATCTTACAGACAAAAGAGAACCGTATGTTTCAGTATAGAGTGCTCTCAGTAGGTCAAGATAGATTGTAGATGTTAGAATCGGGTTCGTTGATCTGAATGTATTCTTTATCATAGCGATGGTCAAAGTTATGGCATTTTAAAGATCTCGTTAAAACTCGACCATTAAATTTGTATCGACCTAGCATCTCATTTACGTGCGACCAGTTTTATCAACGCCATGATCCGTTCCATTAACAAAAACGCTTTCCGTATCAAGCATCCGTGTACACAGTCGCAACAACAGACGCTTGATTTCTTTGCCAGACTATTTCCTACCGTAGTTTCGTTCGTTTTAAACGCACGAAAGTGCCATTAAAACGTTCAGTTTCGCCTGAACGATCGTTTTTCTCTCGCGTTACGAGCTTAATCGCCGATTGAACGCGATAACGCCGCGTAGACAGGAAAAACAGTCCGTTACAAGGTAGCCGGCGGTCATTTTTCCGAGGAACGGCGGGAGGGCGTCGAATATTTTTATCGTTTCCGTCAGACGTGTCGCGCCAGACGTGTTATTATCAATTTATCGTGAAGGCTTCGTTCGCGATGTCGTTACGATCGGGACATTACCTCCTCGCTGAGGCCGCTGTCGTGCCGCATGATGTAATCGTAGAGATCACCGCCATCGCCGAGCTCCAGGATCAGGTAGAGCTTCGTCTGGGTGTCTATCACCTCGTAAAGCCGGACCACGTTCGGGTGTTGCACCAGCTTCATGCATCTCACCTGGCCGGGGCAAACAAAGAAGATGGTACAGTGCAATGCGGTTCGCATAAACTGGTCAACGACCCATTCTCCTGTTCCCTCCCCCCTCTGCACGATCCCCCCTCCGCTCCTCTCGCGCCATTATCTCGTTGACCTTAACGAGATCTACAAGGTTCGAGGCGGAATCGTTCCGTAGATCTTTCCTACGCGATATGGCCGTCGAACGGATCTTACGCAATCGGTCGTTAGGCTTGAACGTGGTACATGGAGATCAGGCTCGTAGGAAGCCGAGCGATCCAACCACAGTAATGCCTCGATGCATGCGAAAATTTGGGGTCCGAAGCGGCCCTTACATCGTGTGCGCACAGTGATTTTTCGATGCTAGCGTCGAAAGTAGAAAAGGACAGCGAGAAAACGAAATCTTTTTTTACAAATATCGCGAAATAACATGCGTCCGGACTACGTCTGTCATTGGCGAGCGAGCTCGGATCTTGGTTGAAATTGACAGTTTTAGCACACGGCCGGCTGTCACTGTACACCGACACGTGACACGTCGGCGTCTCTTCGCTTCGAAACGGAAACAATTTCAAGAAGGAGAGAACGCGTACGTGTTCGACGGACGTGATTAGGGCCGGGCAAACAGCTCATTTTCGTCCGGCCGATGATTTGCTTTTCTTCGCGGCCGACAATCTGAATAAACATCGGCCGCGGAGCGTGCAAACAAACCGGGATGTTGTTCAACGGGAGAGTGGAGAGATACTTGGTCGGAAAAAGTTTTCCAATGAAATATGCGAAACGGTTTTGCTGCTTCTGCGGCGCGGCGAGGCAGCCGTAGGAAGTTGTAAAAGAATTTTGTAATTGATGGGAGGGAGAGAGGGGGGGCATGTTGGCCGTTCAGTCGCGGCAACAAAAACGATCGTTGGCAAGCGATTTTATTTTCTGTGCGGACAATACCCGCCTACGAGCGGGGATTCCATACGTTACAACCAGATAGAACCATTGTTCCGACCAATATGTTCTGCAATCGGATAAATCCCTTCCAATTAATCCTCGATCGCCAAGCCGCGGCGAAACATTCGCTGGCGCTATGACCAACGAAGCGAATGATACCTTTGCGTCAAAGAGAAATCTCGCCGGTTCCTACCTGAATCGCATGATAGTAACAAGGTTACGGGTATTGCAATGAATCCGGGCTACTTTCCACTCTGATTAAAAATGAATTTTGTTAGGTAAAGAAATTTCGTGTTAACTGTTTCCGTTCGTTCGATAAAGAACATGGTTCAAAGACCTAACAGAAATGTTTCAACGAGTTGGAAAGCAGGAAAAATATTTTTTGGAACGTGTCTGCACCATTTCTCAGTGTCCTCGCGCTTCTAAATAATAGCGTAGAATTCTGCACGATTTCGAGCGACTTTAAAAATAGGTGGGCATTGATCGTCTGTGGTTCTAGCGTTGACTGTCCCAAAATTACGTGGAAACCATGCAATCAAGAATAATCCATTATTTTATATTCTATTATTTCTTGATCTTCTAAAGAAAAATCATCTTTGAAAATATTTAACAAGAAAAATGATTAAAGAAGTATTTTTAAAGAAATTTGTTCATAATAGTTCATATTTGCACAAAGGCTGAATGTAGAAGAGACGGAAAGAATAAGAAACGACGCTTTAACGAATAGCCATGTGTAAATTGTGGCTAAATAAGATCAAAGAAACTAACGTTTCATTGTCTGGAAAAAAATGTGAACACGACAATGTCTCCATCTAACATCCACTTCCACAAATTACTCTACAAAAAACGTGACTTTGCATAAACATCCGGCGTTTACGCCAAACTGTTAACCATTAAATCAGATGACTTCTCAACCACGAATGCCCACGCGAACGCAAGTGAAGCGAAAAAACGATAGAAATCTAAAACGATTTAACGCATAGCGAGCGCAATTATAATGTAATCTACATCGCCGTGAATATTGCGATACGACTCGGCATCGGAATCTCGAGTTGTAAATAAACAATAAACAGGATCAAAGCGAAAATGTACCCTATCTTTCTCGCGTAACGGGTTCAAGGGTAGTAACATGTTACTTTTGCTTAGAAGAATTCAGTAAAAATTAATCGGTACTGGAAAGATGTATTTGATCTAAATTAATAATCAAAGGTAAAATTCAGATATTTATTAGATATTCAGGTATAAATGGCAAAAATGAATAGAACATCATAGAAACTATGTTATTCAATAAATCTACGAATAAATATCTCAATTTTATCTTTACATTTTAATTTAAAAACCTTTGTTCCAACCCGATATTAAATGCAAATTATTTAACAAATCTATTTCTTCGAATATACAGGATAATGGCTAATTGATGGTGCAGACGAGAAGGGGGTGGTTCTAAAAAAAAGGTAAGTCGAAATAAGAGCGCATAAAATCGCAGTGGAAACATTGTTGAATCCCGAATTACTCAAACGCAATGAACCCGTCCGAAAATGTCCAAGCCGACGCGGAGTATCGTATCGGGAACGGCAAGAAGAAGTCGCGGAGGCCGCAAAGGGTTAAGAAACCCGGCGCAGACCAACGTCCTTTGGCAGTCGATAAAGCAGTCTGAGAGTCGCAGACTGTTACATCGCTCGCGTTAAAATAAAAACCACCCCGCCGAGACCGAGCACTCGGGTAAACACAGAAGGGAGGAGAGAACGAAGCACGGAGCGCGGCGCGGCGCGGCGGGTAGGTGTAGGGAAGGTATTAGCATGCGTTTCGATTTCCTCGACGGCCTCCTTTATGGCGGGCGTTCTCATTCACGCGACAGCCGGAGGGGAATCAGCCAGGAACAAAAGGAGGGAAAGAGGGAGAAAGGAAAGAGTAGGACGCAGCACGGCGCGCGGCGTCGGGGCCTCGTATCGACGAGCGAGAGAAACCGAGACCGCACCGCATCCCCTTGGCTGAAAGAACGTCTAGGCTTTTCTGTTCGCTCCCTCACCTCCTGAAAGAGGTGCGCTCTCGAGATCTCGTCGAGCTTGCTCTTGTCGATGACCTTCACAGCGACCTTCTCGCCGGTGAAAACGTGCCTCGCCAGCTTCACCACGGCGAAATGACCGCGGCCGAGTGTCTCCTCCAGGTCGTACAGGCCGGCGATCTTGCCATCGTAGTTGCTGTATCCCACCCTCCGATGCATCTCGCGTCCCTGGAACAGAAACCATCGAAAGCGTTAGCGTCGAGGTTACAAAAACAACCAGATCTGCTCTGGATCACCGTAGAACAGTGTTCGATGGCGACCTCCTTTTCAATTGAGACCTCCCCTACTCCCTGCCTCTCTGCCGAGGTCTGGAATGCACCAGGAAGTGCAGCGACTGGTTCTAGACTCGCGGAAGTCGTAGAGAACTCTTGCATAGGTGGCTGATTGATGCGTTTGCTCGGTGGCCGGATTCTTCGCGAGAAAAGTGAAAATGAGGTAGAATATGCGCTGGGTTCGTTGATGGTACCCAGTGTATACTCTCTTTTTAATCGAATGCTTTTATATCTCTGTTATCCGCCGTTAATGGCCTCGTTAGACGCGAGAGTTTAGTTAATGCGCTTTTAACAATGAAAAATAGATAAGATCACGGTAGGCCGTGATCTTTGAACAAAGATAAGAACTCTAAGCGTGGAACAAAGAGTGTTCCATGACTAATAGATCAAGTATTATTCAAATTGTATCGTGTGCATTCGAAACCGGCCTTGTTTTCTATTGGCTACGGCTTCGTTTACTTTGTCGCTTAGAACAGCTTAATGGTAAAGGTCGACATTTTGAATTACCCATCGACGTAGGACGATCAGGAAAACACGCTGGCACGGTTCATTGAATGTTTCGCCGCTGCAACGTCGATAAGTTAGTTACTAAAGGGGGCCGCGGTGTTGGTTAGAAAAAAAAGGAACTGTTATTGATGATTCTGAAGTTTCAAGAAGAACGGTGCCCCCTCGCGTAAGGAAGCGTCCACGAAGTTTACGCTTCGCAAAGAGATAACTTTAGAAGTTTGCGATGGGAATCACTTAACGGATAGAGGCTTCGCGGGGATACACGGTTGACGTTGGAAATTTACAAGAGACAAAAATATGTCTTTTACTTTTCGGAAGAATATAAAAATAGTTTTATTTAAACAATTTTGTGACACGTGTTTTCATCTATTTCTAAACATTTCTAGATCATCCAATAAAATGCTGTTTGTCTGTTAAACAATTTTACCAAAAACCAAACTCCACAAGCTGCTTTTATCAGTCTCGAACACCCGGTAAATCGCATAAATTTCAGAAGGGTAACAATTCGCGTCAGTGATTGTAATAACAACGTGCACGTGCAGCGCGAGCATCGGATCAGCGAAGAATAACGAGCCGATTGTTTGTCGTATACAAGGTGTCTCGGCAATCTTGGCACAGCCTGCAGGAAAGCGATTCTTTCGATGGGAAAACGATCGACGAAACTAAGTAGACAATACGCGATAAAATTAACACCGTTACGAAGATGATTTCGAAAGAAGAGACGAGCGAGCAGCGCGTTTTTCAGGACACCCGGTGTATAAAATAAATTTCTGCGCGCCCACTGGACTGGTGGAATCAGGCTCAAGGCAGTCGTGTGTACTCTCACTTTTCCGTTGCACCGGCTGTTCCTTTGACGAGCGACGCTGTCTTCGCGTATAAGGGTAAACCAGTCCCGTTTCCGGTGCCGGCCTCCCTTCCGGAAGACCGAAAGCCGGCCGCGAGATCGATCGATCCTTTTCGAGAGCGTTTTTCCAGTGCAACGATTCGAACTATCCGGGAAAAGGGGGTCGCGATTATTTTTAGCGGCGGGCGTGTGTAATAATTAAAGGATCCATCGATCGACCGCGCACCGGTGGCCGATCGGCTCCGATGGATTCGGATAAGTCGACGGCGCCCGGTCACGTGCCGATCGTAATTTGCGATTTCGCGCGAACGACTCGGACGAGAAATTCTGCCGACCGGTTCGCACGCGAAATTCGCTTCCCATTGACGCCCGGGAAAATTAGTTTCGAGCCAATGCGATGCCGCGGTGAGTTTCATTTCACTGACGAGACGACACGAGACGCGCAAAATGCTCCCCAGGTGTTGGCCACCGGAGCCTAAGTAATTAGAAAGATTGGAATTCCCGTGCCATGCTCCACTAACCCAAAGTGTACACTTTCGAGATTGTACGCTCCGATTTGACGAGAGCATCGAGGTTCAAACTCCGTCTGGAAAAAAGAACCGAGATTTTCTCGAGAGTTCTTCTGGAAACGCCGAGGATTTCGCTCGCCGCATTTTTTCATTAGACAACTGCTATTTTGTCATGTGTGCCGGTAAATATTATGTTACATATGCTCTCGTTGTGTCTCTTTATTGTTAATTAATATTGGAACCCGTTGATTTATAATTTTATATCACTTTTGGTTTGATTCTGAAAATTAAGAGAGCTGTTCTATGATAAAACGTTATAATTTCACGGGTTTTTACGCACTTGTGACGTGCATTAGAAAAATTAGTTGAAGCAATTTAAACCAATAGACAGAGTTGAGAAAAATTGAGAACTGCGGTGTAACAATGGTTAATTTATAGATACGACACAGGAGCAGTCAGCCGATTGCAAGGATCAATAGCAGCCCCGTTTAGTATTAATAGAATACTGAACTAGAATGCTCTATTTATACAGAATAACAATAAATACTTCTAACATTACGAGTTCACCGAGTCATCTTTATTTAACACGGTTCGCTACCAACGTCATTCGCATTGACGACAGCGATATCCTACTGCAGCAACAATAAGGAACTCGTAATATTTGTATGCATATTCTTGTTTTAAATCATTATGCATTCGTTCGCTGGTAAAGTGGTATAATTTAAGGTTAGAAAAAAGCGGTTTTAATGGTTTGAATTGTTAAAACTTCATAATGACGTCACGTTGGAATGCAAACGTGTTGGATAGGACGTCGAAGCTGTAGAGAACTCTGATAATAGTCCCACTCGGTGTTGTAAATGCTCGTGTACCCTTGAAACAATTGCTGTTTTGATTTATGACGCTATCGATGTGAATAAGAGTCGGCTGATGCGTTTGATCGTGACCCTCTGATTCTACTTCTCGTAAATCATGTATACATAAAATTATATTTTATTTGAAGTCGAAGGTAATGCATAGAAATTCTTAAATTCTTCGAATCCTCCTGCCGTTTTTACTTCCACCTATTCACGCGATAAATGCGTAAAATCCGCGCGTCGAACAATAACATCTGCCTATAAATCTTTTAGTAATGAGAATGAGAAACATCTGGCCGACATAATACTGACAGAAAATAGAATCTGCACCGGTTCCGCATGGAAATAGGACGAGAAATGAATCCCATTTGTTGAAAGGAGGCGTCGCGATCCATTTCCAACCGGAAGTCGCACGCGGAGCTTCCGATCGCGGGATGAACGGGCGAGCTGCACTTCGTGAGGCAGCGTTCTTGCAACCGGGTCGTAAAAATAACTGACCTGTAAAATTTCGGTGCTAGGCCACAGCTCGCAGGAAGTGTCACGGACGTGTTCGTTCGACGGCCGTACACGCGTCAGTTCCGGTTTCTTTCCTTGCGTCGACAGGCACATTTGCGTCAGGACTACGTACGCGAGTCGAGCTAATACGTCAGAGGACGACGTGGCGGACAATGTTGCGCTTTCGCGAAATGCTGGCCGTAATTCAACTTTCGCGTTGCATATTCTATAGCATTTTTCACTGTGGATCTTTACGTAAAATGAAAAAAACTTTCATGTAGAGTAAAAATTGTAATTAATCATTTGAAAACCTGTCGGATGGTACACTACAACGCTACCCGTAAATTTTTGTAGTATTTTCACTGATGTGTTTGACCTATTCGTTTACGCGATAAATGCATAAAATCCGCGGTCCACAGGGAAGACATTCGAACTCAGAAATCCCAGGACCGTGAGAATTCCAGTTTCAGCGGAAATCGTCTGAAATTCTATACTTTGGCCAGCTTTCCGAGGGAGGCGTCGCTCGTCGCCCATGTGCCCAGACTGTTTCGGCTGCGCACGTGTCTAGCCGTCGAAGCTGACGCAAAAATACATTTCTTTGAAGTGCACGGAAGTGTGAAAGGTAGGCGGACAAAGCCGTGAATAAGAAGTTCGCGGACCCCTGCGGCCGCGTCGCCGAAAATAAAACGCGACAGAGGAACGTCGCGAATCGGTGGTCCGTCGCGATTGTTCGCGGTCGATTATAAAAATAGCCGGGCCGGCTCACGGAAGCGGAGCACTTCCATGATTTATCGAGTGGTTGCCCCCGGGAACGGAAGAGTGAATTGTTTTCCGAGAGAGCTATTCTAACATCGTCCGCACGGAAAGGTGTTTCGTTCGGGGAAGAATACCTAGGCGTTTCGCCGCGTCATAAGCGACACCGCGCGCGCACGTATTTTCTCAATAAACAAAATGAGTCGGATCGTTTCCCTCGACGCTGCCGATAAACCGGCAGCGAGTTTCATTAGGCAAAGTTGCAACGAGTTTCGCACGCATACTGTACGATAAGTGTTACACACCCCGAGGAAAATGGGACACTATATCGTATTCAATACGTACGCTCGAGCTTTCATGAATGAACAGTATCTCCGCTGCTGAGGAATTGCTCGCGCTATCAATTCACTTTGTTGAACACTCGATAAAAAGCAAATGAAACGTAACGCGGTGGCGTTTCGAAGTTGGCGTGTGTTCCTCGACTTGTTCAATATGGAAACGTCTGTTCGCGGAGTCGCTCGGGGAATCAACTGCTAAATAAGCACATATCAGAGACCATCGGGAAGTCGTTGTGTAATCGTTGCAATTTCGCTGTCCGTTCCAGACTTCCGTAAACTAGAGTTGGGGCGCTGGCTTCCTCGGTTTATAATTTCTCGAAAGTTTAATTGGTTCAATGGCTGGCAGGCGCTATCGGCGGCCAATCGTGTTTCAGGGAATCTCGAGAAGGCTCGTCGGCATCGCGGCGCCTTTCGTAACGCGCCGATGCGATTCCGTAATCCTTCGCGCACTTACATAAGCGCACGTGTAACAAGTGAATTTATTTTTCCCCGGGTCCGAGTGGTCGGTCCGTCGATACGCGATTCAACAAGCTTGTTTACCCGTCCACCGAATTATGACGCAAAACCAGGATACACTCCCACCCCTGGGGAAATTATAAATTATTATTAAACGCACATGCGATACAATAATTCCACGTGCGCCGATTAATTCGACCGGGTCCCTTGAGAATCCCATTAAATCGAACGGTCTCCCGCGATACCCACTAGAAGAACCGTCTAATCAACAACAGAAGCGACCATAATCAAGTCAATTAGACTGTTTTCAACGCGAAAACCAGCCGTGGATACGGTTCGTCCGAAGCTCCGCTCTCGAGAAAATCCACTTTGCGAATCAGCCCGAGCAAACGTGCCTTTGTAGCCGGCTGGCTAATGTGTCTGACCGCTGCCGACCGTTTCCACTTGTAACAAATACCATCGGTGCTGTCTGTTTTCATCGCTCTTATATTACTATCTGCCACAGTAATTCCCGTGAAATTATTGTTGATTACAAATAACGCTGAACCTTTGTAGTTCGTAGTAAACACTCGTGAATTCGACAACGGGACGAGACGATAATTAAAGCGTGTTTGCGCAATGGCGTGCGCTCGAACGATTCGCAAAATCCACGTTCTTCGGTGCTGTCGGAAAAGTAGTCGATCAGAATTGCGAGTTGCCCTTCACCGAATTATTTTGCTGCGTAACCATAATGAAAATAATATTGTACGGCTGATGGTTTGTGCTCACAGAAGATTTATAATGGCCGTTGAATTTTCTTTCGATGCTAAGAGATCGTTCAAGGAAATTCGAATCGCTGTAGCTGTAGGAAAAATATAATCGATGCGATTCCTCCATTGTTTCCCCGGATTCGCGTTCCCCGACGGTCTGCCTATTATTACTTATGTCCCCTGAAAACTATAATAGCCGGGGTAAGCTCCTCCATATTGTCTGATCGGACACAGACGGACAAAAGCGAGTAAGTACGTTGGTTCTAAGAAAAGGCGGACATGGAAGCCGGTCTACTCCCGAGGCCAGTCTAGGTTACAAAGTTAGTCGACCATTATTTTTGGTCGAGTTGCTCTGTCACGATGTGTATTTCGACCGGGCCGCCAGATACAGCCAGACAACCGGCTGCTCCCGATTAAAATGCACGGTATGCGGAAAAAGCTTTTACCGCCCGCCCGAACCAAGATCTTTATAATTGATTACGTGTTTAGCGGCGTGATATGCCCCGCGTTATCGCCGCACGCGTGGATTACAGAGGCATTAAATCTTTCCCCCAGGTATATTTTTACGCCCGTTGCATATAGACACCGTCCCCGTAACAGATATCTTAATTATCGTTCTTTTTATAGAGGCGTTGAGAGCGTTATCTTGCGCAAGTGAATTCTCTCAATGCAGAAAAATCGCGGTGGGACGGTAACGGCCCCGTTCAACTCGACAGCTACCACCGACTCTTACACAAATTGTTGACGCTCCGATACACGTCGTAATCCGTTCGATTTTTCTACCTCTCTCCACCTTTACTCTTGCAATTCCCTCATTCGTTCTCTTCTGTTTTGCTTCCTATTATAATAACGTTTAGCTAGACCACACCTGACTGAAAGTATTCGATGAAAATTGTGAATGTATTATCTACTACTCTAAACTGAAGTTCTTATCTTTTTAATTTAAATGAAAAGTAGGTGTAACCAAGTGTAAAACGGTATGTAATTGCGTAATCATTTTTAAAATAATTCAAGCGGCACGACTGCATGAACCGACGAAGGCGGCGACAGAGATAGCCAGAAAAATTTCCTCGAACCGTCGAACCTCGAACAAATACTTATTTCTGCGTTAACAATATTTTCATATACGACGACGTTTACCGCTGTCTTTGCCTTCGCGTCGCCACTGAAAACATTTTCCACGTTGAACGCACGCTCTCGCACTGATTTGTTCGATCGAACGTTTCTTGCCCAAGCTGCATAATTAAGAAGGGGGTTAAACGGAAAAATCCCAGCTGCGCAACGACCACTCAATTCCCACGATGATCCTTTTATGACTCTCGGCCAGGTTCGCTGCCGCAAAATGGCCGTACTAAAAATGCAACCCAAGCTGATTGCACACTTCAATGGTCTCGTTATCTCGTCTTAAAGGACGATATTCTTTCGAGAGTGTTCGGCCGGCTAAAGTTTCGCTCCGAGAACGTAGCACACCATCGGCGCGCGATTTACAATTTATAATTTGCTCGCGCAATTTTCACGCGTCTGGTAATTACGCGCAAAGGGATATCACGGGAAGGTGGTGCACCGTATCGTTGCACAGTGTCCGCAATATAGCAATAATGGCGTCTATGTATATGGAACAAGCGCGGCCCGAGAGCGGTACGCCCTCCGAACTCATCTCGATTCCCGAGCACTCCGGAGCTCTCGAGAGTACCTTATGGGAGTTGCCATTACCGTGTACCTAATTAATTTTACCGCGTTCATCGGCCGGTTACCTCTGCCCCGATATTCCGCCGTAATGGCGGCCCAGAACCTCGCCGAAAAACGAAATCGAAATTCTACAAATCTATTCACCGCAGTCTTCGTACAATACTCTTACGACAATCACTCTAAGCTCGTTTCAATCCGTGAATTTTACACTTTCAAAGCCCTCGAAAATATGTTATGACAGACCATTCCACATATGTATTCTATGAAACGGTCCCTGCTTTCGTACATTTTTTGGCGGCGGCGGACTTTCCATTCAAGCTTAAAGACGGCGAGGAAAAATCGCGCGTCAAGTTTTCAGAGACTTTAATCTTTGGATCCATGGTGATTTTAGTGCTCGAAAAAAATTTTCAACTTTTCCTCGAGAGGAGAAAGTATCTTCGCCTTTCCTACGCCGTCTCACACGATATTGAAACTACTTTAAAAATGGTGTTCTTTCGAACTGTATTTGAACACATTCTAAATCAAGATTACAGGTGTTTCGTGAAGTGTGAATTTTCCGATCAAAGTTCGGTGTTCGTGAGTTGCTTTCAAATGCTAATTTCGGCCGGGATTTCGGCGATGCTCGCACGGCTCGGTGGACTCGCCGGCGTGTATCGGCTCTCCCACTCTGTTCGGCTACGCGTTTGCGGGCGTATCGACGCGAAAAACCTACAATACGTCGATCTGTCGAAATATCTCGCCGCGACTGATTGGACTTGACGTTTTGCCGATAACAATTTGCGTCCCCTGCCGTCAGCATCCACCTGCACGCGACGCGTACTCGTCGCGAGCCCGTTGACCTGGTTCGGTTCCCGACGCGACGCGACGCGGCCGGAATAATGAGTCGCTGGTGCCTATCAGCCGACGAGAGATAAAACTTTTTTCTTTTTACCATGGCCCCCGTGGAACACCATGGGCGGAACACGAGAAGCTGCTACACGCCCCGTCGAGTAGAAACTATTTTGTTGTACAACGCCGAAGATACGCGAGTGCTCGAAAGGATCCGTAGGCGCCGCACCGTGCTAGAGAACGGCAGAAATCATTGTGCGGCATTGTGCGCCAGAGCCGAACGGAAATTCTTTCAGCTAAAAGAGCCAAGGAGTTATGCTTCCGGCACCAGATTAGGTGAAATGCGGGTCTTTTCCATAACGCGAACGACTCGCTCCGAGATACTCTTCGCGGACGTGCGGGCGACCCAAATGCACACGTGCCACATATGTATTTTTATTTCACGAGGCGTGATCGAAAGGAAACCGGACTTTGTCGGTTTCCTCGCGGATAAAGTTCTTATATAAACTTATATAAACTTTATCGGTATGCCAATTTTCACCGAGCCGACGAGGCTCCTTACTCTCTCGCATTGTAAATTTTCCAAATGACAATTTCCTCAGCACTCGTTTTGTGAAATTTCTGAAATGTTTTATAAACCTAGTCATACCGAATACAAAAACTTTATACAGGGTGGCCCAAAAATGTTGGTACCACCTTGGAAGGGGTGATTCCTGGGGTCATTTGAAGTAACTTTTTCCTTTGCGGAAATGTTCTCCGCGGTTTCGTTAAGGAGTCATTAACGAAAAACACGCACCAACCAGAGCGCGGCTACTGCGGACGGATTCCGGCTCGGCCAATACCAGCGCCGTGATCAGCGGTGCCTGTGCTCCGATTGGTCCGTGTTTTTCGTTAATAAGAGCCGCGGAGAACATTTCCGCAAAGGAAAAAGTTGCTTCCAAAGACCTGAGCAATCTTTAGAAGAAATGACGTACAGACAGTTGAAAACAAATTTCTCCGATTCCATTCGCAGCGATGAACATCGCTTCATTGCTCGGTTCGAGCTCTGTGGCAAAGAGACTGCGCTCCGCGACTATCCGACTGTGCAGCATTAAAAATAACGTTGGTATCATCAATGTTTTTTCATTCCCCGTGTTTAATGAGGCTCATCAGGTAGACTTCTAAGGAGCGAAATTCTTGGCATTCGGTAAATGCTGTCCCAGCCAATTGCGCCCGGCTTTACTCGAATGATTCATGCCGCTCGACCCGTAACCCGTCGAATTAAAAACGGCATGAATCATTATGTGCGCGTAC
This sequence comes from Lasioglossum leucozonium, assembly GCA_028454225.1. Taxonomy (NCBI): domain Eukaryota; kingdom Metazoa; phylum Arthropoda; class Insecta; order Hymenoptera; family Halictidae; genus Lasioglossum; species Lasioglossum leucozonium. The sequence continues at coordinate 5,540,136 of CM052205.1, read as the reverse complement.
GGTCGCATTCCTCCGCGAGCCGACGATACGAGCAGAAATTTTATCGCATCGATGGGCGTGTGTGTATCGCGAAACCGGCGTGTTCCAGGGACGAACGTTTTTCTTTTACTTCCGACTGTTATCGCATGTGAGCATTATATTGAATTCCGTAGAATTCAAGCAGTGAATCAGATTTTCGCTGTGGCGCGTTACCTCTGGCATTAGTGTGTATTTTCATTGACCAGTCGTTTCTCGGCGGTTAGGATATCACGGATCGGCCTGCGGTTTCCTATCGCACGCGAATCGTAGGAAGTCGCGTTGTAACAACGTGCTGACACGCACTGAAAACAGATAATCGGGGACTCGGGGAAATTGGATTTCGGTACCGTGGAGGCGGAGAGATGCCTAATCCGGCCGTGCCAGCGGAATCACACGTAGGATTATCCGAAGTAATTCAATTAGGATTCGTAGACAATTTCGCCGCAAGGACACACACGGTACTTCCCCCCACTCGGCCGCGAAATTCACCAAATAAGATCGTGACGCAGCTCCACCGAATCAACGAGACGGGTCGATCAAAAGCGTTCGGTCAGCGCGAATCCACCGAATCATCGCAATACATAATGCTCTCGCTGGAATACGAACACGATCTTCAGCGTGCGTGCAACCAGCAACTGATTTATAGCCTCGAATCACCTGCGTACCAGATGCATCGCCGTTGTGCAACCAATGACGCGACTTAATCCCTTGTCGAACCGGTCAAATTCTCCGGACGGTTATTCCATTAATTTCAGAAATCGGCCGAAATTTCGAGGAGACGGTTCTGTTGTCTACGACGACGGTGTTCGTAGTCGAGATTGCCGATTGAAGATCGCGTTTCATTCTTGCACAGAGACAATAAGCTGTTAATTATCTCGAGGCCAATTAGAGGACGGAGATTCGCATCTCGAGACTGGCTTTCTCCGAGGACTATCAATTTCCATTGTAGACTGGTTCGAATGTTAATGCCGAAATTGATCAGTCACCGAACGCGCGTGTTTCTAGTTGCATTTTACAACTGTTTTTATGCGTGCCTATATTGAAAATTTGAAAATAAAAAACGATTTTGAAACTGTTCTCGAGACAGAAGATGAAAGTCGCCGTGTTTAGATGTTGACTGTGGCAAACGTGTAAACGAATTAGCACAATGGCACTTCTATGTCTGCAACAACAGCAGAATCTGGAATTGATTATTTTGACCTCCCTCCGGTGAATTTAACGTCGTTGAGCTTTCCACAGCCACCGTTCTGTCAGGCCTCGCTTCTGTTGCCGTGTCTATCGCAATCGATCAGAAAACAAACGTTTTCTTTCGACGCGCGGAAAATTCGCGCATCTGTCGGATCCGTTCGGTTCGGCGAGCTCGATTTCTTTTTCAAAACTTCTATCCCCTGTTAAACGAGTCGAGGATGTTTCAGCCGGATGGCCCAGTTTTAAACGAGAGCGGATCGGATTCTGCGACGACACGGTAAATTGATTTCCAGATCTCTCGATTAGTCAGAAATAGACCGGAGTGCGATCCGTAGTCGGGCTAGGGCGGCCGCAAAAAATGTCATTAGCCTGTAATCTCGCCGGGGATGGCGAGTTTCCCCGACGGCGACCACTGGAATTACCAGGGAAAGGTCGTCTGCATAGCTCGCCACAGAGACTGAGAGACAGAGAGAGGACGGACACTTGTCCTGGGCCGGAGCGGAGGCGTATTTCTATGAATTTCCATCCGTGAAATGCCAACGACTCGTCGCGTCGTTACGATAAACAAGCGGGACGAACGATGCGTTCCGCTCCTTCGTGGCGAATTAATTAATTACCGGGTCACGTTGACGCGAACTGCGTCTCGCGAGAGCAGCGCGCCGGTTTTTCCGCCGGTTTATCGCCGATTACGTATCGTGTCCGCGATAACGACGTCGTTCAGCCCCCATCGATACGCGAACTCCGATCGCACGGGGGAAAAAAAACACGCTCGCCGAGAGCGACCACGATAAACGAATATTGTTCCGTCGCGGTTTATGTAAACGCGATACATATTACGCGCGCGGATTATGGTCCACGATGCTTTTCGGCGGATCTCGTCGATTTTTACGACCGCTCGACCGTTCTATCGATGTCCTGCGAGGACGAAGCTGCTGTTGAATACTCGTACGCGCGTGTAATACTGGAAACGAGTACATTGCCGATGTAAAACGAATTTCTGATTCACCGAGGTCCCGTATAGCGTGGAAATACGGTTGCGAATGGGCCTATGGGAATGTTCCCGTTAACGTTGATGTTCTACGTGGTTCGGAGAGGCTAGGACACTGTCGGAATGATGGATCTGTTATTTGTGAAGAGTTCTTGGCAAAGATAAATGATTCCATTGGAACGGCCAACTGTGGAACACCGTGGCGGCTCGGACATGTCCGACGTTCCGTCTGGAACGTCTGGATCGATCTCGCCGAGATGAAAATGAATCGAAAATCAGTCGTCCCACATAGTACCGGGTACATAGAGCCAAGAATAATATTTCCCCAGCCAATCAGAAATGCAGTAAAAGCGGCAGACTCGCCGATTGCTAGACTGCAACGAGAGATACGTATTCCCCGCCGATCGGAAATTGGAGCGCAGCTATGCATCTTTCCAGCGGTAATGGAGCGAACAAGCATTATGCTCGCGATACGAGCAGATCATCAACGTATGTACTATGCATAGATCCGAGTACACGAACATCTCGAACAGCAACAACACGCCTAATCGCCGCGATTTTCGCTTCTTCTGCCAGTCGCGAGTTCTTTCTATTCCGCAAATAGCTTAAAAATAAGGTGAGCGACCTCGTGAAACGAACACGCGTGGGATCAACTTTCAAAACAACTTAGAACTTTAATCAGAACTTTCACCGGCGTCGTATAAACTTATTGCCTTGTATGGGATTACCGGCGGACGCGTCTCTGCGAAATTGAAAAATAACGTTGGGAAACGCGAGCGGACGCGAGACAGTTACCGCTGTGTTTGATAATAACATTATCGGGTTTTCGCTGGGATTGCGCTTGTCCACACAGAGGACGGGCTCGCGGACATTTTCTTGAAAAAGGAATTTTCCTGGCGGAGCAATATTTTGGCGTGACCTGGAAAACGGTATCCGAGGATGTTGCGACAATTAATTAATTACGAAGTTTTATTATCGAAGTTCGCTTCTCCGCACTGTTCCAGAGTTTCAAAAGCATAATGCACTCTAGCCCTGGGGTCCAGAGATACAATCGCGAAGACCAGTGAATAAGAAACCTATTCTTCCTTTAAAAGTAAGCTCTTCCAACTATCGGCCACCCGGTAAGTACACCCGCCGTTCGTCTCGGACGCGTTCCCTTTTGCGTCGGAGCTGAAAAAGCGGGGACACGATTGCGCAACGTTTGTGTCGCGGGAACGTTGTTTCTCAATCGCCGAAGAGGTGAAGAGGGAACGGGGCACGGCGTACGTACGCACGGGGTTCCGTGAAGTCCTCGATTTCCGAGACGATAACCTACGGTAATGCGTAATGCAAACGCATCGGGCACGGGTGCGTAACAGGCAGCGCGACCGCGTACCGTTACCAGCGGATTCCTCGAGGCTTCGGGTGCGCGGGAAACTATTCGGGTACGAAGGCCGGTGGCGTACTCCTTTCGATCCTCCTTGGCTAATTAGCGGCGATTAGAAGCGTTTCGAGCGTGCGGCGAGACCAAGCGTACGCGTGCATTCCGCGATAATCGAAGTGCGAAACGCGACGGAACGGGAAAAGACAAGAACGTTCGTAGCGATTTTCACTCGTATCCGTTGAGACGATGACGTGTACCGTGCCATTTTCAGCGGTCTCTCGCACATTTTTTTTTTTCCACCGCCTCGGCCCGTTGTCGCTTTGACCCCTTTCTCCGGCGACGGTAAACGAACGTGACGTAACAAGGCATTAACATTACAGTGGTTCGTTAACCGACCAATCGAAATATCGGCTAGCCCATCTCTGCTTTTGTTCAGTTTCCTCGGACGAGCACGACTGTCCTCGGCACATTGCGTGCGCTTCCGGTCAAGTGTCTACCCGTGGTTCTTGAGGACCCAGGCAAGAAGCGTTCGATAGAGCTGAGAGGGACCGTCCATTCCAGTGATTATTCATTAACCGCTTGCCCTGCTCGATTTCTCCTGCAGCTATTCGAAATTTCTTTGTCGTTATTAATCTCCTAGAAGAGAAAGGAAATCTCTATCTATTTTATGCCCGCAGTTTCTCCAGCGGCTAGACATTGATAGCGAAAACATCTTGCACGGCGATCACCTTGTGCGAGTAAACTATTCACGCAATTATCCGATACGAGCAGTTTAAAATGAACCGTCGATTTCAGGGAGCGTACCTCGGTAATCCCCGTGCGACACGAGGAATCCTCCGGACATATGCTTATCGTCATCTTCGAAACGATAAGAGCATTTGTTGACTAGTTAATATTTTTTTTTATATACAATTGTTTTGGCGACAGACAGCGGAGTCACAATTGCGGACCAAGCGTTCTCCAAATACCGCATAATTCCACTCGAGGACAGAATGCGCGAAACAAACTTAACGCCTAGCTACCACGATACCCTTTAGACATGTTCAAGGCTAACGATTACTTGCCGCGGAACCGACGATTTTTGGTCATTCGGATCCCGGAGAGCGAGGAACCGGTTCCGCGTCTCGTTAAATATTAATGTGATTAATTATCCGCACGGAAGACCATGTTCGAAAGTATTTTGTAACCCGTAACCAGCGGAACCAGTCGTCGGCCGACCTTCGCCGTGAAAATATTCGCGGAGACGTTCTACGCGTTACTCGTTCGTCGCTGCACGGATACAACATCATTTCATCATCGTCCCCTGCACTCGACTTCGTGTTCCATTTGCATCCTGTTGGAATCCAACGATAAAATATAGAAATAGGCTATGGTGCGTCTCCGGCCGGAGTCGCAGAGTTTTCGTTGCCTGGCCCAAGCATTTTTATGACACCCCCACTTAAGGGAAGGGACCGGAGGTTTTCCACGGACGAACCAGCTCAGTCGTCATCCCATTTCAGAACGGTCAACACCGCAGCATTTTTTACACTACAGTGACTACAGCATTATTTTTCTTTCTATTTTTAATACAGTTTGTTCTTTTTATTCTTTCACATCGGGATCACCATCTAACATCTACTACTGTAATTTTGTTTGCTTTAAATAAATAAAGTATTTCTTGTTTAAGCAAATAAAGTTTTCTCAACCCATGCGTTTCTGCGCGGACTGTTAAAACCGCCGCTTCGAAGGCAACACTTGGACACGGTTTATTTATGCGGGGACGAGCGCTGCTCTCGCTAGGAACGGAACCACCGTTTTTGCGGCCGCGCGAATAAAACCGTCCAAGCAGCATTTCAATGATAACGAATTAGACTTGGAAATAAAGCGACGTAATTGTGTCATTCAAAAGGCATATTTCAACCGGTGGTGCACTCGGGTAAAGAGGTTGTGGGCCGATGTTTTTCGATACACGCGTTCCTCGTGTGCCGACTACATCGTACCAGTTTCTCCTAAAGCCTCGCCCCGTCCGTTGCAACGAATATTTTCACCGAAGTGCCGCTGCCACAGGCTCCGAACACTTTTACCATTATCGCTGGTAAAAGCTGCAACATCCCGCGACCCGAATAGAAATTCAGAACATTCGATATTTGTCCTCATTAAGTTATTATGCAACTCGCAGCACACACACACTTCGCCACCGCCGGCTAATTTTTCTCGTCATTCTTCTTTGTGGCGGCCTACCTCGCTCAATGGACTACTTCTTTGTGGAGAACTTCGTTGTCGAGGCGCTTTTAACGACACATTACCTACGAGCTATTATTTCATAGCTTTCGAAAGTTTATAGTTCATAGCTTGTCAATCAATTTTTTTTTTTTTAATGGCAGCGGCGATTCTAATCGTGGACCACAAAATTCACCGTCGGAAACTTCGTTATATAATTTTTTCTGAATTGTTATATGACAGAGGCGACATCAGGCTCGCGTGGCTCTTAAAATTGTAAACAGATGATTCAGCCACTTCGTATATGGTTCAGTTATCTATGAGAACTATTTTCTTCAAAATCAACGCCCGCGAAGAGTTAATAAACAAGAGTCATGTAAAAATTTGCAAAAAATCAATAAGTTCTCTATCATTGTCACAGGCTACGGCAAGGACTGCCCTATTCGTAATTTTTCGTCAGCAGATTGGGCAATCTGCTTCGGATATCATTTCGCAGAAACGAATAAACCAAGCGACTTCTGGCTAATCCGATTTAATCTCGGTAATCGTGAGAAAGCATCGAATCCTGGGAAAGTTTGCTGGTCGATTTGTCCGTCGTAGTATCCCGTCAAGGTCGTGTTAGGTTATGTACCCGCAAGAAGTAAATATGGCGGAAACGGTCTTACAGGAACGCAAGGAGGATTACCTTGCACCGTAACGGGTGTCTCGAACGTTCCCGTCGTCTCGTTCGCGTGGAATCGCGCGGGGTAGGTCGCGAATGTTTATAAACGAATCACGTATCGGCCGATAGTTAAAGACCTGTCAGCGGCACGCGCGACGCTCGCTAAAATTTCGACAGCCTCGCACACAACCCGCGTAACTACGTAGGGACCGTGCGCACGTCAACGTATAAACGGACCATTATCTCTCTGAAAGTTTCACAAGCACGCGAACAAAACGCTTGCACGGAGGTTACGTGCCGTACGAGGTGGCTGGCATTCTCGTGCTATCAATTCGAGAGATACATGGGAAGACATTTTCAATTTTCGAAACGGAACGAAATATGAATTCGATGAATTATAATATATGCCTACGACAATTTCAGCGTGAACATATGGGTATACAGGGTAATGAAAACGCTGACAGAGCAGCCAAATTAGCAGCCTGCAATACAAAAATGAAACAAATCGCCCATTATATCAGACTAAACGATCTTAAAAACCACCTAAATGAAACTTTTAGGAAACAGGTACTTGACAAAATCAAAAGGAATTACATACAAAAGTATCATAACGAAGAAGCTGACTTTCAGTGGCAAAAATTTCCAAGTCCAGTAGACCGTCAAATCCAAACTTCAATTTCTAGAATCAGAATTGGACACTCCGAAATAACCCATTCATTTTTGTTACACAAAAAAGAAAACACGATCTGCGATATATGTAAAGTACCAATTAACATGAATCATCTAATAATAGAATGCAAAAAATATGAGAATGAAAGAAAAAGTGCTAAGTTGCCTGGATCCTTACGTATTCTGTTAGGCTCTGAGGAGTATATCGCCGGTCTTGCTCAGTATATCAAATATACTAAAATGTATAAAATATTGCAAGATAATGTACCGTGTTGCTAATGACCTTGGATGTTGAAGCAACATTAAACAAATAAATTGTAGTAGTAGCAGAGAACAAAGATGACAGTCTAATCGTTGGGTCATCGACAGTTACGCGCGGAACACAATGACCAGAGCCTCCTATTCAAAACATACTCGCAGGCTACAGTCGATACGTATTATCTTATGCTCGATGTAGATAGAAAAAATTGGCTCTAGAAAACTTGTTCCACGACGCTACGTAGCATCGTTATAAATATTGTGCCTTACCCAGCGATCTTTAAGAGGCAGTGGTCCGTTCACACTTGAGCACGGCCACACGGTATGACCACCTGAAAAAAAGAGAAGAAGGAAGAGGAGGAGAAGGAGGCGAAGAGAAGAGGCTCGCGGAATCAAGAAAATCCAACGGTCGATTTACGTGCAGGAATACCGCAAGCGGAGAGATCGGTGGAAAGCGAGGAGGAGAAAGAGAGATAGATAGATAGAGAAAGATAGGGGACAAGCGAAGGAGAGGGAGCGAGGTGGAGGTAGACGGCCGGAGTGGGAGTGGATACACAAAGAAGACAGGAAGAGAAACGTCAGGAGCCATTTTTACAGGAGAGTCCACTAAAACGGTTCCGTTGTAAAAGGTACGTATCTATGGATGTTTTACGTACCGGTCACCCCGCTAGTCGGTCGAATCCAGCGAGCAGCTGACTTTCCCTCCCGTACGATCGACTGTCATTTGTGACACAGGTTCGTATACGCGTGCCCGAACGCCGCTCGACGATTCGCGGCACCCCGGGTTAGTTGGGACACCGTTTCGTTGCTCGGCCGATTTCCTCTCGTCGGCCTGTGTTGCGCTGCCGTTTCTCGCTGAGAACGTCACCGGGACCCGTCGAGTCGAGTCGCGTCGCGTCGATAAGAACGGATAGGCAGCTGCGAATACACTCCTCGACGGCGACGACCACGAACCACACGTCGAGCCGTCGGTTGATTGCCACTCTCGCGCACGCACTCACGGCTACGGGATGTATGTTTACACGGCACCGCACTGTCTCTTTCTCGCACTACCGTTCGTCGACGCGGTGTGGTGCTGCTCGTCGTCGGCTGGATATTGCCTCTTCCGAGCGTTCGCCTCTCTTTTTCGGCACCCCGCCCACCCGCGGCCCCTCTGACCCCTTCGATCCGGTCGCAAGAGGAAAAGGAAGATTTCCCTGCTCCTTCCTCGACGGACTTGCCCCGACACACTTCTAGCTTCTTCTCGCTCCTGCCGTGTTCCGTTCCTCGGTCACCCCTCCCCCACTCTTTCTCGCTCGCTCGCTCGCTCGCTCGTTCGTTATCTCTTTCTTACCAGTTCTAGAATACTATCCTCGTTCGTCGGTCACTCTAACCCACAGTCGTCCGTCTTCGTTCGACTCGTCCCGTGGCTCGTCTCGTACTCGTCTCTCTCTCTCTCTCACTTTCTGTCTATCTTGACTCTGTCCTCGTCCACCGCGTTCCACGGACCCGGGCGACCGTTCCAATTCTCGCGCACGCCACTCACGCTCTCGGCCGATCGCTCGCGACCGGTGTTCTCGCACGCTCGTCGAATCGAATTTTACTGCGACCGATTAGATAAAAATCAACGGACACCGCGAGCGTCGACGACAGACGCGCTCGCGACACCGTGACACGGAAAAGCTGGGGAAACGGACTCGATCCGACGCGAGCTGCCAGCCAACCAAGCCACAGTTGCACCGACACCGTGCCGCCATCTGCGACCGCGTGCCCCGAACTACCAGCAACCCACAGCGGCGCCAAATTTGAACCGATTTACTCGTCCCCGTTCCACCGTATACAAGTAGACTCCCTTACCTCATTGAGGAACTCAATCTCGGAAAGATATGTTAGATCTGGTTGAAAAATCGAATAACCGTGATCTGCAATTTTGGCAAAATTCGCATGAATTTAAAAAAAGTTTCTTGGGAATTTTTGGTACTTTGTCATTAGGCCAGTTCGATTTAAAAGGAACACGAGAACACATTAAAAGAGAAAGCTCGAAATCATACCGAAGAATTGTTTTATTTTCACAGCTATTAGTACAGACGAGGGGTACGAGTAGACCAATCACCGCAAACGAGACATAGGCACATACGAGATACTGTTACAGACTGCCAGCCTTACGGGACACCGTGACCTCCCAAAACTTTTGCGTTCTTACGCCCTCTAGGATATATTGTGGCCAGAGCAAGAGACAGCATGGCCAGCAGCGGTACACAGACTTAGGATCAGTACAGACATTGCAAGCAATGCATTTTTCTGTCCACGGTTCTGAATTACCGACCCTGTAGAAAATGCTCCTGTACAATAGCGGACTCTATCGAAATGGAGCGGTCAGCTAGTGAACTACATGGCGTTGCAACACAAACGGTGTGTGTCCGAGAATGCTAATTTTACAACGTTGTCACCTTTAAAAGTGCAATGTTGCCGCATTATATTCACACAAAAACCGTCGATGCTCGCATCGAATGCGTTTGAGCGATTCCTTTCCTGCTTGTCGGAGCTGTCAAAATTCAGAGACATATTGCTTCTTAATTTAAAATGTAGAATTTTCAAGGACAAAAAATTCCTAGAAATATTGTACATACGAAAGTACTAAAACATAATTTTAGAAAAATCAAGAATTCTTACTTCAATTTTCGTATTGCGATACCTCAATTTGAACTTGAAAATATTTTACAACGCACATTATTTCCTTACAATCGTTTTTATACATAAAGAATCGATCTGTGGGAACAAAAATATGTTGCTGAACAGATGGTTAAGGGACTGCTTGTCGACATGGTTGACAAAAGGAATTGTTATATATATTAACCAGTTCGAAATAATAAATTTATCAGTGTATTATGTTCAATAAATTAATGCGTGCGGATGTTCATGGTTTAAAAGTGATTCTGTATTTCGAGTTCTATTAAAAATTTGTACTAAAAAATTAGATGGCCAGGTGGTCAAAGGAGTGTTTGTCGACATTGTTGACAGAAGGAATTGTTATAAATATTAGCTGATTCGAAATAATAAATTTATTAGTGTATTATGTTTAATAAATTAATTCGTGAAAATGTTCATGGTTTAAAAGTTATTCTCTATCTCGGGTTCTACTACCTATCATCGCTAAAAAATTAGATGACCAGGTGGTCAAGGGAGTGTTTGTCGGCATCGTTGGCAAAAGGAATTGTTATAAACATTAAACAGCCATAGATAATAAATTTATCAATAATTACTATCACGGCGATCGAAATCGCCGGAGTGGAAATAGATGGAGTGGGGACAGTTCCGCGTCGCTGCGCAGCTGCGCCTGAACTCGGCGAGCACTCTCAGTCAGTCAGTCAGTTGGGCCGCGGACTCCGGCCCGGGCGGTCCGACGGGTCCGACTGAGTGATCGCGAGTGAACGCGAGTGATAGTGAGTGACCAGTGGCTGTCCAGTGGCTGTCCAGTGGCTGTCCAGTGGCTGTCCAGTGGCTGTCCAGTAGCAGTCCAGTAGCTGTGCAGTTTGGTGAGTTTGGCCAATTTTTTTTTTTTATTTGTGATGGTTTACTTTGCGAGAGTTTATTTGTTGCTTTACAGCACAGGGTGGGCCAAGGGTTTTACAATGCTTATGTTGATTACCCTTGACCCACCTTCAACGATTCTGCCCTCGACCGTTAATTCAACGAACATCGTCGTTTATCATCAAATTGTATATTCCTGATTTAAAATTGGTATTCCTTCGATCGAAGGTCCCCCAGGGGCTCACTCACTTGACCGTGAGTGAGTACGGGGTGTCGCGTCCCCGGGGCTCCCGAATCGCCTATAGGCCGCACTCGTGTGCGGGGTTAGTTTGGCTCTCGTGAGCTGGTGTTAGGTTGGCTCTCGTGAGCTGGTTAGATTCGCACTCGTGTGCGGGGTAGGCAGGCCGCACTCGTGTGCGGGGTTAGCTGGGCTCTCGTGAGCTGGTTAGATTCGCACTCGTGAGCTGGTTAGATTCGCACTCGTGTGCGGGGTAGGCAGGCCGCACTCGTGTGCGGGGTTAGTTTGGCTCTCGTGAGCTGGTTAGATTCGCACTCGTGTGCGGGGTTTACCATTGCTCTTCATCACATATTCATCATCGTTGTTTTAATTGCTCGACATCTAACTGAATTGTGTTTCTGAAGTTTCATAAGATCCTCTTCTAGAAATTGATATTTCTTATTTAAATTTGGCATTCCTCCGATCGGAGGTCCCTCAGGGGCTCACTCAGGGATGGGGAAACCGTGAGTGAGTACGGGGTGTCGCGTCCCCGGGGCTCCCGAATCGCCTATAGACCGCACACGCGTGCGGGGTTAGCTTGGCTCTCTTGAGCTGGTGTTAGGTTTGCTCTCGTGAGCGGGTATTAAGTTTACACTCGTGTGCGGGATTTAGTTTGTTGTATTTCTTGTTGTATTCACACTCGTGTACGGGGTTATACAGACCGTCAGGATACATCGAATGAAGAGGACACCAATCAAGACTACAGCGTATTTTAAGTTAGTTATATTTGCTCGGCTTGCGTGCGTACATTATAAGATTGTATATCGTCGTTGTAAATATGTCGAGTAATTATTGCCTTAACTTCACTTAATTTAATTTAATTTAATTTCATTTCATTTCGTTTAATTTCATTTAATCTAACTTCACTTTGCTCGGCTCGTTACTTTTTATTCCGACACAGCCTTCTGCTGTGTCGGACCTTGCTTGTATGTACCAATCCAGTTGGTAACGGTATTCGGCGTCAATTCATTGAGAGTGGATGGTCAAGCGATCTGTTTGCCGTGTTACACTGTATAAGTGAAAAGTCCTCTCTGTCGCGATTCCACCTGAGTCACCTCAACGTAAGTTGAATGGTACCGGTTGGTATATGAGTAAATGGGACACCGTGCGAGCTTTTCTCTTGGTCATCGCTCTTCTTGAGTTCATGTTGGATATCGGTGCTGACTGGAGTTTGGCTGCAAGCATTGTACGCGTTCGCGTTACCCTCGGACCAGAGCCTTCTGCTCTGGTTCGTTGTTGTTTCTCTTTTTGAAAGAATCAGAGCCTTCTGCCTGATTCGCCTTTGCCCCCCCCGTGGATCGGAGACTTCTTCTCCGATTCACACCTTTTTCCCCGCAATAATTATTCGACATATTGTGTTACTGCGTTAGTATAAGTTCGTTGTTGTTAGGAAAGGGAGCCAGAAGGAATATTGCATTCGTTCTGACTCCCTTTCCGGGTCTCTTGTGCAGCAACCTCCTCGTGGTGAGACCTGGGCAATCGCTATTATCCTCTATTTGTAAGAACTTCTAGTATCTTACAAATAGTGGATAATATCGAGCTAATAGCTGCACATTTAGAATTTGTGTAAATATATTATATCCTAGAATGTAAGACATGATAGATGTAAGACCAAATATATTCATTTATTATCAAATTGTAAGTTTCTTATTAAAAATTGGTATACCCTCGATCAGAAGTCCCTCAGGGGCTCACTCACTTAACCGTGAGTGAGTACGGGGTGTCGCGTCCCCGGGGCACCCGAATCGCCTATAGGCCGCACTCGTGTGCGGGGTTAGCTTGGCTCTTGTGAGCTGGTGTTAGGTTGGCTCTCGTGAGCTGGTTAAATTCGTACTCGTGTGCGACGTAGGCAGGCCGTACTCGTGTGCGGGGTTAGCTTGGCTCTCGTGAGCTGGTGTTAGGTTGGCTATCGTGAGCTGGTTAGATTTGCACTCGTGTGCGGGGTTTGTAGGCAGTTCTCGTGTACGGGGTTTATAGTTACTCTCATCGCATCTTCATCATCGTTGGTTTTATAGTCGATTTATAATAGAAATGCTTCTGAATTTTCTCGAGATGGTCTTCTGAAAATTTATATTTCTTATTTCAAATTGGTATTCCTTCGATCGGAGGTCCCTCAGGGGCTCACTCACGGGTGGGGCCGTGAGTGAGTACGGGGTGTCGCGTCCCCGGGGCTCCCGAAGTGCCTATAGGCCGCACGCGTGTGCGGGATATAGTTTTGTCGTATTTCTTGTCGTATTCGTACTTGTATGCGGGGTCATGTATTGTTTAACAGTCGGTCAGGATACATCGAACGAAGAGGACATCCCAACGAAAAGAATGCATCGTGAAGACTGCGTATCTTAAGTTATTTATATTTGCCGAGCAATTATTGTCTTAGCGTCACCCCCGAACCAAAGCCTTCAGCTCTGGTTCATATTTCTTCGTTGCGAATCAAAGCCTTAATTTTTTTTGTGACAATAATTGCTCGGCTTGCGTGCGTGCGTTAACTATTAAGATTGTATATTATCGTTGTAAATATGTCGAGTAATTATTGCCCTAACTTCACTTAATTTAGTTGACTTTAATTTATTCTAACTTCACTTTGCTCGGCTCGTTGTTTTTATTCCGACACAGCCTTCTGCTGTGTCGGACCTTGCTTGTATGTACCAATCCAGTTCGTATCGGTATTCGGCGTCAATTCATTGAGAGTGGATGGTCAAGCGATCTGTTCGCTGTGTTACACTGTGTAAGTGAAAAGTCCTCTCTGTCGTAATTCCGCCCGAGTTACCTCAACGTAAGTTGCTTGGTAACAGGTGGTAACTGGAGTAAATGGGACACCGTGTGAGCTTTTCTCTTGGTCATCGCTCTTCTTGAGTTCATGTTGGGTATCGGTGCTGACTGGAGTTTGGCTGCAAGCATTGTACGCGTTCGCGTCACCCTCGGACTAGAGCCTTCTGCTCTGGTTCGCTCTTGTTTCTCTTTTTGAAAGAATCAGAGCCTTCTGCCTGATTCGCCTTTGCTCCCCCGTGGATCGGAGACTTCTTCTCCGATTCACACCTTTTTCCCCGCAATAATTACTCGACATATTGCGTAACTGCGTTAGTATAAGTTCGTCGTTGTTAGGAAAGGGAGCCAGAAGGAATATTGCATTCGTTCTGACTCCCTCTCCGGGTCTCTTGTGCAGCAACCTCCTCGTGGTGAGACCTGGGCAATCGGTATTATCCTCTATTTGTAAGAACTTCTAGTATCTTACAAATAGTGGATAATATCGAGCTAATAGCTGCACATTTAGAATTTGTGTAAATATATTATATCCTAGAATGTAAGACATGATAGATGTAAGACCAAATATATTCATTTATTATCAAATTGTAAGTTTCTTATTAAAAATTGGTATACCCTCGATCAGAAGTCCCTCAGGGGCTCACTCACTTAACCGTGAGTGAGTACGGGGTGTCGCGTCCCCGGGGCACCCGAATCGCCTATAGGCCGCACTCGTGTGCGGGGTTAGCTTGGCTCTTGTGAGCTGGTGTTAGGTTGGCTCTCGTGAGCTGGTTAAATTCGTACTCGTGTGCGACGTAGGCAGGCCGTACTCGTGTGCGGGGTTAGCTTGGCTCTCGTGAGCTGGTGTTAGGTTGGCTATCGTGAGCTGGTTAGATTTGCACTCGTGTGCGGGGTTTGTAGGCAGTTCTCGTGTACGGGGTTTATAGTTACTCTCATCGCATCTTCATCATCGTTGGTTTTATTGCTCGATTTATAATAGAAATGCTTCTGAATTTTCTCGAGATGGTCTTCTGAAAATTTATATTTCTTATTTCAAATTGGTATTCCTTCGATCGGAGGTCCCTCAGGGGCTCACTCACGGGTGGGGCCGTGAGTGAGTACGGGGTGTCGCGTCCCCGGGGCTCCCGAAGTGCCTATAGGCCGCACGCGTGTGCGGGATATAGTTTTGTCGTATTTCTTGTCGTATTCGTACTTGTATGCGGGGTCATGTATTGTTTAACAGTCGGTCAGGATACATCGAACGAAGAGGACATCCCAACGAAAAGAATGCATCGTGAAGACTGCGTATCTTAAGTTATTTATATTTGCCGAGCAATTATTGTCTTAGCGTCACCCCCGAACCAAAGCCTTCAGCTCTGGTTCATATTTCTTCGTTGCGAATCAAAGCCTTAATTTTTTTGTGACAATAATTGCTCGGCTTGCGTGCGTGCGTTAACTATTAAGATTGTATATTATCGTTGTAAATATGTCGAGTAATTATTGCCCTAACTTCACTTAATTTAGTTGACTTTAATTTATTCTAACTTCACTTTGCTCGGCTCGTTGTTTTTATTCCGACACAGCCTTCTGCTGTGTCGGACCTTGCTTGTATGTACCAATCCAGTTCGTATCGGTATTCGGCGTCAATTCATTGAGAGTGGATGGTCAAGCGATCTGTTCGCTGTGTTACACTGTGTAAGTGAAAAGTCCTCTCTGTCGTAATTCCGCCCGAGTTACCTCAACGTAAGTTGCTTGGTAACAGGTGGTAACTGGAGTAAATGGGACACCGTGTGAGCTTTTCTCTTGGTCATCGCTCTTCTTGAGTTCATGTTGGGTATCGGTGCTGACTGGAGTTTGGCTGCAAGCATTGTACGCGTTCGCGTCACCCTCGGACTAGAGCCTTCTGCTCTGGTTCGCTCTTGTTTCTCTTTTTGAAAGAATCAGAGCCTTCTGCCTGATTCGCCTTTGCTCCCCCGTGGATCGGAGACTTCTTCTCCGATTCACACCTTTTTCCCCGCAATAATTACTCGACATATTGCATTACTGCGTTAGTATAAGTTCGTCGTTGTTAGGAAAGGGAGCCAGAAGGAATATTGCATTCGTTCTGACTCCCTCTCCGGGTCTCTTGTGCAGCAACCTCCTCGTGGTGAGACCTGGGCAATCGGTATTATCCTCTATTTGTAAGAACTTCTAGTATCTTGCAAATAGTGGATAATATCGAGCTAATAGCTGCACAGTTAGAATTTTCGTTTATATTGTACACTAGAACGTAAGGCGTGCTTGATGTAAGAACAAATGTATTGAAAAATTTTCAATAAAGATCTTGTAAATTAATATCCATGATTATTTCAAACCTATTCCCTTCTATAACATTTTGCAATGTCACCTTCCGTCTGATTCGACGACAATAAGAGCGTTATGACATTCTACAGTAAAAAGTAATTTTGTTCCAAGCAATTATAGAATGAGTAATGTCAGCATTCTACGTTTATTCATTACCTACGATACTACATATAAGTCCATTTACGTACGCCACTGACGCAGTCTTACTTAGATCTCGAGCAAATGTTCTATTTAGGTAGAGGCGGAACTTTTAGTGATGTTGATATTTCAAAATATATAAGTCGTTGAGGCATTTTAGCTAACAATATTTTATATCTTCGTGGGACTGTAGTATAGCTACTTTTAATTTTAATTTTTACTTAGGATCAGTACAGACATTGCAAGAAATAATTAAAAATCCGTAGTAAAAATGAAATATACGGAATATTCAGTTCTTACTAATACGCCTAAATTCGCGAATTATCGGTAACAGTGAGCGCGACACCGAAATGGTACGGGGGCTCTTAGAGCCCCCCGAAGCGTGGACAGAAAAGTCCATAAGCTGCAATGTCTGTACTGATCCTAAGTCTGTGGGCCAGATCAAGAGACAGCATGGCCAGCAGCCGTATCTCGTCGGTGTAGAAGACCACCGAAGAGATTCTATTTATTTCTCGTCGGTGCAGAAGACCACTGAGAAGACTCTCGTCGGTACAGAAGGCCGCTGAGGAGATTTTCGGTCGGTGAGAGAAGGCGAATCATCGAGGAACCATATCGGTTCACAGATATTTCAGACGATGTTTTGGTGTTGGTTCACAAGGTTTAAAATATCAAGACGAGACAAGATGCCCGTCGATAACGGAACTATTAGCGATGTTGGTATTTCAGATCCACTTTTAGTTCCACGTTATCCTCGGGCCCGGCTGGGTCCACTTTCGGTGCCGCAAAAAAGCACAGAGGCTGGCAGTCTTTAATAGTATTTTGTGGACGGGAGACAGAAAAATGCATTACAAGCAATGTCTGTAGAGATCTTCAGTCTGTGGTATCTGATGGTATATACCCTGAGACTGCATTTCAGAATGGAGTTATTCAAGCGGTTCAACCAAATCCCGACAGAGGTCCGTAGTGCACGGGATGGATCAATCGTGGGAGAATTTTAAACAGTCTAGCACGTTTTCATTAATTCTTTAATCAATACTACATCCTCATTTGTAAAATATGAAAGATCTGACGTCACCTCTATCAATAGATCTTCAGTCTGTGGTATCTGATGGTATATACCCTGAGACTGCATTTCAGAATGGAGTTATTCAAGCGGTTCAACCAAATCCCGACAGAGGTCCGTAGTGCACGGGATGGATCAATCGTGGGAGAATTTTAAACAGTCTAGCACGTTTTCATTAATTCTTTAATCAATACTACATCCTCATTTGTAAAATATGAAAGATCTGACGTCACCTCTATCAATAATCTAATTAAGTACACGAATGTTAACGTGCAGCGGTAGTCTCTCAGCAGTTATAAAAAAAAGTATCGAATCATTTAGTATACATACGTACAACAAACGCGGTCGCATCTGATGACAAATCGTATGACTCTATAAATTCGCCGAAATTGGGCTAGGTAAATTCCAAGAACGCCACGTAATTGGCCCAAATATTTTCGCGAGTCAGACTACTCCCACCTAAGGTTTCTACACCAGAAAAGCAATAAACAAGTTCACAATTAGTATATACTGTACAACTTGAATCCACTACATTAGAAGCCAAAATACAGTATCAGATCGTACGTACACAGGAAAACTGCTTTCTCGATACGAGTTTTCCTAAATCTGAGCCTGACCCGTTCCATTAAAGATTAAAAATCAGTAGAGTTCTATCACATTAACCAAAAGTTTCGCCATTATTCTTCCTTAAATGTTATCACGCTAACTTCCATAAGCGCGGTAACTGCTATAAAGTCCACAAATTCTACTAATTACAATGAATCACTGTCAAACGAAACGGCGCGGCGGCGGCTGCTGCTGCTGCGGCGGCGAAGTTCAATTAAGAGATTCATTCCGTTCGTCTTCTTCTTCGCGTAGGATCGCGGCCCCATTATTTCCACCAGCCCCGGTTTTCCGAGTGAAAATAACTCGCGAATTACTCATCGTTCCCATAAAACACGCCGAAAGCTCGTCGCGTCACGCCGCAGACGTATAAATTTCCCGGGACACCGCGCCGCGTCCGCGAATTCCGTGCAAAAATGCGGGTCTCGACGATGATCTTCATCGACGGGTACCGCGAAAGCACGCGAAACACGCGGCGGTGTCGGTGTCGATGTCGGTAGTCGATTCGTTCGCGATCGACGGGCCGACGCGTCGGAGGGCCGACGTGAAATCGTCGACGACGACGCGACGTCCGCGTCGAGGCGTCAGCGCGCGGCCAAGCCGGCTCGGCGCCAAAATCAGCTCGCCAGTCGCGCTTTCCGGTCGGTGTTTTATAAATACTGCAGACACTCGAAGAGTGCAGCGAACACGGGAGCCGCTGTGAAATCACAAATCCCGGCGGACACAGTTACGGCTCGTTGAACGATCCCAGCGAAAACGATCCGTGATCCGATCGAGGAATTTCTGCCCGCGACGGTTCTGGTCGCGATCTGCTCGCGAAAACCGCCCCCGACGATGCCACCGCGGCTGACATTTTCGATGGATTAATTGTGGCGCAAGCGAATTCTTGAAACGAAGTGCCAGATAAGTGCGCGTGTGAGTGCTCGGGAATCGGAGGAGACTCTTGTGAATCCCAACCGTCCGAGGAAAGTGATCAATTAATTTGTGCTTTTCTTTTTTCTTGTGACAGAGAAGCTCTGCGAGATTTCGCGCTGAAACTGTTTCACAAGTGAACCGTCTAGTCGCGTCTCCTTGGTAAGAAGGAATTATAATTTTTCTATGGACCCACAGTTTATCAACATCGAAACCAGTTTGAAAAATGTTATTTATCGCCTCCGTAATCGAATGTCGGGATGTCTGAAACAGGGTTCTGAGAATGGAATATTTTGTTACGAACGTATAAGTCTGTCCGTGCGAAGTTCGAGTTCCCTTCGTCGAAACGAAATTAAGTCGAACCTCAGAGAAAGGTGACCGATATAGTTGCCGCAATTTGGCGAATGAAGCGGTCCGTCTGTGCGTGTGTGCGCCGGCCGAGATTTGCGGCGTTTCGTTGTCCAACTTGCGCAACAATTATCGCGATTCGAAAATACGTGCTTATGCACTGTATAGAGACAAAAACAACCGTGGAATTACTACGCGGAGGCCACTTATATTCTACAGGAATAATACACAACCGGGAATTATGTCCCGGAATCTGTAACGCTATTTTCGTCCGCGACACGTGTACTCCAGAATAACAACCATCATTCCCGAAATGCCGTAGAAGCACTGTAACCTAGATCCGCTATAATTAAAAAGTCCTACACTAGAAGTCCATTAACCCACCGATCAACGAGGAGGTGTCTCCCATCTTCCCGGAGCCGTGTTAAAAGCAATGCTTTGTTCAATCTCGGGATTCGCTTTAGAAGCGGATATGCTGCGAACTAACTAACTTACGGGTTCGCCGATCCGTCTGCCTGTGATTGTTATTAAAATTCTTTTGTCCAGACGAACTACGACGCGACATCGGTTCCCATTCATCTGCCGCGAGAAAGAGAGCCGCGGGCATCGCGTTTCTGAAAATTTTTCACACTTTTTGCATTTCTTTCATGTCTCCACCTTTTCACTCCCGTTTCTCTGCAACGCGTATCGATGCTTTTCCCATCTCGCCGGTGCGCCCCGCATGAATGTTTCATGCGGCCGCCATGTTTCGCACCGCGAAACCGCGTTCTCCTTCGGAAGTAGCCGAACATCAAACGTCGGGGGCGATTCTTTTCACGAGCCAGCCGCGCCGCGTTCCACGTATCTTTCTGCTTCGGGAAGTAGCTGTTCCGAAATCGCCCTCCCCACTACCCCCTCCCACACGTCCACGCCCACACTTTTCCCGCGGAGACGTCATTTGCCGAACACGTTTTTCTTTCTGTTGTTTCCGTTCGCGAACGGTCCGGGGTGCTTACGGAGCTTTGTACAGGCTCCGCGAAAACGCGTTGTTTCACCCCGTAACCCGGCACAAAGGGAGCATTATCTAAAACTTACTCACCCCCGGTCGCAGGAAACGCGAGCACGTGATCGCGGTTTAAGTGGCTTTCGACAAACTTTGCCCCCGCGCTTTGGCAAACGGTTTAATTTCCGACAGGACCCCGCTGGTAGAAAACGACGCGACCAGCCGCATCACGCTCGCCCAAAATTCTATCCGTCGCGTCGGAACGGCCTGCGATGTTTCGTCCGCTTTGGCAAATCCTCAGCAATATCCGCCGCTGAGAATAAGGACCGCGCGTTTATTTCCTGCGAGAGCCTGCCCTCGGCAGCTTCGGACGCCCCTCCGATACCTTCTCGATTCTTTCGTACCTTTGAATCGTCACGTTGCAATCTCTGCTATCTTTTTTCTCACTGGACATCTGATTTTTCCATTCAGGAGAAAATCAAACAGCAGAGAACTAGTTATTGCAATCAACTACAGCATTTACAAATAAAACAGTCTTATGGCAAATGTTTATCATTCACAGCAGAGTTTCTTAAAAAACTGATTCGACAACAATGGCAACTCCTGTCGTGAACCGACAAGCCATCCTCAAAGCAAGATTTTTACATTCTTTTTTTCACATAACATAGGTATTGAGAGTCGTTCTAATAGGCTCCCGGTAAGTAGATGCTGATTTTTAAAGGTTTCACACACGAAAGTGGTGGAATTCTTATAATTTCAGGATATAGCTGCCGGCTTCGAAAGCTCCATAATAAAAGCAAAGTTTACGAAAATATTTGATAGAATTCCAGTGTTATTCTCTTATAATTTCATAAAGATTCTGCTGGCTCGAAACATTCAGCTTCGAAATAGTAAAAGATCTCTCGAGAACATTTAAATTTCTCGCGTTCCGAGGAGAAAGTCGCGAAAACGTGGAACCTGTGAGCAAGCATGGTTCTTCGCTGGTAATGGAACGGCCGGATCAATGTAACCGAGTCACTTTCGATCTGTTCAGCGCAGAGTTCGACAGAGCGTCCACCGCGAAATGACAGAATGTGAGCCTCGCGGTCTCAGCGTCAACCACATTGGATCGTTAAACGCCATCCCGACTTTTGGCTTCCATTCGAGCCCGTGGCACAGGATCGACGACCGGCCGTCAGAATGAGCTTAATGAAGAAAGCCATCGGCGGCTCCATTCACAGGATACGAGAGTTCGAGCTCGAGAAGGTAACTCAATTCCGAAACGTGTCACCGGCGAACGGTCGACATTCTACCGGGCGCGTTCGACCCCTTAGACAATTCTTTCGATTGGCCTGATCGAACGAATCCTGATAAAATTTCGTTACCTTAACGAGTTAAACGATTATCGTCCCATTCCCAGGAGGGATTCTAACCCTGTCAGAATCGAGCGTTGAATCACCATTGTCCATTTACTCGCTCTTAGATTAATCGAATGAACTGTTCGCTTCGCGTGGAAATTTATTTTTGGTCCGGTAAATATATCTCCGACAGTCTGTTTCTCCACGTGGCAGTAAACCTCGAGTTCATATACGGAGCAACAAAAGCTCTCCAGTTGACAAAGGAGGTACTCCAGGCAGGCAGTCGGTCACGCACATAACCGCTATTTTTCCCGCGACCGATGAATCATCTCGGGAAAGACTTTCGAAACGAGTCGCCGCCGCCGCGCTGGAACGTTCGATCGTGCGAAGATTGTATCGTGGCGCATAGATCCTTAAATTATTTGCCGACGGATTACGGAGCGGCGAGACGCGTGGTTTCCAGTCTCGGCTTGTCAGGATCCCGAAATAGTGATCGTACGTGGAACATTTACATCGGGACAGCGACGCGCGACGGGCAATCCTCCTTCTCTCTGGCACTAAACCAACTTTCGCCCGATGCCCACTTTATGACAATGCGCGATGCGATTGTAACCTTTAACACTTCACGCCGAGAGTCGTACGGGGAGAGCCAGTTTCGCGGCCGAGCGTGTAATAAAGCAATCTCTGGGCCGGCCTGTGTTCCCATTGTTCCAAAGGACAGGCAGTAAATCCTCTTCTCGAGGGGTTTCGAAAGTCTCTGGAAAATCGGGGACACACCGTGCACCTCGACCGAAAGGTAACCCTTTCGCGCCTATTTTCTGCCTTCGACCAGTGACATTATACCACCCGACGACGCGGCCGACGCAGCTGCGCCCGGGACCCTCGAGAGGATTTGGACGGATCTTCGGGGGCTATTGCTACTTAGCGATATAATATTGGTCTGACGCACGATGTGAATGATGAGCGGAGGAAATACCGGGGACGTCACAGAGACGCTCGCAGTCAAAGCCGGTTTTTCGAATTGTTTTGGTTCGCGAGGCTTAGCCTGTCTAGAGCTGAACGCTTCTAGCTAGACCGCGGATTTTGTGAATTTATGAGATGAACGGATAGTTGAAAAACACAGTTCTTTTTTATTAGAAAATCCTTTACGAGATTTATTACAATATAATGTAATGAACAGTTCGCACGTCAATTGAATTTACTTCCTACTGCCCACAATCGAGGCCGAAAATCTAATTCCTCGAGTTACAAACATATTATTTATTTAAATTCTTCATTAATTTCTTAATTTCTTCATTGTTCCAAATTTTCGTGTACTTCCTGTTTCATGAAGAACCTTGGATTCTGACAAGCTTAGAAAAATAGATTGGACCGATGACTGCCCTTGTTCTTCAGACCTCTTTTAACCAATTTCACCAAAAATGCAGGTCGTTTAGACTACATTGAAACGTAAATTCAAACAATCAAGTCTCACAATGCTCTCATTGATTTGCTGTGTACAGAGATGCATTGTGCACGTGTCCTTGGATGCAATCACAGAATCCAAAGTTTGCGAGTTTACACAAACCAAATAATCGTCGAACCTGCGACAAAAGTGTGCGATAGAAAACGAATATTGTCAACTACAGAATCTGTTCGGTCATAAACAAGACCGAACGTGAGCGTAGGGACAGCCACTCGACGGCGACGGTCCTAGCACTGTTTGGGTGTCACCGGACACCACTTGAGTTTAGGCTTAAGAATCTTGGACGGGGCAATCTGGCGTCAAATAAATTACGATAGATTTTCACGCAACTTTGACAGACGAAAACACAAGACGACTGCAACAGACTCCCACTCCGACCGCTAAACAAACAGTTACAGACCAATCAGAATTCAGACAACTATTCCCATACCACCGACTACCGACCAATCGGGACAAGACCAGAACCGACGTAATACGTGACAGAACCAGGACGAACAGTTCAAAACAGCACATCATCCGAAACACTTTTTAAGTGAACGCTCTTTATACGCATTTTTTTTATCTTTGTTAAAATATATATTAAATAAGTGTTTTCCAGTAAAGTCGAGTTTACTCATTTTCGAGTAGACGTAACTAACCCAGCTACGTCATAGCCCCCGATACCGTCGCGAACCGGACTTACAGTCCGCGAAATTCGGGAAAAGAATTGCGGTACTCGGGACGCTTCAGAATCTGTATAAATTATTGCCATCGTATGTGAGCAATATCGTCAAGCGCGCAGTAGTAATATCAGAGACTGCGTTAGTGCCTCGGAGGGCCAATTATTTCGTTACAACTTTCGCTGGCACAGGCAAGAGGTGACTGTCGCCAGCCTGACAAGATTCGCCGGCGAAAGGTGCAAGTATTACATCAAACTTCCGTGAAGTTCGGTCGACTTCAGTTACTCAACAGAATATACACCGGAAGAGTCCGTAAGACAAAACGCTCCGAGTCCAAACTTCCCCTTGGCGAACTACACCGAAGTTCCGGACAACTTCCGAAGATTCGCAATCCCGTCGCGTCCCGCACGCTTAACCGCTTCACGCCCGGTATAGTTCCTCAAACCGTACCACCTCGAGCGTTCCGGGTACGGATCGGGACGTTTTTCGCTCGTTCAATTATGCATCGAATCGGCAAATCGAGACGCTCGACGCGTCGAGAATCGTTCCTGAACATCCCCGGTATTTCCGGAAGCCACTCCTTAACGGCGCAATTTTCGTTTCCGGTGCCCGGTTTCGCGTGAATTTTTTCCAGAAAAAAATTATTCAACCTTTCGCATAGAAGATTTTATGTTCAGGTAAACATAATCAAAATTACATACACGAGTTGTATAGGTATATTTTTCGTGCCGACAAAACACGGATCGACGGTCGCCATCGATTAGCATAAAAAAAAAGTGAAAGTCGTTTATTAATCGATATGAACGTAGTTATGGTCCGAACTGAAAGAACAATGCGACGCGACGGAGCGTCGTGAGTGGAATTAAAAATAGATGGTCGCGACGGACATAGTCCACTCCCGACGGTCTGCTCTCCTCCGGCTTTTCGCCATCTACCGTCCCTTTCGCGATCCGAATCGATCCCGGGGGGAAGTTGCAGCTGTTCCGTTGGGTCTGCCACGTTCCCCTGGATCGGTCCGCGATCCGTCGCACCAGCTGAGCCGCCGCACTTTCTTCTTCCGAACAGGTGAATCTGATCGACGAGTTCGATATCCTGCAAATCGTCGGCGAAGGATGGTTCGGCAAGATCCTGCTGACCGAGCACCGCAGCACCCAGACCGAGATGGTGCTCAAGGCCCTGCCGAAGGCGTACACCGGCATCTCGGACTTCTTTCGCGAGTTCCATTACGGTCTGCACCTGGCGGCGCACAGGAACATCATCACCACCTACGACGTCGCATTCGAGACCGCCGGGTTCTATGTTTTCAGCCAGGAGTACGCCCCCTTAGGTGAGAATATCACCTATCTACTTGATCGTACATCACGCGACTCGGTCAAAGTAAACAAGTTCGCATAGCAGCGAATCGAGTGTGACAGAGTTGAAGGTATATTTCTAGGAGAGTCAGCAAAGAACGCACGCTGGTATTTTATTTATCTACGCTACGCTGCCTCGTCACGTTGGATCGTGAAGGCATCGTTGTTCGTCGAGTGACAAGGTCTTATCGGAGATAAAGCAGTTGATGGATTTTGGTTTAACGGTGCAACGATTATTCGACAATTTTTATTTCGCATAAAGATTCCCCAGTCTAATCGTCAGATCTCCGTGTGGTAAAGAGCGCACAATTTTTCCGTCGATCAAAGTGTCCGCAGAAGAACGAGAAACTAGGAGAACCCCTTACGCGCGGCAACGTGCAATTAGTTCGCCATTAATCTTTTTGCACGTGCTGCCCGAGTGATTAATGGCTCGACGAAGAAGTTAATTGTTCTGTAAATACTACGTATCCTGGAAAAGGCGGTAGAATTCGCGGGCTGTAAAATTATTAATAATCCAGTCGAAGATGAATATTTCCGTGATACTTAACAGCGAGGATCTAGTAATTAATTAGGATCCAGAGATTACGGAAACGTCGGCAAGCTGTTATGTACCACGGTGTCGTTAATATCGTCGGTGGCTTTCGATTTTTCAGGAGATCTAACGTCCAACGTGACAGAGACGGGTTTAGGAGAGTTGCATGCGAAGAGGGTGGCCAGACAATTGGCTGCAGCGGTGTATCACATCCACAGCCGCGAATTGGTGCACCGCGACATCAAGCTGGACAACGTGCTCGTATTTCGCAGCGACTTCTCGCGGATCAAGCTCTGCGATTTCGGCGAGACCAGACGGGTGAACACCGTGGTGCGACGACACAACGAGTGGCTGCCATACTCGCCGCCCGAGGTATTGCAGATCGACACTGACGAGACGTACAAGTAATTATACGATTGACCATTACCAGTAATTACCTTCCTCACCAATAATGTTCGCGAAATTGCGTCGATTTCATCTCCGATATTATATTTTCGAGGAAACCGATAGTCGTCCATTCTCCGTGCTTCATCCCCCGCCACCCGCACCACCTCTATCTCGGAGGCGGTTGATCATTTCCGCTTCCGGAAGACTAATGCGCGCTAGTAACGAGAGTACAGTCGGAGCACGGAGAATCGTATTTCAGGATACAAAGGACATCCCAGTAATATGTGGCACCACTTTGGGGGTGGATTAAATAGTTGAGCACTTGCTCCCGAATTATGGAGTTATGCGGACCCTCATAAGACATTTACAGTCGCGCACTGCTTATGAGACGTCTAGGCTCTCTGCTCTGGGATTTATGCTCGCTCTTGTGTTCATAAATTTATACCGTTCTACGACGTTAGGACGATCTACCGCCCGAAGAACACTCTCGATCCATGAATCGCTAGATGCAGCTTCACCGTCCATTGTTCGGCAATCCTAATAATTACTTAAGAGACGTACCGGCTTTACGTTCACCAAATTAGCGGACTATTAGAGCTTCCAAAGTAATTGTTCAAAGATTTGAGAAATTGTCTATTCACTTTGGTAAAAAAATTGTCAATTTGATAGAAATCGATCTTGTATAAATTATGTGAGTACAGTTAATGCTCGCCCCTAAAGTCAGCCTCGCGGCCCGTACACCACGATATTTGCATACTCATACGAGTACAAGATATCAGCGTGTTTTGCAGAGTACAGAATTTTTTCGGGAGTTAGAATTGTAAAAAGAACTTTGGTCCGAGCGTCGCGGTTTTTGGACGGCTGCTTTGAATGAAGCTCGGACAAGCGGCGCGGCGCGGCGCGCGAAGTTATAAGAATCATGCGAGGCGAAAACGTGAATGACAGTATCTCGGACGAGACTTGTTCAGTGTATTACGTTTCACGGTTTCAGAGCCCTCACGTCGCACGACGTCTGGCAATTCGGCATTGTCCTATTTGTCTGTCTGACCGGATGCCTGCCGTGGCAGAAGGCGGCGTTGGACGACCCGCGGTACACCAGATATCAAAACTGGCACAACGCGACGCTCAACATAGCCAAGAAACCGAAATTATTTCAGCTGATCAGCTCGCGGGCGCAGAGGTCAGTTTCTTCGAATGTGTGACGCGGCGTACCAGGCGCCAGCGGTCACGAAACTTTAACGACTCCTATCTTATCTGGAAACCGAGCCACCGAGTTCCCTCGGAAATTTCGTAACGCGAGACGAAAGCGACGACATAATTAATTCTCGTTTACGTGTTTCTCCATTTTCAAAAAGGCACAAAGATCGCTAACCGAGATCTGAGAAAATCCGTATATCTGAATCATCGAACTATGACGAAAAATCAAACAGTCTTTACTGTTTTGTGTTTTGCATGCACACACACACACACACACAAGTGTGTGGTAAACGCATAAAATCCGCGGCCCACTTACGAGAGCACTCGAACGTGGCCATTAAAAGTTTCGAGAACAGCTGAACGATACCAAGTACTTCATAAGCTCATGGAATGAAAACCAGTACAGATCGAACTCGGCGGAACGAATCGTAGGCAAGAAATATCGATCGATATTCACGAGTATGAAACTCGTCGCTAGCTACGAGGAGTTGATAAAAAAGACAAAAATTTTTTTTTAAGCACTGATTTTCCTCAGTGAAAATAATCGTACGACTAAATTATCCGGGGGACATATAAACCGGAATCTGTGGGGATGCTTTTAGCCTCGGTTTATTTTCGAAATAAGCGCGATGACGACCGCGATGCAGCAGCACACGTTGAATAGTTTATTGTCCCAAAAGAAGACAGGATCATTAAACGTATTCGACATGTCGGTCGACTAGGAGAGAGAATGAGAGAGAGAAAGAGAGAGAGAGGAAATTCATAAATCGATGGAGTACTAATTTAGCTGTACCGTAAGCACCGATTGGTTTTTCGTTCGATAAATTCACCTTAAACAGTGGACGCTTGTTATTAGTGTTATCTGTTTAGCGAGATAGTTAATTTTCATTTGGATCTAGATCTCTTCTATTTGGAGCTGAACTCATTAATGGTCGTGCTTCGAATTTATTAGAAAACTGACATAGCCAGATAAGATAAGAGATGTATATTAATCCCTTCAGAATTTAGAAAAGAATGTCACGAAGTTTCGATCGTTAGATGCGCTGTAGAAGATGACACTTCCTAAAATGACATTCGCCACTACAGACGATTTAACATGTTCGCAACTAACATTTCTTTCGCTGCCTACCTTACCAAAATATTTGATCAAACGCAACGTACCTGCCTCCCTTCCCATCCACCTAAAAATCCCCAAATTTTCCCACCGACTTCCCCCACAAAACCGTTCAGCTCCGTGACAAGGTCTCGTTTCCCCAGAATGTTCAAACGCCTGCTGGACCCGAAACCGGAGAAGAGGCCCGCGAGCGTCTTGGAGGTAAACAAATACGTGGAGGACCGTTGGCTGGCAAAACTGGGCGCGGAGAAGGCGATGAACGGTAACGATCCCTCGAAATTAAAGCGTGGCTGATCCGTTCGGCGTCTACTTGATTGGCTCCGCGTTTGCACAGGTGGCGCGGACGAGAGGGACGAGCTTTGCCCCTCGATGTACAGCTTCCACAGCTCGCTGGAGGAGAAGAATCAGCTGCTGCACACCCTGACGACGTACGGCGTGGAGACGACGGTGGACCGTTCGAAGAAGAAGGACCGTATCAGAGAGTGGATCCAGGCTAGCGCGATAATCGAGGAGTACGAGGAGGACGACTCCGACCTGAACGAGGACATCCGGATCTACGAGGAGGAGGAAGAGCCGAGCTCGATGAAAGGCAGACACTTCCCGGAGACGCGGGTCAAGACGAGCGACACCAGGAGACAGAAGCACAAAGCGGACACGTCCGCGCCGAGGAAGCGGCAGACCATCAAGCCCACCGAGAGGAAGATCCCGTTCGCGCCGCAAGTAGCCGAAGAACGGGAGACGATCGCCCGGTTCGCCAGCTTCCCGAACGGCGACCCTAGCCTGGCGATCCTGAAGAATGGGACGAACGGGACCTCGTTACAATCCACCGTGCCCGAAAAACTGAACGGCACCTCAGAAGAGACGAAGTCGATCAACGGGACAAACGGTCAGCTCAACAAGTCGCAGCTGAACAGCTCGCGCAGCCCACAAGACGTTCCCATAGCCACGACCAGCGGCGTTCCTAAGTCTAGCTTGGAGGACGGTCCGAAGTCAACCTCACAGGATCGAAACGGCTCGGTGGTCGATCGTAGTCTTCCCGGAAGTCCGCAGATCCCCACCAGGAAACATCGGTCGCACACAGCCCCGTTTCCGGCGCCGACCTCACCGGTGCTGAACGGAAGCCGCGAGAATTCGGTGAAGAAGAGCCAGTCGATCATGGCGCTATCGGGCTCGCAGACGGACAGATCGGTATTGCCGCGGGACACGGAGAGGTCACCGGCGCAGGCAATGGCACAGGCACAGAAACAGGCTCAAGCGGACGTCGGCCAATCGTCGACTTCGCCGGCGATGGCTCGGGGCGAGAGGTCGAATCGATCCGCGGCCCAATCAATGTCTCGAGTAGAAAATCAATCCGCGGCAATGCCGGCAGCACCGGCAACGGCAACGGCAACGGCGGCGGTAGCGACTCGAGTGGAGAATCAATCGAGTAACGCACCGCCGGTAGCCCGAAACGAGAAATCGGCGGCCGGGCCGGTCCCCCCGGCAAATCCGCTGACGATGTCGGTCGCCTCTCACCTCGTCATGCAGAGCTTCAACGCGTTGCAGGGGATGAACACCGTACCGGCGGTGCCGAACGAGTCCAACGCTAATCCGAAGACCGGTTCGCAGCCGACGCCCAAGAACAGCCCGACCTCCACGCCCGCGAGGATCTTGACCCCGAAGAACAGCCCCGCGAGAACGTCCACGCCGCCGCGACCGCGGAACAACGGCCACCGCGTCGAGGAACCGGTCGCCTACCGCAAAGACCCCTACGAGCACTACGGCATCGCTCAGGGTGTCATCCTGAGGACCGAGAACGCGCGCAGAGGCTCCCTCGAGAGCGCCAGCAGATCCGTCAGCAATTGATCAACGGCCGATCTCTCTCGCTTCGATGATGGATGACGGCACAGACCGCGCGGAATTTGCTTGGGCTTTCGGGGATGATCTGCGCGGCTCGTTGCCCGATGCTCGAGCCTCGACGATCGGGCTCACGATGGAGATATCATGTTCTTGGACAACGCGCTGGGATCCCGGCCCGATTAACCCAGACCGATGCTCGATTGGCCCTGAGAATGCTCTGGCGTTCAACCGAGCTCGACGAGCAACATCTTCAATGGAGACTGGAGACCTCGAAGAGCATCTATATATGAGAGCTGAAGTGTAAATAGTAGCTTATTCCGGAGACCAATTTCTTAAATGGTGTACGATGGTGAATAGTACAAAACGGTGCCGGTTGTAGCGCCGTTGATTGCTGAATGAAAGAGGAATTTTTGACGTGGGAATTTTTCGAGGAAAACTTGCCAGAAAAGTCTTGGAAAATAGAGGACCCGCCGTAACGCAATTATTTAGGTCAGATCGAGGACGTCGCCGAAAGTACTTCCAGAAGACAAAAATGTCGCGGACGGCAGCGGGGAGGAGACGTTCGCCTACGTCAATCGTAAGAATGCGTGATGTTACGTAATCGGGCGAATGATCTATATAAAAATCGGACTGATCCGCGAAGCACGTGGGAACCCGCCTCTCGTACGCTGTTATCCGTCTTTTTTTATTAAACTTAATGACACCATTCGGAAGCTTCCGTTTGTTGGACGCGAGCCACAGGCATCGGCGCTGTATGCGATTCTTTTATCCCCCGATCACGATACTCGCGTGCATAGATCGCGCCTCGCCGGACACTGTTACGAGTTGTTTGTTTATCGTCGATGGATCATCGGAGAAACGAACGAGGTAACTTATTCCGCGATTCCGGACGATCATGTGGATCGCGTGTGTAATATTGAACGAGTACCGTTTTTCTTTTCCAGGGATCGATTTGCATATCCGTGATCGTCGATCAACACGGACGAGAAACCAGACGAATCCTGGGAAAACGGTGGATCGTTCCTGCGATATCGTTCAACCCGCGCCTTGCTCCTCGATCGACGGGGAGCAGCCGGCGATTCCTCGGCGATTTAATTAACTGATTGCGACATTCGATTTCGGCCGTCCCCGGGACGGTATTAGCGTAATTGAAATGTAAATATTACATTACACACCGTAAGTGGTTCCTGTTCCTCGTGAGCTGTCCAAGGTGTGGCCGGCGGAATGTGACTGTGAATTAACTGGATTGTGATACTTAGGACCCGTAGAATGATTCCCGACCGTTCCTATTTCACGATCCTCTCGCGTTCCATTCGTCATACTGAACGCCTCTTATTGGTAAACGGACGCTTAATAATGTATACACGATGCGCCGAAGAGCCCGATTCTATCTGTATTCCGTGAATAAACGCCGGCTGAACGTGTTTGCGACGAGCTTTAGTCGATCTCGAGATTACGTAAGTTTAGAATTATCGCGAGTCTTTGTGTACGGAAAATCTGAGCTTCGAACTTGAAGATCCAGCGTTGTTTGTGCATGAATTTGTTGGTAAATTAGAGAACGAGTGACACCGCGCATATTGAAATCTGTTTTTCTTTTGTTTTTGTAATTTGAAATACTCTGTTGTACAAGATACTCCTGTTTCGCGTTGTTCGTTCGTAAAATGAAGAAGGGAGCATGACTCGTGACGATGTTAGTTATCCGGAGCGAATCAGCTAGCTTCGTAATGTAGAAAGTATGTTTACGACTAATAGTTTTCTAAAATGCAACTCACCTCGCTACGGGGATGCTAATGGTGGCCTTATTAAGGTCGATTCTTTCGCCGAGTTACGTTTTCTATGATTGATTCCGTTAGATACGTTAACACCGCAAGCTTGTACCTACAGATTCATTGGGAGATCTCTAGGACCAATGCGACGTTGTTGAAACCGTTGAAACGAATCCTGTTGACGCCGCTGTAAGCAACGTTTACTAACTTTAGAAATACATATACGGTAGAGAAATAAAGTATTTCGGTATTCCTTTCAGACACGAACGATACGAGCTACGTATGAATGAACATTAGTTTTGCTCCCGATTTACCCTCGATTTACACCGAATAGCTGAATTAGATGAGAAATTTTAGCTTGCTTAAAAAAAATTCAACGCTATATTAAATATTAAGGATGATAAAAACAATGAATCGTAAAAATCTACATTTCGAAAGAAACCATTTTTGTCGATCTTAAAGACTTCCCATTTTTCAAGAGAATTATACTATTTTATTTTACGTGATAAAGAGAATTAATAAATAAGCGATCAACGAATTTTTGAATCGAAAATATTATAAAATTGAATCTTCTTTTTACCCATGGTCACCTTTTTATCTCGAACTATATTTTTTAGTTCGGCTCTAACAATCGAAAGAAAATTCACCCGTCACCACCACCTTATCTTAACAAATATTCAACAATTCAATTCCACGTCCCAAGCATTTCAAAGATAGAAGAACACCAGATCGTACACTTAAAAATTTTCCAATTTCCAATGGAGACAAGGAAGCCACCCTCAATCACAATTCGCGCTGGTCCGGAGCGATCTGAAAACGGTGTTCATCGCGACCGAAATCATGCTATTAATATCCCCTGGCGATCATCCCCGTGGTCGGTGTGCACCCCATAAATACCGGTTCTCCGAAAAGTGAATTGTTTCGCAGCGATAGGCATTCTTCTTTTTCCTCTCTCCCTGGGTTCGTTCGTGTATCTCGTTGCCGCGTAATTAATTACGAATAAAACGTGGTAAGGAGAGGTGAGGGGTCGATACGATACACGGGGGTCGAGGTTGAAAATGCTCGATATTCCCGACACGCGGTGCGTAGTCGTCGTCGGCGTCGTCGGCGTCGTCGTCGTCGTCGCCGTCGAGCCGACGCAGCCACCGGAGGAGGGTCACGGGGGTACGTGTCTGGCGATATGGAAATAATTACCGGGCGGGGCGAGGCACGAATTAATTAAGAGATACGTAAGTAGCGTACATTGCGCACGAGATGCAATTACGTCGTCTTTGAATCTGCGGCGCAGCCAACGCCCGGCAGATACGTATAACGAGCCCCGAGCCGGTCAGCCGGGCCTTTGACATCGTTCCACAGTGGTACAGAATTCGGGAATAATTGGACAAGAAATTTCTGCATACATTTATCCGGGAAAATCGCAAATGAACGTGTCGTTACCAGCGGAATCGCTGAAATAAATGCTAATTTCGCCGAGGCATCTGCTGCGAATGCCGAAATCAGCGGCATTTCTCTTGAAATTTATGCGCATGTTTTACCTGTGCTTGTCTGAACGGTGAAAGCAATGTTAATCAATGTTCTGAAGAGGAATTAATGTTAGCTCATTGCCGTACGATTTTTTTGTTTTTTTTTTTAACAACCGCAGCGATCAGAATTTCTACGTCGTTATTATCGTACTAGATGAGACAGAAAATTTATATTCTCAAAAAGTTGGTAGATTCGGTTTGTATACACCGGAAGCGAAACTCGAGGAAGTCGGAACGGGAGTCCATGCAGGCTTTATTGGTCGATTCGAGTGAGTTTAGATGATTGATGGGTCCGAGCATTAGGCGGGAGAAGTTTCAAGGCTGCAGGGAGTCGAAAATGGCGAAGGTGACGCGAGGCTCGTTGTTGCTCGATTTCATATTCCGAACTTGCAACTATTCTCGGTAGTTTATTGTATTGTTTTTGACGCGAGGTAGCCGGAAAATTTATTGTCAGGGAATATGATGCTCGAAACTTGTGCGAAAATATCCAACGCCGTCTTTACGACTTCTGTAAGAGAAACAAACGGTTCTCGCTGGGAATAAAAACAGTGCAAGTTTTCTTGAAATTTTCCGTTACTGTAAAGATTGCTCCGACCGCGCAATTTCCAGTAGAATGACGGAAGAGAAGCGACTTCGAAAGCAGCACCGTTCCGAAAATAATTGCAGCGAGTTCCTTCCGCCGATAAGACACCGCCAACGTAATCCTCGGAGGCGCTTCGTCTCTCCTCCGAATTCAATAACAATCCGTCGTTGCAATTTCCACACCCACGTACCTCGGTAAATTACCACCTGTCGTTACGGGTAAAAAGAGAGAAGCAATAATCAGCAACCTGCGGTCCCGCTAGAGAGATAGACACCGGCGGACCTGGATCGGGTCGAAGAGTCTCTCTGGTTGGTCGCGTATTGTTAACCGTCTGACCCCGCGTGTCTCGTCACCGTCCCACAATCAGCCGCTCCCATTGAAAGGCAACACGTGCAGTATGTATGCGGTTAACGCTGTCCAGGATGCATGTCGGTCCGCTTAATTCGCCGCGCGTCGCGTTACCATTCATACGACCGTAGTAATTACACGGAACGTCAAGGCCGGAGGCTGTTCGCCTAAAAGACAAGATCCCGCCCGGCGATACCGGGAATCGGTGAATTAACATTGAGCAGGAGTGATCCGGGGAGTGTGTTACCGTTGCGAGCAGCAACACGTACGCGTACACGCGGACGCTGAGAAACAGAGACGACGAACAAACCCGTGATTATAAATAGCGAACGGCGTTCCAGCCGCGGCGAGAGCCTCGATCCTCTACCGCCTGTCGCCCTGGGATTTCGTGATATCTGGATCGTGTCGACGATCTGGATCCCCGCAGTTTAAACAAATCCGAACGGGGACCCCCGAAACCTCGTCTGATCCGAGCGCGGTAACGAGGATGCAGAAGGTTGCCGGACCCCGGCATGGGGAAGCCGTGCCACCGCCATTAACACCAATTGTGCTTTCATTAATTTTCATCCGCACTTTCGTGCGTTCACGCGCTGCCCGGCCGCTGCCGAAGCGAAGGTGACGGCCGGGAATCCCGAATCGAGAACCAGCCTCTCCACGAATTGCTTTTTCTCCAGCCGCAGCTGTTTTGATGCTAGTGGAGATGCTGGGACGTTTCGAAAATTTTCACAGCGTTTTTTATTGTTCTTTTTTTTGCTCCAATGAATGACTGTATGAAGGATGAAAAACTTTAAGTAAAAAAATTACTACATGAAAAGGTCGAGCGCGAGATAGAGTATTATTCGAATAAATCAGAAAAAATAAAACTGTATGAAAGATTATAACAAAAATCGTTCACACGGAGAAAATGTTCGAATTCGAATAAAATAATAACGAAAATACTGCGGAACAATAAAATTAATTTTAGTGAGATCAAAGACAAATTCTACATTGTAAAATAATTATAGATTAAGTTTAAGCTCTGATTGACGAGTGACATCCCAGTTTTGGCGCGAGCTACTTGAGCATTTAGGTCTGGGTTAAACAAGAGTCGTAAATTTAGTCTTGTCTTTTATACGTATAGGTGTAAAAGTATGATTTACAGTTGATGGGAGTGGTAACGCGAAGACGTTTCGGTGAAATTCACGAAAATGCTTGTAACGATGTTGTGACTAGAAAGTTTTTTTTATGAATCCCTTAATGGTTTTATCGTGGATAATTTGAATATCAATTGCCCGAGGAATTTGTACTCGCACCGCAGTCGCCGATAGCTTGTCCGCTTGCAATAGAACGAGATAACGCCGATAATAACGGACCGCTATAAATACTTGTCGCTGTATCTGAACGGGTCTATGAATCACTGAATCAAAGTCTGAAATGTTGCGGTTGTGACTCATAATTATAAATAACCTAAAAGTATGAAAACTGGAAAGTTCAATTCTTCCGATAGCGTTTCAATTTCATCGGTACGAACTAAATGTGTATTCGCATCGTTTCTCAAATTCACTCGCAGGAGGGTCTAAGCAATTTCTCTAGAAAACATGAAAAAAGCAATTTGAATTCGCAGTTTCGGCTCCGTTTAATAATTTACTTTGATCTTGTAAGGGATTTTGGGACTGACGTGCACACCGAGCGCGCGACGATTGAGTGCTCGAACGTCCCAGAACTCGGCGGGCAAACTTCATCTTCTCGGAGCCGCAGAAGATTAGAGGACAGTGCTTCAACCGAGAACTACACTTCGCAGCTACCTCTCGCCCTAACCAATCAAGGAGCAATCTCAGCCGTGGATTGTGCACAGCTTAGTAGTAACACTAGACGTAAACTCGAGTATTGCACGGTGAGCAGGCATCCTCTTAGCCGAGCTTAGAGCGATGCTTCAGGAACTTCAGGTGGGGTCCGGGCATCGGATCTTCAACGAAGGACGACGGGGCTCCATAATTTCAGCTGCGAGACTACGCTTCGGAGGCTCGGCTAACACGGTCCAATTAGAGCAGACCGAGTGAAACGAGTGTGGGGCCAGTGTAAGAAACGCGATACGCTAACAACACCGTGATATACATATTAGCTACTTGAATAACTTTCTGCCGATCGTCTGCCAAGTAAAACTCCTTTGTTCAAACAGAATTTATGGAGAATATTTTATTCGTTTCGTGGAAAGTAATGCAATCATCGTTTTTTTTAAATATCTTCGTAAGAACTGAAGTGCTGCTGAGAGGCACAATGCTGCATTTATCAGAATAAATGATAATCTGATGGATATAAATAAATGGTAGAAAACAAAAGACAACAGCCACAGAATAGTATTTTCATAACGGTCTAACTTTTTCTGAACTAATAGTAATTAGTTCCGACATAAATTAGTAAACGCCGGAAAGTTATTCGAGTGGCTAATAGAATAAAATATAAGAAAAGAGGAAGCGTAGTATTACTGTCGGGCACGAACACCTGTAGGAACACAGGGCCGCGATTTTCGCGAGTGCACGTACGCCGCGCCGTTGGGGAGGAGAGAGAGAGAGAGAGCGGAGTTCGTGCGGCTTGTTAATTAACTCGCAATCCGGTAATTGGCCGCGATAATAAGTCGGTGTTCTGGCACGCGGGGTCGTTCCGCGGGTCATCGTCGAGCCTATCTGCCGTGGCTCTGCTCACCGTCGTCACCCGCAGGAAACATTAGAACGATAAAAAAGGTTCGCCAAGGGGTCAAGTCGCTTTAATCCGTAACCCGTCTCGCCTGTTAGCCGGCAGGATTCCGAGATACAGCTGCGCAAATTCAACCAGATCGAAGATTATCTCGCGGGGCATTTAATCGGACGCTTTACCCTGAAAAATTCACGCTGACACGCCGAGCTGACTCTTCTTCCCGCCGCGCCCCGCTGCGCCGCCGGATGTCAACGCGGATTTTCTATTTCGGAAGCACCGGACTCCTTGATACCAGCCAGATGTCTCTAGAACGCCGCACGAAAATCTCCGATATAGAAAAATAAGATTTATTGATCCCTTGTTTGAGAGACGTTCAACTTCTTCTTCTTCTTCTACTTCTACTTCTTCTTTTACGTGAGAGAAAGGTCTGCAGTAGACTGTGCGGATGGTATTTAATTGAAGGGAACGGATAAAATCTCAATTGTCTTTTAGTTTTATTTTTCTCGCCTCTCTCCCTCTCTTTCTCTCTCTTTCTTTTCGCGTGTAGCTCGGGAATTGTTATCTCTCGGTAAATGCACTCGCAGTTAAGATAAATAAATTCCGGGGCGTAGAACGGAAATTTAAACTGCTATCTGCGTGAAAAAGTACACGAGATGCGAGATAAACGCTGAACTTTTTTTCTCGAGTAAAATCTTTTATTTATTTCGTACTTTTTATTCCTGCGTTAGATCAGATGAATTATTTTTTAACGATAACACTTCGACTAAGGTTTTTTTCATTTCATTCAAGGCCGCGGATGCCAGATTTGGCTTCGGTGAGTCCAAATTTCTCATATCGATGATTCGTTCGAACCGTGGTAGTTTGGTTCAATTTTTCAGTTTATTTCTGTTAATCGTAATATTCTTCTCGCAATTAATAGTGTTTTTTACAATCAGGTTTTAGAAGTCTTAATTTTATGCTGATCGGCTTCAAGCCTTCCAATGATTGGTTCATACTCTTGATAGAATAGATCAAGAATTCACACAAAAATCACAGCAGTCGCATGCGGAGTATTTCCGAGGAGTCGTGTAGGATCTTTAATAAGAAAAGATAATCAGTATGCACAGCCTCGGGCATCAGATAGTGGAAATTTA
The DNA here is from genome assembly GCA_028454225.1 of Lasioglossum leucozonium. Lineage (NCBI taxonomy): Eukaryota > Metazoa > Arthropoda > Insecta > Hymenoptera > Halictidae > Lasioglossum > Lasioglossum leucozonium. The sequence continues at coordinate 5,501,966 of CM052205.1, read as the reverse complement.
GGAATTCCAACAATACGGGACGAAGAAGCGTTTTCAAAAAAAAAAAAACAGTGGCCAGCATTAGAAATTCACTGCACACGTTACTTTAACAAGAATTTTGAGACGTCCAGCCTCGAGAGGAACCATGCGTGTTTCGAGCTCAAGCAATAATCTATTCTATGAATCTCCGAGAACCGAAATCGCTGGGGAAATTGTTTTTCAGAACAGGCAATCAACGCCGGGGTTATACTTTATATCGAGAGGTTGTAATGGTATAGATGCTACGGCAGCACGATCGCCTCGCTTATCTGATTTAACCGCTTTAAACTTCTTCGACCGGAATTATCCGAGTTGCAACGTGTATCGGTTAGCTAAAGTGGATACAGGGAATCATTGGCAGCCAGCTCCGGGAATGCCTTCGCGTATTTAAGAGAGACTTTCCATGGTTTCGCTAACAAGATTTAATGGATCGGCCTGTGTCTTCCATAGGCGTGCTGGAACGGTCGACGATTTCCTCGAAAGCATTCTAGCGTAATTCGTTTAAGTAACTTACGAGTCAACCCGCTGACACCGTACGAGCCCTGTCTATTTTTATGTCGCGTACGCGGAATCGGTTTTCAAACTAAGCTCTTCAGGCTAATTAACACTTTCGTGTGACAAAGATCTGCAGATAGAGAGCCGGAACATTGTAAAAATACCATTATTATAATAATTATAGATCAAACATGTTCTAGATCGAAAGAACAATTGTTTCGAGTGCGAAGGGTTAACAAACGAAGTAACGAGACCGGATAAGCGTAGGGTCTCGAACGATCCAATATTCCTAGTTAAACGTTCCCCCGCGAAGTCAAAGAAACGGGTCCCGCGGCGTTTCGCAGGGGTGGTTTTTCGCGCGGCGGTGGATCTCCGTTGTGCAGCGTTGCCTTTTACGCGGGAACAGGCATCGCGAGAGACGCATCAGGTAGACAGGCGCGCAGGAGAACGACAAACGCGCGCGAGGGGCGGAAATTCCACTGGCAGAAGTGCGAACGAGGCCGTTTAAGTCTCGCGGTACTCCATATTTATACCAGCGGGCGATATCGCGCACACCCGGGGCGGGGGCATGATCGCAGACTACGCGTGGAGGGGGAGACGAAGCCGAGCGGAGCGGAGCAGAGCGTTGCGGAGCGTCGCGGAGCGGATTTCTCGCGCTCTTAATCCACGCGCTGTCGAACGTGGGGGGTGGAGAGACGCAACGTCGTCGTCGTCGTCGCCCGTCAACGCCGGCTTTCCATACCGTTCCCCACTAATTGCTAAATGCTAATGTACGCATACACGCTTTGCCGACGCCTACTTTCGCGACGGCCCTGTAGGACATTATTCGCGACTCGGTTCCCCGATAGGTCCGGGGAATCGTCGCGCGCGGATGGCTCGTCATCCACTTTCGAACTGGGCGGGCGCGCCCCGGGATGATCGGCATTTGCATTTCATCCGCTCGATGCCAACCCCGACTCCTGCTTTCAGCCACCCCCCGATCCCAGGTAACCGGGATTAATCATTCCGGATCGGTACATGCTGATTTATGAAAACGGAGGAACGCGAGACGCTGCCACCGATGAGATTCACCGGCTACCAGAACCTCCCTCTCTCTCCATCTCTCTTGCTCTTTGTCGGAGATTACGCCGAGATTTATTAGTGAACGATGCGGGATTCAGGGTGGCGATGGGGTTCGATCCTTTGTGGACCGGCGACAGCGTTTTTTCCTAAATGAGTTGTTAGCGAGCACAGAACTGGTTGAACGATCCCGCCGCTCGACGGTTGTCGTGGAGTTTCGGCGAGCACCGGTGCTCGCTGGAATCGATTTCTGCGATTTTTTGCAGAGACCCTGTTTACAAGGATTTTTGCATAATTCGCATCAGGGATCTGCACTGAAATTTTAATCAGTCAGCTGCAACGTTAGCATTGAAATATCTAGTACACGAGAAATTATAGACGAACTTGACAATGATTTGTATCGAAAATTTTGCGGGATTTAATCTTCGTTGAGTTTCGTCCACGCCGAACACGGTGTTCCGATTATAAACCATTTTGCAAACAGAGCGATCGGCAGTGCGAACATTTAACAGAAAATATTTCGGGAAATGTATTGACCGCGGAGCAAATTCGGGTATGTAGGAATCGGGAGCAAATAAAAATTTCCCCGTCAAGAGCGGTACGATGAATATTTTACCTTGTCCGCCCAGTCGCTTCGTTCGAGGACCCGCGGAAGAGGAAAGCTACTGTCCGTCCAGCGGCTGTAATCGGAAAGGTGGAGGACGGTCAAAAGCTTCGCCGCGTGCACGAAAATCCAGTTCGCGAGAGGTTGGTAAATATATGAAACGACGCGATGGAATATTCGCACATTAGCGACAGGCCATTAATACCGGGTTCGCCGAGTGGCGTTTCGCTCTTTAGCGAACCCAGTAAGTGGGTTAGCCGTGTGCGTACACGAACACGGGAGAGAGAGAGGGGGGGGAAGAGAAAGAGTGCACACCCACCCCCGGCGCATAATTGTTTGGACACGAAAAGCTCCGCGCGTAAAACATCGTTTCCTTGCGAGCTGGCTCTCTTTGTTTGCTCTTCCATGTTCGCGCGTCGCGGCCCGTTAAATTCAATTTACTTCGACCGCGTTCGGCCCGCCCCGGTATATTTGTCTTCGAAAATGCACCGGAACTAGATCCCGGTACGAAACAATCGAAGCCCGCCCCCACTTCCCGCGGAAGAGACTATTTTGGTGGACGGGGCACGAGAACGTTCGATTTTTCGGGCAAATTGCGGCCGACGGTATTTTCGGGACCGATCGATGCAAGAAATTTTCACGGCGGATGTGGCGAACGCTTCCTGCGAGCGTACTTCATTCGATTATTCCTGCTGCAAGTCTTCGATCGATTATAGACACTATGGTCGAGTTTTATAGTCACGTTTCATCCTGGTATTTTAAGGTTACAGAGCAACGAGTTTCAGACTTATTCGTCTAGAATTATTCTCGTCTTTGCAGTCTCTCGATATCATTTTGATTCCGTCTGATAGGTTCCTCGGGTCGATCAGAAAATCGAAATTGAAATTTTCAATTGTTGTAACTTTTTATCTTATTAATACGTCCAACTCCTGAAGCATGTATTTATAACTAGACTGCGGATCAAAGATTGTTCTGCATTGGTTGTGGGTGGCAGGAGTAAAATAAAAGTTGATTTCATCCCTTAACGATTTTGTTGCATTGAAAACAACGTTACAATATTCTTGAATTCCTCACTGTCTTCTATTTCAGCTAATTTCTCCATTAATACATAAAATTCCGCAGTCTGATTATAACCTGTCCGAAGAGAAATTTGTAACACTTCATCAATTTTAGGACAGAAGTTTAAATTACGTAACAACCGATATACATCGTGTATACAAAAAAACAATACGTTTAATACGGTAATACGTTTCGACAGCAAGCGTTATAATAATCGCATATCGAAAGAGGAACCCTCATCGAGCGTCGTCGTGCGAGTTCAGCTCTCGTCTAGCGACGATCATTCGAATCTGATCGGAATTAAGACAATGATCCGAGGGATCCGGAAGTGACGTCCGATCTCATTAAAAAGGAAGTCGCGAATAGCGTTTTTGGTGAATGGCATCGTCGTCGTCGAAGGGTCGTTCTAGAAGCCACCCTCGAAGTCGCTATTGACAGTGGATATCGTTCGTGGATTACGTCACCGATGACGGGACATCGTTAAACACGTTTCGCTCGTCTATCATTGCCGGGCCCGGGGTTCATTGTCACTCCTCCTCTCCCACCCCCGCCCCTACCCAACGAAAGCTTTTACCGCGACGGTGAACGCGTTACAACGTATTACATCACCGGCCGTTCTGACGTTAACGAGCGACAGTATTTTCTATCGAACGCGCGAGCCCGGGACTTTCGCCGACTCGATGAAAATCGGGCCCGATCCTCCCACGGGGGAAACTGTAACTGCGCCGCGGACGTGCAATAATTTCTGGTTACGAGCGCCGTTTAATAAACGAGCGCGACATGCCCCTTATTAAACCCGCGCTCCACATATCCCGATCTCCGAATGGGCGTCTTCGGTACGAGCCTTTCAATCGAGCACCTATCCGGTCCCCTACGGATTTCACGACTTGTTAATGCTCACGATTTGTCCACGGGTAGTTTCCGCTTCCTGGGTTTTCATAAAACGCGAAACTTTAAGACCGCTCGCTCCACCACCGCGAGAATTGCGGCAAATAAAGCTGTTTGTCGAGTAAACCGGACACTGAGATGTCAGAATGGTGTCGGTACTTCGGCTATCTTCAATTAGTTTTAGAAATTTCTTTGAAAAATTCAAAGCTTTCCACAGGAATAATAAGAACATTTTCGCAGGCACCTACATCTATCGCTGCAGAAACGAATTTTAAGTATGGAGGAACAACGGTGTTAACCGATGCGATGCGAAGAAGCATTTTCAGCTGATTTCTTAACCAATTTCCAGTAATGACATTTTTACGCCACGTTTTATGCTGTTTTCAGCGAATTGAAATTTGCGAACACAACACCTAGAACACCAGCCAATATTCTTGCCTCGAAATTTTGCTCCTTTTCTCCGCCGCGCCGGGGAAACTCATTTCACCTAACTCCGCTTCGGGACGAGCAATTTCCCGGATTAGGGGAACACCGGGGCTACGCTGGCCACGTATTACACAAGCCGCAACTGCGACTCGCAATTCTTAGTTTGAACAACAACGTATAAAAACAGTGATTGCGAGTTACACCCGGTTTATTCTTCGTACTCGGACTTGGTATTTCATTTAAAATACGGACGTGTGATACGAATATTAGGGAGGTTTCATAGAGTTTGGATGGTGGAGGTTCTAGATTTTGATGCACACAGTGCTTCTAGAACTAAATTTTTAATAATTTCATTAATCGTCTTAAATCTTCATCATGATATACAGGGTGGTCCACTTAAATATCTTCTTTATTTGTGATGACAATGTTTTTAATGCGATATAAGTGCTATCAGTAGATGAATTTTTTGCAACTGTTATTTTTTCTTAAGTTTATTTTTTCCGGGATGTTCACTTTGATTTTCAAAGATCAAGGTCATTTGAAGGTCGCGTTACTATACATATCTGAATGTATTTCTCGCTCAGCTGCACGATGCAATAAAAAGAATGCATAACTATGATAACTCCGAGAAAAATGATCACAATACTCTGAAGAGATATTTAGGCGGCCTTGTTTAAATACTAACTACACAGTACATAATAACAAATATATACATGCCACGAGTTTAAAGGTGGAAGGGTAGATTGAACTTTCGTGGAAAGAGTGATTCGTGGAAATGCTGATCAGCATCCATGAGTGAAAATCGGCGCGCATTCCGGTTCAATTAAGGTGGCTAGGCTCGTCTCGCGCTTATTATCGCACTTCACCTACTCCAGGGAGGGAACGATGAAATATTCAAATTACGATCGCGAGATCCCACGAAGTTCATGAAATTATCCGATCCTCGTGGCTCGTAAAACGTTCGCGCCCTTAATGGTTTCTGGATGGCGGCGTGGTGGTTCTCCGATGGCGCGGGGAGGGGAGGGGGTAGGGTGGGAGCGCTGCCTAGCCAAACTTCCTCATTACTCCCGGTGCACGGGCTGCGCGAGGAGAGATCGAGGTATCATTATCGGTTAAGTGACAGGCGATTTCGATCGGAAGCCTCGATCATTTTCACGGATAGTTGAGGCCCGTTGGATCGATCCGATGCTTGTAATTACGGGGGGAGGAGGGGGGAGGGTTCTGGCGTTACCGAAGAAAGGGGGTACACACGCACTCGGCCAATGGCACTTTCCTTCCCGGTTTTTCCCTTCGTACAGCCGGGGGCTGAGCGTCGTCATCATCATCGCCTTCGCGGAAAAGGAATCTGCGAACAATGCCCACCAGCGCCAGAGCCACGGCGAGTGATCACGATTTTACGCCTCCTTCGCGCCTGCAATTGCGTGCGCTTGTAATCATTGCGTCGTATTACTGTTGCTCGCGTGCACCGGCGATGACGATAAAATTCTGTTCCGTACCGTATCGTAGAATTTCCATACCTACACACCCACCGTCGCACCAGCCCATCGTTGTTCGCCAGTCGGCCGAGAAAGACCACCCCGCGAGCGGGTTTTTGCACAAATTGAGATAACAGTGGCTCGGTCTATTTGAATAATAGCCTCGAGCCGGCAACCGGCAACCGCAACCGGCGCGGCACGGCGTTCGCATTTAACGAAATTAATCGCTGTGTCGTGGAAATCTTTATTAAATAGCGATCATCAGGTTGCGCAAATGAATGATCTGCTGCTTTTATACGCGACGTATATTCGACACAATTCCTCGTTAAAAATGCCCACCGGCAGGTTACGTGCCGCGTGAACCTCTCTCAGCCGGCTAATCGCGATATTACTTCCCCTTTCGTACATCTATTTAAAAAATTATCTCGCGAACCGGCCACAGAGTAAACACAGTTTTACACGAACTCCTTGGCTAACGAGGGAAACGAAAATCGGCTGCGCGTTTCGCACGTTCATTAGTCCCCCGAGCGTGTACGTTGCGCTATTATTTTCGGTATCGGGATGTATCAGTTTTCATGAAACTATCAGGACACGCAGAAAAATTTTTATACAGTTTCAACAACGATACTCTCCTTTCGCTTGGAATTCTGCAACACATTCATTGACCAAGATCTGTACATAGGGTTCGTAGATTCGAAAAATCTTTCGCCATACCACCTTTACCTTATTTTCTACCCGATTACAAAAATTGTATATCGACGCACGAAAATTCGTAAACTATGCCGTGCACACAGCGTTCTCTAATTTTATAAAAATTCCATTTTATACATCTCCAACCACTTTCCATTGCGTTTAATAATATAAAAGAAATTAGAATATATTTCCCATAATGCATCGGCGAACGGCGGCTTTGCCGCGAGCGTTTTAATTTCGAATTTGATCAAATCCCGTCGACCACGTAACCCGTCAAAGATGTTTCTGCCGTATTTATTTCACGAGATGGAAGGTGCTCCGCCAAAGAGGCCCTTAAAAATGCTGCGATCAAACGAAATATGTTATTAAAAAAAAAAGGAGGAGGGGTGGAGAAAGAGGAAGAGAGAGAGAGAGAGAAATGAGCAGTATAAACTTTTTTCTGCACGGCAGAGCCGTGAAGCGGCCGGTATCACTCATCGAGCGTGTCTCCTCTCTCCGTCTTCCCGTTGACTTCCTGTCGAGCATTAACCGGGTGTCGGATTACCGCGTTCCATTCCTAAGCCGGCATAGAAACAGACAGCTTAATCCGGGGCCGATTTACCTAAGCGACTCGCCGATCGAATCCGATCGGAGACAATGCTCCGAAAACGTGCGATAAAAGTGCGCCGTAGTTGACACGCATGGGAATCGCTCGGTCTCGTAATTCGCTTATTCCCGAGCGATAACGGTTCAGCGAGCGACACGTACGTATATCGGGCCGCAATTGCTTCCCTTTCTAATTTATTAATAAGATTATCGGCGACGTCGGCGCACGTCGCGCGGATAAAACTACTGTTCCAACGCGGCGCGGCGGGCTGTCCAATAAATTTTACTGCGCTGTTAGCTAAGCGGCGCGAGTGGCGCTTGAATTGCAAAATAAAATGGCAAGTGAAAGCGTTGCTTCTGAGGAGAATGCTCGTGTTACGCTGTTGTCGCGACGACGCGACGTGCTCTCGGCGCGCGACTCGACGCTATTTTGATTGAACTCGCGAGAATATAAACTTTCCTCCATTGTTTCGTAATCGGACGCGCGAGAACGGATTCGTTAACGTCGCGACAACCGTTCGTGCGTTCCTTCGTTCCTTTCGACAATGTGTACAGTACAAGCTTCGTAAAAACGTGCGCAAAGCTTTTTATACACGCGAGCCACGCTACTCTGTAAATCCGCCGGTGTGCAAACGATCGTTAATATTCCGACAGGCCGCTGATTAAACGTTAAATACCAATTCGGCGCGGCGGGAAAAAGAAAAAAAGTTTAAATTCTCGGTTAACTGCCCCGGAGTGCCTTAAACACTCTGGTGCCCCGGGGATTAATGTTTATCGCCGCGACTCAACCCGCGGCGCGCAAAAAACGTAATTAAGCCAACCAGATAGCGATCTGGCCGCAGCGCTGCGCTCCTGCGAATCGCACCGGCCCGCACCGCCGTGAAAACGCCCGAGATCTCTTCCGAAAACTCGAGCAAATTCAATCTCGGGCATCGATCTACGACACGAAGCCCGGCCCGCTCGTAACAAAGGTGGCCAAGATTGCGGCTCGTAAAGCCGCCGCAAAAATAAGTCCGAATTTAGCGTCGTACGCGGCCATAAATCTCCGGCACTTCCGACGTTAAAAGTCGACCGTGCGCCTCGATCAAGTTGCGCGAGCGAGGTTCTTGACCGGTCTCGTCGAAACGCTCCGAGGGTGTGTACACCGGAGCCCACCGTTCGCGTTGCCAGCTCTATGGGGGTCTCACTTCGATGATCCAGGGGGTTGGCCAACCTATAAAGCGGCCTCCACACCGAGCGATAATCCCGCGTCGACGAACTTCACCGATTCTCCGCGATTTCTTGCGTCTCTTTGTCTTCGGATATAATGGACGACTCGTCTCTAGCGCGAGCATTTCCCTCTTCTATGGCCCCTCTCTCATTGCTATCTGCCCTTTTTATTATACCAGCGATCGATTCTTTTATTGGGAAAGTTTTCCGCTGTTCACCAGGGCTCGTGGAGATCTTGTTTACAAGCTTCCCAATGGGGAAATAGTCATAGAACTTCCTACCGCAATAAAGTGATTTGTGTAACGAGGCTACCCTCATTCTGAATTTGTGACGTCTGTATTGATTTATTCGTACAAACGTGGCTTTGTAATTTCAGTTACCGATGCGAAGCAAACAGGAATTTAATAAAATAACGAATATTTAATAAGTGATTTACAATCGCCTTAAGCGTTTTATCAACATAATTAAATGTCCACGCACACATGTGGGTATCTTCGAAGACGTCCGAATAAATTTTTTACATCCAAAGAAACTTGAACTTGCAATTAAGAAATATTGTTCGTCGCTCATCCGTCTAAAAATATAACGGCCCTGTCGCTAGAATATAACAATACCAGAAGGAGACGACGTTAAAAGTTCCGCAGGGTGAGTCGCAAAAATATGAATTAACCAATTTCACCTCGAACCGGTAATAATTAACACCTCCGACTAACCAACTTCGCGTAATTAATTCCTTAGACGCAGAACCAGTTAGCGAGCGGTGGAACTTGTTGCAGCGGTTCTCGGTCAATTATTTCGAAAGACTCTCGGCCCCCGACTTCGAGACAGCTCTCGATTTAAATACCGAGACGCGAGTCGGTCATAACATTCTGCACGGTCGTCCGGGACCGTGAATATCGCGCGGCGCGAACTTTTGATCGGTCCAGTCAGTAAAAGTCGGGCCCGATCGGTCCATCACCGTGCGAATAATCTCCGATGAACGAGCAATTTTCGGGCCCGTTAAAATCTCGGTGTGCCATCAACGGGGCGAGAGAGGAATCCCAGTATCTCGGGCGTCGCGCGCCGCGTCGGTGTGCGCGTCCCTTAATCGCGATTAACTCGCAAATGTTATGTCTCCAGGATCCTGCGGGACCGTTTTACGATCCGTCCTGATGGCGACGCGCGAAATTCGAAACCCCGAGTGTGTGCCCGGCGAATTAATTCGAGGCCCCGACGATATTTTATCGAGGCTGGAACGAGCGTTCGTTCAGCCATTGAACGCGTCTCCTCTGCCTCGATCCGGCAAAATTTAGATCTTTAGATACACATTCTTGAGATTCCTTAGACTACATCATCTTTTTGTTAATACTGCATTATTTTCTACGCGTCGATCATGATTTTATACTTCACGCGAAGACAATTAATTGTGTATACGTTGTTACGTACAGGATGTCGTAAATATTCTAGCGCAATTGTACACAAATTTGGTCTACATTGACCTTGAACGTGAAAAACAAGATAAAAAAAATTCATCTTTTAATTGTTTAACGATTCAAACGATTATACGGTTGAAAAAGAAATTTGTCGAATTTTTTTACCTTGCTTTTCACTTCGAAGGTCAATTTTGCGGAGAGTTCCTTATGTCGGACCAAATCGGGGGTGTACAATTTCGTGACACCCTGTACAGGACAAAGTACAACAAAATATTTGTGTCGATATTTCTTTTATATATGTATGTATATTATAACTGACAAGAAATGCTGATAATCTTTATTTTGCATAAAAATCCACAGCCTAATTGTTACCGACGAATGGTGGTCTCTGAAACAAACCTTTCTATCTAATCTAAAAAAAAAACAAACATTAACGAAACCACGCAGAACAAATTTCACGATTGATAGAGTATATTTGCGATAAGACAACTTGCGTACATTCGGACAGCAGAATGGCGCACGGTAGTCAACGGCAGAGACGGATCGTGCGAAAACTGTAACGACGCGCGAACAAGACTTTCACTTACGCGCGAAGCCCCCATTATGCAATCAGGGCCGATCTTCCCTTAATTATGATTCCCTCCTCCCTCGATCCACCGGCGAGATATAACAAATTACCGGATCTTAATTTTCTTCTTCCTCCCGCGCGTTTCCGCGATCTTCAACCACCGAGGATAAATATGGCGATGTGAGAATGCATCGCCGAGCCGCGCCGGCCTCCCCGGCGAATTTCAATCGACGTGTGCGGTAAATAACCGTGGGCGGCCACGGTGTTCAGCGGTTTCCATTTATGGTATTAATTGCAGGCTGCAGGTGTGCGTTAACGGCCGATCCTGATCCGGTAGACGAAAGGGAAAATCGCGCGGACGGACGTCGAAAGACCATCATCGCGGGCCCCGCGAACGTGCTTAAATATGGATTGAGTAATTAGAACGTGATTTCACGGTTCTCGCGATCGCCCGCTTGTTGGATCCGTGTAATTGCTTCCTTTGGAAAATTTTGGATACGCATCGTACAACCCTTCGAACAGTCTATTTTACTCCGCACCGCGAAATTACGTCTGATGCAACTCAGGGTAAATTTTGCAATGATTACAGTATTACAGATGTTTGCGCAAAATTCCTGTTTTCACGGTGTAGCAACATCGCTAACGGGATAGAATATCGACTAAAGTATTTTTCCTCGAGAAAATAAAAAAGTTACTTCATTCTTTAATCGGTTTATGAATGAAGAAATTTTAACATACTCTTTTTTAAATCCTCCCCGTCACCTTCGACGACGGTCACTTTAACGACCCATCAATTTCGTCCACCCTCCGAGTGTGAAATCAGCCAATCCATTAACATGCGGTAAATAATTAGTTTCAGTTGCCGATTTACGACTCCGAACCAATTATATCAACGCCGGAGCAATGCAAATAAAGCACGTCAGCGCTACGGACGATCGGTGGCTATAAGATCGAATAAGTTAGTGCGCAAAGAGGGTTGGAAGAGATCCGCGGAAGACGCCTAAGCCGCCATATTTCCTGGTTTACGAGTGAACGTGGCTGATCAAGTATTTTCGCGAGAGATTCCCGGGTGCAGAGGCCGCGCGTCGGATGGTGTACTCGGTAGCTCGGGTCAAGGGTATGGTTCCCATAAACCTGTCACTTCTTTTCTGGCACTTGGCTAGGGTGGTTCTTCGGGTTCTCCCTCTATTTTTTTTTTTTTTTTAGATACGCTGCACAGTGGGAAAACCTGAAGTCACAAATCACACCCTTTTTTTTCGTCTCTCGGCGGTGGACCACATTGAAGAAAAATGAAGAGGGCGATTTTTGACGATGCGCAAGCGGCACTCGTTGTTTGTGATTCTTTTAAACGGAAGCTAACAAACATGCGGGAGGTCCTGCTTGAGGAATTGATTAAACAGTGTCGCTGCGAAATATGTCGGGCATTAATTATGTGCGCGCGTAAACAGCAATATTTTTATCCACTTAAAATATTCGTGTGCCTTGTATGTATTCTTTCTAGCTATTTCGAGAAGTCGACGTACGCTCTGATGCGAGGCTTGAACACCTTTTTCAGAAGAAGGGAGGAAATATTTTCCGGTAGCGCGTGCGCGTATGTGAGAGCGCCGAAAATTCACACGTACTGACTTATTCGACGCTCCTTCCTAAAACATTATTTCGTTCATTTTGTCTGGAGCGGTTCTCGGCAGTGCGTCTCGCATCCTGCGTCAAATTTCAATTAAAACTGAATCGGAAAGCTCGGTGAACGAGTGCTAACTAGAAAGTTATTAAATGAAACGACGTGCTCGAAGCTGGCACGGAAATGGCACGCGAGCCGCGGAAATGGCCGGCGCGCCATGATCGAAGTCCGTAAACTCGGGCGAAAGGCCCGAAGACGCAAACGCGAATAATATCCGTGGCGTGGCGAGTTATCGCGAGCTAGTTTTCTAGCGAGGCGAGCCGTCTTCGGCACAATCTCATCTTTTAATCGAACGAAACGAGCCGTGAATAATCGATCCGGCTCACGTGATCGAGGAAAAAGCGGCGAGAGCAATTTTCAGCGCAGCCGCCACGCCGGGGGGAGCAGCAGCAGTGGTTGCTTCTCTCTCTCCCTCTCTCACTCTCTCTCCCGAGGGGTCCTCGAGCGACGATAAGTTTATAATAAGATTGTAATTACTTGTTTTAATAAACTCGACGACAAACTGGTTCTCGGGGCCGGGATCTCCGGCTGCGCGGTCGTTCGATCGATCGATCCCGGGCAAGCAACGTCTTATAATGCCGAGCTATTTCAATTAATTCGATTCAACGCCGCCACGGCTTCGTGTTTCGTTACGTTCCCCCGAGGACGAGGGGCCGCGTTTTACGAGCCTCGCCATCGACTCCGTCGTTAACGTCAAACCCATGATCGCCGAGACGAAACAATGATCGATATCGATTTAACGACGCAGCACCGTGGGAGCTGGCAACTCAATTTTAGTTAAAAATTTCTGGCTCGATCGGTCTCGTCGTTCGACCCGCGCTACTCGACGGTCGTGCTGCGAAGGAAACGACTCGCCTCTGATCGATACCCATTTTTATCTGTGCGGAGATACGTTTTCTCGTGACTGAAGAAATTGACGTTCAACAATGCAAATAATGAAAAAATAATTTCAGTCACAGCAGTTATCGATTATAAAAGCATCCATAATATTTCAATCTACCATTCGTTGGAAGACCACCAGAAATCTTCGATGCTGCAAGTTCAACCAAAGCACGCGGGATATTAAATATACAATTATTATGAAATATGTGACGTTGAACGGCGCGAAACCCCCACTAAGAATTTCAAAGTGTTAAGAACGGTAAGTTAATGGTAGCATTAGCTAGTGGTAGTTAACAAAGTAGTAGGAATGGTATCCGCCGTCTAAGTTTGACAGTGCATTTGCAATCCAGTGCGGTTCCGATCTCCTCGCGAATTTCTTGCGAACGCTTTTTTCATACAACCATAAATAACAAAGATTTACTATCCATTTATGTGCCTCACCCTGCGCATATATCCTCGTTGACTAAGGTATTACGACATCCCGGTAAGAAATATGGTTTTTCTTCTTGCGCCTCTCACGTACAACTAATCATTCTGATTTTCCGTTTTGTTGCCGGTTCTTTCGTCGGGGCTGCTAACAAGCGTAATCGTTGTTACACCGCCGGTATACGCATTCCGCGCTGCTGTAATTTACCTATCCGCGGTAGGAACGTAAACGACCGATCCTCGTCCCGGGTTTAATAGAACAGTGGACGCAAATCATTATTCGGAACGCTATTTATTGCTAACAGCGGATTTCCGTGTACCGTTACCATTTTTCTTGGCCGCCACGATGCTGCTTGCTATTTCTGACCGCGGATAACTGTAGTTCTTGCGAATTACAACATTTTCCGGAATTTTTTATTGCGATCAACAACCCCGTTCAATCTTCCCGATATAAATAAAGAGCAGACTTTTCTTAATTTCAAAGTAGCCTCTAAAAATTCACTGTGGTTCGTACAATATTAAAAACTTAATTTTATCTTGATCTACGATGTTGTTCACGAAAATATTTTTAACAACTAAAATCCATGGACAATAAATGTGCCAAGAAAATCAAATATACGAATAATTAAGCGCCTAGTAAAATTTGTCAGTAAAGAGTATTCAGAGACCCAAAATAATGGTCAATTAGGAGAAAACAATCTAGTTAGAGGAACATAATAACCAGTCTCGCGAGATGGCTCTTAAAGTTCCCAGCATCTCCGGCGAATAAAACGGAATGAAATGTGTCGGCGGCGTCAGGAGAGAAAAAAAAAGGGAAAAAATATTAAATCCCCAGTTATGTCGAGCGTATTGTCCAGCGATCCGCTGGAGAATTGCTGGGGTGTTAAACGGAAACGGCGAGCGGTTTCGCGGACGGTGTGACGAGCATGCGGCGCTGTTACGTATTTACGACGCCCACACACGGTGCGCCAATCTTAGCTGCGTCCACGCACCTTCTTTTTCTCCCGTCACGGCTCGAATAAATCTGCGAGAGGTCTTCCCGGCGTCTTATGGTCGCTGATCTTCGATTCCTCCGATCGTGCGCCGACAAATCGGAGATTCGAAGCAAATCGTTTTCGCTACGGAGACCGTCAGGTCCTTTGAAATTATTAGGACGTACCTAAAAAAACTGTTTTCTAGCAAAACATATTGCATCTAGATTAAAACAATGCAAAAAAACATTTAAAAAAGAAGAAATCCTCGATGACAAGTGTACCGTAATGGTACACCTAATTGCAAAACGGTGGCAAGAGTGCCGTTTTCGCAACGGGTTCGAACTGACCCGGACTCAGGGCAAATAGATCCACGAACTACTAGCCCTTCTCGAAGGTCCATTAAGCCGCCGAGTGATACACGGCATGGAAGAATTACCGAGCTCTTCTTCCTGGTCTTTGTGCAGCTTCTTCACGGACCTGGTGAATTATGGCCGAGGCCCGGAAAAGGGTGACGGATGGAAGATATAACACGTGAATTATGTTTGGTCATCGTTGGGAGTGTGGCTCTCGAGAGGGGCGTGGCCATTGTCCCTTGTTATTTATTATTTAGGGATTATGCGTCCGATATCATCATTAGTTCAGGAGATCCTGCTGGATCCCGCTTAAATTATTTCTGTAAATGCTACAAGTAAATGCGTTCGTGTTGGCTGACTCGGGAAAAGTCTTCGAGTTGATATTCGAGTAAATGCTCGCGCCGTCCGAACGCAGGAAGAGACGACGACGGCCCCCGAAAACTATTTCAGCGTCTCCGGTTTTCTGCGACAGCTCGGATGTTTTAATTTCCCGGTGAGCGGCCGTCAACGCGTCTTTTTTCGCCGGTAAAGCGATCCGCCGACCAGCCCGCCGACGTCTAAACGACCCCGACGTTTTGCTCGCGATGCTTACTCGCGGATCGTTTTGCCGGCTCGGCTTTTTTCTTCGCGTCGCGTCGGTGTCCGACGCGATCGTGACACATCGGTCCGAAGGTGACCGAGTGTGTGGGCCCGCAGGGTTCCAAGGGCGAAGTCCTGGATCGTTTGGCTGTCAACGGGAGGAAACATGCGCGTCGCAGAAGCCGTAGTTCACGACGACGGCCGCCCCTCTCGAACGGAAGACATTTCCCTGAATTGTTCCCACAAGTGTACACGCGCGACTCTTTTTTTCTTCTTTCTTTCCTTCTTTTTTTCCATCGCAGGAAGCGTCGCGTTGTCTGCCCGTTATCGCCGCAACAAGATGGTCTTTATCATCGCGTCGTCGCGTCGGTGAAGTACACCTTCCGTCGGTGAGATAACGGACGCGACGGGACGAGTTGTTAAGGGCTAAATACTATCCACGGATGGAGAACCTTTCGGCAACGCTCTCCCGTAATATTTTACACCGACTAACCTTCTATCTCGACGTTCATGGTATTTATTTGTTTATTCAATCGCCTCGGAGTTTTTTACCGATTGTTAACTGGCCGGATAGGCGGCGAGAGGATGCGAGACAGTGTACTGCTTCCATTTAGCTTTTGGCTTGCCGCTGGCCTGCGTGACACTTAGAAATTGTTGGAAGAAAGGCGAGATAGCTGCTCGTAATGTACGAGCACTGTTCCCGGATTTCTGCTGCCCCCGGTAATTGTGTTGGCTAGCCAGAAACACTGTGGACAGCTAAATCTTCTCAACAATTGTACACCGACTTTGAAATATTTTCCAGCCCAATGTTAAAATATATTGTTTGATACTCTCTGGTCCTTTGTCAGCCAACTGGTTTTTCAATAAAGGACATGCCATGCTCCTTCCGAAAATTTTGAGAAATTCTAAAACATTCATTATCTAAAACTGTATGTTAACTGGAAAATTAAACATTTCCTGCGACCTAGAATAATTCCATTCTATATGGTTTTTATACCTCATAGAATACTTAAATGTCTAGTAAATGTAAACAATATTGTGAACAATGTCAGAGCAATTTTTAGTAGCGAATCCTGTCACCACTCGAGTGCTAACGCACCATGAAATAAACATAAAAACTCGACGATAAGTTTCGAAGAAATGGGACATTGTTTGAAAATTGGAATTGCCAAAACGGATAAAAGCAATGGAAGTATTCGTACAGCTATTTCAGGGGAGAATATTAGAGCTATCTGGCTAGGAAGGTGAAAGACTGCCGGAGTTCGAATATCTGGTGGAATAAGGAGAGGAGGCATTAAGGATCCGCAAAGCGAGCGGGGCTCTCTCTCTATCGAATTCGCTTCGGTGGGATATAGTTCAATTTGCCGTAATCGGAAAGTGGATCGTCGAACACGAAATCGATCGTCGTGAACGGAAGCCGTGGGGGAGGGGGAGGGGGGGTGGCATTGAACGCGCGAGTTCTGGCGAGTAGATCGCGGAAGACGCCATGGCGAGCGGTAATGGCAGCGGGAATAGGTTTGATCCGCGTGTGTCGGCTCTATATTTAGCGTTGGCTTACGATCTGTCGATGTCCGTGCGCGCAGCACAAATTCTGCGGATCGATCAGTGGGAGGACGTCAATGACCGGGAGACGTTCTCGCCGTGGAGATCAGCCTCGACGAAAAACAACGATATCATAAGCCCCGTGGCCCGGGTTACGACGCGCCGGCCGACACAGCCGCCCCTGTGAAAATATTGTTTCAACGGCCGCGGAGGCGTCACGGGGCACGGGGGCCGGTATTATTACAGAGACGAATCCTGTCTTGTTTCATTCGCCTGTCACGGGGA
The DNA here is from genome assembly GCA_028454225.1 of Lasioglossum leucozonium. Classification (NCBI taxonomy): domain Eukaryota; kingdom Metazoa; phylum Arthropoda; class Insecta; order Hymenoptera; family Halictidae; genus Lasioglossum; species Lasioglossum leucozonium. The sequence goes on along the minus strand of CM052205.1, from coordinate 5,484,756 downwards.
CAAATGCGGGATGATCGTGAGTCGATACATTGGGGCGAGTTAAGAGCCGAGAGTGAAAAGGACGACGACGCGAGGGTGCCGCGCGGGGAGAACTGAAAATCACCTCCAGGGTGACTAATTGATGACTTCTCGGTTGCGGAATTTATTATTCATACGTTGGTGCATTTATTTTAACCAGAGACCGAGGTTGGGTGGGGGCGGGTTTGTGGAAAAATTTTAAACGAAGGCATTGCAGTTCGATGAAACAACAGAGTCACCCGTTAGCGTGCCTAAGACATACGCGCCCAACCTATTTAATAGATCAATAACTAAACTATGTAACTGCAGCCATTCCCGACCTCCATCGATGCCGCATAATTAAACCGCAGGCGTTTATGCCTGATCCTATTTCACGGTGAAATGTTGCAACAGAAATTAAGTGGACAAATTGTTATTTTAGACTTCCGTTCTACGAAAAGAACAATTGCTATAAAAAAAATGAAATTAATTTTATATAAAGCTCCACTTATATTTCCCTCAAAATTAACGAAGATATATGTAAACACATTATATCTACTATAAAAAAGGCTGTAATGAGTAAAAAATTGGGGCAATCGATTTTATTGTCATTATATCAAGAATGTTGTTGTATTATCCTCGACTTATTAAAATAATTACAAAAAGTACATCGTCGTCTAACTAGTATTCCTTACAATCGACTTAAACAATTTTTATTTTTTTCACAAAGATCCGGCAGTCTACTTACATTAACTAGGAACTCCAATGTTCCATAAAAACCACATTGATCGCGGCTCTAAAAGCACCCACGCGAATAAATGAATTTATTATAATAATTATAGAGGAATCGTGAAATAAAGAAGCAGAAATGACTCACTTTGCCCGGTCCGCCAGTTCCAGTGTTCCCACATAGGCCACCGAGTATCCCGAGGGAGAGCCAGCCCCGGTTCGCTGGAATACTGCGCGCGAGTGGATTTAGGTGACCCAGCTAGTAATTAATATAATTAAAAAAGGATAAGAGTTGAAGAGCCTCGCTCCCGTCGAGTCGCCCACGCTCCTCGTTCCCCGGTTCAGATTCCCATTGAGGTATTGACGCAGGAATGACGAATGGATGGCGGAACAGAGACGCTGTTAACCGGGGCGCGTTCGTTTAACCCGTTAATCCGAAGATGCAAATAATTAATGATCAGCTGCGAGCCGCCGTCTCTCGCAGCTGTTGGCATTGCAAAGGAGGATTAACGGTACAAGGGAATCTAATTTGAATGGAATCGGAGGACCTTCGAGAAGCCCTTGCTCTTGCAACAAGCGGCCGCATATTATGCTGCGGAAGCCGGCGCAGTATGCGAACAGCCCTAACTCAGCGCATTGCACGGCGGCCTAACCCAAACCAGGATTTGACGATCACCGTCAATAATCTCGAAAAATTTCAAACAAGTATAGTAGATTCTGTATCTCTGCATGTACGACAAAAACGAGTAAGATATTATGAGATTAAGAGAATCTTTAATGATTCTCATTTCGAAGGAATCGCAAACATTTTCTTTCATAATTATCCCGCGTGAAGTAATTAGTTTGCGTTATCGAAGATGGTTTGATGGTTCATAAAATGAAATTAACATTTAAATGAAAGGCTTCCACTCTCAGCTCGTGACCTCCTGGTGGATTTTTTCAGCTCCATTAGCCATTAGCTCCATTTCCCGCAAACAAAGCTGTAGATGTTAAATCGACATTCCGGACCACTGTTTCGCAGTCGACGACTATCGACTGTCCGACGACCCCTGCCGGGTAAATCCGTCCCGGCGGCACCGTTTTAGGGTGAACTGGCTGCCGAGCCTCGATGCCGTTTATGGTCGCCGGAACCATTCGTTTTATCGCCGGCGAAAACTGTTTCCGTCTTGCGCGCGCTTTCGGCGGTCACCGACGCAAAACCATTTTGATTTTTCCCCTTGGCGACGCATAGATAATTCTGAACTATCGAGGCGACCTAGTGGTGGAAAATGAACAAATAAATATCTTCTATGAATATAAAATTGAGTGACTTAATTTTTTATCGAGAATCCACAAATAAAAGAATTAGTGTGAGCATAAGAATTGAAAAGATTCCATAAATGTGTATTTAATAAATACGGACGCGTAGAAATTCGAAGGAAGACGGAGCGTCGATAGACTTCGATAATCCCGAGAAGCTGCCAACCATAATCTAGGTCGACGCGTATAAGTTCTACTTACGAACCTCCACCGGTAAATCATCGAGCGACCGGGAGGCGTCCGATGAAAAGAAAATTCAATTTACGGGCCCGATATCTTAATACGCGCGTCTGGTAATTTATACAGCAATAGATTATCGCCGTGCGGCAGCGATTAATCTCCCCCTGGGAATGAATGCGTGTGGAACGATCCGACTGCTCGGACGACCCTTGACATCGCCGATAAGGGATGGTCCTGTGGCAACGTTCGTAAGGCATAAATTGCCCACACGCGCAAATATAATGAGCGGCGCGATAACGGGCAATCGGACTTCGAGCCGCTTGCGCGTCTCTGTCCAGCGCGACGGACAGAACGGTACAGTGGCCTACAGCGTGGAAAAATAACTTCGTCCGACGCTTGTAAATAAGATTCGCTGAAACGGGCCGGGAAAACATGATAGAAATGACAAAGCATGAAAACACGCGCGATGAAATTGCAACTGTACAACAAACCGCGTACTCGCATTTTCCGTTCCTGTGAAAAATTTCTTATAACTTTAACACGAAAGATAGAATCGATTACCGATTCATCGTCATCGGTGCTGTCAGTTTATACGCGTTCATTAAATGCCCGTACGGTTCCATAATTCGCTGCCGGATCGTGTGTACACGGTCGTCGTGTCCGTCAGCCTAGAATTTTCCGGGCACGATGCGATTATTCTCACCCCTTAACGACTCTAACGAGAACATTCCGAGAAATTCGAATAAAACCCGGCATCTGGTGCTTGTCGTGCGCATAAAAAAGCCCGGGGAGCGGCGGAGGTTATCAGGGTATTTTCTCAGTGGCAGTGTCTAGCTGCACGATTATTATGGCGCCCTAGATCCGGAGACAACGACCGGCAATGAGCTTGTATCCGAGGGAAAACGGGAAACGGCAGCGCGTGCACGATACGATCTAATGTTAGACAGCAGTGTCGGGGGAAACCGACCAAACGTACAGGGGCCCCTTTTCCGCTGCCGCATGGAAAACGTTCTTTTCGCTCGACAAACAGAAGAGGCGAGTGAGAGGGAGAGAGAGAGAGAGAAAGAGAGAGAGAGAGAGAGCAGAGGGGCAAGTCGGTATCCGTCCCCGCCCCCGTAAATTAGTTTTCTCAGGCGCAATTAGTCGTCGTCGATCACGGCTCGTTGGAGACGAGCGTCTCGCGAAGCGATCGGTTCAGGCCTTTCGGCAAATCTGCTCGTAAATCGTTCTCGAACCCGGTCTCTCGGTAAATAATGGAACCCGGGGATCTATTTCGGAGGCCTGCGGCTTAGAGCGACGCTCGCCGTGTAATTTGTGGGGCTGCCGAATAAATCATGATCGAGACGAAAAGATTCGTGGGTGGGGTGGGGCGGGGGTGCGAATCGTTGGAAAGGGTTGCGGCACTTGCCCGAACAATTGGAACGTTTGTTCACGAGATGAAAACTGCAGGACAAAATTGATGGGCTTCCTTTCCGAAATGAATTATTCTTCGTTGTATTTGCATGTGTCCCGTTCTGTAGGAGTGGATTTATAATTAGCAGACTGCGGAGCTTTTGTGCGAAATAAGAAAGTTCGATCGTCAGACACGAGAGTCGAGTAAAAACTGATTTCTCTTTCCAGCGATTGTAACGCAACAATGATTTAATTAATTCATAATCATCGTCAACCGGGTGGTATGTTCTGCAACGAGCGACTGCACCGTTTTAAAACAATGAAGAATTTTGATCGATCGCATTGAATGCGTATGTCAATCGTGACAAATACTCCGCCGTTCTCCGAACTACTCTTATTTTTCTAACCCTTCTACAAAACTCCTGATTGCATACAAAGTCTCCTAACGAATCTATTATCGACCGAGGTACGCGCGTACAAGAGCCGTTCGAGTACGATTGTTTGATAGCTAAGGGACAAACTGTTGCACAGACGGGGCAGGGTTTTCAAAATAGCAGACCATATGGAGATTATGCGAGAGGAGGCACAAAATGAGCGAGAGGAACATTTGGCGCGCAATCGTAAACTGTTCAAGTATCAGAGACGGAGACGACGACCGGCTAAATTTACGAGGGTGGCACGTAGCAGACTACCCTTTTTATCCCCCCATCAAGGATACTTCAGTCAAACACGTGTGAATTTATTGTCCGGATAAATCGTTTCGAGTAACGAGTTGAAGATAAAGAAAGAAAAAAGCGGGGGAGGGGGTGGGGAACTCGTCGATTATTCGTTCGCATCGAGCAAAACGATCTCTTGTTTTTTACATAACTGAAAACACAGCCGTGCTCTGTGCTCCGAGCGAGAGAGATACTGCTGCTTCGCTAACCGGAGACTCGGATAACGTGTTCTCACAATCTACACGATTTACTGCTCCCGCAGACTAAAAATGTGAAATGAGTATTTACATCGTCGAACGCCTAAATGCCAAGTGAAACCTACACACGCGTCAACAGTCGAGTCTCTGCCCACTTGCAACACCAGTCTCCACTTAAACAATAAGAGCTCGAGACACAGGGAGACAGAGAGAGAGCAAGAGACCACCAAGGCGGGAGTCACCGAAAATTCCATCTCCAGTTGGTCGGGGAACATGACGCATAGCTAATTAGGCGAGCAGATAGTCGGCGGACACGCGAGTCACGCGCAAAACGGTGACTTTCGGCCAAACAACGGCTGTGATAAAAAGTAAAATCATACCCATTAGAGGCAGCTTGTTATTGTGACTTTTATGGGAGGTTTTTAAAGGGGACACTTCGATCTTCGCGCACCGGATGGTCTCGATCGTTAGAAACATTTGTCAAGCGTTTATTTTAACCTGGTTTATACGAACTAATTAATGCTAAATCTCACGTATACGATCTCTTATCCGAACCGTTCTACCGGGACACCATTTGGTGGTGGACAGCAACCATTTTAACGGAAGTAAACGAAAAGCGTTCGACGCCTAAGTGCATTCAATTTTTCACTGTTTACCAGCTGGAATTGGTGTTTAGGCGAGGCGGCACGGAAGGCGCATCAGGCAGCTGCAATTAGGGAAATCAACGCTCGGCCAGTTAGCTCAACGAGTGAATGACTAACGGAGATCCTTATCTTCCGGGGCAGCGGCGCAGGGCCGTAAATGTCCGCCGGTTAATATGGTTTGTTTATGGCGGTGATACTCGAGGTGCACCGGCGGACCATAAATTCGTCGGCTACGGGGGTTGCGAGGGTGGTTGGTGTTTGACCCCCACCGGCGATGTCTGCGCCGCCGGCAATGACTCACGGGAACAAGGGTAGGTTTACTTAGGTACCGGGTTAAACGGCGATTTTCACCGGACGATCCGTAACGCCGTGTAAATACCGGCGTCCACCGCCGCCGCCGCCGCCGCCGGTTTCCGAACGGCCGTCTACGTTTACATTAATTTCAAGCAGCCGGCGAACGGAGGGAGAACGTTATAAACAATCCCATCCCGTTTACCGACAACTTTTCTACGGTTGCTGGTATCCGCTCCTCCAACCCCCACCCAACTCGTCGCGTCTTCAAGACGGCGGGTTTATCTTCCCTAATGGATTCGGCCCCGGCTCGCGGGAAGCGCGAAATTTCGGTATCAACCCTTTGAGGTCTCGGCTCCGAAGTATTCTTAGCTGAAACACGTTCCCCATAGCAACCGGCCGACCGCCTTTCGATTCCGTGGTTTACGCAGTTTCCGACGCGAAATTCCTTCGCGCTCGAACATTATCTTCCTGATCGTCCTTGTTCCACTGGTAACTAAATTATTCTATTCTCTTTACCGAACCATGAACGTAATTTCTGAACAGTCTGCGAAATTACACGATGTAAAATTCAGATTTCTATGATTGTGATTTACATAATTTTAAAAAACAAACCGAATAGTACCATAACTTACCATGAGTTTTTGTGCATGTCCCCTCTTTCATATTGTACGTAAATTCTTTTTTCTATTATGTAAACGTTTGTGTAAGAGGGCTTCGGTCCGTTTATGATACAATAATAATAATAATGATTTTATTACTTTTTTTTGTATTATTTGATAGTTGCTATGAAGTTTTGATTCATTCTCTCCACACATTTCGACTGATAAACATAAACAACAAAGCTTGGAAAGATCGATCGCGTTGCACATTTTCTTCATTTTTTACGATTCGAGAATATTTGTTGAGGATCGCGAAAGAACGAAAAATAATTTGATTAGATCATGATAAGTTTGATGTCCTGGAGTTGGAGAAACGTTCAGCTACTGTTCTCGACGAGAGTGAAACTAGCATTTCGTGCTCGGAATCGTCTCGACAGTGGCCCTTCGCCGTCGGGATAGTTTGTTTCGCTCCCAGACGGAAGAATGTAACTACTTGTTCGAGCCACTTAAACGGAAGGGACCGTTTTTTCTTTATTTTTTTTTTGTTTTATACAAACTGAAGTGCGGACCTCCGGAGCAGTCTGTTTATATTCAGCCACGATTTAAAGCAGGAAACATTTACTTAAGCCTTTCCATGTCGAATCGGCCGGCCAGTATATTTCGCCGATCACAATACAAACAAATTTCTGTTGGATAAACGCTTCCGCCGAGAAGCAAACACGGCTCGATTCTGGAAAAATATTAGCCTGTATACACATAATAAACGTCCGATGAGATACGCGTCGAAGTGTAAATCAAATAGGAGACCCGGTACAATTACTTACCTTTGTTTGCGTAAACAATTGATCCGCGCTGCGAGAATACGCGAGATCGACCACGACAAAATCAAATAGAAACAGTTAATCGTTCGGGATGGCGTGGGCGGAGCGGGATGTACGAAGAAGAAACGCAAGGAACTTAAATAATAATAAAGTATATTAAAAATCGTATACAATTTTGATTTCAGTATATATATATATATATTTATTTATATAACGATATGGTCGTCGGTCGTCGGTTACTCGTTAACTACTATGGCAACGTAAAAATTGTACAAAAGACGATCTCGAGGATCCGCGTGCTTACAGGGATGCGGTGGGGAATAGAGAGACAGAGAAAGAGTAAAACAGAGAGACATAAAGAATGAGTGAGCGAGAAAGAGAAAAAGAAACCGAGAACGTGAAAGTCCAAACGAGGAAAACGTACAAAAAGGAAAAAACAGCGAGGACACGTCCGCTCGGAAGCGTCCGTTCGCGCGCGCGACAACTACATTCCGGAGGACCGAAATCAACTTGAGGAAACAGAAAAACGTCTCGAAAAAGAACCCGGTCGACATGGATGAAATCCCGGAACACACTCGTTACACACAGTATTTTCAATTTTATTGACAATCATCGTGACAAAAAGTGGCTTACAAATACTCGTTATAAACTCCTCCCTCTGGTCTCTCTAACGTCGCGTTCGCTCCTCGATCGTTCCGAGCACTCGAACCGGAGGGGGAGGCGTCGGTGATGGCGGGCGTCCTCCTCTCGCAGCCGCCATTCCCCCCACCCCGGCCCTCCTTCCACCAACAAATGGATCGTGTTTTTATCAACCGTTTTTCTGCCCGCAACCATCAATCGTCGACCCAACGAACGCGACATTGTCCGTTTTCGCTCGCGCAACGGCCCTGGCGTGATATGTGACGCTAAAAAGGTTCTTTACTTCTCACTACTTTACAACATTACACGTGTACGTTTTCGTTTTGGCAGGGATCCCCGTACCCGGGGGTACGCGATACGGCTCGCGTTTTCCTCTTCTTCTTGTTCTTTTCAGTTTCTTTGCTCCTCCTTCCTTCCTTCGTCCGCGTGATTTTCTTTTTTTTCTTCTGGGTTTCTCTCCTTTTTACGTTTCGCTCGAGGCGGTTTATCGTTTCTCAGTCTTTTCGTCGTTTCGCTCCTCTACCGTGTGCCTGTCCTCACCTGCTCGAGCCCCCGATCGCGAAGGGAACGACGTCTGGTCCCGCGGGGCGATCGCGTGACCCGCCGAAATTTTTCGACGACGACCGAGAAACGCGAGCAAAACGAGAGAGCCCAGGAGAACCCTCGTTTCTCGCTCGGCGTCGAACGCGCGCGTTCAGCTTGCGCGCTCCCCTGTCGTTGCGACGTAGTCCCCGCGACGCGCGACGCGATCGGAGGACGTTCCACGAGCGCGTTTTCGTCCACTGTTACGCGCGAGAATCGCTCGAAAAATCGTGAGAGAGATATCGACATCGGTGGCGGGGACGCGCGCGCCTCCGCCACGGTTTTTTCTTTCTCATATTTATATATATATATATAGATTTTTTTTCTGTAATATTTATACGCATACTTAAATATATATACTTATATATATTCATTTATATATACACATATATATTTACGTACTCGAGGATTCGCTCTCGTCCATGCGTGGCAGTCGACTATTTCTCCGCGCTGTTCCATCGACAGCTGCGCGTTCCTAGTTCGCGCGGACGCGGACACGGACACGGATACGGACACGCGACCGTGCAAGAGGTTGACTTCTCGCTCGTTCTTTTACATTTTTATCTACGTTACTCGGGGTTTACACTGAATTCTTTGTCTTCCTACGACGTGCTTGCGTACGGGGGCTTTTTACGTGTATGTATGCATGGGTTTGAGTCTTGTGCGCGTGTGTGCACGACTCGGCTCGCTCGTCGGGTCAAAGGTGAGTAAGATTCTTTGGCGGATGAGTTCGAACGTCGAGAATCCCGTTGTCGTTTCTCGGGAGGGGAAGGGAGAGGGAAGGACGATTAGACGAGTGTCCTGACTGGAAGATACGGCGAGGGTAGAAAATGGTTTTCTTGAAATTCGCTGGTGGAAATCTTGCTCATCTCTTTGCCGAGAACGATAGTCGTGCGAGGTACAAAAAACAGGTTTAGAATCTCTGGCAGTTTCTATACACTTTTCCAATGCTACGGTTCGAGACGCGTATATGTATATATATACGAATACGTGATATATAAAAAACGGTCAAGGGGCGATTCGTTCGGCAGTAAAAAATTGTTCGACGTTGCTAACGTACGTGTGTTTCACGTATATATAATATATCACGCTCCTTGCTACGCCTCGCGAGAAAGCTACGTGCCCCCGGAGAACAACACAACTTCTGTTACTCGTCTTGGCTTTCGTTCGCGCTAAAATCTCCCGCGAAACCAATGCAAACATTGTCGCAGTCTATAAAAAGAACAATCCGTAATATTAACCCCTTGCGGCATAACATCGTCGGACTCGCGACGAACGTATCGAACACAGTCTATTAAGTATGTTATTAATTTTCTTTCAGTGGTTACAGCAAATACGAACTCGTAGTGCAAGGGGGGTGAAAATAGTAAAATGAAATGAAAAATGCACTTTCTTACAGGATTTAGTAAAGATCTCGGTGTTCCGATTTTTGATTTTCATTGTTCCAACAACGTGATCATCGAGATTTAAAATCTACAATGTGGTGAAGAGACACGAGCCAACGCTAGAAAATGAATGAAAACTAAGATCCTGGATCGAGGACAGAAGAAACCACGTTATTCTCTGCGGGTTCGAATCTATCGCGCGAGGTGTATGAGCAATCGATTCGCGCGTTCCTCCGTCCGTGGCAAGACTAGCGGCTCCTTCGAAGCCTCCTCCGGAGGTGGGCCGATCGCCGATCGACATTTTCGTAGCGGGATCGGTCGGATCTACGGTTTTTTTTGTCACGTCCGGTGGTCCACCCAATAATGATAACTAACGATTTTTAATGCATCATTTTTACAAATGTTATCAAACCTCTAATTGTTAAATCCTCGAACGTTGTATCGGGTTGCGAGCCAATTCGCAGCCAACTTATAGGGTTACCAACAAACTCGAAGCGCCGATAACAAACTTCGCATTACCGAGACAATGCGAGCAAACGAAATCTGACCGAGCGATATGTTGCGCCCCCTACCCAAGATGCCCTTCTCCGGATAATTGCGCCTCCCTGACACTCGTACGACAGATCAGTCGTTAGACATCCAACGCATCGACGAGTTTAGTCGCAAGCAGCTAACAATCGTCATGGCCTTCATCACACAGGCAGCAGCCCTGATAGGATTCGACTGCATAGGACCTACACTTAACGTCACCACATTTTCCATCATCGACACCCCAAACTGTGAACATGAGAATATCCAACCGACCGAGGCAACAGAACGCATCCAGTTACTGCAACTGGCAGACTTCATACAATCCAGAGTGAAACAACGTCGCATAAAAATGGACGGGACCATATAATATTGCGGCATGCACTCACACATCTCGATCGTGGCTAATTGCAGACAGGAATATCTGTTGCCCGTCACCATCGAGACGTATTCGGATCTACCGCCACTGGAACGCTCTTCGACACCCCGGCAGCCCAGATAACTGGAGTCCCTGGGAATTCTACAACGTCAAGATTGTACTTGTTTCTTTGATCATATTTTTGACGCGGATGCAACGAATTACGATGTATTTGATAATATTTGCAAAAATGATACATTAAAAATCGTTAGTTATCATTAGCGGGTGCACCACCGGAAGTGACATTGTACACGGTGACACGCACGCAGGGTCCTTCGAGAGTCGACCGACTTTCTTCGAAAGATTCGAGACGAATTCAAGGCTCCACGGATTCTGCGGTCGAGCATGCGAAAGGAACAACGCGCGACCACCACCGCGACCGTGACACGTGCTGTACACCTCGATGGATCTCTGGCCGATCCGTAAATCGATAATCATTTTGATGATCGTTCCTCTCTATGACATATTTACAGCGGTTCGCCTAACATCTAAGAGTGATATTTACAGTTTACGTCGCCTCGCTCCTCGTTCGCTCCCGACATCTCCGCGCTATACAGTTGCTCGTCGTACGTCGCGGATCGACGTCGATGATCCGGCACTCGATCCGAGCAGCCCAGCCGCGACCCCGTCGTGGGCGCGGGATCGATCGTGGCAAGTAGAAAAGACGCCGGTGCTCCTCCTCTTCGACTAGCGATACACGAAACTCTAGAAAAGTAGAAACCAAAGAGCCGTGCGTTGCTCCGGTCGAGTGCCGGGGCTACCTTCGTCGGCGTACGAGTCTAAACGAAAGTCGTGTTTTACACCTATACTCGGTTACGGCTAAGTCAGATAAATAGACGAGACGATACACGTTAGACGGACATGCGGACTGTACGAGCTCCGCTACGGTATATAAGTAAGAAAGTGTAGAGAGATAGATACGAGTAAGAGAACTCACACCGTCCATTCGCGCACCCATTCGCTCGTCACCGCTTGTAATCGGCGCACTAGATCACATCTCGCCACGGCGCAGCCCCGAGCGTCGATTTCCCTGCTTCGAAGCAGCGCCCTCCGGCGCGTAACGTCCTCGCGGCTTCGATCGCCCCGCAGCCTCGACTCGAAGCGGCGATCCTTCGGATCGTCGATCGCAAAGAGAATTTATCACCGGTCGGTCGATCGACGAACACGCGTGCGCGCGCGCACACATACACACACATAGAGTACTTCGAGTCGCGCGGATCCTTTTTCCCACGATGACACGTCGCACGTTCGAGGTAAAAGAAAAAAGAATGCCCGTGGCCTACGGGCTGACGGGTTGCGCGTCCGATGGTCGAGAAGCCGCGTGGCGAGTCGTCGCGCGGCTACCACCCGATGGAGCGGGTCGCGAGGATTCGCGGGTACGTCGGAGGTACTGGAGGCTGCAGGCGCCGCGGATCTTGATCGTCCGGGGATGCCGGATCCGAGGATGTTCGCTTCAGACTTCGGTCGCCTGCGTGTAAGATGGCGCGAGCCCGTGGGCCGGCGTGAGCGGACCCGTGGTCGAGGCCAGCGATCTCCTCGAGTACATGGTGGGCGCGGAGTGCGGCGTGTGCGGCGCCGTATGCGGCGCCGTGTGCGGCGTGTGCCTGCGCGAGGCCGAGGCGAAGGGCTAAATGGGCCCGTAGTTGCTAAGGGCGGAAGGCCTCTCCTGTTGCTGCACCGACTGTTGCTGTTGTTGCTGCTGCTGGTCGCAGCCCGCGGTGTTCATGTCGCCTCCCGCCGACTGGTGACGTCATACGTGCGTCAGCGGGGGTTGCTTGAGAACGTGATGGTGAAGGTGGTGTTGGGACGCGCTGGCCACGCTGCCCGGCGGCAAGAGCGCGCTGCCCGGACCAGGCGCCGGCGGGTACGGCACGCCGACACGTCCGACGACGCCCTTGATGCTGGTGCTACCGATACCTCCGCTGACGCCGGTCACGCCGGCTACCATACCGGCGCCACCTCCTCCGTGACCTCCTCCGCCGCTCCCGCCGAACAAACGCCTCCAGAGACGTTTCCACGAGTCGACGGTTTTTCCGCTCCAGATCCATACGCCGGACGTGATGCCTACCGCGAGCGCCATGAAGTACTTCAGCATCAGGACGGAGTAGAGAGGTCGCGCCCTCGGGCCGCACGTGCAGGCCAGCGAAGCGAGCCACTCGTCCCGGAGCGCCGACTCGTACATGTGACAGGCGAGCACCACTCCGGCCGGCAGGGTGTACAGAACGCTGAACACGCCGATACGGATCATCAGCTTCTCCAGTTTGTCCGCCTTCGCGCCCGGCTGCCTCTTGATCACCGAGCGAATCCGGAACAGGCTGACGAACCCGGCCAACAGGAAGCTCGTTCCCAGCAATAGGTACACGAACAACGGGACCAGGATGAACGATCGCACGCCTTCCGGCGCCACCGTGCAAACTCCAGCCACCGGATCCCCAGCTACTCCGCCGGCCACGTACGCCGACACCGTTTGTACCGTGGGCGCCAACCATGCCGCCAGATGGAAGTACTGCGAGTACGACGCGATCGCCTCGTTGCCCCACTTCAGGCCCGCCGCGAGGAACCACGTGAACGCCAGGATCACCCACCAAACCGAGGACGCCATGCCGAAGAAGTAGATCATCAGGAAAACGGTGACGCACGGCCCCGGGCCCTGTGCCCCGGACTTCAACGCCGGACCGTCGCAGGCGATCTCCTCGTGGCCGAACATGCTCTTCGACAGGTAGCCGATCGACACCACGAAGTAGCAGGCCGAGAGGAAGACGATCGGCCTCTCAGGATATTTGAAGCGCTGGGTGTCGATCAGGAACGTGGTGACGGTCACGAGCGTGCTTGCGGCGCACAGGCCGCTCCACAGAGCCAGCCATACGGCCGCGAACCCGCGCTCTTCGGGGGTGAGAAACGCGCCGTGGCACGGCAGGGCGCAGTTCCGTACTCCGGCAATTTCCTGGATGATGTTCCGGCCGATGCTTGTCGGCGGCGCCTGGATGCCCCCACTTACGGCCATGCCTGCCAGTCCAGCCCCGCTGCCGATGCTGCCGGTGCCGCTTATCGGACCCGATTGCACCGTGCCCCCCGCCCCCAGGGGTACGAGGGGTGCTCTGCACCGGCACGTGCAGTCCCTCTGTCTTTCCCCTGGGGGATTCTGGCAGTTTTTTTGATTCTTGCCGGGCTTGCACCGCTGCGGTTGGGTCGTTTTCGAGGGCCTGGTCGGCCTAGGTGGCGCTGCTGCCGGGACCGGAGCGCTGCTAGCGGCTCCTCCGTTGCCGGACCCTGGGCCCGCGCTGCTGGTGCGATTGTCCTGCTCCATGCAGAGATTCTCTGGGTCGCCGTGGGTCGGCAGTCTCTCGCAGGCCATCCGTTCCGGCCAGGAGAAACCGTACTGCTGCATCAGGGGCGCGCAGCCGGCCCTCGCTCGTTCGCACACGCTGCGGCACGCCGGCAACGGCTTCGTGTACTCCGGCAGACAGATCGGCGTGTACATCGAGCACAGGAAGAACTTCAGGTCCGGCGAGCACTTGATCTCCACCAACGGCCAGAACTGGTGCACCTCCATCCCGGCCTCCTCTTGGGTGTCGTGGTTCAGCTCGTTCGGCATCGCGGTCAGGTTGTAGCCGATGCCCCGGCACATTGGGATCGTGATCTCCTCGCATCTGCCATTCCCATTAGTCGTCCCGCCGCTCAGCGACGAGTGTCCACTGCTGCTGCTACTGCCGGCGCTGCCACCGGCCACCACGCTGCTGCCAGATCCAACCATGCTCCCGGAACCGGAACCGCTCCCAGGCACGACGCCCACCATCGACGACGACGAGCCGGACGAAGAGGACGACGACGAGCCGCCGTTCGACACCGAGCCCACGCTACTCACTGGATTGATCGCTGATTCTAATCGAGCGTTCGGCAACGCTGCGAGCAACAGCACCGGTAACATCGACGCCATTGTCCGGCTCGGAAGCAGCTTCGTCCGTCGAGCGGGTACACCCATCGTGAATGACGATTGACTTACTCTTGCCTGGCTCGCATCACTCCGATCTGCAACACAAACGGTGACGTCTCTTGTTAGAGGATTCTCTCTCGCGTAAGCATACTTCGGATCGATAAATTCTTCGTTACAAGATAACGGTAATGGAAACTTCAACGTCCCTTGAAAAAAATCTCTATAAATTTGCCAACCTCGAGTACCCAATTATCCTATCCACAATACGGCATCGATATCCTATAATTTCGAAGTACCAGACGCAAGAGAAAGATATTAAACAGGTTTTACAATCTTCCCCGATAGAAGAGAACGAAGACAAATTTTTCAAACTGCTGTCAGAAGATCGAAGAGGCAGGCGTTACCGTGATCCTCTCGTTATCCTTTTGGGAGCGTTCGCGTCCACCTCAACCTTGTAGTCGAGACTGGTTTGGTCGGTAGGCGCGTTTATTAAACTGGACAGAGCGTTGAGTACAACACGGTCCGATTATACACAGATTCTCACCGCTTGTACGGCAATGCCAACGATTAAAGCGTTCGCCTGATATAATCGATCAACGATTACGTTCGAAGAAGATGTTCCGCGATTACTTCGCCGGCGGGTTCACGGTTAACATCGTGCGTTCTCGGAACTCGTCGGACAGAGAACGAAGGGGTTGAACCCCGGGACAGACGGAACTGGCGACGCGCACGGAGTGGGCTGTCTAGCCGAAAATACGTGAACCGGAAGGGCAAGGATGAAAAATGGCGTCTGGTCCCGGGGTGTCGGGACCCGGCTCAATCCTTACAGTATCCGAATTAGGAGGTGTCCGTTCTCCTGATCCTTTCCTTGCGCGTGTCAATCTCCGTTCCGCAGCCACACACGTAGAGGTCTACGTTCCCGCGAGTCGAGAGATGCATCGGTGCCGGGCCGTCTTATAAATAGCCGAGCGGAGCGCGTGTCGGTCGGGGTGCTAGCAGTTAACAAACGGTAAAACTAACACCGCCTCCTACAATAACATTTCGCTCCGGTCACGTGTTTTCCGCGGCTCGACTATTATAAGATCCATGACTGTCGTCTCGAGCCTTCAACCCTCGCCGCCGCCCCCGCCTTCCTTTTTCGTCGCTCGTATTCGCCCGTCGCGTCGTGTTTCGCCTCCGGCGAACCCTTTCGCCGGTTCCTCTCTTCGGTTCCCCGGCGATATCTCGAGGTATGCCAATCGTGCCTCTCCCTCTTCCTCTCCTCTCCGCTCTCTCTCTCTCTCCCCTTGGTTTCTGAGATCTAGCCGACGATCTAGGCCCCGACGCCCGCTGATTTATGCGCCGGTCGCATGAACCCAACCGAGCGCCCTTGTTCGTTAAGGTCGCAGACGGTCTTTCGGCGCGGCCACTTAACGAGTAAACCGGCGAATCGAGATTCGGTCGGCGGGTGGTTATGCAAATACACCGGCCGACGATCTTCGGGACTTATATAATGGCGAGCCTAGCCTGGCCAGCCTCATCGGCCCGCTTAATTAGGACCACCGAACGCGGACGCGCCGCGGATTCGACACGTTGCCCCTGGTTACGTACGGAGAAGATCGTGTTCGCTAGGGGAGATGTGGCACGCGAGATGTGTTCGGATAGATAACGTTCGGCCGTTCCGTCGGATCTCCGCGAAAATCCGATCGAAAAACACTGGTCTCCAATTGATTACCGCGCAGCTTCAGCGAATCGTGCATGCTGCGAATTTTGAGTTAAATAGAACTCCTTCGAATGGATTTCGCGAACAACGCGTGCCTCGTACGATCTACGCGATCGTGCTACGGCATTATCGAATAAGAGCGAAGTCAGAAGTTTATCGGCTCGACGACGCGACGGCGGAATTGGGGAGATAACTTCGTGGCAGCCTCTGTGCACGAGATATTCTGAAACAGCTATCAGAAAACAGAACATCGAAGCTGTCATTTATTTTCGCCGTTCAGCGGGCGATTATTATGTTGCGTGGCCAGTTGGACCGTGGGCACAGATTTTTCGACGAATCGGCATTTCGAAGTTTTCACGATCCACCGATGTTAAACGCACGCTTACTGTTCTATCTGTATTACATAATATCGTACTCCACTCCGGTCGGATCATCTCCCTAAATGAGCAGCTATTGCGCTAATTCTACAAAATTGCACAGAACATCGAGCCAACTTTTCAAGCTCACTTCCGGTTGAATAGGACTGTCGAGTCTACCGGCTCCCGCGATCGATAATTAACCGCACGAATTACCGTCGGTAGAAAAGCGATCGAAGCCGGGATTCAGCTCGCGTAAACGTCTTAAGAGAGATCGAGTGGACGCTGAAAAAGTGCGCAAGTGGTCGGCCATCTTGAGGCGAAATGGCCGCAGCTCGCCGACGCTGTTAATGAAGAGGAAGTATATAAAAACGATTCTTTCGAGCGGAGACAGGATTGAGCAGCACGGAATTCGATATTCATGGCCGACGGCTGGGGCAGCGTCTGAATGCCGACCGGGCTGCTCCGCTCTAATCGATCTCTCGACGGCGGCGTGGACGTCGTCTGGAGGGTGTCCCGGGGGTTCTCGACCAACCCCCGTGCCTCGGCTCGTGGTGTCCGGGAAACACGTGACTCACGCGGGACACCCCTCGGATTTACGGGACACGCTGATGGGACGCGTGAGTCTGCAAAGGTGCACCTTTCGGTTAATCGACACGTGGCTAATGGATCCAGTATTTTTCTTCCGTTCCGACGACCATTCGCGTTCCCCCTTATAGTTCGAGCTCTCGAAACCCCTGCATCCCCCACCCCTCCCCGCCCAATCCCTTTCTCGTGATTCGAGCTTCTTCGTTAGGGGGCTTCGAGCTGACTTTGTTCGACGGAGGCTGATGACCCGTGAGATCCTCCGGGCCCCATTCAAGCTGCCCGGGTGTCAACTCGATAGTTTTCTTTACGGACTCGAAACTGCTGCTTTCGACGACCGAGATTTCATTGACTCGTTCTCGCGGCACTGCTAAAAGCTTCACGGGGCACCGGATGATGAATGGCGCTGCATTTTGGGGGGATGCACCGGTTCAAGAGTAGCTGATGTCTCATTTGGCACCGGGGAAAGTTTGTTCGACAGGGGAGGGTGACGGCTGCAATTTCGGTACTTTCGTGGGTCGTGGAACACGCTTGGGGCTTTGAATGGAAATAGGTACTCGATTTACAATGTCTACTGCTGACAACTTCGCAGCAGCGTCGTTGCGCGTCGATTTTTTTACATATTTTCTGACGTACTTGTTTCAATCGACGATATAGTTGATCAAATGCAACGATTTATGACGCCAAATCTCGGAGTTCTTCGTTGATGAACGACTAAATCAGATCGTCTGGGAGGAGACGAGAACGACCGGATTCGAGCTGGTCGGAAGGTAGCTCCAGAGGACCGCAAAATTTTTAGGGTGGGCAGTTTTGCGGTAAGACACCCGCGACGACCGCGTAGGCAGAAAGGAAAAGGCGGGCCGTGCAAAATTTGCATGCCAGGAGCGTAAATCAAAAGCCGAACAACGCTGCTAGCGGAACGCGCGTATCCCTGGCATGGGGCGAGGCCTTTAAAACTGATTCATTACTCCGACACGATCCATCCTGCGCGGCTCGTTCTTTTTTTGCGACCCTTCGCACACAGCTATCCCGCGAAAATGTTCCTTAATGGGAAATTATAACGCGAGTGGAAGAAGGAAAAAGGCGTTCTCGGGCCGACCAGTCACGTAGAAGGAAGCGCCTACGGATCCGAGGCGGTGGGAGCGGAATAGCAATCCGTCCGCTCTTGTGACAATCGCGTCTGGCTAACTTCGCTACTCCAGTTCGAGAACTGCCAGGGAATCGCGAACGCCAAGCTCGAAGTTCTTTTCGTATTTCCGTCGGCTTGAACGCCAAATATCAGAATTTGTTGAAGTACGTGAGAAGAGATCGGTGTTTATTACTTTTGACATTTGAACTTCTGATTAAGATGTTAAGTTTTACCAATTATAAAAATATCCATAAAACATTAGAATTGAATGAGAGCGAAAAATGTAAAAAAACTACAAATTTAAATGTATCAAGTTTTATAATCGATTTTATGCTTCAGTTTTAGCAATAAATTCGTATATTTAGTGAAAATTATGGTTAGTATTACAATCTAAGTTACGTTGACAATCGTTTACAACAATTTCATTTTTTAGTTTCCACACTTCGAAAATTGGACGTTTCTAGCATTACATCGAAAACAGTGTGCGATGATTCGAGATTGTTCGGGCATCCGGGCTAATTGGGCCGGCGTCGGAGTTTCCTGGTGATAATGCCCGATCCATGGGGCCCCATTCAGCGCGTCGACAAGCGGCGCACGTTGTTGTACGACGATTAACGATCGATCGCTCGTACCGCGCGTGACCGTGTTCCGGTATAAGGCCTGGGCCGGATGAATTACGATGACTCGGCCACGTGGCGATTAATAATCGAAAAGGCGTGCACGTCCCGTCGTGTCTCGGCCGATCGGGAACACGTTTTGCAACGATCTCGCGAGAGGGGCCCGGCCCCGTTGCGAATGTTAATTAAATCGTTCGCGACTCGCCGAGTCCCAGTGATATGCCTACAACCCCGGAGCGTTCCGCCGGTGTTTCACGGGGCGAATCGATGCCAAGGATCGATAAATACCGATGGAAACGCTTTTCTGTTTCGCGGTGGAATGATCTACGGTGAGAAAGACGGACACCGTCGGAGCTCTATCGACTGCCGCGCCGGTGTGTATATTTAGGTGTTTCCGTTCGAACGGCCACGTCTGCGCGCTCGATGCTCGGTGCTATGCTATTCCGCATCGATTCCGCCGAGCGATAGTTGAAACCCGCAGTGTGCTACACGTGTTCCTTGTTCCAATCCCCCGAGATCGCTCTCGGGAACGAACGGCTCAGAGGAAACGTCCGTTTTGCGGCTAACGCCGCGAGACGGGAACTTTGATCTCCTAATCCTATCGACTTCGCGAGCGCCATTCGGCCAACGCCGATTGAACCAGTTTCCGGGAAAAGGCCGGGAATTTCCAAGAAAGACACCGGGGGATCAACTCGTTACGAGTAGATCTTTCCGCGAAATATGTAAATCGCTAATCTAAGAAAAAAAAACGGCTCCAACGTTTCAATCGCCCACCGCTGAAAAAAGACTCTGTGTCTCTGCTGTTGCGCAGCTAGCCATTTCGGCTGATCCCCAGACGCGACACGAACGCGTCCCCGTCGTCATTAGTAAAATTTCCCCGTGACGCCGACACAAGCGCAATTTCCCCGGAGACCGTCAAAGCCTGGCGCCGGTAACAAATTGAAAGACGTTTCTCCGAGAGAAGCGATATGACCCAGTTCGTCGCGGTGGCAAGCGCGCGCGAGAGAAGCTAGGCAGTCTCCCCTAAGAAACTGGAGTTTTGATCGTGCTGCGAACGAGGAGAAGGGGGCAATTTGTCGACGTCGCGGCGGGCATAACTCAGAGGGAACGAGGAGGCTCGTCGACGTTCGCGAGACGATCCCCGCCAGGAGGAGGAAGCGTACGACGAGGAGAAGAAAACCGCGTGAAAAGGATCGGCCCCGAAGGAAGGGTGAAGAGAGCGCGTTTGAGACGACGCGACGCGGTGGCCATCGAGAAATTTTTTCATCCCGCCACGGCCGATGGTCAAAGGTAACCGTTCGCCTCCGGCGAGTCTAAAACGCGAGAGGAAAAAGCCGGTCGGTGTAAGAGAGGTGCGAGCGAGAGGGAGAGAGCATGGCTCAAAGAAGAAATCCTGCGCGGATACGCCGCGCCAGGCCGGGCCCCAAAAGATGCATAAATCAAAGCGCTCGCGGAGATTTATGGCGAGGTATGGATAAGGTACGCCGTTGTGGTTGCTCGTTAGTTGGCAAAACTGACGGCGCACGGTGTCAGGTTTTATATCAAATCGCGCGTCGCCGGCATTAATCATGAATTCTACCGAGGCACTCGCCAGAGAGAGAGAGAGAGGGAGAGAGAAAGCCCTCAACGAGACATCGCTGGTTCTCTCGGTTTTCTCGTTGTCTCTCTGTCCGTTTATCTCATTGTGCCAACGGACACGGTGAATGCGCGCCCGGTACCGAGCTACGAGCGGAATGTTAATAATTGAACCCCGCGGAAACACACGCGGCCACCGAGTATCGACTAGGCTGTCGACCAGATGGAAACAAACTTGTTGGTGTACCTATACATCCCCCCACCCCCGGACGTTCTCCGCAGCCGCACAATTTTCCACCAACCTTCTCAATGCCAGGCTAATGGAGTTTTCGGTCGACCATTGTTGGCCGGCGACGCGACGCTACGCGAACGCAACGGATGCGATGGAATCCCGAATCTTATTATTCGATCGTTAATACTGTTTCTCGCTTTCGAAGGGGATTCGTGTAAACTGGTTTCGAAAGCTACGATACTCGATTGTGGGAGAATAACAGGTGTGACGAGTTCCGTGCTCCGGTCTTTTTCTAGCTTAACGTGGCAGTTGCTCGTGACCGAGTGAGGCGCGCGCGTGAGTGACAGGTTTGATTCGGGCGATACTATTTAGTGGACGGTGTTTTCGGAATTTAATGAGCGGCACTTGTAGTTTCGTGCGGACTCCCGGTGAATGATGGGACAGCGATGTTTGGTCAGTTGTGTTGTCTCACACTCTCTTCGGGGCGTCGGATGAAATAGTTGCCGCTGAGAGTTGTACGATATTGTAACGAAACGGACAGAGAGATAGCGGATTCTCATTAAATTTTCATATCTGCTACTTCGAATCTATTGAAATTCTTCGAGTAGAAAATAAATTCTTCTTATATGTGTGTATATTGGTCTTGCGTGAACTTGCCTTCAGTCTATTTGATGCTTTACCAGCTGGAAGACTGTTAATAAGATTTTCAATGACTTTTCTCGGTTTCCTTCTGTACGATCGACGTTGCATGATGTCACAGATGTTATCGTAATCAAGTGGACTTATTCATACGCTCCACAGCTATTTTCACAGTCCGCATGATAAATAATACTAGATGAATGCGTGCTTAATAGTCCGGCCTCGTTTTATAATTTCTTAAACGCTCGTTAGAGTCATTACCGATGCGCAAATACCGTCCCCGATGAATTCATTATAACAGCTACATCATCACAACTCTTGCAAATGCAATCTAGACTCTAAAGTCTAGCTTTATTCGCAACTATTTTATTCACTCAACGCCTGCGTTTTAACCAATTTATCCGAGTAAAAACAAATTTAGCAACGCAAACAGTGAGAATACAGTTTGCAACAATTCCCCGGCGCAAAAAGTTACCGTTCACGTTTCACGATCGCTCGTCGCTGTTAAACCAATTTATCGGACGCGCCATAGCCAAAGAGACCGGCGCTGATCCACGCAAATCAGTTTAGGGGATGAACCAACCCCCTCTCGCGGCGACAACCGCAAAACTAATAAGAGCTAGTCAAACACGATTCTTTACGATCCGGCAAAAAGGAAAACAAACACGGCCCCGGCACCGTGCTGCAATGTATCAAGCCTCCCCCACAGGTCCGGCTCCGAAAGCGATCCTCGTTAAACTATTCCCCGCGTGGAACCGCGGCAAAACTAAAAACCCAGCTATACCACATTTCACCGTGTCCCCGGTGTATCTCGTTTTCCCCGAAACCGCATACACATATTCGATCCCCACGGCGCGCGGCGCGACGGCCCACTAAAAAGCCCGGACACGCTCGTAAGAATCGTAATTCATCGCGAATAAACAGGGAGACAAACAGTGGGAACACGAGGCCCGTAAACAGCCGAAATGAATATTCCTTCCGAGAAGACCGATCGGGCCCGGAGAGCCGCGTTAATTATAGACGAAACGAGTCTGAGCGATTCGTTTCCCGGATCCGCGTTCGGTCCACGAGAAAGACGAAGAGATAGAGATAGATAGAGAGAGAGAGAGAGACGAAGCGAGAAACGAGCGGTTTTTTCGCCGGTTTCTTTTTTTTCTCTCAATTTCGAAAACGAATGTACCCCGTCGGATCGGATCGGCGTCCCGTCGCGAGCGACGCCGTCGTTGCATGATGGATCGAGGAGGATCGCGAGAGAGATCGCCGGCCTTAAGATGACCTACGGGTTTCGTGGAAGCGCGAATAAATTCTATTCGCGCCCCGGCCCCCCCGTTGCCGATTTTTGCATAAATTATCCGGAGTTGCCGCGGGAGGTCCGCGTCGCAGAAACCAGCTCACTCTCTCGCTCTCCCTTCGCTCGATAGAGAAAATATTTGCGAGCGTGCGTGCGTGTACACCGGCGACAGAACCACCAGCCGCCGTCTGGTCGTTTTATTCCTTCGCCTTATGGGCCCCCGTTCGCGTCTCTTCATCCCCCTTCGAGGCGTTTTATTGGTTCGTTTTCGAGGGCCCGGGAAGAACCCTGACAGGGACCTCTCGAAAATATATACGAGCCGAGAGATCTTTTTTCTCGCCGCGATGCAGTTGTAAAATGTTCAACAAGATAAGAGACCGGGCGTTCTCTCTCTCTCTCTCTCTCTCTTGCTGGACGATAGCCTAACCGGTACGGTGGTGTTCGTCGGCCGATTGTTATCGATTCTTGGGTGTCGCGGTCGCGTCTTGTTATGCGGGCTTTTAGGGACGCGATCGCCGGTTGCCGGGGAGCTGATACGCTTTTAATATGGACGTTTAATTTTGTTGCGGCGGAACGCTCGCAGAAATGTGGACACGCTCACCGAGATTGCCCTCTTGGAGATAATGCAAATTGCGCGGCGATTCGGTTGTATTTCGAGGACGCGCTTCGGGACTTTCGGAGGACTCTATGGAGGTGCAGACTACGGTTGTAACAGTAAACCCTACCGGGCACTAAAAGCGATTAAAATGTTGCTGTTTGTAAAAATGTATATATTTTTATGATAATTTCAGCATACAAAGAAATTTATCAAACCAATTTCCGTGGAAATAATTGGAAAAGTATAAGACCGGAGCTGGTGGATTTAGTGTTGAGACCCAATCGGTGTCAATTCGCTTATTGGGTCCATTTGGACCCGAAGCATCCTTTGCGCGCTTGTAACTTCCAAACGGAATGGCCGATGAGTCTGAAATTTCTTGGCGGAGAATAATTTATTAAAATCTTTCTTCCACTTAAAAAAAATATTTAAAATCCTTTTTGAAATACTTGTAATAGAAATTGTTACACGTATGGCGTTAGGGGTCCATTTAGGGTCCATACGTGTTTTTATTATGGTCACCACATTCGTGACCATAACAAGCGACGAACAAGAACTGAAGATATTGCACTACCATAAAAAAGGGTCAGAGGACGGTGTACTTTTTGCAGTGAGACCAATAAAAAAGATCACAAATACGATGTATATTGTACCAACTGTTCAAAATTCATTTGTAAAGAGCACAGAGCCTCGCTTTGCATTTATTGTACAAGAGACTCCGAATAAGTTAATTTAATTACGTATGTAATTTACGTTTACGAATGTAATTTTTAATTAGTATGTAATTTAATAAAAATTTAAAAACATTTTATAGCTAAACATTAAATAAATAGATATGGGTCCAAATGGACCCAAAACAACTTATTAAGTGCCATTTTTTTTAAAGCGTAGCCGGGTTAATTCAGTTTCAGAGTTTGAAGAAACTTGCGGAGGATTTGGAGATCACGGGCAGGTAGACAACGGGCGTGTCTCCGTTGCGTGGAAAAGCGGGATTCTTCGGGGTTTCGGGCGGTAGGTGTAACGTGTAACCCGACTAGCGAAAGGTTAAAAATACTTTGCAAGAGTGCAAAGGGGTTAACAGGCTGGGTCCCTGGTTTGAAACTCTACACCATCCAGCCGCTATCGCGTTTCACGAGTATGTTTCGAGTCTGCCGTATTAAAAATAACAGCAACAATAAATTCACGTGTCAAAGCCGCGCGTATCGGAAAAATAAACAAGATCCCTGACGCGCTCGGACATATCCTTGTTCCGAAATCGCGAATGGCGGTTTTTCGGGAATCCTGCTCGATCGGGAAGCAGATCGGGATGAGAGACACTGGAACAGGACTCCGGCCGGAGGGGAGACACGGTGCGCGGAAGAGACAGGTAAAATATGTCCGCTGTCGCTTTAACATTTTACACGGGACGAAGATATACGCCGATGCCCGGGACCAGACGTTACGCGATCGCGAAAGAAACGCGAGTCTCGGCTCGTGGGACACGTGTGCACCGACTCGCTGAAAAATGTCATCGCATTTCTTTCGCTGGCTCGATCGATCGCCCGAGACGTCGAATCTCGCCGGAAGTCCCACGGAACGTTCCCTCATATCTCCGGAACGACGTGTTCCCAGGGAGAAACCGTTCCTACAGACGTACGCGATTCTTTCTCCTGCCGGAGAGCACGGCGAGGCTCGCGTTCAACATCGATCACTTCATAAGTCACCTGTATCCATTCAAATTCCTCTTCCGCTTCAAGCTGTCGTTCAAACAGGCACAATAGAGCTATCTCCACTCCCAGCATCTGAACTCTCTATGACCATTATTCAAATAGGTAGGATAGAGCGAGGCGAGTCGGGTCACGTATCGTTTCATGGTAAAAAAAAATATTAAAAATTTATAAACATAATATTTTCTTGTAAATTCGTAACAAGTACCCATTTAACATGAAAATTCGTAATAAAAAAGATAAACAAATTAAAAAATTTCTCAGTTATAGATAAAAAACGAAAAACTGGAAAATATCCTATTCACCTCGGTCTACTCTATCTTAGCCTAGCAATGTAGTTCAAAGCAACTCATTAAAAATGTGCAATTGCCTCATAATGTGTGCACTTTTGGAAAAATATTAAAATTTTTCTAGTAAAAATGTAGAATTATTACTAGACTGCAAATAAGCAGGAGACAGTCTACCGCGAGAACAAAATAAAAGTGCAAGCACCAGTTGAACGTCCATAAATAAAGGCATAATTGTACCGAAAGCCACTTAAGCTAAAATTACATTGTACGAGCCTCAGAAACAAATATGCGCCGGCGAAATTGTAAATCAGCCGGCGCGCGATTACAGTCAAGTTCTCCGATATATGTAACACTGGTGGGGCTTATCTGGCGCGGGTATCGGGTCCGAACACAGCGTAAATCTTTTTATCCACTTTCCCGGAGCTCCATAAACCGTTCCGCCATTAAATAGCCGCGATTCGAGCAGAAACTCGGTCGCACGCGAGCACACCGTGCAGCCCCACCACGCATTAAACTCACCAAATGGCGAACGGTCGCCGCCTTTTTTTCCCCGGGTGGTCCCTTAAAACTGTGTTGCCGCGGCGTTCGCTATTTAGCGATCATTAACGCTATTCGTGTAAACACAAATCACGATCCGCGTTAATAACCGGATATCCTGGTATTAATTAACGGCGTCGAGAGGGTGGGTGCCGCGGAAAGTGGACCGTAAATTCGAATTAAAAGCAAATCGAATTGCTCGGCGAAATTGGGCTCGCGTCGCGGGATTATTTAAGTTGAGAACAAGCGATTGTCCGGAATTTCTGGTCGTAACTTCATCGTGCATAAGTATTTTTGAATTAAACAAATGATGTTGCTCTCTCCCTAAAATTATATTTTTTTCTAATAAAGTCTCGCAGTTCTCGAGAATATGTCGAACACGTTCCGGAAACAAGCTGGAAAGATTTCTGCGAATGCCGATCGCGTTTTTTGTTTTGAGCGGATAAATGGAAAACCGTGGTTAACGGGGCGAGGCCACCGTCAAGCGTCTAATTTAGAATTTTCACCGGTTCGATCGATTTCGCAACAAGGTCTGAAAGGAGCCGGGTTTCGACGCAATGTAATCGCACGCACGATCGATCTTCGATGCCGCTGGCCGAGTTCTCTGTTCCGTGAATTTCTGCGTATCCACGCGCCGATTAAAATGGCAATCGAAACGCGGCGCGGCTGCGTCCAAAGCTTTTCATTGATTCGATATCGAAGCCTCCTCTGCGATTCTGCCGGAAAAAATAGTCCTGCAAACGGGAAGTTCGTATTGATAACCCAATGAATGAGAAATGTGGTGGTTGTGCGGGAAAGATTCACATTTTAGTAATTTACCCTGAAACGTGATAACTCGTTGCTGGGATTGACGAAGTTTCATTGAACTTGTTGGAGGGATTGGTTTGGATTGTGTACCGTGTTCTTCTTTTTTACATTAACAAAAAAAACTATTTCATCATATTAATATTTTACTAAAAGACCATTTAAATTGTTATTCCACTGTGAATCGTAGGCTTTCAAAAGCTGATAATAATCGAGAAATCTATTCACTCGTAAAACGATGTACGAACAACTTAAAGATCGAATTTCGAAGTTCCGGCGATGAACCGGCAAAACGCGCGTGAAACGCCAGACGGAACGAACGATAATGGGTCGACGCCAGAAAACGGACGTCGCTAATTCGTTATCGCGCGTCCACAAATGCCAGAGACGGAGGATACAATGTTCCCGACGGAGTGTCGTCGTCGGACGACTTAAGGGTCGCAAATCCGTGCTGGATCGCGACGAAAGTGTCTCCGGCGTCGATTTCACGGTGGCTACGAGCGTGTTTCTCTTGTCGTCGGTCGAGACCGTATTTTAGTTCGACGTGGGCGAGTATCAGGAATACCTTCCGCGGTTTTTACTGGCCGGTCCATTGGTCGCGCGGCGCGTAATCGCGCGTTGCGTGTCCCCCCTTTGGTGGGAAAAGGAACGCGAGCGCATGCCACCGTCGCCTCCCGTGGCCTGTCCCCGAATAAGATATATAGAGTTATTAACCGTGGCCACGGGTCGACACTCGGAAACGTATAAAGCGTACTTTATAATCGCATAAAGGCCCGTGGTACATCGTTCGCCGCGAACACCGTATCGCCCCGGGGCTCTAATAAATAGTTCCGGTTATCGGTCCTTTCGCGACTTCGACTCTCCACTCCGTCTCGCTACGTCTCTCGCTCTCTCTCTCTCTCTATATATATATATATATATCTCCCTCCTCCTCTCTTGTGTGTGTTTCGCCTCGTTCGCTCCTCCCGGCGTTTTCACCGTTTCGTTGTCAGTGCTTTAATAAACTCGTCGAGCAACGACTGAATCGAGGTTTTCGTATCTGAGGCCGTTCCACCGGCGCGGCGCGCTCTCGGCAATCTTAGAAACGGTTCGACTCCGTTGCGTCGCGCCTTTTTGCACGATAACGTCCCCCGCGAGGACGAGCACACAGGGTGGGCAGACAATTTCGTCGAGATATCGCAGCTGTATCCGAGTAATATGGAAAGAACCGCGAGGGAGACCGTGGAAGACCCAACGACGGCTGATGCCGGCGAAGAGGGTGATTTTCAGATGCTCTGGGGAAATGGATGTGTGGCCATATTGTTCCATTCTCTCTTTCTCTCTCTCTGTCAGCTACGGCAGATCGTTAGCGTTTACCTGCAGACGGCTTTGTCGGGAAATAATCACAATTCTTTTACATTTTTTTTTTTGTTTTTTACTAATTTTTACTCATCCGGAATCGCGCAAGAGCCACTAAAATCCTATTCGCATTTCCCCTGGTTTTTATCACAATCCACGATTTAATAAATACGTTCATTCGGTGTAAAGATGCTTACGTGAACATTCGTTCGACAATTAAAAAAATTTAAGAAAATGGTTACATTATTTTCGACTTACTGAACACTTCTCTTTACTAAAATCAACGTATGTACGTAAACGGGACCTGCTTAAGTCACAAGAGACGCGGCAGTTCGAGCGCTTCCAATAAATCGAGAGCAATATCTGACATTTTTATTGCATGTATAAAATCGCAGAGAGAGAGAGAGCTACAAATTCCGTGAATCGTCCGAGTAACCATGTTCCAATCGAGCAGAAAGTTCGCGGAAGAGAAACAAAAGTGAACGATGCCGATGCGAATCAGATAACAAGACGTCGCGTCGTCGCGGAGATGCCAGCCCCTGCGCGACCATCCCCGTCGATTTACCCTTAAATTCCCGTCGGTCGGAGTTCGTATCGGAGTTCGATAAAGTTTGAAGCAGAGATCGTTGATGTTCGGAAGTGGGCGACCGAGCGGACTGAGAGAGAAAGCCGCAGCGCGTTGCGGGGCGATCGTTATATTTTAAAATTCGTAAACCGCAGCCGATGGCTCGTTACGGGGGCCTCGGTTCTTTCAGGAGCTCCTTTATCCATCCGGGCATTCATCGCAGGCTAGTGTTTCGCGATTAACAAGAGAAGGAGAAAGGAAAGAAGAAGGTGGGCTTGAGCCGCGGTGTCGCGTGATCAGGATGCAGACGGCCCAGTAATCGCACACCGGAACACGCAACCGGTATTTCGGCGGGAACCGTGCGGCGTTGGTGCGGTGTTGGTGCGGTGTTCGGCGTACAACATTGGTACCCCTAACGAGACGCAGAAAACGGGCTAACGCGAGAGGTGTCAACTTTAAAGTGGATCCCAATACCACTTCCTGCGCCGCGGACTCTCGGGTTTCACCATCGTCGGATTCGTTCGGCCGGACACAAGGAGGAAGGGGTTGGGGGAGGCAGGCCTCTGTGCTCGAACGAAACCGGCCGAAGCCGTGCTAAAGAGGAGGGCCCCATCTCACTCCAGCGGACGCGACACATTACCCAGGGCACCAGAACCCGTCCCTGGTTAGCCTCCTGGACCGTAACGCGAATACGTGTTTGTTTTCTCGCGGCGTGAATACGCGCATCAGCCCATTGTCGGATCCAGTTCCCGAAGTCGACACCGGATCGCGGACCGGCCGGACCTCGCAGAAATAGGCGACCGCGCGGACCTCGCACCTATGTACAAAGCCTGGACACGTCTATGATACCAGAAGTTTGCAAACATACCCGGAGCCATTACCGAGCCTGGAACACCAGCGCTCGCGCAAAACTGACCGGCAAGCTTCGCAGTCAAACCATGCATTTATGCGCGAAAATAACATTCTCTTGGGTTTCGTTGCAATCACGATTTTAGCGATAATATTATAATTTCGTTTGTTTCAAGTTTCTAATATTGAACAAAAGTAATTCCGACTTTGAAGAAGGAAACCGCTTTACATAATAATTCGTACGATCGTATCAGTGTTTGAGAACTCGCCAGCTAGAACTCTACTACTATCAATTTCTCGTGAACCTTAACAGAAGACTTGCATAGGTGGTTGTACAGCTATTTTTCGAAAAATAGATTGTTCTATGAACACACGATCGCCTGAATTAGCATCCGCACCTATGCAAACTGAACAGCCGTATGAATGTTTAAAGCACTGTGTCATAGGAGGCCTAGTTTACACCTCCGATAAGCTCTGCAAATCGCAGTCTGAGAATAAAATGGTTATGCCTCGAAGCTCCCCATTCCGTTTCGCACAGTTTAATTCTTGTTCTGCGGTGCATAAAAAAAAAATTACGGTAACCCGTAAATTCATTCATAAAAGACTTCCTTTGCGATATCAATGAGGATGAAACCAGCAGGGGTCATAAATTATTTCTACACCTAATTATTCTTCGACCGTGTACAAAGGCACACACACGCGCGCGAGGCTCGCTGAATATTCCCACCGCCTCACCTCATATAATTGATACGTAACTCAGAAGCAACGGGTTAGAATCGCCAAGACTCTATGACGCTTTTATTGCCGCTATCCGGCAAGATCTATGGCCAATAAAATGATAATGGTGTTGCCTGCGCGGGCTATCCGCGGTAAATCGGAACTGTTTTGTTCCCCAGAAACACTCGCGATCGCCTCTGTATACATACTACTGTAATAGCGGATGAAAACCGGGTAAGAACCAAGGCTAAGAATATTTTCGATGCGGCATCCGCCGCGCCCGCCTGAGGCTGGAACGAAAGAATCGTCGTAACCACCGAAACGACGCTGCGCTGCTGAACAAGCTGAATAACGAGCTAACAGTGGCCACGAGTTCATCGGAGCCACGGGATGCTCGAAGCTCTCGCGTGTAGCCGAAGAGGATACCAATTTTCCCGTCAAAGGATGAATCCGAAGTTAGCGTTCTGCCAAGCGACTGTCATTCCACCGCGAACAATAATCCAGGGGTTAATAGCGGCGGGCTGCCGCGAGGCCAGAAGCGGTTCGCAGCCGCTTTTGTCCTAGCTGGCGAGTTTACAGCTCGCTCTCGTCTCGCCCGGCACGAGTAAACGTGGCCAGGAAAGGATTACAGTGGCCTGTCACGCATATCTCTCTTTCTCCCTTTCTCCACGCCTCTGTCTCCCTCTCCCTCTCTCTGTCTCCCTCATACTCTCTCTCTCTCTCTCTCTCTCTCTCACACACCAGCCAACGCTCTTTTTTCCACAGTTCCGCTCGTCTCCGGCAGCGCGAAACCGAACGCGCGCGTTACCCCTTTCTCCTCGCGGGTACGCTAACTAATTAGAAGTGAATTATGGATTCGCGGGCCCCGTTAATTGGATCCGTCGCTCCTCCCGCGGAAACGACGCCGATGCGTGTCCGCTTCTGCGAGTTCCCTCCGCCTCCCAAGCCCCCTGGATCCCCTCGCCCCCAATCCCCCCTCTTCCCCCGCCCGAACCACCATCAGACCAGGCGAACGAGCCGGGGCCGTGACTCCTTCGGGGCGGATGCGCCAAACGACCCGGTGTACGCTCATAACTCGTCCGCGATATCGACGTTATCGAGCGCCCCTTCGCCGGCGAGACCTCGCAGGGCCGCATCTCCGAAACCGATCGCCGAACCTACGCGCACGAATCGCGACTCTCAGCTCCGCGAAACACAGCAACGTCTCGATACACGTTATCGTAGACGTGCACGGCATTTGCGAAAAGAAACCCGATCGCCGGGACGTGAAACGCGTGGCCGAATATGCATGTCGGTCGGACAGCAGTGTCGAGCGAGAAAACTTTGCTGTCGTTGATTATTTCGTGGTGAAGCTTTTACGAACAAATTCGTCGCACTTTTCCGAGCAGAACAAGTCCAAACATGACACAATTCGGAACAAGCCTCCTCGAGTCGCGATATAATGGAACCTCGATTACCCGAATTGACTAAACTGTTACACGACCACCAACGTCTAGAGAATCGATCAATCTGCAGACGACAAAACACCTGACAGCTATCTTTCACGAAGATTCATTCGAAGAGCCCCAAACTCACCGCTAAACCTAACTTTCACTGCAAGCTAATCAGAGAATCAGATTCTACAAACTTGAAGAGCTGTGTCAAGCAACCAACAACATTCTTTCGAGAATTTTCGTGACCGGTTATTCGTAACCCACGTCAATAATACGATGATGACACAAAACTACGAGTGCATCGAGGCCCGAGAACTCCCACCTCGTCAATCTCCTATGTTTATCCTAACGAGGCGAAATCCCAAAGTCACGCTGTCCATCCCGAGGACCTGGGAACCACCTGGAAGAGGCTCGTTTCACAACCTGACGAGCCTGCCAAAAATGCTAGTCGGTCGGTCGGTCGGTCGGTCGGTTGTAGACACCTTGTATAAGAGAGACCGAGGCGGCTTAAATGGCCCATACAAGTACCGCAACAAACCGTTCCAGGAAGCAAAGGAATGAGGTAGCGCGGAGAGCGCGTCCCTGGCAGTCTCGATAGAAAGTTCCACCCGTTTTACCTGGTCCCCCGGTGTTCCCTGCTCTATCCTATCTCTATCGTTTAGCCGGCGGTGGCATGGGGAGGGCGGTGCAGCGACGATGACGCTGGGCAAGTCGTTGCCACGGCTGGCTGTTTACTTTTCACGAGCGGCCGACCTGCGAGCAAGCAGCCAAGCCAAGCCAAGCCGGGCCAGGCCAGGCCAGGCCAAGCCAGCCAAGCAAGCAAGCAGGCAAGCTAGCAGAGGCAAGCAAGCAAGCAGGCTATATAGCAAGGCAGACAGGCAAGCAGGCGTGCACCGGTCGTCCTCTCGCTCGTATATACTCCGGCGAAACCAGCTCGAAAGATCGGTGGTCAGGTAGTGCGGCGAAGGGAAGGAAGGTCCTGCTCTCGACCTCGCTGGCGTAGAGGCGAGTTGGGAAGACTCTCGAGGCTCGAGACCGTAAATCATCGTCCCACTCTCCCCGGTCTGCTCGAAGATGACGCATCTGATGGAAAAGGGAGGAAACGAACAGGGGAAAAAACGTCGAAAAAGAAACAGAAGCGAACGAGCCACAGGGTGGGAGAAGAACACGAGGAGGAGGAGGAGGATGAGAAGGACGGGAACGAAGGGCCGGCGAGAGACGGATCCTGTGTGCCTCGTTAGACCTCTCCTGCTGCTCTTATCCGCGACGATCTGTCTCCTACCCACGGTTAACCTTGAACTCGGGGTGCGCATCGCCCAACGAGAACGATGGCTCTTCCAGTAACGACACACGGGCTGGCTCACCCGATGGCTACGGTAGATCTAGCGAGAGGTCCGAGCCACCCGGCGAAAGAGGAAGCTCCGGGGGGCTAGAAGGGAACAACCAGTTTCGGTAGACATTCGGCCAAGGTGTTGTCCACATGTGCCCTTAATTAGGAGGGCCGATGCAGACCGATTTATGGCGAGGATACGAAGAGCCCTTAATGAGGGGGTTGCGCGCGCGCAGATAAACGTGTGGCGCGTTTCGTGTTTACAAGCTCTTTAAGCGGCTCGTTGTCACTTAATTAGGTTCCGCGAACGCTTCCAACACGGAAACCGAGCAGCGGCGCGCGGTGCCCGGACGAGTGACAGACACGAACGTGACGTCGCGAAATATTCAGGCACCGAGCGCAGAGCGTACGCTGATAAGCGGCGACGTCGTCGAATCGACCGGGGAACAATGTCCCGGGGATGTCGAGCCGCGATATCCACGGGACAGACGATAAATGGCGGAGCGCTGCGCCGGGGCCCCGGCTTAGACCGAACGGCTCCCGGAGGCGCGTGGGAAGCGTGGCTCGCGAGACAAATTGCAGAAGTTGTCAAAGGGAATGCGCAGAATCCGCGTTCCGCCCGTGAAATTCCCTCCCTCCCACGGCTCCGCGCCGCTACAATGGAATTTATTTTCTGATGGCACTCGGATGCCGCAGGACTTCGTCCCGGATTACTGCCCCGCCATTTCAGAGGGGGCCGAACCGCCGCCGTCGCGCCGTTCGATTCTTGTTAGACTCCCTGTGCCCTACGAGTGGGGGAGCCCTTGCAGTCGATAAGTCCGGAAATTGACTGGAAACTATCGCAGATTTCGCTATTTAATCTGTACCCTGGATTTCTGAGGTCGGCGAGTCGAGTTGAAATTGGAATAGACGACAATCTTTTACAGAATATTTTAGTGGAATTGTTTCTGAATCGACCTGTACATCGCCTTTGGAAAGTCGCTGTTGTCGATCAATGACACTCATGAATGTTTAACATTGCAGAGATCAAGGCCGCGAATAAATCGTGTACCTTGGCGTACACGGGACGATGCGTTGAATACATGTTGCTTAAAAAATTCCGGCTACTTTTAAGCAATTTATTATCGTTACAGGGTGATCCAAAAGAAGCTGGACCATTCTAAACCGGAATAATTCTTATGTTTTTTTTTGTTTAAATCAACTCTGATTTACACTCTCTTATAAACGAATTCGAACTTTGAATGATCTAGTGGGTTTTCAGCCACTCTTATTACAAAATAAGAATTGATCTATCCAATTAGATATAGAATTAGATTCTATAGAAATTTCACTTTCCCTCACTTCCCACGATTTTTTAACATTTGCATACGAATAACCATCGAAAGACCATCGTAGCCAATCTTAACAATTTCGTTTTAATACTATCGTGCAAGTATCGAGCAGGCATTCTCTCCAGCGGTGATTCAGCAACGTGCGAACAATAACCACGCGAACATTCCCCGAAATCGTTAATCGCGGCGCGATTTTCAGCATAGTCAGGCCGACGACGAAGAAATGTCCCCAGGTGGCATCGGGGTAACGGTAAAGCGGTTAATTCCCGACCTTCACGGTCGGTTTTTGCCGTATCCCCGAGGACCGAAGGTACTCCGAAGGACGGTAGAGAGAAAAGAGGAGAGTCGCGTCGGGGGGCCCCGGCCGGTGGAGCGTTTGCTCTCGACGCCAATGCAAATCGCTACCGATGCATCACCGAGCTGTCAACCGTTCGTTGCTTCGCGATAAACTTTCCCGCTCGTCCGCTCGAACCGGCCCGGCAAGGGAGAAAGAGGTCGTGCACGACCGATACGCAAGCATGGGCGCGTGTGTTAAGCTCGCTCTCTCTCTCTCTCTCTTTCTCTCTCTCGCTCTGTCTGTCTCTCTCTCTCTCTCTCTCCCTCTGGTTGGACAACAACGGCAGCGCATCGGAGAGCCGCGAAATAAAATTCACGGCACGGCGGCGGCGGCGGCAACGTGAATGGCGGAACAATAGCCTCGTCGACCGGCACCGGCGATCGGCGTCCGCGCCAACCAACCGCCGGGTTAATCACTCGGGGGTTAAATTTAGTCCCCGAGCGGGGCGAATACCCCCGAGCCGGGATTTATCGGAAAGATTCCGATAATCCGCCGGCCTATCTGCGTTTCGAAGATTACACTGGCGTAGAGAGGCCAGGATAGAGCTGAAAGCACCGTTTTTCCTATAATACCTCTGTAACGTTTAGCAATAACAATCTGAACGTGTACCTTTCTATTTACTGCAATCTGCAACTGTTATACCGTATTTTTACAAACCTCGGTGGTTCTGTATTCTCTACCTTCGAAAAGTGGAACGGGTAGGCAGGCATTTCTCCTATAAACCTATGTCCAGTATTGACAATCCCGGAGTCATTCATTTTGTACAAATTCTTCTTGACGATGATGAAAGAAAATTTTATATTGTCGTTTCATAAAAACGCAAGACACGGATATAGCTGCGGCAAAAACTTGTACAATTATCCTGATTTCTTTAAGAAAAAGTGTGCGTCAGACGGTTTATTGGCAATAAATAATATAATAAAGAATCTTATTGCCTAATGTGTTTATGGTTTCGTCGAAATATACAGGGTGTGCAGAATAAAATCTCATGGACTAATAAAGATATCGAGTTCGTTTGTTTTTCGATCGAATAAACCGAAAGGTGTAATCCTTCAGTGGGTGATAAAATTTTTTTATAACTTCGTTAATTGCGTAAAACGAACACGAACGAATCGATTAATCTAAAAATTGATTGGAGCGGCACGGAATAATTTCGAAGACAGGATTTCGATGCGCCGCGATTTTCTTCGCGCACGCTCCCGTTGCATCGTTGAAGAATCGTGTTGATAGCGCCGGGTTTGTCGAGCAAACGTGAGTACCGTGTCCCCGGGGCTCGTATACACACAGAAGAGGCCTTGTAGTAATAAAGGTATAACGATTCTTTATTAAAAAGCTACAAGATACGGGGGCCGGAAAAAATAGTAACCGGTTTGTCGTCGATAGTAGAGCCCGTCCAGCCGACGATGTTTATCTTATCTGTTTATTCGAGTCGTATTTACTGTTTCAGATGATCGAGGTAGCGTTTGATCAGATTCACGGGGACGCGGGCAGGCGTGCGCATCGCGTTCGAATCGAGCGATTCCTGGTTTTTCCTTTTGTTTATACCAACTATTCGCATTTTTCCGGCTTCATGCTCCTCCGGAACCTTTTCATTAGCTCGTCGATTTTCGCAGAACACGCAGTTTCGTCGTCTCGATAAAAAACACAGCTAAAAATGTGTTAAAAGTATGCATTCAGAATTAAGGAAAGCAAGGAAAGAAAAGTCTTCTCTGCCGCTGTCCCTTATACCTGGGTTCTCCCACTGCGTTTATGACCATCAGTACAGATGATCTTTTTCCAAGGACAAGATTTCGAACGAAGTCGGTCGAACTGAAGCGCTCGAGAAGCTCCTCTTGTCGCTTAAATAAACTCATATCCTGTTTTTTCCACGTACTACGAACTCTTGGCTTTAGTTTATTTCACAACCTAACGGATTTCAAGGAAATGGACCCAAGCTTCCGTCGGTTTAG
This sequence comes from Lasioglossum leucozonium, assembly GCA_028454225.1. NCBI lineage: Eukaryota > Metazoa > Arthropoda > Insecta > Hymenoptera > Halictidae > Lasioglossum > Lasioglossum leucozonium. The sequence goes on along the minus strand of CM052205.1, from coordinate 5,448,495 downwards.
GCACCGTAGGTCGGGGAGAGTCGAAACTCACGAAAATTGCTCGAGAAACAATTGCAGGTCACACCGGATTTTCAGGAGGACCCATGTCCCTTATATAAGACCGAAATCGGCCTAAACTATAGTGGGGGCCACGATCTACTGCTGATTAAATTCGGATTCGTGGAAGCAATGCAACTCGTTGCATCGTCAAAGGAGGCCTAGTTCTTCTCAATTTTGAGTAAGCCCTTTGTCCTTAAATAGGCCCTCTGTTCCGACAAGTATCTCCGGAAGGGTCAAGAGTCACGAACGGAAACGTCCGCACACGTAACACAACAGACGATTCGCGGTTCTTTTCCGCGGGATTATTCCGCGTCGAAGCTTCCAGGTAAATGCGAATTTGCAGGTAACGGCTCTCTGCGAGGAAACTCCCCCATTCAGCGGGATTGGAAAACGCGAAAACAGGCCGGGCTTGGACGGGCGCGGAACAAGCGATGAAAAGCTGATGAAGGCCCCGTCTGCCTGCGCGCGTCGAACTGGATTGCGAGCTTTATTGGACGGGATAATGCGCGGCGAGAGGAACTCTACCTCCCTCTCTCTCTCTCTTTTCCCTGGTCGTCTCTCTCGAAGGGCACAAGGCGCACGGTTGTTCCATATTTCCTGGGAAAAGTGCCGCGTCGACGACCCATCGACCGGATATCACCCGAACGGGAAACGCTTCCTCGAAGTCTGTCGCGATTCCTTTTAATTACAACGAATCGATCCGCGAGCGAACGTTTAATCTTCCACGGTCCCCCACCGACACTCCCCGGTCGGCTCGTTATCAAACTTTTCCACGACGCTGGAAATGTCGAGTCAGTGGTTCCCGCACGATTTCAGACCGCGATTCGGAGGACCTCGCTCGCGGAAGACACCTGTCCAATTAACTCCCTTCTCCGGGGACCCGGGAATTTCTGTCAGAGCAGGAGCCCCCAAGCGGCAAATCGGCCCGTGAAACCGGAAGTGCGGGGCAAAAAGCATCTTAAATGTCTCATGAAATGCAACGGTTCCGCGTAACTTAGAAACCCTGGGTGGTCGGACGCTAAATGCGAACCGTTTCAAATCAGGATATATTAATGTTGCCAGTGAATCATGTGGAAGAACATTATATTTAACTTGTGTTGGAACAACAGATATTAAAATAGGTTCGACTCAAGCCAGCTCGAAAGTCGAAGCATTATGTATTTCGAGAAAGTCTCTGGTGTCCTTGGAGGTATCGATAAACTATAAATTATGAAGCAGGTTCAATCTGCTAACCAGTCTATATTAGGTTACTTTCCCTGAGTTTAATATTAACCCTTGATGGTGTCCGAGTATACTCAAGGTTGTACTCTACATCATTATCTTTCTCTAATTCCTTCAATAGAAAATGTTCCCTTTGTCTTACACGAAATAAAAAGCAAGCTTACAAAATTTTTGTGAACACGTAACTTAACAAAAATTTCTTAACTAGATCCACTCAGCACCGTCAATATGGCGACGGTCCTACCCAAAGACCAAGGAATTATTGAAACTATAAAGTTACTTACATGAATTAGATAAATTTTTTTATCCAAGCACATATTCAGATAATAACTGCACAAAATCTAAATAAATAGAGCCCCGTCATTTTTATACGGTATAACATTTTCATCGCTTTTAGTGCTCGAGTAGTTTTAGCGTCAAGCGCGCCGAACGAACCAACAAAAAACCGCCAATCGACTTGCATCTCGTCAAGGTGTTCCGCTCGTAAAAGGATAATTAATACAGACGGGAAAACGCGAATCGGCAGCGCGCCGTCTAAAAGGAGTTACGAACGAAGAACTTCCCGATCGCGTCACCGGATCCGAATAACCTCGATTCCGGCGCCGATCATTTCCCAAAGCAGTCTCCGTAGGTGTCTGTGTGGCGTCGTCTGTTTTTCACTCGATCGAATTATTCAAATGCAATCGACGCGGTCCGATCCGATCCGATCCTATCCGATCCGATCCGATCGCCGGCTAACAAACAGGCTCGGGTTGCGCCAAGTACGGTGTCTTATCACTCGCCAGAAACGGCTCGTCGTTCGCTGCTGTCGCCTAAAAACAGCTCGTGGAACGGGGCGGCGTAGCAAGTACGTCATTATTTTGCGGCTCGTTTAAGGAAACGGTCGGTTTTTCGAAACACCCGCCGGAAAAAAAGGAACCTGTTCGCGCCGACGACCACGGTTTCTCTTCCCCGCGGCGCGGTGTCTCGGGCCGCAACAGAGAATCGCGCGCCGCGCGTATGCAAGTCGCGGAGGACGCGACCGGAATTTCCTGCGACCGGCCGAGAAATTCTTATTTCGCCCCGGAGGGACCGTGGCGCGGGGGGAGGCTGCAGCAGGCTTTTGCTTTCCTCCGCGACCTCGCCGACAGGGACGCCGGGGAGTGTTTAATTGATCGGGGACAAAGCGAACTCTACCGATCCGTCCCCGTTGACCAATAGGGGATTCACGAGGTCGTTTCTTCTCCCGGAGCAGCTTCTTCTTCGTCGGGGCTCGACCACTTCGCGAGGAAAACATTAATTAAGACTCTGTGCTCTCCGCCGATCGCGATTCTACGGACCGGATCACGGCTATCGCGAACCGCCTCGCCGCGCCGTGCCGCGCCGGTCTGCACAAACGTGCTAAACAGATCGTCCACGCTTCAAAGTTCGCCTTCCCAGAAATCCATCCCCATCCTCCGCGACTCCGCCAAGTGCTGCGAACGCGAGCTACGATCAAAATGAAACCGGACTCGGTCAGTTTCCCTAAAGTCTACAGTACTCCTATGTCCCAATATGTGTTATAAACAATTCGGTAGAATTCGTCTGCGGTTACTGTTGAGAGAACATAGGGTGCAGATTTTTTGTCAAACAGTCACAGACACCTTCGAACTGCTTTGGCATGACTGTTCCTTTTTACTAACTTCTTCGCAAGACTTTGCGGAGAGACAACTCCGGCGAAATCGGACGTTAAACTCGAACAAAATGATTTTTAACAACTAGTCGAGCTCTCGAATTTAATCTGGTTTCCCGTTTTCGGGGAACCCTCGGGGAAACGAGAGCCCACGGTTTATGGGGTCGCTCGAGGTCGCGGAGAAAAGTTTTACGGGCCCTTGAAGGGCTCATGATTTTTCGAACGGGGTCGCTGGGTGAGCAGATTTATCCCGTTCCTGCATTTTTTACTCCCACGACTCCGGGATCGTGGAATTACCCTGATGGGGCTGTTTCGGAGATAAATATTCGGAATTACAGCCTCGGAGAGAGGTCCGTGGGGAATTCAAAGCGCGAGATTTCCTCAGACCTGACGTATATCATTGATCGTGACGGCTGGCTGCCCCCCATGGGTATCGCAATGGATATATGAAATTGAAATTGACTTTTTTCCTATCATTTGGTAAGAATTAATGTTATCCCTCTGCCACCCGATTTCCTCTCAAGTCTCAACAAAAAACTGGAGCACACTTAAAGCAATTGCAAATAGGCAACGCAGAAATTTATTGTTTATGCAGAAGCGACGGAACAACAAGACTTTACGGTCAATTCTGGCGACGAGACAAAACTGGACAAATGTGCTAAAATTACTAAAACAGAAATTGTGGAAACATGTAAATTCCACTTCAGACTTAATAAAATGGCTTCTAAAATGTCTACATCGAGAAGGTTTCAACTCCGGGTAATAAGTTCGGATGCAAACTCGCCGATAACGTAAAAAATTACGACGCCCGGCACAATTTCGCCGTGGGAGGTAGAGAAATAGTGGATGAAAGTCGCAGTTCGTCCGAGGGAACGAACGCGTTCCGGAATAAAACCCGAGGGTTATTGAACGTTAAATAGAATCTCACGATTTCCACAAAGACGAATCCCCAGTCGAGTGGATCGTTTGGGAATTGGATTCGGCGGGGGCGGTATTGATTCGGAAGAATTCGAACGGTCGGCAGGAAATACGCGCGCGGTATTCCTTGCAGACACCATCGCCAAGGGAAGGAAGACCGTGCAGCAAGGGAAAATCTTATGGTGCGGTGACGACGTTCCTCGTTGGCACACGGTCGATAGGGCTGCCACTCCACCACCACCGTCATTCCACCCACCATCGCCAGGGCTCCCCTTGGAGAAGCTTTCCGCTGCTATCGACCCAACAGCTTCCCGTCACTGGCTAAAAGCAAAATTTTGACCTAACTCGAAAACTTGCGGCGACGATACCGCCCTGAAAATGAAACCGGCCAAACGACGCTTGCAAATTCTTTTATACCGGTGTAACGGAGTTTTCCATTTAAGCCCGCTTACAATGCAAATGCGATTGAGATTGCCACCGGGGGCTGAAATTGTTTTCTCGCTCCCTACATTATGAAAAGAAGTCCCACCTGCCGGCGGTAAAGCGATTAAGAAATTATATGGCGTCAAATTGCCCCTCCTAAATTGGACGTTCCAATTTCCCTCATATTTTCTTGCCAAAAATACCGCCGCCGTGGCTTCTCAGCTCCATAAAATATTCCACAGCGACGCTTTATCCATTTCTGCTTTATATTTTAGATCGACGAATTTTGCTTCGTTTGCAATGACATGGGTTTAGGAAATCGAACGTTTTACAGCATCTGCAAAAAAATTTTCTGCACCGATTGCGAGGGTGCGAAGCAATTGTATTTAGCATACACATGAAAAATACTGGGACGATGGTTTTTAATTTTTCGAATATTTGCACCTTTTTGACTTCGATTTGTTTACAAATGCATAGAAGCCTGTGTTTAATTTAATCATTTGGCAACCTAAGGAGTTATGGCAACCGATTCGATGCGAAAACACGAACTCGAACGGCCGAGGCTAAAATAAGAAAACAATTACTACCGCGTGAACCGCGATTGAATTTCTTTCATCGAATGGCTGGGTAGAGAATCGATATTGCCGCAGGGGGGACTTTTAACATGTCGACGCGGTATAAATAGATGTTGTGTGTACACCGGCGGTTGTCGGTGCTCGTGATCCGGCTCGGTATAAAGGATCGGGGCGATGGTCTTTGAATTTCAAGGATTGGGAAGGCGTCGCGCGCTTCAAAAGAGCGAAACGCGATCCTCTTCTTTGATACTTCGCGGTTCGGTCTCGAGTTTCACCTTCGTCCCGGTTCCGCTTTCGATAATTCTCGCGCGGCGATCGGCGCAGCGGCGGTGAAAACAGCGAAGCTACTTATTTCGAGCGCGAACGGTTCTCGGAACCGAGACGAAGACAAAGAGGAAGGAGCCGCTCGCTGTACACCCGGGGGATGTATTATCGCACCGGCGCGGCGCGGTGCGTGCTTTTTTCTTTTAGAGGATTCCGCGAGCGCGTAACGTGACACCGCGTTTGCGGAAAATATCCGCAAAAGTTTCACCGCGGGTGTACACGCTCGTCGACGCTGCGCCGGCCGACAAAGTGGCTTTGCGATCCTTATCGCGCCGCGTATCCCTTGCAAGCAGATTCGCCGGCTCTTCGCGAAAGCCTTAAAAAGCTGGTAACGTTCACCAGTTTCGAGTTACCTTCGGGCCAGCGTACAAAAAGGCCCGCGATCGGCCACCTAAACAAATATCGCCGGAATCCTGGCTTTCGTACGACCGACTATTTCTCTCTCTCTCTCTCTACTCGGCCCGCGATTACGTAAGAAAAAATGAAATACTCCGGGCAATTGCTGGGCCGCGGATTTTACGCGTTTACGACAAAAACGAGCGAAATACAAAACGCTAACCCCGAACGCCGAAATATTACGGCTGGGTCTATTCTGATCCGCAGCATCAAAATCAGTTTCTTGCCAGTTATTTGAATGAACCTCCGAAATTTAGTAAAAATTGATAAAGCAGCGAACGACCTCCAACCATCAGCGATTTCGTAGTCGGGTTAAATTGAGAAGGATAAGGAAATTCTAGACATCGCGTAGCTGTGAGAAAATGGCCGCAGCAGGTAGTGAAAATTGCATCCCTAAATCAGATAAAATCCGAGCGAGGCGGGCTGCAGTTTCCATCAGCAGCGAGCAACACGCAACCGATGGAAACGCGGCCCCGTCGTCGTTGTCGTCATCGGCGGCGGCTGCTGCTGTTGCTAGAAACAAGGCTGCCGGTGAAATTTTTCGCTCGATTTCGCGACACTCGCCTCGATTAGCCTCCCACGCGGGTTTCCTACGCGCGGAGGCCCACTTTTCATCCCGCGGTTACACAATTCCGCATAATTTGCGCGATCCCGTGGCCTGTCGCTGATATATCCGTCACTCTTTCTCTCTCTCTCTCTCTCTTGTCCGTGTGGGCCGCACACGATTCGCGGAATACTGCTTGCGGACCACGTACGTATCTGCATAACGGGTGTGCGCCGCAAAAGGGTCGAAAAAAAATGGCCGGGGCCGGCCGTGTGCTCTCCTCGTAGTCGTCGTCTCGTAGTCGTGGTCGTCTTCTCCCGGAGCCATGCGAGTTAACACCAGTTGCGAGACGACTCCCAACTCCCCTGTTGGGGGTTCTCCCCTCGGTTACTGGCCGTTTCTCGGCTGCCTTCTTCTCTACCTTCCACACACCGGCTCTCTCTTTCTCTCTCTCTCTCTCTTTTTCTCTCTCCTCTCGTCTGCTCTTCTCTCGTTCGTTCCTCGATGCTTCGACCAGAACCCCGACTGGAATCTGCATCGAAACACGAAGACAGGAGCAAGAGAGCGAGAGAAGGGGGAGGAGGGCGGCTAGGTCCCCTTCGAAAGGTCAGGAGAGCTCCGTGAATCCTGGCCAGATCGGCGATCGTAACTCTTCGGAGGAGGAGGAATCCCTGGTTCGGCTGCGGTTCCACGAATGAACGATAGATAAATAAAGGAGATAGCAGCCGAAGGGAAAGAATTGTTCCTTTGTTGTCTACCCGTGGCTCCTGTGCGCCGGGGACACGCGATGGAAATTCAAGCGAACGGGGTACCGATGCTCGCAGCCGAACGACGCTCGAACATTGTTCGATATCCCGGCCGAACGAACAGCGAGCCTTGTAACTGGATCTTCTCGCTGAATGAGCGCAGAGAGGTGAACGCGTGTACCGAGAGGTTGTTTCCCCGGGTCCATTCAGAAAATATTTTACTTTTGTCGCGATCTTATCCGAGGCTTCGTTTTATTACAGGCACGATCGAAATAGGGAACTGTGCGCGGGGCTCGCGTGCAGAAATAACTTGTTGCCTGGTTCTGGTTTAAATTGTGAAACGATAAAATACAGCGCGTTTCGCATCGATGGATGGAGCTGTGATCGATTCTGTCGAGCCAGTCAATGAACGTCGTACAATCGTGTCTGCTGCTCTCTATGGTTACCATTCCCGGTACCGAGCGCACACTTACAGGGAGGGAATGCCATTATTCCCGCCCAATGCGCACAGTCTTCCAATTCACGTTTTCGCATTGACCACAGTGTCATATTGTGACGGAGCTATTCACGTTTTCACCACATCTGCTTTCCCATCGGTTGGGCGGCGCACGTATGCGTTTTATAATGGACCGTACATTTTTTATACAACATTGTATTTTATCGGAGAATTTTGATTGAACGGGCATTCGTGTGTCAGCGGAATTATTTAGTGCATTAAAATATTCTAATGTAAACATATATATATTATTTATTGTATTAAAATTTTATTGTGCTATAGTTTCTATTCATATTGTTATGTGTTAATTAACCGGATATTCAGTACTTTTAGGAAAATTGAAAGAAATTTTATAAAAGTTACCAGGGTTCTCTAAATGTGCAAGAATTTCCAATTTTGATTTCCCGATCGTCCAAAAATGTATATGTGATGGTAAATGTGATAGATCGGTGATTATATAATAAATATTAAAGATTTCCGCCGGATTTATATCGGTGATTATGCATAATCAACGCATTTATAACATTTACCGTAACATATACACCCGGATCGAAGCTATAAACAAAGGTATGCGTGAAAGTCCACCGATAACACGTCTTACACCTAAACAATAAAAAAGTCGCCTAGTTACCCCCGCCTAGACTGAAAATAGAAAACCCAGCTGACTCACCCCCGCACATGTTGCCACTAAAGCGGGTCCACGGCAGCGGAGAAGCGGTGTAGAATAAAAACGAATAATGCCCGCGCGTATTCGTTTCGCAACGTTCGCGCGGAGCTATTAAAAGGCAATTGGTAACGCGCGTCGACTTTTTCCGTGAGTTCCGCAACGGAGCCGGCTCAATATTCAAATCACGCCTGCGAGAGGTCGCTAACCCATACACATATACGTGTACATACAAACATATATCGTATAATAACGTAACCAATGGGACCAGTTAGCGGGGTGGTCGGCGTCGAACAAAACGCGTCTTATTAAAACGGGATCGCCGGAAATTAACGTAACGCGTCCCACACGCGAAGGATCGGGAGCCCCGATGATCCGCGCGCGATCCGAACGAGGCCGGCTCCAATGAAAGGAACAACGAACAACACAAAGAGGGCCTCTCTATCTCGCACGCCTACTACGCGCGGGGGCTATGGCTCGTCGAACTCCCGGCGTCGCAATCTCGTCTACACGATGCGTATTTATTGCGTTAATTACAACGCCCCGCTTTCCCTTGTTATAACGCCTGCCACGGTTATTGTGCGCGCGTCGCGGCGAGCGTGGGGACGCAGGAGGAGGTGTGCGTGGGTGGGTTGGTGCTACTGCTGGGACAAAAAGGGACAGAGAGAGAGTGAGAGGGAAGGCGATGGTTTGTGCGAACGCAGGGGGCGGTTGGGTGGTGTATCGCCACGAGGGGGTTCAATCCGAGAGAAAGAGAAAGAGACAGCAGGTACCCGGCTCTCGTCTAGCGTCAACGTTGCCGTTTTTTTCTCGCGCGTCGTCGAAGCATTGTGGTTAAATGAATTATTTTTTAACGAGGCGGCATTATGCCCGCGCCGGCGTTGTTCCCCGCCGTTGTTTCGCGGAAAAACTTGGCGAACGTGTCTCGCAACACGGGACTTTTTCTCTCCTCGCCTTTCTCTCCTACCCCGAGCGTTGAACGCTTTTCATGTCGCGTCAACCTCGCCTCCCCACCCCTCCCTCTGTCACTCTTTTACTCGCTCTCTTCTCCTGCTGCCGCTCTTTTCCTTTCCTTTACCACCTCTCCCCCACTCTTTCTCTCCCTTTCCGGCGAGCATAGTCGTTTGCCGGGCGCACACAGGGACGCGAGAAGAAGCGTACGCGACACCGTCCCTTTGACTCTTCTCTCTGGTGGGCAGGTGAAACCGTAATCGGCGTACGCCAGGCACAACTACCGCTCTGTTCCTGTTCTCCCTCCCCTCTCTCTCTCTCTCACCCTCTCCTCTCTCTCTCTGTTCAGAGTCTCGCGATAGAAGCCTGCAGACGGTGGATTAACCTTTCCCCGACGAAGACGAGCCGCGCGCTCCGCGCCGACGTAGCTGTTCCATCTCGCGTAATGAAATCACGCGTTTCAAGGACGAATGGAGGCGCGCACGCGAGCGCGTCAAGGAATTAATTGCACGACCGTGCGCCGGATACTAAACGCGAATAGAATTCGTGGGACTACGGTGCTAATCGCGGCTCACTACCGTCGGTAACCCGTGACACTTGTATACACTGTCGAGAGATGGACCATTGTATTCTTAACGCTTTAATGACCGGTGCTGTTTGTTCCCATACGAACGTTTGCGCTCGGCAATTTTTCATGGCAGTTAATATTGAAACATCTACGTGCGAATGCATAGCAATTAGGTTCGCCGTTTACGAGGCATTTCGTTCGAACTGTTTGCCAATGTTTCTCCGATGGTTTCTTTAGAGTATTTTCCGCAGCGCGTATAGCTTTGCGAAACAGGTCGTTTTTCGAATCTACGGAAATCGATCTTGCACGCGAACACAGTTTTTATTTCGAACAAAAATCCTGGCCGATCTGCAAATGAATACTGGCTGCGAAATTTGCGAAACCCGGACACGCACGGCCACAGACTCATCGTCGCGGACGATTATGCGCAATATCCAGAATCGTTAAAAAGCCGATACAGAGAAGATAATGAAGGGAATCCGGAGATGATGATGAGAAAGGCTCGTCCCAAGCGAGGAGGAGGCGACTGAGGGATAAAAAGTGTCCGTCAAATTGTCTTCAATTAGAGCTCCATCGATGTTGAATAAATTTATAAGCACCACGGGGCCCGATCGATACGAGGCGAAGGCTCGGTTGAATGGAGGGCGATCCACGATTCAGATGATAATGACGCGACGCGCGCGCGGCGCGGCGGTCCGCGTCCTTTTTCCCTTTCTTTATTTCCCTTTTCCATTTCGTCTTCTTACCGAGTCGCGTACACCGAGAAAAAAAGGAAGGCAGAGACGCAGAGAGAGGGAGAGAGAGAGAGAGAGTAAAGTTGCGCGCACACTTTTCAAGAACAATCGAGTCGAAGGCACCGGTGTAACCATTGTCCGTCAGTTGAAAGCGTGTCACGGCCTCAAACGGGCCGTTCCGTTTCCGTTTCGCGCCCTTTCCAAACATTTTCCTTTCTTTCATTAAGCGGTCTTTTCACGGTGACTTCGGGGAGACGAGAGGGAACGAGAAAGATCCCGACCGTTCACCTTCGCCTTTCATGGGGTCTTTTACGGGTCGGGGAGTCGCCGAGGGTGGACCAAAAAAGGCCATGGATTCTCCGGGAACCCGTTCGCATAATGGGAGCCACCTCCAGATGTAGGTTTACCGGATACTAAAGCGTGGAACGCGCTTTTTTGCTCGGGCCCAAGTGGGACGACGCGCGAAACCACGTCGATAATGACTCGGGGCCCCGTCTATTCGAGCGCCGCGTGCCCGTGCCCCGATCCGATCATCGTCATCGTGCGGAGCCCGAGGGGCAACGGGAGGAAAATGAGACGGCGAACACAAGCCACGGGGAGTGCCGAGTTCCCGGGGGGGAAAAAAAGAAATTGCAAATAAAAACTAGAAAGTTCAATCAAAGTAACAGGTTGCGCGCGAGCATGCTCGACGCCGGTCTCGCTCTCCGCTTTCTAGCGAAGCTACGGGGAAAAAATTTCTGACATCGTGTCCCTGATCGATGCTAAAACATCCTTGGATTCGGAAGATCTTCAATACGGAACCTGCCTCTCCTCGCGGACTGCCCCGCAACGAATGCTACCAAAGAACAGACACAAAAAAGACGAGTCGGATGTTTCTTGAACTGAGAACTTAATCCCGGATGGCTCTGCGGCCTCGAAGGCGCTTGCACGTCTACCGAGATTTTGCCCCACCCCCTCCTTCTCTAATCAATTCGTTTTTCATCGGGATTTCTCGCTTGTCGTTCGTTACGCACGTACTCTCGGCGCATCTATTGTTCTTAACACGTTTATTATCGCTCTACGGACCGTGGACCTTTGTACACTTGCGACCAGTTATAATTCAATTACATTGTACAATTAAATTAAATTATAGTTTCACCGAATAATTCGAATACCGTTCGATTCATTTATTTGCTAATCACGAGCGCAATTAAATTACATTGTAATTGAAATCCAATGTGTTTGGAATACAATGTAATAAAGTTGAAACCAGGGTTTCAGAATTGTTATGCTATCGGTTTCCGTTCTCGAATGGGAAACGTTTATACAGGGTGAAAAAAACGTAATAATCATACGCGAGAATTCGGAGAGCGCTCGCGAGAGGTTTAAATCACGCGTGCCTCGTCAATTCGATATAATTTCACAGACTTCCGCGGCCGAAGATTCATTTTTGAAGACGCGTCAGGCTGACAACCGTTATTGAAATCGTTTGTCCGAATAGCCGTGCGCTTCAATTTGTTCGGGGCGTTATAGCACGTCGTAAATTAATCACTCCGTCACTCCTCAGGCCGGCATCATTACGGACGAGAAAAACAAAAAAAAAAATCAATTACTTAACACGTATCGCGTATGTGCGCGACAGAGGCGCGCTTCAATGAACCCGAATGCATCATCCGGCGTAATTGAATAAAAACCGGAAAGCTGCAGCGAGCATCCGCGTGTCTCCCGGCTCGTTCTAATCTAGCCACTGTGGAGAAAACATACGAAAACGACCGTTGGAGGGGGGCGGGTGGAGAGAAAAAAAAGAAGAAGAACGAAGAGAATCCGAGCGTCGTTTATCTCCGGGGCCTTTTTACGACTATCGTTGCGGCTTCCTTCCTGCCCTGTGTCCCGAGACGCTCTCGTTAAATTTGCACCAGGACGCGAGCGTGCGCGCGCGACTGCGATATTTGCGGCCGTATATTTTTTCTTCGCCGGCTCGCGAGTAACCGTCGGACCCGCCGCCGTCGGTATTTATACCCGGGCGTCGTTCGAACGGAAACGCGGGACGATAAATCGCTCCGTTCGCTACGGAATCCGCTATCAGATATTCGAACGTTCCCGATAACGCTTCGGGGAACCTTAGATTCCAACGGTGGGGATCGTCGCAACCGACGCGAAGCGCGTTAACCTATCCAAGGACGCTGACACCGGACCATCGTTTATTTTAAATCAAAATTATTCCCAGCGAGAAAAATTGTCACCGTATATGAACGAAACAACGAAAGCACCGATACCGTGGTCAAATAAACGATTAAATAATTTTTCTTCGTTCGAAAAAATTGCTCCTCGAACAGCACAACGCACCTGGGTGGGCTTGTAACATCTTCCTCGGTTTATCTTGTTTGAAAGATCGGCGCTGTTCCTTATCTATTCGGAGAACCTTACCCCTCGTGTTTCTACATATTCGAGATTAACACTTATTTTCATACATAGTGTGCACTCACTACCGTGACATATGTTCGAAAGAAGGTGAACCTCCTTATCTTCGACGGGAAGCGACTGAAATTTGTTTTTTAAACGAGGCGATTAGTTTCGCGATAGTGGGGAATGCCTTGGGAAAACGAGAGTTTCTTTTGAACAAATGATCTTCGCTAAATTTCAAGCGATTATTCGAATTAAATGAATAAATAGGGAATGGTGTCAGAATATAACTCGGGCTGTATCTGCTGTCGGTGCGTCGTTTTATCGAATTTTTGTTTTCACGTTAATCCTGTTTGATCGTTCGAAGCGGTCGCAACCAGATTATCATCGCTCGCACTCAAGGATAGGGGATTCGATGTATGTATCGGGCAGGTCGCGAAAAAGGAGCGAGAATCGTGCGAGAAACCGGCCGGTTTCTCGCGCGCGGTTGTTTGCGTGAGAAATTACGGGCGGGAAAGCGTGCGCCACTGCAAAGGTAAACTAGACGGCACCGAACCGGGACAGCAATAATTAGTCATGTTGCTCGAGCCACGGTCCCCGTTGCCAACCCAATAAGAAGTCGATCCCGCCGCTCCTTTCGCGTGATATATCGTTGTCCAGGTGGGTGATGTCGAGACTCGGCGAAACTCCTCGCGATCTTTTTGGACGTTTCGCGTCGAGGGAGGAAACGCGCCGCGAGATGAATACGTTCTACGTGACTACCTCATTCTTGACTGCGATATTTCCCTGTGCCACGCCATCCTCTCTCGCCCCTTGACATTTTTCTTCTGATGCTGACAGTTCTTACAAACTTTTTTTCGCACGTCGCCACTTCATTTACGATTACGAAACTACGTGGGAATTTCTCATGGTCTCGTAAGTCTCGCTTTATTTTCAAAAGTATCAAGATAGTCCAATTAAGAAGTCCGGATATACAATAAATATCAAACTGACAAATTTTCTTTCACGGAAAGATTAACACTGAACCTACCGATCTTCACTAGTCGGTTGATTTTGTCTTATAGAAATAACAAGATTAAATTTATTTGAACTGTTTGAGGATCATATTACAATATATGCTCTACTAAATATATTTAATCATTTACCACGAAAACATCCTCATAATCTAAATAATCGTGAAACAAAAAATTCGGAATGGGACATTTGACCGGTGGTGGTAGGTCCATTTGCAGTTTATTTTCATTATGCAGTGTATTTTCAGAATAACACCACGGCAGACAGTGCTTTATTGAAAAAGGTTAATCTTCTAGTGACGAGAACACAATTCACGAACTCGCAACAAGGTAGTCGATCATCGAAGTGACCCACTCGAACGATAAACAGATAGTCCCAGATTAGTTTATGTTCGGGACAGGGTAAAACGAACGTTTCAAATAATAAACAGCAGATAGCGCGAGATTAAAACTGTACCCAAAGCGAGAGAAAAATATGTGTTTCAAATAATAAATACATAGCAGATAGTACATGCTTGAACCATTGGGCAGAAGGTATCTCTCGAATAGTACTAGCAGATAACTATGTAGATAGCCAGATTAGGATGTGTACAAATCAGTCGTAATACAATGTCGAGAGATTATGAACCTGGCAACACGTTGCTCGAGATTCAGTGGGAAGGGCTGTTTTCTAAAAGCGTTAAAAAACACACACACGCGCACGGCAATCTCAAGAAATATTACAAATCCGCTTCCTGTTAACATGCATAAGCAAAAACCACTTGGCAAAAACTCGCGAAGAATTATTTACCATCGAATTACCTTAAACGGAGAGAGCTGGTAATCGCTTGATCTCGGTCAATACATCAAACAACGCATAAACATTGCGAATAAACTATGTGGTTCGCGGAACTATTTTACAACATTCTATTCATTAGCACAGCGTGTTATGCAAATGCTAGCATAGAAGCCAAACATTCACAACGTCCCGGTACCCGAAGGTTCCACGGTGGGTATCGAGCGATCATAGTCACGGCATCGTTAATTTCCGCTAAACGAATATATTATGCAAACGAGCCACTTTGCGAACTGGCTGGCAGAAGAATTGCTCAAATCGTCGATCCGGCATAAAACCTCGTAAAGCCGCGGGACAAATGCCGAATCAATCTCGCGGCGAGATCTCGGAACACGAAGCTGGCCAGCCAGCCAGTCAGCCCCGTGTGGTTCAACGTCGTCCTCGTCGTCGTTTCGAATCGAATCGAATCTCCTCGTTGTTATGTGATACAATGTCTCTGGCGTTTATTTGCATAAACGTACGCGAGAGAGCCCGGGCCCCGTTCTAGACGTCGAGGAGAACGGCCTTGATCGAAGTCCTTATTCGAAACGGAGCTCATCGCGTATGAATAGCAGGTACGCAATTACGAGACCGCGCAGATGTCATCGGCAAGCGAACTTGACAAGTCTCGTTCAACATGCCGACTGTTCGAGCATCGACGATAGCCGAGCAGTTCGTTTCGTAATTTCCAGCGGCGGCTCGTGGCTAAAATTAGCGGGTGCTGCTGCTCCAGAAAATTTTTAGCATTTGAATTTTTGAAAATGTGTAAAAGGAGGATGGCTACTGACGTTAAGTTTAAGGATTATATGTATATTGTACAAGAATAAAAAAAGAATTAAAGAAAAAAGGACTCATTATATTAAATGTTATCGATAATATGGTAATTTCCCTCGGTCGCTACGTCACAACATCACAGATACTCGAGAAAATTAATTTTTTGCGCGACCAGCCGCGGACACGGTTCAACGTCCCACATGAAAATTCGTCGAATGCCTTGAATTATGAAGTCTGTGCGCGCTTGTAATAGTTTTTTATTTCACGTTTGTAGAAAACAACTGTTGCAACTTCGTGCGAAACGAACATTTCCTGTATCAATTACGAAGAAAGAATTAAACGAACGTTCAGCATAATTATGATTGAAGAACACAGTTGTCTGAACGCTTCTATTGTTTCACGTTTCCCACGCGTTTCTGTCGCACACGCATAAAATCCGCAGTCTCGTAACGATTGTTTGCGAGACAAGCGCGTACGTACGAACGTCTAGAATTACAATTTCACGAAGGTTACACATCGATGAATGCGCACCCGCGATCAGTTCAAGACGTTGAATCGGAATAAGAGAGCTGTGAATTTTCACGGCAGTTTTTTTTCTTCTTCGAAAATTCGGAGTCGGCCGATTGTTGCAACGAGCGGCGGTCTCTTTTTCTCTGCGGTGTTTTTTGTTATTTTTACACCGTCAGCCGTGAAACGAACCATGTAAACGTTGACCGAGAAAAATGGGGAAAGTCGTTAGACCGAAAAATATCGTGAAAGCAGCCGCCCCGCACAGACGCCAACAAAAGAATCTCCTCTTTTTTATTTTTCGAGCTCGTTTCCCCGTGCGCTAATAGCGCCTCGATTATCGGTGCACCGGGAGTTTATTAATACGACCGGTCGTCTGAATCCGTTGATATCAAATCGCCGTGAATAAATTGTGACAACGCGGTGTCAACTTGACGCCTGAGCCCGACTTCTAAATGTAAGGGATAAGCAGCGAGGTCCGTCGGCGTATAATTTTTAATTTGGAAAATTGAATCTCTCAAAAATTGTAATTTCTACCAGTATACATTGCAGACAATGTTGCTCCCGTCGAACGATCGCGACCGGCAATTGTTCTGGAAAAGACGATCGAGTAATGGCGGATGCGGTGAAAACAGAAGAGCGACTTCCGAGTCTGGCAACAGCTGCAGAGAATTTTCATTCAGCGGAAAGATTCGAAGTGTAATTATCAATAACGCGATCGCGATCTATAATTAAAGTAATACAGTCCATAGCAATGTATGATTATTAGAGGTAATTGCACGTCTTTGTATCTAACAAGTACGGAACGCGAGCGAGGAGTATTAAAGAAATAATTGAAGAGTGTTTTCGATCCCATTCGAAATTGACTCGTCCGCGCGAGAGCGTAATTAATAACGCTTCCTACCGGCCGGAAGTTTAACCAAAGAAGAAAAGGTTTCCCGAGACAAGTTCACACATTCCCGCATCGTCAGAATAGCAAACTAATAGGTGGAATTAGACAGAAGAGAGCCCCCCGTGAACGGCGTACCGAAAGGTATTACATTAGCGATTTTCTCACGCGACCGTGTAATCTGGTGTGAGATCTGTGTAACGCTAAACACTCATTGACAATCTCCCGACGTCCAATTACTTAATCGTTCTAAAATCTACTACGGTACGCTCGACGAGTCAAGACACGGCAGCTGCAAACAAATGCACGTGATACGATCGTATAGGTGGGACAAGGTCGGATTCACAGCTGAGATATTATAATATGTTTTGTTCATCGGCAATAACTCGGCTCGTTGAATGCACACGACATTACCGGAGAATCTCGACGCACCGT
This sequence comes from Lasioglossum leucozonium, assembly GCA_028454225.1. Taxonomy (NCBI): domain Eukaryota; kingdom Metazoa; phylum Arthropoda; class Insecta; order Hymenoptera; family Halictidae; genus Lasioglossum; species Lasioglossum leucozonium. Next base: position 5,431,431 of record CM052205.1, on the reverse strand, counting down.
TGCTACACAGCCTCGACACTGCGATCGAACCACGTCGGATGCATTCCGCCAACACACGTGGCAAGGCGTTCTTGCTCGATTACGAACAAATCAAATAAACGACGCCGATTAAGAGACAATAGAGGATCTTTATTTTCCGTAAATTGCGAGAAACAGTATGATTTTCTATCAATTCTATATCAATGGATTACGAACTTTTAAATAAAAATTATCTAGATCAGTAATTACTATCGTAATTATTATAAGTAGCCGATAACAATGCAAAAATATTTTCCAGTTATTCGAATGTATTTACTATTTTGCCATTAGTCTACTTATCAATGAACATACATTTTTTGTTTCCTCTTTATTAATAATGAGAAACAAAGTGACAGATCACGGTGGAAACGGTTAAAAAATATGTCTAGATCTTGCGAGATTACTCCAGGTGCAGGTGCAGCTGCAGGTTTAGGTCTGAACCCTCGAGGCATATTAGTGAAAACGATTTCGAACATAATGCACGAAAAATATGATTATTATTACATATTTAGACTAAACGTGAGCGTGTACAATGAGCATCTTCTGCTCCAATTTCGAGATTAACGACGAGGAAGCCGAGTAAGGAATCATCGTACAAGCGGTGAAAAAAAATTCATAAAAATTTCGCGGGACTATTCGAGGTGCAGGTGCAGAGGGGTCTGGGCCCTGGAAGCGCAAGTCGGCAGAGCCAGATTGACACAAGGGTTAATTGGAGTCACTCCCCCTTTTCATCACCATTCGGTGTTTAGCATCGAGTTTCTCCCTCGGACGAACGACTCCTACGCAACCGTACTACCAAATTCCTTTTTCCAGGCACGAGAAACTATATACCAGCGAAGCAGTCAGAAGGGCCCGAGAGTGAGGTCGCAAGTGGCCGAAGCTGGCCCAAGAAAGGGAAGAGTATTCGGTGGGCATCGTCCGGCTAGGAGGGGAATTGGAAGAAGCGAAGGTCCGTCGTTCGGCATTCAGAATGCATTCAGAATGCGGACGAAGCAACGTGGAGCCAACGGAAAGGAAAGGAAAGGAACGAAACGAAACGAAACGAAAGAGAGCGTGTGCGCGCGCGGCGTCAGCGGGGTGGCTCGAGCCTTCGCGTGCATGTGTTTCTCGTTGGTCCCTTATGCACGAGAGTCGGCCCCGGAGTGGTCGGGGGTAGAGAGAGGATAGATCGAGCGCGAAACATACGAGAACGAGGGAGAAAGGTATAGGAGAACGAGAGGCGAAAGAGCAAAAGGATGGAAAGGGAAGGAAGCGAGAGGTCCGCAAAATATATGCTGCATGCTCTCTCGTGGATGCTCGTTTGCAGCGTTCCGTGTCCGTAGAGGGACGGAGATAATCGCGGGCGGCTGGGCCCGCGGCCCGACGAGGATAGAAGAAAAGGAGAACGCGGAGGAGAACGGTTTGGGTGAGGAAGAGGAAGAGTAGGAGTCCGAGGAGGAGGAGGCTGGTCAATGGTAGGCCGGCTATCGGTACACCCTTCTCGAAAACAAAGCCGGATCTCACCTTGATTTATCGCAGAGTGCTGCCGCGTTCGCTGTAGCCGTCCGCTGCTCCGAGTTGCGACGTAGCCGCCGGGGTAAGCTCCCCGGCGAAAATTAATCCATTATCGGCTCGACGAGAAGAAATTCAGAACGATAAACACCCGGTCGCGCGGTGTATCGGCGAGAAGAGAGAAAGAACGAGTAGGAGGGCCTCCTCTCGTAGAGAAGAGAGGTGCTACTCCACGATTCTGGACACAGTGCTCCGTGTGTCGGTGCTGTTCCTCTCCCTGTTCCCTCCACTGTCTGCCCGCGCGCTTTGTCTCGCTTTTATTTTTCCTCGGTTCCGGAGCAGACAGCACGGGTTCGTTGAGTCGTGTTTTATACACTGTCCGGGTCCCGCCACTAAATCAGCTCCGTAAAACGTACGCACGGCGAACGTGAGTCACGGTCAGGAGTCGAATGCTTGCACACGCCAGTGGATCACACAACCCGCTGCTGCTGCTCTCTCTCTCTCTATCTCTATCTCTCGTTCTTTCCCTTTATCTCTCCCTCCCGTTCTATACCATCCGCTCCCGACGCACAGTAGAGACTACAGACAGAACACAACCGGACACGTTTCTCCAAATATTTTCCTTCGGTGCGCACGCTCCCGCTACCGACCAGCAGCCCCCGCGTCCGTCGCGTCTCGCGTACCCCTCTACACCCACCGCGAGATACGGAGCGATATATCGCGCACGAATGTCGATATACACGTGCGGGTCACGCAACCGAGCTACGAACTACCCCCAACGCCGGTCGACTACGCACTGACGTGAACGCAACGCGAACGCCACGATCCGACCGAGACCGCACGAGGAACAGGAGTGGGGGAACCGACTCGGGCGCGTTCGGGATAGCTCGGCTCTACCCCTCTCCTTCCCGCTGTCCCTCTCCGCCGAACCCGCCGACGGCAACACTGCCGATCGGTCGGTCGGTCGGTCTTCGGGGTATACGAGCGTAGGATCCTCTCGCGATCCCTCTCCGCGCGCGCGAGAGTCAGACCCGATGCGTATCTCCTCCTTTCTCTTTTTCCTTTCTTCGTCCCCACTGCTCCCGCCAATGGTATTCCTTCTCGGCCCCCGACATGCACACCTGTTTAGAGGCGCGCGTGTGTGCACGCGACGAGACGCGACGCGCACCACCTCAGAGGCCCACGCCATCGCGGCGCATCGCATCGTATCGTATCGTGCGCGGCAGCCTGTACACGCGCGATGACGTCACGCTGGGCGCCGTGGCGTGGATAACGAGATGGCCCGAGAGTCTTCCTCGGGACCACCGATCGCTAATTATCGTCCTAGAGGTTTCGCCTCGTTCCGTGACCGGCTTGTTCCTCGTCTTCATTTTTTCTTCTTCTTCTTCTCCTCTCGTGTTTCTCTTTTCCTCTCTGTTTCTCCCACTTTCGTTCCCGCCTCTCTCACTCTTTCTCCCTTTCTGTGTTTGGTTGTTGCTGCTGCTGGCAGACGAAGAAATCGTGCGGGCCCAGAAGCCTGCTAGGGAGAGTAGAGACACCCTTCCCGTGGATTTTCGTTCGACCGCTCGTTCCACGGTGGCATTAACGATGTCTCGTGTAGGTACAGTCACGACCGGTTCCGAGAGAGGCCTACCTCCTATCAGGATCGAGTATCTAGCGACCCGGCCTGGACACCGTGCCCGGGCGACCCGAACAACGATTCCTGGCTTGGGTTTCACCCGGTCGGCCGTGCGTTTAATAAAATTCGAGAGGATCCGTCCGATCGGTCCAAGGAGGCTCTGGATCCTCGGACCCCGCTACCCGAAGTGTCTCTTCGCTACACTTGCCGCGAGCCCGTCAGTTTTTCGGAGACAATAAGGGTATCGTCAGCGCAAAAGTTTAACTATTGTTTACGTTGACCAGATATCGTGCATTTATGGAAAAATTTATGTGGACACATGGAACACGCACATCCCAACTTCCCGAGCAATGCACAGGGTCATCAAACCATCGATAACCGTCGACTCATTGCGAGGCAGCGTCTAGACGTAGCCCGGAGATGATGGGCTCTCGATGCCGTTTTCGGCTCGAGCGACGAATTCCGAGCGCGGACCGGGCAAAAATCAGCGCTGGCGTATAAATAACGAAACACCCCCTTGCGAGAACAGGACGCGTACCCGTAGAGCGCCCGTGCAATAAATAACGTCGGCCCGGAGCACACCTGCAGCGACAAGGCGTGTCCGATGGACGATGAAGTTTAACGTCCCCCCCCCCCACCGCCTGCACGCCCTCCCTACCCCGTTTCCTCGTTTATTTCTCTGCCCAAAGCTATTGCAAGACGCGACGCCAATAAAATGCTAATCGCCCGTTCCTCGTTACCGTCGCGTCCAGTCCGGTCGGAGTCGAGTCGCTGCTCCCCCCCCCCCCCCCGGACCTGTAACCCTTTATCGCGATTTGAGATACGAGCGCGTCGTGATCGTCAGCGAGAATTCATCCGACCGACCACTCGTGTTTTCAATGCGCCACGGGATCGCGGCCGAGAAAAACGAACAGCCGGAACGAAACTGTGCTTTGTTAAGTCCCTGGCCCCCCTTCTTGACCCGACGACCGGATGCGCGGACTGACTTAAGGGGTTAGACCACCTTGACTGGGGCTCCGGATGCATCGGTGTGTGTGTCTGTGTTTACGGAATTTGTTTCTCTTTCTCCGTTCCATCGTTCTTCTAATCTAATTTGTCTCTTCGGTGTGAACTCGGCACGGAATTAAAAAATCATCGCGACGAAACGACGAACAACTGGATCTGTCAATTCTCTTAGGTAATTTATAGATGCTTGAAAACTGGGTCGCGAGTTGCACAGAGGGTCATTGAGATTCCTAACATCCGGTCGCCATTTTAGGTCGACGAATGTTGTTGTTGGGTTTTAGAAGAAACATAGCGTATTCGTTTCTCAGACGATTTCAGAGCACTTATGGCTGGTCTTTAGGAAGGCAATCGATGGAGAGGTTTATCTGGGATCAGTGATTTTGGGTGATTTACGATGTATAAAGTGGGATATTCAGAGTAAAAGTCAAACCGGAGGTAAACAATCAGCTTTGTTTCGTCTTATCTGCAGATTACTTTCCGGACCCATCGCGGGGCATTTTCTATTTGTTTTGCCGACTGCCTTTCTTTGAATCGCCCCCATATCTTTCGAAAAAATCTTCGGTATACTTCGAATAGTTACGGATCGCAGAACGTAATGGCGTTTACGTTATCGTGGATTGTCCAACTTTTTATCTGTGCTTACCGTTCTTTTCTCTTTGTGGATCGCAGCGTGGCTACTTTTTTCGGTGCATTTGCCGTCAAATGAGGCTTGAATCACTGACTCTGCAAGCCTGGTTTTATAGACCACGTAGTCAGGACAATAAAAATGGGGCCATTCGGTTGCTTCGCTGGCCCCGGGTCTTTGAATCGCTTTAAATGGCGGGGCGAGTGTTCACGGTAAAAGATGCCGGAGTCTTCCAATAAAGTATGAAGTTTGCGACAAAGGTTTTTGTAACTGTTTTCGCCGGTGCTCGCGGCTGACTCATCTCAAACACGACCGAGCAGCCATTGCTGTTTGGACAAAACTTTCGAATGACGTAGAAAAAAGATAAAGAAATGTTTGTCCTCCTCTCGAAGGATTCATCATCCCACGACGTAGAATTTTCGACAGCTTTAGTACCGTAACGGTCCGTGGACGACCACCCTTTCTCTAAGCATTTATCAACTTTCACCATCGATCTTAGAATATTCAAAATATGCCGTCATCGTCGACAATGTTGAGCCGTTCTCAAAGCACATTTTCGAAATTATAAAATTGTTAAAACAACATGGAAGACAGCAATTTTCTAAATTAATTCTAATTGCCTACAGCAATTTTAATCACAATTTACAATTTCGCAAACAGTATCCAAGCGAAAGCGAAAAATATCAAGATTATAATATTTAGTGAGTACAACCTGTAAACAGTAGAATACGCGATTCCTCCTAAACTCGAAGTCCAGTAATGTTCGCGAACTTCTACTCTGGCGGTTTTCGGATTACTTCTAATTGAACAGGGGGAAGTACAGAAATTCGCAATCACAGTCGGCGATTGGATGGCGTAGGGAGGCGAACAGTTCCCATTGCGAACTCGGGGAAAAAAATATTCAAAGCGAACGAGCGCGAAGGGAAGACAGAAACGAGCCATTCTGAAATAAAAACGTCGAATAATATCACGAAAACTCTCGTCTATCCGGTGTTCTCGGCTCGTCGGGGCTGTCCCCCCTAGTAAACCCGGTGTCCTCGGCGTCTCCTCGCACGAAGGGAGGTTTCGAGCCCTTGGGGCCACGGACACTTTCCCTCGGCGCTCCCGCAATAGCCGGGAAAAGCGGAGGGTAGCTCTTTTCTCTCTCCCCGCGGAAGAGAGAGGCAGCCAGCCAGTCAGCCATCCAAGCCGAGCCAAGTCAGCCAGGCAGGCAGCAACGGTGCATAGGAATGACGAACGACGGAGGATTGGTTCTGATTACGATCTCGCGTCACCCCAACGTAAGGACCGCGACAATGACGATGACTGTAATTCCGTGTACGCGCAAGGTGGTCCATTATAATCCTCCGACTGGAATACGCGACGAACCGGGGACGAAACGTATTGCTCGGAAATCGAATCCGCCACGAAGTTAACGATGTTTATTAACCCCCACGCTTAAGAAGACCTCGAACCTTTAACGAACACGAGGAAATTGGAATAAACTAATAATATTAAGATAATCATTTATTCGTTTTAATCGCTATTTTTGTACGTGAGCATCGATCCATCCTTAATGTTATTTCGCGCGACAACTGGAAAAAGTTGCAAGGATTCCTAAAAATATAACACGAAGCAGAACGTTTATTACAAGAAAATAGTATTCGTAATAACGCTAGCAGAGAATTCGCGCAATAAGTTCGACGATCGCACAGCGCGATAAACAGTCTCGCGTAAAGTCCCCTTAGGAGGTTAAATCCAGCAGGGTTCATTAACTCCAGACTATTATAACCGGAGCCCTGGATTTCGGAAAACTATGCGGAGCCCCGTCTTCGCGCCGTCCTCGATACGATTTATCGAGAGCGATATTAATTAACGGGGGAAAGATTCCGCACAATGGCGGCAAGTTCTCGCGGCGAGACCGAGCAGCCGGATCGAAGGGGGTGGCCCGGCGGTGGTGGGTGGGTGAAAGGCGAAGAATTTCGCCGTTGTTCCGGCAACAATGGCCTCTCGGAATCCGTCGTCGAACTTAAATTTTAAGAGTCACTGGCACGAATGGACTTACCGACCGCTAAAAAGCGATTTTTTCTTACGGCCGAATGGTCCGCGGACCGGGAGAGGAGGAGAGCCTTTGCTTTCCGCGCGACGAATAATTCAAGAGAGAAGGAGCGGGGGAGAGCGAGGAGACGGAGGAAGCGAAGGAGAGACCGATCCCCGTGAAAAGTACGAACTTTTCTTCGTTTCCCATCGATCGACCCAACGATATCGCGTCTACCGGCGGATTTTCCCCGCGGATTTCATTGTGGCTCGCAGTCGTTCCGACCGATTCAATTACGTTCTTTCTCATCGAACCGGGCGCGCGCGCTCGCGGGCTGGCAGGACGCAGGGGTGGCGCCGGACCGAGGCGAGGGTAGGCGTCAAAGCGAAAGTTTCCATAATAACGCCTTTATGGCGATACTTTTCGTCCTCGGTGCCGGCAGAAGCCCAAGAAGTTACGCAAACTAACCGCCCGCGCTCGCCCGGACACGGCCCCGCAAAAAGAGGAGTTACACGGCGACCAAATTTCCATGCACAACTTTGCGGGACCAACTTCTCCGCCGTTGTTTAACCCTCCGCCATTGTTTAAGAAATTGCTACCTTGCCGAATTGCTTTCGGTCAACAGGGGCAAATTCAATCGAGAACGTGCAGACTGCTGGAGACTGTGTAAAATATTACCAAAGAAATAAATGTTGTCTTTCTAGTTTTGGTGTCGCTAGTTAAGTTCTTTTGATTCTGTGGAACATTTTCAGGATTAGGATCCGGCAGCGAACGCGTTCAGGCAAAATATCGAATTAGGGGACGAGAATAGCGTTACCCCTTAGCCCGAAGAAAGGAGGGTGACACAGAAAACGATGAGTACGGAACAAAGTGTGGAAGATTCGCCTGTAGAGGATTTCTGCACCACAACCGTTGTGCTCCTTCGCAACAAGGTGCAAGGCCGAAGCGGAAGGGGGTACAATATTTTCCGGTGTTCCTTTGAAACTCGCGACAGAACGTCCATCTGGAATGAAGTCCTCGGAAAACCGCTGTCCACCAGTTGTAGCAGGTCGGAAATATCGGTTTTTGTGAGCGGGCTGGTCGAAGTTAAAGGCACCCCTGCGGAACAGACCAAGCCAGTGTCTTCCGTAGCCATTGTTGGGTCACGGTTTGACATTGAACGGTGTCCCGGCGACTGTCTCCGTCGTCGCCAGGACATTCTCGAGGGAGGGCCCTCGGTCACAAAAGGATCTGGCTGGCACCCTCGAACTTCCTGCGCCGTAGGACCTGCTTTAGAAATCCCCCGAAACCAATTTATCTTGAGAAGCCGGGCCCGAAGGAGAGCTAAACGGATTTTCCCTTCGGTGGCATTAGGCGCTTTTATTCGACGTGAAATTAGCTTACGGCCAAGCAAGCTCCAGGATCGATCGTCGCGAATTACACGCTCGTTTCCACGGAGTGTGTTCGTCCGTACGTTCGTTCGTTCGTTCGTCGGGGTTCACCGATCCCGCGAATCGCGGTTCTAATCAAACTCCCACGCGCCCACGACCTCCTTCCTGCCATTATGAGTGGTCGTGCGAATGACGGCCGCTTCGGATTCTATAACAGCTGTCGAATATCCGGGGATTTCAAGCTTTCCCGGATTACGAGCGTCTTCATTTTTACAGCCTTATCGTACAATACTGTTGTAGTTCTCGTGCGCAGGTTCACTCCATAGATGCAAATTCGCTGTTTTCTAGGACGCTCTTCGCCTTTACCGTCATTCATCATTTTTCTCAGGGTATTAGACGCTTCCTATTCAATCGCGCCATTTTCATTCATTACATCTTCATGGAAATCTGAGCTTTCACAGGTTAATTTACGAAAGCCCGAACGATGCCTTACGGGAACTAGAAAATTGCTTTTCATGGGCGCACGGTAAATTGGTATTATTCTTTCTTATTCTTTTTATCGTCGTCCACTCTTCATAACAGTATTAAAATTTTCATATAGTACTTTCTAGGTCGAAATATATTCCCATGTTTTGCTGATCAGGAATGGTATACTTATTTTCCGCAAATGTTTCATTCAATTCCATCGAGTTCTAGAGAAAACATTTTTGCGTATCGATCATCCGTTACATTATGAAATTGTACGCTCGCAACATTCAGGAATTACATTAAAATTCTGATGTTCTCAAAGAAGAAGAAATTAGGGGACAATAGGATCAGGTGACGCAAATAAAACAGGGCTTGATAGACCGCGAGGCATTGTTGAGACGTGAGAAAGACCACGCAAAGTCGTCACCGAAGTAATTATAATTTTCAATGCACCGACATGCGATGAATAAAAATGATAATTCCATTAACACCTCGGAAGCCCTCGCCACCCCATGGCACAATAGCCATAGGGTTAGAGAAGCCCCTCCACAATAAAACGAAGCCCGCCATTGTCGGGATCCTCGTGTCCCCTGTTCATGGACCTAAAATTTATTCCATCTCACATTTTATCATACATATTAATACTCCGGTGAACGATGTGTCACTCGTACACGAGGCGGTCAAGGCGTTCGCGTCGGATGAACAAACACGCAGGAATAATTCTCTGGCGTCAGTCTTTTGTCTAAAAGAGCTTTGTACCTTTCAAGCTCGCCCCACGCAGCACGCGGTTGTTCACCATCCTTCAAAATTCTCGAGATAAAAACGGAGATGTGGCGCGTTAGAATCCCGCAGCGGAGGAAGGCACGCGGAGCGGTGTCAGTCTTGTTCCCGATAGATAATCCATCTGCGCCGGGTGACGATTTATTTTCATAATTTATTCCCGGGGCTCGTGTAGCTGTCAATACGCGAGCGGAGCAGATCCCACGGATAACCACAGTGCCCACGTATCCGTCCGTCCGTCCGCTCGGACGCGGACGAGGAGAACGATCCTCGTCCATCATCATTGTGCGGCGGAGAGCCGGGAGTAGGTAGGTCGGCGGCCATGGTGTTTGCAAACTTCTGTGAAACGCGTGCGTTCCCTCGCGTGGCAAACAATGGGGAGGAAGCTGCGCCCGGGACGCTCCGCAACGAAACAAGTCCATTCCGAGTGAAATACGCGCGTAACAGCGTCTTTTTCGGCCGGCTAGCAGGAGAAATGGTGTCCAGAAACTGGTCGGGACCCGAACGGGAACCCCGCAGCGACAGTCTATCGGTCATTTAAGTCATTCTCTCTTCTCTCCTGTCTCCTCTTTCTACGAACGATGCGCGGTGCGCGGTGCGGTACGGTGCGGTGTCGGGCTCTCCGAGGGGAGGCGAGGATCATTCGGCTTGGAGCTACTTGCTCGAGCCTTTCAGAGAAGACGACGACGACGACGACGCAACGTTGTTTCGAAACGTTAACTCCGTAACGCGCGGACCCCGTCTGGTCTGTGTGTATACATATCTGAAGAATTTTTCTTCTCTCCGCGCGACCACCTCCCATGCTTTTCTTCATCGGTACAGAATAAAACGCGCGCCATCTCCGCGCCGGTGAAACGCTTTCGTAACGTATCGCCAACCATAAGCAGATAACGAACGACGCCGCGGGAACGAGCGTTAAACCGTTACAATGGAAAGCTTAAAAACAGTTTGTCTCTCTCTCTCTTCTTAGTACATGGAAGGAGGTGGCGGAGAGAGTGTCCCGTTCGTTGTGTATGCACCTGGATCGCGTTCCGCTCCTCGTTGCACCGATATGACCGCGTTATCTGTTAGTCCCGACCACCCGGCTGCGCCGGATTCGGTCACCAACACGTGCATACGTACTTACGGCCGACGTGTTCACGATAGAATGCATACAACGGGAGGAGATAGGAAGTCGCAGGAAGTCGTAATCTGCCTCCGGGAGGATCTAGAATATAGAGCCTCCTCTCGCCTCGCGGCCACTTGGCTATCCTTTCGCAGACACTGGGCGAGCCGATCAACGCGGAACCGCGCGCGAAATAAGAAAAAATTTTCCCGCCAAAAATTTCAGCGGTCTCGACGACTTGGAAATAAGACGTTCACGGTCTGCAACGTAATTACACGCCCACACGTAGAATTCTCTCTTTGCAACGTATGCGTATCCTTGTCTGAAAGGTTCTGCTCGTACATAAATAACGCGACTCACACTCCGACATATCAGCCGCGCGCCTAATGAATTCCCTCATAATATTTCCTCTTCTCATTAAGCTCCCACCACCTTCCCCCTCGCGTATTTGTAGATACGTTCCTAAACACCTCTGTCCATAAATAAATAACTTTATCCGCGGGGATCGAAGATACAGAACAAACCGGCCACAATTTACCATTCTCCGCGTCGAAACGAGAAGATCCGCTATCTGGAATGGTAACAGGTGGCGAGCAAACGAGAATTACCCGAGAAAGAACGTTCATAATCGACGCTATCGCAACAAACAGGGATAATGAAATTCAGTTTCCCAGAAGGTATGCGTACCGACCGGTAGACTAATATTAAGAGGACGATAAGGGGACGCGCGAGGGGCTCTCGTTCCTGACACTGGTACGCTTAACAGGCTCTCGCGGTAATTTCCATCCGAGGAAACCCGTGCAATTTCATACGTCTTCCAGACTCGGCTGGCGCCGTGTAATTCGTCGTTTCGCGTAAATTATGACGAGTCCTCGGCGGATCCTCCGTTTGGGGACTTTTCATGGAGGGGGGGGGGGGGGGGGGGGGTTGAATTTAATAACGCGATCCCCCTCGAAGATCTGCTTCCACGGGGAACCACCTCCGCAAAAGGCTGGCGGGCGTCCTCATCTCCTCCGTATCGTCTCCCCTGTCTTTAATCGGAATATTGTTCGATCGGGAAGTAGCAGGTGGCGACCGAGAGGGAAGCAACGGAGGGGGTTGAGAGCCCGTAAATCGCGCAACAAAAGACAGCAAAATCGTCCGCCGTGTCTAGAATGCGCCGATGGGAACGGCGCGGCTCGACGTGGGTCCAGGGCCGCGGTAACCCAAGCCGGTGCTGCGGTGGCGAGGCAGAAGATGCCAGAATAAGATTTAATAAATGCCACAGGCCACAGGTAGGCGACGTCTTAGCACCGCAAAGCCGCCTACAGGGAGTCGGATTTCTTCGACGCGTCTCCCCCGATAATTCCGACGCCTTTTCCCCCCTCCCCGCTCTGTTAACGAGCCGCGAGTGGGACGCGCATCCATTTTCAGATCGACCACGCGAAACGACTTGATCCGCGATACGTCTCCAACCAGAAATAGAGCCAATCCCTCGATTCCCACCGCAAAATTCCGTCCTCGATTTTGCCCGGTCTTCGTTCGATCCGCTTGACGGGAAATTGGAAATCGTGTTCGTTCGAGGTTCAAAGAACGTCTTCGTTCAGCTTCTGTGTCCGAAAGTCGACTGGGAAAGTTTTTGTTTTGCTTGGAGGCACACAGTTTAGCGACGATTATAGTAGTTTAGGATGGACCCCGGTGTTTCGGGAGAGCCCGAGCACGGCGCCGCGTCGCGTCGCGTTAGCGCGCGACCAGCAGCTTCGAATTTCGTATTCGGAGACTTGAACGCGTGGCGGACGTGCGCGCGGTACAAACGACGCCTGAAATTATTCCAATCGCCATGAGGCGAGCCGCCAACCCCTCGCGGGACGTCGCTCAATGTCGCTATTCACGCACCGGCGAAAGTTCGTGCCTGAAAAGAGCTTTAATTCGTCCCCATTTTTATGCAAAGGAGGCAAGAATCCCGTGGCCATTCGTTGCATCCGCTCGGAAAAAGCTGCTTTAATTCCACCCTCTTCCCTGTTTTCGACATCGCGCCCCCTCCCCTCTGTTTTTATTTCCCTCTCTCTTTCTCTCTCTCTCTCTCTCTCTCTCTCTCTCTGTGTGTGTCTGTCGCATTCGTTTCGGGGCGACCGTATAAAAATACGGATTTAAGCGGGCCGACGATCACTTTTGTCCGGACAGGAACGAGTGACGTGACCGCGATATTCGCGTCGAAACAACCGGGACTTTCGCATACCAATGAAATAGAGATCGTTCCCGCCGTTGTTCCGCGAGCGTTATTCCGTAACGGCGCCGCCCGTTTCACGGGGAACTGTAAAAATCGTGGGCGAGAGAGAGAGAGAGAGAGAGAGGGAGAGAGGGGGGAGAGATGCATAAGTGTGGTAAAATGTGGTCGCTTGTAAAACTTCTATCCGGAGGGCTTCGGATTTTTGCGAGCCCCGGCAACGAGCAATTGTATCGCGCGGCTTAATAACGATCCTTATCGCGCGAGATTTGTTACGCCTCGGATATTTTGTTTCTCACCGCGTGCGCGGGTATAGCCGGTCCGGGATATCGTGCAGTTCCTTTGCATATAAGTCATTACTCGTTATCCGCGTTTCACGGCCGGCATGGGAAACGAACGGGGTTGTAAGTACTCGGTCGATCCGCGCGAACGAAATCCGCACAAAAGAGCACGCCGATAAAGCGAGACACTTTGATTCGGAGATAACGATCGGCAACATATATGGACTACCGGCTGTGAGTATTTCGAACGTTTACACCGTTCCTCGTAAAGTATGAAGTGTATGGGTACTACCGTGAAGCGATCACTGTTTACTTCTTGTCTTGTACCGATATTTCCAGAGAATATCGTGTCGCGGAAATGTTATAGAACGCCGATTGTCGTATCGGAGGGGCTAATTAGAGGCGAATGGAAATATCTGGTTTTTCTTACACGTTCATATATCTGTGGTTGTAAGCAAGAACGCTGCATATTACATAGTTTCACTTTCGAGATATTGCCGTTTAAAGATTACGAATTCTTCGTACAGGACGTCGGTTAAATCACATTATTTTTTAAAAATTTGTTTTCATGACTTGTTTTCGGGCAAATACGTAAGTCCTATACTCTAAAGCTCGATTAATGGATGAACACAAATTTTTTAAAATTGACTTGCGGCGTTTTGCCTTACAATCACAGATATATCTCCTGAAGAATTTCCACCCTGTCGATTTAGTTGTACATTGAACTCTTGTGCGCGGTCGATCTTCGTGAAGAAAAGTTAAGAGGGAAATTATTCTCCCGGCAAAGAGAGAGAGAGAGAAAGAGATCGTAATAAATTAATTAATATACCGCAGAGGGTGTAATTAGAAATAGAGACGTACCATTCAGGTGCACGGAGCTCGAGTTAACTAATCCGGCAAGTAGCGAGGTACTCGTGAGAAATGGGAACTTAACCGAACGAACGAACCATCGGACAATTACAACAGCGTTAAAAATTGAGACCGGTCTGATGGGGTCGAAGAAGAGTTGAAGATCGCAGCGGAGCGGACTGTCCAATTCCAGATTAATGAAAAATCAATAGTGGCGAGCCGAGGGAAAAGAAGTTAGGGCAATTACAGGGGTCTGGGTGCGTTCCGACGGAGCGATCGGAGGCGAGGCTGTGCGCAGGTACCACTTACCTTTTCCCATAAGCGACCGTACACACCCTTGCAGTTGACGACAAGTTAAACACGAAGTCCGTGGATCGATGTCCAAGTTATCCGTTCTGGAAAAAAGAAACGAGGGGGTGCGAACGTTAGACAAAACCGTCATGAAAAACGAGGAGACGGGGTTGCCGGAGGAAGGACGGAGAACGCGGTTGGGACCCCCCACGGAAGCGAATAGTACTACAACGGCCGCGCGTAATACGAGCGTATCGACGCGTTTCTCTTATAAATACGCGTCGATATACTGCGTGAACCGGGCGGGACGAGGGTGTGCGGTTACGAAGAGATCTGACACGTCGATAAATATCCCCGGTGATCACCGGCCGCGACTTTACGGCGAACGAAACAGGCCCGCCGCTGTGCACCGTAATATTCTGTCGAATTTACGGGGAGAAGTGCGTTACGACTTTATTATGGACGCGGGGTCCCGGTTTACCGTGGTGGCACGCCACCAGCGCCCACCATACCAGCCCGATTTCCCTCTCCCTCTCTTTTTCTCTCCCGCATCCCCGTACACCGTTCGTTCTCTCTTTCACTCCTTTTCTAGTTCTCTTTTTATCTCCACTTTTTTCTCGCGCGTGTCTTTGTAAATTCCAGCTTTTTATAATGCTCTGCCACGGCGTCTAGCGATTATGGGAAAAATTCGCCCGCGGCTGCCGGAACCCTGGTAGCACGGCAGAGAGGACTGGCATACAGTACAGGGGCGTCGCGCCGCGTCGCGTCGCGTCGCAGTCACGCGCTCAAATCGACCGAGCGGAAACCGGGGCGACACCGGGAGACCTCTGAAAATTCTTCGCCACCGATATCTAGACCGCTTAACCTGCCCACCGGTGCGCAGTACGCGAGCCCCGCCAAATTGGAAAACTTTTTTTTTATTATAAGAGTTTTCATCATAGGAGATTTATTTCAATGTTTTACACAATTCAATGAAACACTTGCGCCCTCTCTGCGGTTACATATAGCTGTGAACGATTGGTAAAGAGAGTTCGACAGTTTCTTTCATACAGAAAATGAATAAACATGTTCATCTTGTCGTAACATGCTGTTTTGATGGTATGCTTTTCGAAAGCGATGCTGCGAACCACAGTACTATCCATCGCTACCGGTGTTTATCTCGGAGAAAAAGGTGATCCGATAGACGGAGATCGCATAATCCTCCCGAGCTGCTCGGAGAGCGAAACATCCTGTCGCGATGGTCCGCCCACGCCGATCGTTTTCCGCCCGACTCGGGTCGGAGTTTGAGCCACGAGCGTTCGCTTTGATAGCGCGCATAACTCCCGGCCGTCGTCCTTGTCGCGTTTGTTTCAGGGAACGATGTCCGCCGTTCCGCGGAGACGAGAATTAATGAGGTTTTCGTTTCGCCGGAGGCGCCATTACTTTACTGTCACGCTACTTTATCGAGCGCGCCGATAATAAGGATGTTTTTATAGTTATAAGGAGCAACGGCGCGGCGTGGTTCTGCGCACTGTCGCCAGATGAGGGGAGGGAGCACGGATTTAGGGGAAAAAGTTTCACCCCCTCTCTGCCGGGACCGGACACGTGGACGACAGAGATGAAACGCGTCACGTGACCGAGCAACGACGGGGGAGCGTGGCAGCGTCGTAGAAGGGGAAGGTAGAGTGGGGACGCGAGTCTCATGGCAATTTCTGGTTCTGTGAACGGAATTTAACGGGCCACTACGTCTCAATATCTTTTGCTAATTCGTTTCTCGTTTCCCTGGATTCTATACTGCTTGTGTTTTGATTCCGCGCATCGCGTTTTCTAGGACGATTCAACGCAACGGTCCGACGTGTAGATCCGCGGAT
The DNA here is from genome assembly GCA_028454225.1 of Lasioglossum leucozonium. Lineage (NCBI taxonomy): Eukaryota > Metazoa > Arthropoda > Insecta > Hymenoptera > Halictidae > Lasioglossum > Lasioglossum leucozonium. The sequence goes on along the minus strand of CM052205.1, from coordinate 5,415,457 downwards.
GTTTATGCAAATTCGCGGTTTTATGCCGCGTTCTACGAAAAGAAAGACTGGAAGGAATTTTATTCGTTGCCGCGGGGATTTTATTGCAATCATAATGAAACAATAAAATCTTTATTTGCGCGCGTCTCGTCTAGCCGGGGGACCCTATAAATGCACGAATATTCGCGGTCTATCGGCGAGCTACAGTTTTAATGAGAGATTTTGCTTAATTACTTAACGAATTCAGTTTCCAGAGACTTGTAATATTCATATTTATGTCTCGTACGAATAAAACGATTAACACCTTCTGTAATGACCGATGGAACTCTGTAATAAAATGACGCGACGGTAATTAAGAATTTTTCGATTTTTTCTCACGAATAGCAGACCGCGTGACATGCAATTTGCGATTTATGGTTTTTTTAAATTAATTGCTTAATTATGCATTTTTGTTCTTCTATTCGTGAACGGGTTAATTTTATTACGCGAGTCACGAAAGTGTGTTTAATGAGGTTTCGAAGGATTTTTATCGCAGTGTGTGTATAAATTCGTCAATCTAATTAACAGGTTCCAATGGAAATTTACTTACAATTAGAGTTACTAAGAAACTTTTACCGTCGAGTATTTCCTTTACGTTCTACCGTACGTTAAACCGCGACATTATATTGGCGAACATTTAGACGCCGCTAATGACAGCTGTTTCGGACATTAAAAAGAGCAGCTCGTATTGACTCTGTGCTGCAAAATCTTGATCTGGGACCAGTGTACGGCGGGCGGAGTGCGGATCGGTGGTTCGCGATGTCGAGCGAGTCGAACGTGCCGCGAACAGAAATACCCGCATTATTGCAGGCAGCAGCGCGGATCGGAGCGGAATGGAGCGGAATGGAGCGACGGGCCCCGTGTTTACAGGTACCCGGAGCGTGTACACATTGGGCCCGGAGTGAGTCAGACGAGATAAATAAAGATAAGAGCAGCACCGCCGCGCCGGTTACCGCGGAGAAAGTATTACTCGCGCAGATAATGTACAGTTGTGGGTTTAATGAGCAGCTACGTTTCGTATGATTTACAGGAATGCCCGCCGATGGTGAGGAACGCGAAGGAGGAGTGAAAACGCCGGTGTAGGAATCGAGGGAACCGGGCGAGGCGTATCGATGATTTACGCGGATAGAGATTAGGCACACGATAGCCGGGGACTACCGTGAAACTGCTTCGTAAATCGCGGGATCGGCCGCTTCGTGTTTTCTATCTTCTGCTAGACATGTCGCTCGCATGGAAATTATTAAATCGTGCCGGTTAGAGACAATTCCGCTCCGACAAAACCGAAAATATTGCTCGTCGTTGTTTGCGGATAATCGAAAATTGAGTTTCCAGAATTGTGTTGGTGCACTCATAATTAATCATTTCTTCAATGTCCTGTGAGATTACGAGAAACGATACCGACTCTCGGACATACAGAATTGTCTAAGCCGATTGTAAAATACAGTAGACGGAACATATACTTCTTCGCTGTTAACATAATACAATTTGAACAGTAGTGGTTTAATTCCGGCCTGCACAACTCGCGTTTTGAGAGGTTACCAAAAAATAGTAGAGCCGCACGATCTAAGAGCTGCTCAATCTGTATAGCAAATTCGAATTGAATTCGTAATGCAATAAGTCAGATTCATGATGAGAGTAAAGTAACTGTAGACATACAATAAGCGTAGTAAAGAAGAATTCTAATAGCTCGATGAACACAGAAAAAGGACAAGCAGAGCGAAAGAGATTTTCCACAGCGTTAGTGTGTCAACTAACGCAGTCTCCGGCGTTGTCAGCGGCTACAGGCTAACAGTACGCGGATTCCAGTTGGTTTATTTCTCGCATTAGCGAATCGTTTCGTCTCCGCTTTCCCCATCGCGTTGTCCAGCCGATTTCCATCGACGGATCGTACATTCGCGAACGGTTCTTTCGTTCGGGACAGCTCCGGCCCGTTATTTATGGACCCGGCGATACACCGAGGTCGACGAAGCGCGAGAATTTCCGTGTAAACGGCGCCGCAGCCAATTAAATACACGTGTAAAACCGGGCCGCGCCTCTTGAATTCGCGCGTTTCGATGGCTCGTTCAACGCGCGATTCGCGATCCGCGATCCCGTCGGGCTCCGTTTCCACGCGGATCAAGAATCGCTCGCGTGCAGCCTAATTTGCAATGTAGCTTCCAACTCGTTCTGCCGCTCCTGACCTCACCGGCCGCGTTCACCTCACGATTAATTAATGATCGCGTTATTTAGCGACGAACGAGGGCCTCGCGTGCGGGACCCGTTCCGTTCCGTGACGCCGCGAGCGTTTTTCGGGGTGTTATGACGAATGGCCCGCGATACAGTTATCGATAGCCTTCGTTAATAATCAAGCCAAACGCTGTTTCACTTTCGATCTGATAAGTTCGCCGAGTTGATTAATTGACCGGGGCTTGCGCGCCGTTGCGCAAACGTGTCGCGATGTTTCGGAACTTTTTGACAACGAACGTGGCCGGCACCGTTTTGACCACTGACTTTTGGCGTTTTTTGATTTTTTGAGAAATTGACAAACAGTAATCTTGTCACTGGCAGGGAATTTTTTAAAAATTCATAGCTCCGTTTTGATGGAATATATCGCACTAAACTCGCCATATGAACCATTTGGTTTAAAGCAATAAATAAATATACAACAATGAACCTAAAATTGACTGGTGCCCGAAAAAATGAAAAGATTGAATTTGATAATTGTAAAATAAAGACCCTGTTAGTTTTCTGAAGAATTGGTTTTGCGGTTGGATCGGAGCACCCTGTATACGAGGAGCTATGTCATCAAAGACGCGACCGACGCAAGAACGTGCAAATTGCGACGATAACTCGATTTTCTTACGCGTACCGGCTCGCTTCAGCGGCGACCGTCAGAATGCAGTTTCTCGTTCGAAAGGATACTTAACTTCCGGTAAGTCCGCGCTTATCTACGACCTCCATTCGGTGGATTAACACTCCCCGGCTTGCTCGGAGTAGTCTCGTTGCTCGCGAGCGTACAAGCGCGAGTGTCAAATGGTTCTCCGGATTTTATTTACGTCGACGATAGTACAATTTACAGCATGCCGGGGCGAGAGTGGCTTGATAAGAGCGGAATGGCGACTTCTGATACCCAAGACCGGAAGCGAGCGAAAGAGCCTGGAGAACGAGGAACCCGATTCGCTTCTTCTGACGCGCTAAATCGATTACGTTTTTCGAGAACTCGATGGAAGTTTTCGACAGAGGCTGATCGAGTTTCGGGCATTTTTCGTGCGACGGCGGGGAGCGTCAAGTTTATCGCTAAGAGAATAACACCAGGCTTCAATAAGTTTAGCAACCTCGTATATTATTTCTGTCATTGAATTTTTGCACTATAATATTTTCATTGCGTTGCTAATAAAGAGAGACCCGGAGCCTTCCGAACAATAAAACCTCGAATAGCAATAAGTAATTTCACAAATTCATTAATACCGCAAGTAGACTGTTGATCGTTACGCATTTATGGTTCATTAAAATCTTCGGACGGAATTAAACTGAAATTTACATACTGGCAATACCAAAAAAAGAGGAACGCAAACGTCGAGTTTATGTTGGTAAATCACTGAATATAAAAAGTGTGCATTTGCATGAACATATGCGCGGCAGTGTAATTGCAAGTTCGCGTTTCGCTATGCAACAACGGATCTCGCAATTTTTGCTGAATAGCGAACTTCGGATACATTGATTCTCGACCGGAGTGCTATGCGAGAAATTAAAATCTTCTGCCGCGGTGTGCACCGAGAGCGTCCCTGAATCACGCCGACTATTCAGTTTAATAAGGTGCTTAACAGCCGCCTATTTAAATCCGCCATTATCCGTTTTTCCAAGCAGCGCTATCTATCAAGAGTTGTCAAGTGCAAAAGGGATCCGGCGACAATGCGAACGGTTCCTCGCGAGCGTTGATGAGGATACATTGTTAAGCGCGAATGCGTGCACGTCCGAAGGACTGCTCGCATCCACCTGTTAACGCAATCTCATTAAATGTTGGAGGAACTCGTCGCGCGAGCTATTTATTATGCACTCTCGTGACTACGTATCTAATTATCGGCCGGTAAAAATATATAATACGCGTCCACGTTAAATGAATAGTCCACCGATGGCAATATTATTTAATCGCTTACGCTTTGCTGATTAGACGCGGCCAGTTTTATTCTGATAATATGTACTGATCGTTTATACCCGTGCAACCAGGCACCGAGCCTCGAGAAAATTATATTCACACGTTTATGGCATATTATAAATTTATGAAGTGGTGGGAAATGTTGTCTTCATTTAATGGCCTGCGTCGTGCGTCATAAGCAATTTTTAATGTAGCTGAATGAATTAACTCTCTCCTGTGACATTCATATAATTATGTATATGATTTTATATATTGGTTAGCAACCAACTGATGGCGAATTTTGTCGATAGACGGTGTTAGCACAGTCTTTTGTTTTATCAACGTGTTCAAAGCGCCTAACCTATATTGTTTTCTTGTTGTTTGAACTTTCGACCTTGAGGTTCAACTTCAACTTCCACATCAACTTCCATCAAAAACCCAGGGTGTAGAATCTCGCTAGATCATTATAAGATCGAATGACTGGCACACAGCACATCCCGCGGCATTTCGGCAAAAACAGGACAGTAAATTCGCGCGAGCGCAATAAAGATTTCCAGGTTGGCGCATAATGCCGGGCACGAATACGGCCGTAAACAGCGGGCACCGAGATGAATCTCCGCACGCAGTCGATCCGTTTTCTATCAGGATCTCGAGGCTGCATTCTTCGCGGAGCGTGGAGCATAAATTGAGCGTCGCGTCTTGTCGGTCGCGCGGCGCGGTTTCGAGGCGGGTTCCCGGTCTCGCTCTTTCCGGATTTCATTTTCTATGGTGCCAGGATCGATTAAATATTGCCGGGGAAACACGAGACACGGAATAAAGTGTTACACGACACCGTGATCCGTGGCCCGGAGTCACGCGGGCCATTCATCCCTTGTCTACCGAAGAAGCCAGCGCCGGAGCCGGAGGAGAACGGACCCGGGGCCCGAGAAGGAGCGAAAACGAAAACGGCCAGGCCTCGAAAAGCGGAAACTCGAGATCCTCCGGGCGCGTCCCTTCTGGGGCCCTTCTTCTTGCTCGTCCTTTTGCGTTTTACGAGGCCCTTAAATCTTCCCGCTGCTGTCCGGCGTGGCGCGTCCACCGGGAACGCCCCCTCCGATGCCGTTCAATCTTTTAACGAGCCGGTAAATGATTTTTATGCCGGCCAAGATGCATAATCCGCGGCCGTCGACGTGCACGCCGGGTAATTGAATGACGAACTCACCTCTCCCTCTCTCTCTTTCTCGAATTCATTCGATCCGCCGATCGAATAATGGTCCCGTTAAAAAATATCGGCAACGATTATGCGAACGTTTATGGACCCCGGAGGAACTCTTGGCAAAACACTCGCTAAAGCAAATACTGCCGCATATAGAGCCTGGTAATTAGGGTACGCTTCTGCTTTGAAATTTTATAGGTCCATCGTTCTACAGGGCATTCACCAGAAAGGCTGGCGCAAAAATTGTGATCGATTTTGAACGGCGTTGCTCGAATGCCTCGACTCGGGAAAGCGGGACCATTGCAGGCTCTATCGAACAAAAAGTTTTGAATCTGTTTTAGCTTTGCGTTTTTTTTTTAATGATACATCCCAAAAAGAGAACAAGTAGAGCTGCCTCCATGTCATTGCAAATCCTCCAGTCGCTCTAGAGAAAAATTCAAAGAAAATGTCTGTATTACGATTTTGGAGTGTGCAACTTTACCGTTCGCTGCAGGACAGAGTGTCATCGCGCGTATCCATTAAGCAATCCTCCCGTCCGAGAGCGAAAAACCGTGGAGCTCGTTTAATTTGCGACAGTTTTTATCGTAAGAAGAAGTTACAAGACGCGCTCGATCGGCTGGAACGTCTCTGTAAATCATTTCCTCGTGGAAACGAAGAGAACGACGGCGACGCGACGGTAGCTAGACATTCTAGACGTTGGCAGCGGCAAAAACGTTCTCCTCGAAGGATGAAAATATCAAGCGGCGGATTAGAATTTACAAATACAGCCGTCGAGCCGGCGTGTACCGGCGATTCATCGTTAAACGACCCTCTGGACACATACCCCCTCCCCTCTCACTCTCTAGTATGGCGTGCACGAGAGTACCGTGCGCCTCGTTCCACGCGGATCCATCATTCGTGGCTCGATCGCATCGTCGAGCGTGATGTTTTACAATGCTGTTTGGCTATCCCATTCACGAGTAGCAGAACGTTCTCTTTGACACGATTGTTTTGACTGGCCGTGAATACGAAACCGTCCCCGGCCGGTAACCGCCCACGGTTTTTCCATTCCCTACTCGCCAGTTTCTCCTTTTACTCGGCTCGTTTCTTCTCTCTTTCACTTTTCCGTCTCTCCTTTTCCCCGGAGGGTGGCCACCGACGCTCCGTCCCTCTCCTACTCCGTTACTGTTCTTCTTCGGCGAAGAGAGAGCCGGCTTCCGGTTGCCACTCGAAGTCAACGGGCCCGATCATCCGCGACCGCAGACCGAGGAGGAACAGAGACCGCACAATGTCTATTCATCGCCGATCGAAGATGGACGTTGCTGCCTCTCCTCGGTGCGAGCCCTCGCCGTCATCCCATCGCCCGACGGAATATGAAAATACCCCTGGAATTAAAATAACACTGGCGCACCATCTTGCGATCTTAAATAATTCATGGGCTTTTTTCACTCCCCGCCCCGTGGAACGCCCCGCCAGCGAACCATCGTCAGACGAGTCCATGGTTCCCGGTGTGGAATATGATCGCTACGAGCCTCGGATGCACATTCTGTCCGGTCACACTGCGTGTCTTAGATTGTCTCTCGGACCGTTCGGCATGTTATGAACAATAACAATTAGATAGCGGATGTTTATGCAATTTTCAATTTTTTCGGGCAAACTTGAACAAAGTGGAATTAAATGGAATCTTATTTTCGGTGGTAGCAGCCTTTCTAGATCTGAAATAAGTAAAAATCGTACCAAGTTCTATCGAATTTTATGTTCCAGCATTTTTTGAAAATTTTTAATAACAATAATATTATAGAAAATTCCAAGAAAATGGTAATTCAATGTTGACTTTAAATGTTGCGTAGAAATGCTGCCGAATAATGCAAATTACGCCTCGTAAACGAAAAAATAGGACTTTTGAGGGCGATAACGGCCTAGATCGATCCGTTATCTAGCGTTTTTGACTACTGCAAAACCCAATCTGTGTATTCCATTCTGGAAACGAGTCTACCGCCTTAAATCCTCAGCTCTTCAATCGATCAATTTCAGGGGAGATATAAACACGGCTAAACTATAAAATCCCACGAGTCCGCGCAGTCCACTTATTACCCGTTAACGTCCATAAAATCAATTCCGCTCGCCGAGGAAAGCAGAATCATCGTGTATCGCGTGGCACGCTGAAGAAGCGTGGAAACGCTAGTTAGCTGGTGGCGTCGGTTGGCCGTTTTCCGGCTCGCTAAATGCAAAGCAAACGGCCGGGGATGGATTAAAGGGGGTCGTCGTCGGCAAATAATCCAAAAGAAAGTTCACCGGGAGCTATTGTAACTACACATCGGCGGCCGGGGATACGGTCGGCTTAACTGGATCGGACACGGAGTGGCTCGAATTCTATTTGTTGGATTAACGGAGTCGGTCTCTGGGTATGCGTTGGGCTCTCTCTCTATCTATCGCCTGGCAGAGAGCCGTTTCACGCTCGATATACGGACCGGTGGAATCAATTATCTACCGGCGTCGGCGTCCGTTGCATTCCTTTTTTTCTGCTCGGTTTGTCCGGGTGATAAGCGGTTCGCGAAATTAATTGGCGCGATAGCCCGAATCGGGAGGAACCCGCGAATTATACATCGAGCCCGAGCGGGCCCGACCGGTTATGACGAGATCGCCGCGCCACGCCGCGCCGCGGTCGTAATAATTACGAATACAGTCGGCGTCGGGAGAGTGGCCGGCAATTAACTGCCAGTAATTTATGCGGGTTCCAGTGAAAATACCACGGCCGTCACCTGAGACGTCTGAATTAGAGGAATCCGAGGCGTGCGTCTCGGATCGCATTTGTTGGATCAACGACTAGTCGTAGGTACTTTGTCCTGATCGTGGCACGGCTCTATCCTCCTCTCGCTTTGTTCGTCGTCTCTGTTCCTCGCGGCTGGTATCTCGTAGTTTCTCTCCAAGGGGTATATACATACATGTATACATACATATATACGACCGGTGGAATCAATTATCGGCGTTTTCCATCTTGGTTCGGACCCGGACCGGACCCGGACCGAACCGGAGGAGTTGAATTCGATGCCAGCGCCGGATTAAGGGTACCGGGGGATCAGCGAGAGAGAGAGAGCGAGGCGAGTACGGGAGGAACCACTTAGATCTGACGCGAGGCCCAGCGGGATACGACGCGATGTCCTGGACAGCCTGGGAGTGTCTAGAGAGTATGGCAGGATCGGATGAACGGGGAACCATCGCGTCGCGTCGTGGGCTTCGAGGACCGGAGCGAGAACCCGTGCGGTGCTGGCGCGGTGTAGGAAACGAGACGGAGAAATGGGAAAAACGGCTAAAAAAGATGATCCTCGCCCGGAGGGAGAGATCGAGGAAGAGAGGAGACGAAGAACCAAGGGCCCATGGGTACCCACGTATATACACGGACCCGTGTACCTTGTATGCCACACGCTGAGTGACTTATGACGACCGATACGCCAGCGGTTCTCATGATCACCCTCGGCCGACTCGGCTAACTCGGATGCGGTCGTCATCCATGGACGCGAAACCGGTTGTTGAGCAAATACGCGCGGGCTGTCGTGCGTTCCTCGAAACCAATCTCGTTGCCGTTGCTGATTTTTATGCAGCCGGGATTCGAATAACGCGCCCCATTTCGCATACTTGCGGCCGCGGGATCCGCAGGACCCGCCGATCGCCGCGCCGCTGGAATTTTCGACAGGGAGCCGTGCGCGCCGCGGGCTCAATGACTCGCGGAATTTTCTGCGGTGGTGGCTCCGATGTTGGTAATGCTGTGTTTTCGGGCGGTGCGGTGGGCGTTGTTTGCTCGCTGTGTTATTTTATGAATTTTAATCCCCGCGTTGGGATTTCGTACTCCTCGCGCAACGCGTATAACGTGGAACGGTTTAGAAAAACATTTTAGGCGTATGCAACATCGACGTTTTTAAATAAACCCATAAACCCACAGTCCACTAATGATTTCGCACAGTTCGGAGGCATCGAATGCAACGTATAACGACAATTCGATAATTCAACATAGAAAATTAAATGTTCCTCCAGTAGCGTTCGACAACAATGATCGGATCACGATTTCCCATGCCACACCTCGGCCTATGTAATCAAGTCTCTAATAATTGTATGTTTTCTTACGGCAACGATTAGAAGATAGCGCAACAATAATTGCGAGGTGATTTCCCGGGAGATATTGAAAGATATTTCATAGCAGGAACAAGAGAAATTGTTAAGAGGCAGGTAAACACCGGTTTCATAGGTGAACGTGTTCTCCATGGTGGAGAAACCTGAAGAGAGACGAGAACGGGGCTCGCGGCGTGCGCGCCCAATGAAACCAGTTGATAGCCAAAAAAGGGTTGGGAATTGACTCCGACCCGTTTTTATCGGCCGTTGCGTAAAGAGTTTGCGCTCCGGTATCGGTATTAGTCATTTTCCAATTACGCCCGATAGATTGCCGGCTCGGCGACCGTTCGCCTAACCTAACCGTTGGCTCTCGACGATTCGCGGCGTTACGACACGATGCTGTTACAACGTAACGAGCCATGTCCTCCCGCGGTGTCCTTAAATTTCAACACGCTGCCGTATGCGGGTCCGGGCCACTTGACGTTAACGAGGAATTACCAGCGTCGCCATCAGGGCGCAATATTGTCGCCTCGTTGATCGATAACGCCCCGTAATCATTAAATAATAGCCCGCGATACTTGTTTCGGGGTCCAATTGTCCGGAGCACTTCACCGTTATTGACGAGTGCCTCTTCGGGGCCGCGCTATTAACGGAATCAAACACTAATCGGTTGTTCCCTTGCCTCTACGCAAATGCTGCACGTTAATAATTTCATATAGAACCTCAATTTTCTTCGACATCTTCATCGGGAGTCGAAATTGAACATTATTTCGATAATCGGTTCTCGATACAGAAGATAGGTCTATCCATTTAAAGTAATCAAGGTGACCTTGAAATCTCCGACACGTTTACTTCACAAAATTTTATCATATTATCACAAGCAATGGAACTACTTAAGAAAATGAAAGCTGTAAAATTGACCACGTGTCTCTGTTCAATTATGTGCCTAAGCAATGAACATTTTTCCAGCCAAATAACAATGTCTGTCCTCGGGTAGACGGCTCAAGCTAAAGTTGGCTTGCTCTCCGTCAAGTTCGTCAGGGACCAAGACGCCAAAGTCCCGCGAGTAAGCCACACCCAGCTCTCGCAGGGAAAGAGATTTGGATCTCACCCGGCGATGGGACTAGATCCGAGGGAAAGAAAAATCGCAAGCCGAAAAACAGATCTCGATTTGTTCCCAGGCTGGTCGAACGAGTGACAACGGGTGTCTAGCGTCGACACAGAGAGAGAAAGAGAGAGAGAGAGAGAGAGAGAGAGAGAGAGGGGTAGAGGGAGAGAGGTAGAGAGACTCGACATTCCAAACGCATTACCATGCCGAGAGATCAGGGAATCTGGAAGTTCGCTTGTAGATGTTTATCCTACGCCCACATGTTTCTGCCGCTCCCCTCCGAACAGCGTGTACCTGCGGTACCTTATCCCGAGGGAACGATCGGCTAACGAGATTAGTTCTCCTGGAGCACGTCTGCGAGGGCAGAGAAGATCGGGTTGACGAAAAGCGACGAACGCGCGCGCGGGGATTATCGATCGTTCATCGGAGAACGGATCACGTCGCCCGTCGCCGTCGCCGTCGTCGTCGCCGTCGTCGTAGTCGTCGTCGCAGAAATTTCGCAAGGATCGGTCGCCGTGCGAACACAGAGGCAGCTCGCAATTATCCGGGGTTTATTGCCGGGGCGCGCGGGCTCGCGTTTATTATACCCGCGAACTCGAGATCCGCCGGTGCCGAAGAGGATGACTGATGAACACGCGTTAAAAAGGCGTGTCTCGGGTTTCATAGCGCAGTAAATCGAGCCTCGAATATCGTATGAGCCACCGAGCCACGCGGGCTGCTTCGCTGACCCTTAGGAATGCAAAATATTACCGGGAAAGAGGGCGCTGCCCTCTCTGCGAAACAAAAACCTGACGATCGACGAGCGGGCTTTCGCGTTCCTCGACCCGATCGAGCATACGTGCGTACATTGATTTTTACGAAATATCGAAATAGGCGTTGCGGTGGCGTTTGCATCTTTAAGAATTGCATTTTAAAATGTGTTTTTTCCTTTAGACGTTTCTGCTTCGAAGTGAGACAAATCTACGAAAGAAGAAAATTTCAATTATCAATTAATACAAATTTTAATTTCACTGGATCGCGTTCAAGACTAATGTCTGAAGAATCACTATGTAACGGTGACGAAGAATTTGAACCAACTCGTATAGTTCAACCAGAAGCGTGTATTTTCTAAAGAGATGAAGCTGAAGTTGAGAATCCAATTTTTAGTGAATGATTCAGGAACGAATGACGCACTATGAGGACAATAGAAGCCGCCAAGATGACGCAGATGACAGGTAGCTTAAAATATTATCACAGGATGCTGCGGCAAAAAGCGTTAATGAGGAACAGAAGCAGTGAAATATAAAATAAAAAGACCGCGCGTAATGTCGATAATAATTTCAGTAGAGGAGAGGGCGCCTAAAACTCGCCAATTACCGTTAAGTAAAAACTAATTAAGCTTTAAGTTTTAAGTAGCCGCGAGGAGATTGTTCGGGAGAACTTTTCCCCCGCGGGGCAAGATCGACGCTTCCTGCGTGTAGAAGGAAGCTAATAAAAATGGTTGCACGTCGAAGACACGACACGAATGTGACGCAACGCGCGCGAGAAAGAAAGAATGATGGAGTGGAGGAAAATAAATCGCGGAACACGAGTAACAGTGATTTAGTAGCGATAATTCCAGGGAAACGATCGGATTAACGCCGCCGATTCGGTGGATTTATCGGTTGACTGAGAGAATTTATTAGCCGCGGACCCGCCGCGCCGCCGTGATCCTTTTCTCTACGAGAACTCCGCGCGATACACGGCAGATACCGTTAATTAAAGAAGATTATATCCAGGTTTTCGATCATTGCGACCCTCCCTTACATATCCGCGCAAATATAACAGACACGCCCTTCCGAGGCACGACGCGTCGGCCATCGCTGCGCCCCGGCTGAAAGGTCCGCAATTTATGCGTGTATCTACCTGCGTTAATGCGAGTGATGCTCGTTTATCGATTTTGTAGACGGAGCACACCGCTCGTCCGACCGTCCTACGACTTAATTGGACGACGAATGTAGACCGAGACAGGCTCTCTCGCAACCCGATTATTGAACAAAACGTCCACTCGTATTTTATCTCTTATTACTCTCGGGATTTCACCGGACCGCTTAATTGTATTCCTCGTTTTGCTCGTGTCGCGTAGGTATACATACATACACATAATGCTCGCGAGAGCTTTCGATCGGCCGGATAACAACGCAGCCGCCCCGGATTCATCCGCAAATAATAACGCGGTATTTTTAAGAAAATTCCCGATCGGTTCCCCGTGCCCGGCAATGCCATTAAAACGGCGCGCTGTTTTCTGAACCGGCGACTCTTCCAATATTAATTCCTCGCGTTCGAACGATTGATAATTCAAATGAATTTTTATATTATTCGAACGTTTCACGTCGACGTCGTTTTAATTCCAGCTGGAAATTTTATTAAATCTGGAACGGATAAAGAAGACCACTTTATGGTAGAAAATAATGCAACAAATCCCTTGACTCGAGCATGTACATTCTAATTAGACTGCGGATCGTTACGCAAATTAAATAAAAATCCGACGACGAGAAAAATAGATTTCGCCAACTGGAAAGTGTCCTCTTTACGCGTGGAGAGCGCGCACTCGGGGCGCATCGAATCGAAGCGCATTCATTAAAGCCGCGTACACCGTCGCGTCGCGGGCGTCATAAAAGACTCAGCTACCTAGCGATATCAGAGCCGTAAATCTCGCATCGTTTATTAGCCGTCCCATAAAGTTTATTAAACCTCATTTACCTAGCATTACAGCGCGCGTATCGCGTCTCTATCGTCCGACGAGACAGCTGCGCGACGATAAAACGTTAGGCACCCCTGTCGCGGTAACGGGTAACCGTGTCTATTCAAACACGGGCATCCCCGTAATTTCGCGGGAGCCCGACGAACGACACCAAAACCCGATTATTCCCGATGGAACGATTCGGCGCATTCTTCTCCGGCAATTATTCCCGGCGATAATTCCCACCTGCGGGATTCCAGGGGCGGATGGCCGCACGTCGGGCCTCTCTGGCCGGTCGCCAGCAGCTCTCGCCGACTCGAAATCCTTGAAACGATTTCTTCGTAATGGAGGGGCGTCGTCGCGCGATCGGCCGTGGCTGATCGAACGTCGATCGGCGAGGTTCGCGCGTGCGTTCGAGCGAGCGAACGCGCGTGTCTTTGTTTCGCACGGGTGCGAGAGGTAGAGAAAGAGAGTGAGAGAGAACGCGAGAAAGTGCAAGAGAGGTTCGATCGACTGTGTGGGAGGAAAATGCGTGAATGTGTAAAAAGAAAGCTCGTCGGTAACGAGTGCACCGGGTAGAGGCATCGGGTTACGGGAACGGGGGGCCGAGGGGGTCCGCCACTTTCCGGGGCACTTGTGGTTCTTCGTTCACACCTCGACCCTTCTCGGTTAGCCGAGAGAACGACTCTGCAAGACGCGCGAACGGCGCGCGCAAACAGCGAAAAAGAACGAGCTGCGGAGAACGAAGAAAGCCTCGTTGGCAGAGAGCAACGAGATAGCGCGAGAGGGACAGAATGTGAGAGAGAGAGAGAGAGAAAGAGAGAGAGCCAGCCAGCGAGGAAGATGAAGAGAGAGGTGGAGAAGAATGAGAATTTATCGCGGCCAATGGCGTAGGCAGTGACACGACCGAGCCCGTGAAACGGCCGACCGGTTACAGCGCGCCCGTTCGACGAGTCTATTAACGATTTTGGTAGCATATAAAGAGGACTTTTCCCGGGCCCCGTTTTATTCCCACGTCACGAGCCTCGCGATTGCACGGCTACCGGCGCGGCGCGGCGGGACACGGGAGCGGGGGCGGAGGCCGAAGGATAAACAGAACGAATTTATCGCGCACAATGGCCGAGCGATCCTCGAAATTCAAACGGCGTCGCTCGTATTTTTTCCATAACGAGCCGCGGTGTCGTCGCGTATAAACGATTCCGTCGACTCCGTGCCGGATTCGGGAAACAACGATCCACGGTTAGAACCGTGCCCGCGCCGGGTTTACGTCGTTTTGGCAACAAGCATTTGCAGACATCTCTAATTCCTTTGGTATTTTTCATGAAAGTTAGCGTATCGATCCCGAACAGCTAAATTCTGAATTCTGGACCAGCCTGTAGCGGTTCGTTGCACTTCGCCGCTCGATGCTCGCGAAACCGCGCCCACAGCTGTATTTTTCAGTTATTAACGAATTCCCGGGCTCTTTTCGATTGTTTTTCAACTTCCGCACCGCACCGCGGACTCGAGAGCGCGCTCTGTTTTCCCGCAACCGCGGCTATGTCTTGTAACTTTACAACTTTAATTGCTTGTTTACTTATTTTCTTATGTTTTTTTCTCTCTCGCTCTCTCTCGCTCTTTCCTACCTCTGTTTCACGGTTTCGTATGTTAAGGGATTACGAAATCGAAAGTCTAGTCCGAAGTTGCCGGGAATTATAATGCCGGGAATGCCGCGAGTGGGCGCTCTCTCGCTGCCGGCTGTAAGTTTATAAAATTTATTAGGGAACTTTCGTTACAGCCTCTTGGAACAATAGCGCGTGCAACGGTGCACGGGGGCGCGCGCGCGCTCGCGCGGTAATTCGCGATAACAAAGTGCGGGCGTTGTCGTAAGTTTTCGGCGCATGACAATAGTTTCGTTAATTATATGTAAGTAGTTGCTCTTTGCGGCGTTGTTCAACGGCGCCGGATAATTTCGCCGGGCTATTATCGTTTAATTTCTTAATTGGTATTTACCGAATGACTTTGGACGCTATTGTGTTAGGAAACGCGTGATAAACGTGGCACGGCTCTATCGCTTAACAAGAATAAACTCGTACGCGTTGCCACATTGTGGAAATTATTATACTCGTTAACCCTCGGCTGACTTTTAATGCACCCAATGGTAAAATGCTACTGCGCCTGAACTGCGTGTTCCCTGCTACATCAACCGGTATTTAAGGAATCATTTCGCGCAGCAGCTTTCTAAAAGTCAGCAACGCAAACGAGTATACTTGGCCGCGGATTTCCCACAGAGCGACAGGGAGTGTCGCGTCAGGAGGTGACCAGGCCGCAATCTAAGGCCGCACGACCGCAGGAGTAGCGTTCGTCGCGTTTCCACCGCAAAAAATGTCCGCAAGATCAAGGGCCGTGGATCGATCGCGTCGGAAGGTGGTCGCGGAGCGTTGAGAATCGATGACCCCGGGCGACGGGTCAGCGAAAGACAGAGGTTAGAAGGCTGCACGGGGATGGCAACGCGGTGAGCAAGAAGAAGAAGAAGCGTGTCGGTGAAGGCGGCGGTCTGATGGAAAAGGAGCCGCCGTGGGCTAAGTGAAATGGCGCGTGCCCGGCGAATTTTACGGCGCGTTAGTTACGGGTCCTCCCTGTCCGCTACCTTGTGCACCCCTGCGTCTCCTTGCATCCTCTCTCTCTCTCTCTGTCTCTCGTGCGCAGACGAGGCTTCCAACTTTCCGCGTTCTTACCGGGCCGGTTTCGTGCTTGTTCCACGGGTCCGCATTATCCGTGGCCGAGCGGCGTGCAGGAATTATAATCTTGCTTCCGAGCACGCGCGCGCGCGCGAGCGAGAGCGAGTGCGAGCTTGGTCGCGGGCGATAAATCTCCCGGAGGGCTCGGAAGAAGAAATCTTTTCGGCCTGTCTCTCGGGGAGGGCGTCTGCGACCGCGGAGCCAGGTCGGGGGAGAATTAATTTATCATTCAGCGAAAAATATAACCGAGTGCCGTTGCCGTGCCTCGCCAGGCCGTGGAAGCGCGAGGCTCGCTCGGGTTCCGGGCCGTGTACAATTTAAAAAGCCCTCACCATAAATCGCGCAGTCTCATTTACAGCGGTAACCAAGCCACGGAGATATTACGAATATAAGGAAAGAGGGAACGGCGCGGCGGGCAGACGGTGCTGCGGGAGCCGGACGACTGGCTCAATGCGCACAAAGAGGAAACGTTCTGAAATTTCTTCTGTGATACTACCACGGCCGGCTCCCGGTAACGAGCTCAAAGTTGGTAACGACGCCTTGTTACCTTTGTATCAACTTGAAAATTAAATTCCCCGCCATGTGCGCAGCGGCCTCTATGAAACCCGGCCGGAATTACGGCCGAGAATTCTCGAGTGAGAGAACTAGACGCGGGATATGCATCGCTCTCTTGCGTCTGCTGCCGGTGAAAAGACGCGTTCGGGACTTGTGCGAAAGATAGAGCCGGTTCCAGTACGGGGAACGAGAGGGAGCGTCTTTTTCAGCGAATTTTCACGAGTTTTTTTGCTAGAGTCGCTGATTTCTAAATCGCGTGGACTTGATCGATTTAAGGAATGAATTCGTCTTCTTCCGAAAATAATTAATCTTGAATTTCTCTAACATTTCTTCACCCCAAAATTTCCCATAAAATTGAATTCTAAAATTGATGAACCTGGAAGCTATATTACAAAAACAATTCTCCATTAACGTTCCTAGATCGGCCCACAACCAACCGGTAGGTCATCGGTCCGTTGCAGTATGCAGGCCAATCGAACCGGTCCGAAAGTCCCGAACAATGTACAATTCCGTTTTCCAGCGAGCACGAAAGGGCGTTTCGCAACGGCCGATATACCATACATTCGGTAGGAAACAAGAGGCAAGAAGAAAGGGCAACAGTTCGTGCTTGTTGTGACGCGAGCCACGGAAGAAAGGGAGGGAAAGGAGGGGGCGCGGAGGAGGAAAGGGAAAGATGGACGTTTTATTATTTTATTGCGGCACCGCGAACGGGCCTGCTCGCCGTGCTACGAGACAATGAAGCGCGTGACGGGCATATAAATAATGCCAATTTATCCTCGGTTACGAGATACCTATCGCTTGCGTGGCAGCTACCAAGCACGACGGGGTACCGTCGCTGGACAGGACACGATCGGACCCGCGGAACAATCCTCTGGATCCCCGGCGCTGGATCCGGTATACGTATATAAAATGGAAGTGGGCTGGAATATTCACTCACGCTACACCGTCCGTACCCGCGGCTTATTTCCGACTTCGTTTTGCTCCGCGTGCTCACGGTCGCGGCCGTTCCCTCTCTCGCTCTCTTATCCTCTTTTTGCTGGCAGATACATTAATTCAATCAGGGTTCTCGATGTCCGGCCCGGACTTTCGCGGACTCGTTAAAGAATGGAAATAATCGGTTTTTCAAGATTCTATCGTGTAACAATTTGCTACGGCCGGCGATGGGAATTGAACTATCGAAGGGATTGCCGGTCGATACCTCGTTCCCCGGGGGTGTGGCCCCCTCCGTTCGTTCGGAGCCGTTCGACGAACGTAGGATTGTCTAGACTCTATCGTGCCAGATACGCTCGAGGAGGATTAGAAAATCGTGATGGGCTCGATTGGAGCTATGAATTATATATACTAGTCTCGCAAAGGGGTTTTATGCCCCATAAAATAGATTAAACGATCACTGACGCGGCCACTCTAATGCCTGGAAATGGACGACAGAGCTGTCAGAGCGTGCCCGAAATCCCCCGGCGACAGCGGGCTTTCGTAAAAAGGGAGCAATCATGTTTTGACAACGGTCGATTCGTCACCGACAGGATTAGGCCTCTGTTATCCAAACATCGGTGACCGATTAATCTTTCTCGCCTTTCGTTTCTTAACGACACGGAACGATATTATACATAGTTTCTCGACGAGATAACCGGCATCCTAATCCCGGACAACGTTCCCCTAAATCGCGCGGACGGTCGCGCGGCTCCGTGGGGTGAATGCAAAGCGACGGGCCTCGGAATAGAGGGCTGAAAATCTTCAGGAAAACCTGTAATCCTCTTCCGATGGAACAAACGTGTCGCTCGGCGAATAGGCTCGACGTGCCTGCTCCAACGTTCACCGGGAAAAAGATGAGAGAGACTGATTCGCCTTTACCCATCGACAATCTGAATCTTTCACCGTTCCCATCCCCGTCAGCGCGTTTATTTCCCCCGTTTCCTTCCGCGACAAAATAAATACTACGGTTCGAGTCGCTCTCGCTCTCAATTTTCACGGGAATACATTTTTCCGTGATTTCAGCTCGGTTCTCTTTTTTTTTTTGCGCGCGCGACAAGAACGAGGAGCAGCGGAAAATATTTGCGAAGGGAACGAGCGAACGGTGAACGCTGAGTTTCTTTGAAATATTACATCTGCTTCCCCTTTGCCTTTCTCGCTGGTGTTTGTGATAAATAATTCTCCCGAATGTGGGTAATAATCACGCTCCGGTTTTATTTGCTAATTTATTTGCGGCTTGCGTTTATTCGTAGTTTGTTTATAATTTTCACCGCCGGCCAGTTGCTTTTTGTTAGAAACGAAACGATCGACGTACGAATTCACGATGAATTTTCGCATAAATCCAAAACAACGTTTCTGGACAAAATCGAAAATGTGAATTTAATTTCGATACGTTTCCCCGGCTTACTTTATTCGTGCAAAAATTATATCGTTATCGCTATAATTGACACATTCGGCGAATCGTTCGTCGAAAACGACCGAACGCACCGATGGTTATTTTTATTTTGTTTTTTATATGGTTATTTTTTACGCGAGCTAATCTAGGATCGAGAGATTAGCATTCCCTGCATCTGGTTTCGCGGAGCATGATGAGTTTGGCAGCTGGGTGTCTGGTAAACCCGGCGCCGCGTCACTGTCGATCATTAATTTCCCCGAATAAGAGACGATTGGCCGTTGCCAATCGACAGGTTTGTGGATCCTCTCCAGGGCAATCAAGATCAGAGGAGGTGCTCGGGTCATCAAGCTCCGCGGTGATTGCCGCAAACAGTAATTCGCATTCAAGGGGCGTCGAGCTGGCGTCGTCCGAGATCGCAGCTTGTGGCCACGTCCCGCGTCGCGTCGTGTCGCGTCGCCCACCTCCTCGTCGTTGTCGTCGCGTCGTCGCCAGGCATCGAAAAACTCGGGGAAAATCGTGAGGAAACATTCCGTGCGGTACCGTGACCGTGGTATTTCGTGGACCCGAACTGGTCGCGCAGCATACGAAAAAGGGGGGCCGGGGACGTACGACGACTACTAATTATTCGGCCATGCAAACCGTAGAAAGAGAAACCGAGAAGAAAGAAAGAAATACTCCGAGACTGCACGCGAGGACGCGGTTGAAGAGTAGTAGGGGAGGGGGTGGGTGAGGTGGAGAGGGTTGGAAAGGTAAACAGAAACAGCGGAAAGCAGCGCGAAGACAGAGAACTCCGAGCGAAAGAAAGGGTATGTCGAAGCAGGATGAATAACGAGTCGAGGAGAAAGCGGAGAAAAAACAGTGGACCGGAGAGGGAGAGAGAGAGAGAGAGAGAACTTGCATGAAAAGAGGCGGGGTAGTTCGCGGGTTAAGAAAGGAGAAGAAACGCGGAGAATGAGACGAATTCAAAAGGGGGTAGAAAATCGGGGACACTTTCCGAGACGAGGAATTCGGAACGAAGGGAACGCGTTGAAAGGAGGACAAATTCGGAGGTAATATTTGAGGGAGGGAGAGAGGAAGGAGATCGGGCTAAATTAAAGAACGAATTAAAGCCGGAAGAGGAGAGCTCGAGACGAAGGTGAAGTTGTCAGGGGGAGGAGGGGTGGGACGGGTCTTGGTGGAACGAAGAAGGGCACCGCGGCGGGGGCAGGTGGTACGAAGAGAGGGGGAAAGAGAAACCGTGGGCGAGCGGGAGAGAATTTGCATGAAAATACAGAAAGTTTCGAAGAGCGTTTCCCTTAGACGAGTTCACTCGCGGCAGCGCATAGCGACTTGTGTGTGGCGTGCATGTACAGAGCGTTTCACGCGAGCCGCGACTACGGGTCCACAAAGGCGGCGTAGGAGCTTTTCTGTGAACTCCTGGCGCATTCCGATATGTATATAAGGCGGGAGAGTTTTTTAACGAGCACGGACCGAGCACGGCTCCGCTCCGCTCAGCTCCGCTCGGCACGGCCGCAAGCTCCTACTCGCTTTATGTGCACGCGTGTATGCGCCAGCTACCCGCTTTGCCCGGTAATGGCGCTACCGGTGATATTACTCGCCCTGCCCTGCCCTGCCCTGCCCTTCCAGGGCCTCTGATCGCGCGCGCGAGCCCTGCAACCGATTTCACCGGAGACTGTCAGCCGGCACGATTATTTCGTCACCAGGCACAATTACCGGCGAAATCGTTTGTGAAACCCAAAGCTGTGTCCTCGCGCCGCTCATCTTCCCTTGTGGCTTTTCTACGCGGCTCGAGACGCGT
Source organism: Lasioglossum leucozonium (assembly GCA_028454225.1). NCBI lineage: Eukaryota > Metazoa > Arthropoda > Insecta > Hymenoptera > Halictidae > Lasioglossum > Lasioglossum leucozonium. The sequence goes on along the minus strand of CM052205.1, from coordinate 5,394,800 downwards.
TTGCAGCCCAAGATATTCCCTTTTCAATGCGAATTTTATTGTGATCTATGCGAATTTATTTAACGAGAACCGTACTCATTCTACTTGTACCTTCGAAGCAGCATCATTAAGTTTTACGAGCACCTGTATCGAAAGTATACAATGTTATATCTGTTCTGACGTAAACCTGTTTCCAAGGCTCAAGATATTCTCTTTTCGATACGACTTTGACGCGGTCTTGGCAAATTTATGTAACGAGAACTCGTAAGTTTTGCATACACGCGCTCTGATATAATGTTCTGGTACGTATAATGCGAAGTAGAATTATATTATTTCTGGCGACGCGACGCGAGTTTCGTAATAAATTCCTGAAATTTCCGAATGCCAGGAGCGGTATCCTAGAATTTTGCACCCTCTGTTCCCGCAACACCGAATACAATTAGTTTACAGTGCACCATCAAAGCGCTGCACCCAAGGCGCAAAGAGCCGCATTGTAGTTCATTTCCGCAAACGCGCCGTGCGGGATGAAATAGGGGCTGGGCGGGGCGGGGTGGGGCGGGGGTTTGTGCCGATGGTGGTGGTTCCATTTTAAAATTGACTTGCAGAGTGATACGCTTATCAGCCCATTATCAGTTGGCTCACGACGTTTACAATAGCCGGTATACGGCGACCACCTCATTTACGCAGCGTGTTCCGCCAAAAAGTATTCATGGTAATATCTCTTCGCCCGCGCCATTGTGCCACCCCGTGGCTCCCCGTCGCGCAACATTGTATTTGTAATGCTGCGGGTGCTCGGGTTTAATCATCCCTGTGCCGTACACAATTCCTATATTACCCCTCGACTAAATTTCTATTACATTTACTGGTCGGACGGTATATTATTCGTTTGCACGATCCGTTTAACAATTTCGCGCTCGGTGAATAAAACTTGGACGCGCGCCCTCCACGAAAAGTTACCGTTTCCTCCGCATAATTAATCGCATGATTAAACCGTGTCTCACGCGCGCCGAGTTAATTAGCGACCGACAATGGCGGCGCCCGCTCGCGAAAAAGCGCAAATTCGAGAGAAGTGGGACTTTACGATTTTTCTGGTGAACGCGAGATTCTTCGACGTCCGCAAACATTTTACTGGGCGGCAATTTTAAATTCTAAACGCGCCTGAAGTAATGAACCGAATTGAATAAAGCGAACAGTTGAAATTTCTTGAAAATATCTCTCTCTATGGAAAATTTTGCGAAACATGGCGGAACATCTAGTATATTTATTTGTTTGCCATCGATGTTCGTGTGGAGCGATGCAAACACGACGGAATGAAATTTCGATATTTGCGAATGCCCAAGAGAGATATATAATATAATATATATAACCAGATATACACATATAGTATATACAGTATCTGCCATCGATATTCAAACGATTTTCTGAAAATTTTTCTTCGCGGCTGTTTTCCTCGGTGCTTTTTCACGACTCTCCGAAAGCTCGAAACGCGCTCGCTCGAAACTAGACGACGAATTAACACCGGAGAACTTTATTTAAGTCGTACTTAACACCCGAGCCTGAGGAACCCGTGTTCGCGTCTCTCGAACTACCGATAGATAAATCGAACACCGGCTAAGTGTTCTAACCACTAGTTTCTAGGTCAGCCTGTACACCTCCCGCGTTCCAGATACCGATCGTAATTAAAAGAAATTCCAGAAACGTAATGGGATACGGTGTTATCACGATCCGGACAGCATTCCGGCTCTATCTATTAAACCGAAAACACTGGCGAACACTTTGTTCCACGCGAGGGCCGTGTTCGCCGGCAATTAGGGTCCTCCGATCTAGCATTCCTGACCGCGGAAGGTCCGACTGTTCCGAAGAGATATTCGATTAACCTGATCCCGGGTGGATCTCTGAGAACGAGCCTCGGTCGGAGGGTGGTTCAGCGGGGTCGTAATACTTCGCGAAAGGCTTTTCCTTTCATTTCCCTGAGCCGTGAGGAGAAAATGCTCGCGGCGGATAGAGGCGGACCCGTGCTCCTTGGATTTAAGGAAAAACGATTGCACGCCGGATGGATGGATACGGGGTAAGCGATGCAAAGGCTGTAGCCAGCCGGTTTTCCATGCACGCAACGAGGGTGAGCCTCGACGCAGCCGGAGTAATATACATTCATCCCTAGACAAGATGGATGTGGCGAGTACGGACAAAAGTACAGACAGCTTTATTCCCCTCCTCTGACACGCCCCCGCGCACCACCTGTCCCACTGCAGACGAGTGTTTATATCCTAGGATCGTTTCTCCAGTTTCCTCTCGCGATCCATAGCGGATCCTCTTCCTCAGCTGATCGCCGGATAAGGCGGCAATCGTCAACGACCGCTAATCACACGCTCGCGGGACCGCGGGGACTTAGGACCCGCATCCGCGACGACACGTCCAACGGGTTAGACATCCAGTTGGAAGTTTCTCTCGAAAGTGCATACTTTCAAATTGTAGAGCGTCGCGTCGGGAATTCGTTTTATTGCTTCACCGAAGTATGTTAACGAAATATGTTGACCGGGCTCTGATTGGTCAGTGTTTGTCGCTGAAAACTTTTTAACAAAACCGCGTAGAACATTTTTGCAGAGGAGAAAGTTTCTTGAAATGCCTTTCAAGGAAGTGCATTTTTGGGACAGCCTGTTGCAGAGAGGGGGAACCTTTTTACCATTAAAGGCTACATTTAAATTAGACAGTAATAAAGCAGGCCGCTGTAATTTTTGATATTTCACTGTTGGTATTTTCGTTTGTTTAAGCATTCTATTAATTTTCAAATTGTCGTAATCTGTATGGTTGAATATTAATTGATACAAGAGCTAGCTTTTATGAAGGCTGCGCAAGAAACTCACGGGGGCCGCACGTTCCCCACCTCTGGTATTATGCTGCGTTCACACCGGACGAAGGAACAACGCGATCGGTCTTGGACAGTTGCTCTCGAGGAATATTGGCTGTCGAATAAACACTCGGCTCTAGGTCCGCGGAGGGGGTGCGTGGATTCGCAAAAAGGTCGATTCGTGATTGAAACAGCTTGGCGGGGGATGGTAGAGATCACGGTTCGCAGAATTTCCGCGGAGGGGGCGACGAGCTAGGCGTCGCGTGCACGGCCGCCGTAACTCAACGGGGTTACGGTCGGCTCGTTTGTCCCGAAGGGTGGAGAACCGTGAAGAGGAGACATCGATTATCGCAAACGACCGGCCGTCCGGCCGCTGGAATTTTCAAGCGTCTGGCCTCCTGACTGTTTTCCGCTTCGGTTCAACTATTTCTCTCCGAGTCTTGATATCGTCTCGTCGGAAAACTAGGCGAAGTGGCCGGGGGTGGGGGTCGGCAACAGCCGAGAGCAACGAACAGCGAGAGAAAAAGGGGGACAAAGAGACGGACAGAGAGCAAAATGGTGGAAGATCGTCGAAGAAAAGACTCGAGCGGATTCCGTGGCTGAGCGAACCGGCTCGAAATGGCCGATATTGCACCCCCCGGCGGTAATTCGTATCGAGTTTTCCGTGCCGGCCGGGCAACTCGATCGGAAATGCGATCAGGATGGCGAAAGTAATTTTCGGACGATCCAGGCGCGTCCGTGCCGCGGGCTGATCCACGCGATAAGGAACACCGGGGCTGCGGCGCGGGGTGTCGGCCGTAAAATTTATACCGAAACGCACGCCATTTCTGTCCTACGCGCGTGTGTGTACGTGTACGCGTGTGTCGTCTGCGTACACCCCACGCACCCTCGCCCGCATCCAGCCCACGGGAACAGGGAAACGTTCCGGCTTTGATCGGAATTGCCAATTTACTCCCGATATTAATCGTTCCTGTCGACGATCGCTCTCTCCCTTTGTCTGGAGAAGGGTGTAAGAACTTTTGACGAGTCTGTTCGACATCTGTACGTCTTCATTCTTGGCTAATTACCACCCTTGTGCAGTTCTCGGATTTTCTGAACGAGATCCTCGTTTTACTTTCAGTCCTTTCAAGCAATTCAGCGACGATCTTGTTGTACTTGAACACGAATCATTTTTTCTTTCTTGCTGAGAAAGAGTGCAATAATTTCTTCGAGACTCTCCCACTTCTGTATCCCTCATAGAAAATTATTGTGGACAATAATTATATACATTTCAGGATGAATAGTGTAGCTATATGATAACATTTGCACTTTAGAAGTTTTCTTTTAAGAAAACGTTTAAGCATTACAGTCTAGTAATCTCTTCAGAGAATATAATTTTCCAGCGATCTCTCGTGTCTATGGACAGTGATTTAGCAGTAAAAACAAATTAGTTTCTCCTGGAGAGACGGTAGTTTTTCGCGTCAGATAGCAGGCAGAATCTTCCACGGAATTGCAGTTGCAACGCCCAGCCGTTTATATCGCCCGGCGAGATCTACTATAAACTCCGAACCGAAGTTTAATGGAGAGATTCGGATCTACGCGTGTAGGTTCTACTGCTCCGACGACGATAGATATCGCGAACGTGTGAACTTCCTGGTTGTAAATTGCGCGTGCTCGCGCCACCGCCGCCGCCGCCGTAAGAGCGTGAACTTAATCTCTGAATCACGCGAATTTGTCCCGATTCAATTTATGTCGCGTCTGAAATTACTTGGAACGACCAGAGAAAAACGGCGAAAACCGACATTTTTCTCGGAGACTTATCCGAGAGATTATAATAATCAATACACGGGTTAACGAAGTCGGGTTAACCGTGCGCGAAGCTTTCGAGGGGCAGCGGAGTCACGAAACGCGTCCGCCGCGTTGCACGCCTCTCGGCAGATTCTGAAATAATCGAAACCGCCGGCGCGAATTCGCCGGCCATTTTTTTGCCGTGGCGCGCGTAGAATTTTACTTGGCGACTTTCGCAGCGGAGCAACGCATTGGGCGATAGCCACCGCGCACTAATCAGAGGCATTCCCCGGCCGACAAATGGCAATTTAACGCTGTCGACCGTCTCGGTCGATATTCAAGCGACCCTTTGACCGTCGACGTTAATGCACGGCCGGCCCTTTATTTCCGGCTGTCACCCCGGCCCGACGATACGCTCGACGTCGTTCGGTCCGGAGCGGTCGGACGTGGGTGCCCACCAACCGGTGCACGAGTCGCGCTCTATACATCGCTGAAAAGGACCACGCCTCCTAGCCAAAGGATTTAATTACGAATTAATTGTGATTCACAGGCGGCCGGCTAATTCTAGCGGCAGGTAATTGCGCTGCGCTAGATGCCTCTCCTCTCCACAGCTCCGCGCCTCGCCTCGCCACGCCTCGCGAACTGTACACCTGTCCCAGTCCTCTTTTCGCCCTTTGTAAACCGTGCCCGCCGCCCTTTTATCTCGCCAATCGACCCCGAGCCACGCGCTCGCAAAACTACCCCCGTCGAACTACGAGCTTTCGTGGGGGCTGCTTACCACCAAGACCGTCGAGATAGTCGCGGCGAGGTATACTTTGGATCGGGGATTACGCGACCAGACACACGCTGCTGTTCCACCCTCTTAGATCCGGATACGCGATCTGTTGTACATTTACCGCGACGGGGATAATTGCCGAATGCGCCGCCGTGCCGTCACTTCAAATTGGCCTGCGAAACTCGCAGATGGCGCTAGAAAGCTGGCCTCGGCGACAATTGCTCGCGCGATGCGTTTTTCTAACTCGCTTCGACATTCTAATCTTCTAGCTCTCCATTCGTGTCCTATTTTCGGTTTGTACTCGAGTCAATTCTAATTTATTCGTATACACTAATCCAGACTCTCAAGGAAGAGTGTGTTCGAGTAGATTTTAAACGAATCCCTTAAAGCGATAATCACAGTGGTGAAAATGGTGAAAAGTTAAAATTTCCGCGAAGCACGCGAGAAAGCGACAGAATATTTCCGAGCGTTCCAGAAATTCTTGAGGAAGATGACAGCCCGTAGACCAGCATGCGCTGCCAAACAGTTCAAAATGGTGTCCCAAGGGAATCGCACTCCGCTGAGCGAGACTGCTCGCTCCGTAATGAACCAAAACACTTCCAGCCAATTACACGCGAAGCGTTCCCGATATTTGAAACAGTTTCCTCCCCGGTGGCGAACTATCGAACATGCCGACAGACTGTCCGCCGCCGAAATCAGCCGACCTAACCTAGCGACCTATCCTGTTTCGAATATTAAGCCGTCGCCCCGTCGGTGTATATGTATCGCGGTGTGCTCCCATCGGCGGACGTTCGATCCGACCGAGTCTGGTGACTGTTACAGGGGAAAGGGGTTGCGGAAGAGTCTCACCCTCGGAATCGGTGTTTGCGAGTCACCCGGCCGTGAGCATATGCGTTTTTCGGCGTTCAATGCGTCGGTAACGAGCCTGTCGTTTGTGCTCTTCTTCTGGCCCGCCCCGCTTATTAAGCGGACATTCTGCGTTGAATGCCAATTTTTTCATCGATTTCTAGAAATACTTTTTCAACAGAGCCATTAACTCTTCGTTACTCCGGTCGAGTTACGACCCATTTCCGTAAATGTAAGTAGATGTGTTACGTAGATGTTCAAGGACACGTAGATTCAGCGAAGAAACTACAAAATTTTCGACACTCTCACCTCCCCTGCAAAATATATTTTTGGGTCCCCAGAAAAAAAGCAATTTATATTACACGAAGAAAGAAAACTTATATTACATATAAAAACAACTTATACAAAATAGTAACTGCAAAAATTTTTCACCCCTTTGATTACGGCTGGTTCCGCCCCTGCTTCTATTTAAAGGGAAATGCATATAAAAATTGACTTTTCGAAAGTTCAAAGTCATCGAGCACGTGAGAGAGAGAAAGGGAGAAAGCAGGAGAGAGAGTTCGCCGGAGCAATTGCGAAATAATGCGCGGGTGGTTCGAGCACATTGTCGGGACACTGGGCCGTCCAGGTGTCCCTAGACTCAGCCGGCCCCCGGGGACAATGAGGTCCGACGGATAACAGAATTTAATGAAGCGGGACCGCCACTTAGAAACGTCGCGTTTCGACGTGACAGTGTGTCCGATTCAAAGCGCCTCGTTACGAGGGGGCGATCCATGACGAGCCGACGGGGGTGGATTTGCTTCCCTCCGACAAAGAGGGACACACGCGCGAGGGGGTGATGGGCAGGGGGCTGTGTTTCGATAAGACGGTTTCCTGTGCAACGCACGACTGGACCGGACGCTTCGGAGTGTGTATACTAAACAGGAGAACGAGAAACTAGGCGCGTCGAATCGATCTGCTCACGGTATTTAGCTAGGCGACGCGCGCTCGTCTGATATTCGGACACACCTTCTGTGTAAACACGGGCACGAATTATTGGTCGCCTCGAGATGTTTATGCGTTTATGGCGGCCGCAGTGGTGTGCGCGACACTACAAAGTGTGACAAATGCTTTAGCTGGGTATTTATGCGGTGTTTACTGTCTTAGACGACGGTACGCTACTACGAGCTAGTAAGTTGTATCTTGCTAGGTAGTACGTTAGTGATTGTTCTTTGGTTTTTATGTTTGTCGAGTTAAAAAAAAAGATCTGTCTTTGAAACGAGCATTTTCTAATTTATCTTTAGAGCCCCTTTGTTTGTCAACGTGAGGCGAGATTGTGTTACAATCAACAGAATTTGTAGAGTGTCTTACCGGTAACGGACCAAGGATGAACAGTGGATCGAAGATACACCGTACAAAGTAAATTAGATTGGTAGTCGGATTTCAGAATAAATATGGGAACGTTAAGCCTTCTACCGAGTCCCCGAGCAACATTATCGCACGTATCGGTAATTTCCAATCTCGATCCTCCAATCCCCGACCTCAGCACACCGACAATCTCCGAAATCGCCGAGCGTATCGTCTTCCTCGGTAAAATCACCGCGGCCTATCGAAATGCCTCAACAGTTACGTCAATCGTTTCCCAACCGCCTCGATAACACCTCGGCGCTGCATGTTCTTATCTAATTTCTATATTTCGTGGACGCATGTCCCTCTTACCTGATCGCCGGCCCCGATTAGATCGTGGTAAATCGGCACGCGCGTGTCTCCGTGCGGTACCTGTCCGTCCGTGCGGGCCGTCAACGACAAGGGATTCCCAGCATGGCCACACGATTTATAGCACCGATAAAAGCTCCGATTCGCCGCGCAGAAACTATCCGGTCTCCCGACGATCTAGCGATCATCCATCAACCGCGAGGATCTTTGTCGTCGAACTTCTTCCCGCGGGCTGAACGACCGTTCAGCGGGCGCGCGAGCGAGATCGCCGAGATTTCCTTTTCGTTTAACTTCACCGCGATTCTTGAAACGGTCGGCACTGACACTGGCGAACAACAGTCACGAGAGACGGCTCTCGCGAGAGAGAAAGAGAGAGTCTCTCCACTCGGTTAACCCCAGGGACACCGAACCTTTTGTATCCCTTGGAGGAGCCACGGGACCGTGTGTACCGGTTCTCTACGAGCACAGACAGAGCACACAGAGTCGCCGAAGATTCTCTCGTAGTCTCGAGATAGTCCGGCGCCGGTGTCTCTTCGGCGTTTGCAACCGGTGCGACGTCCGCTCGGCTCTCTTCGGCGTTCCGAAGCGTTTTCCGCGCGTCGTCTCGCGTCAGCCGGGTTGCCGGGCTCGAAGGCGCGCGAGAAGTGCACGCTCCGCCCGGCGGCGCTCGCTTTTATCGACGCTCGCGAGCAACGCGCGTGATCGCGCGCGCGCAAGCGTGCTCTCTTAGCCCCGTCTCGCTCCCTCCAGCTGATCTCGCTGTTCGCTAGGTCCCACCTCTCTCCCTCTCGCGGTTGTTTCGCGCCGATTTTTCCCTGTGTCGAAGGGCTCCTCGTGTATCTACGCGCGCGCCTCCCCAGAACGCACACTTCGTGCCTACGACGACGCCGACGCCGGCGTCGACCACCGACGCGACGCGACGCGACGCGACGCCGATAAAGACGCGTCGCATCGGCCGTACGCGACTGCCCCTTTCGCGCGGATGCTTTTCTTTCATCGCCTCGCACCATCGCATCGATCCTACGCTACACGACTTCCGACCTTTCCCAAGTCGCCGAGAAACCCACCGAGAACTACCGATCCACCCTCGTCCTGATGGATGAAACACCAGTCGCGAGAGAAGAACAACATTTACAACCGGTACACCCTGGAGACCAGTCCACCCGCGTTGTTTCATTTCTTCTGTTTGAACTCGCTGCGGTCGCGGCTGGATGGATTGTTTTCTGTTTGCGATCGGGGGGAGGGGGCTCCACGGTTCTTTAAGGGTGGCTTTCCGATTCGCTGCTATCTGTTTTGATCATCCGTTTTGTTTTGCGCGAACCGTGAATGCATCTGGTTAGCTGGGATATTGCGTTAAGGGTGGTTTCTAGTTTGACGATGTTTTCCCTTGCTCAACGATATTTTTACTGTAAAAAATTCTGTGCGATTGTTGCACGACTATCCCGATTTCTGTCTATGTCAGTGGTACAGAGAGGAGTCCGCGTAAGGGTGGTTTAACGATTTACCAACGTTTTCTAAATTGCACATTTTTCATCATAAACCATTCTCTACAGTTGTTTGCTAAGAATATTGTTTACTTACGTGCCGATCGCCGAAAGTATAGCGTTCGATTGGTTTGCGGATGGTTTTCAGATTTCCCGGTTCCGTGAAGCTGTAAAACAGTAATTCTTATTTGCGACTGTCGGAGATCTGGAGTTTAATTTAGGGGTGGTTTTCTAATTTACTGAAATTTTTTACATTGCATTTTTTGTCACGTAACATTCGGTGTAAATGTAGAATATTGTTTTCAGGTCTGTGAGCGTCAGAAATTTCGAGTCGAGTTCATTTAGGGGTAGTTAATTAACAGCTGAAATTCTGCTGGTTCACCAAGCTCTCTCTCTCTCTCTCTCCCTCTGTTACGGAACATTCAACGTGACTGTAAAGTTAGAGTATTATTTTGTTGTCCGCCGAGTGCGACTGTCACAAACATTGAGTTGCATTCAGTCAGGGGTGACTAACTAATTAGCTGACGTTTCTCTCGTTGAAAAAGTCCTCCGTGTAAAACATTCAGCGTGACCGTCGGATGGCGGTATTATATTTTTTTATCTTTGAATGTCAGGCACAGGGTTGAATACGTTTAGCGGTAACTCGCCGACATTTTCCTGGATGAAAAATATTTTATTATGAAGCGCGTGCGGTGCGGTTCCAAGAAAGGATTACATTATTTTTTTATCTGCCAGTGACACAGGCGCAAGTGTACGTGTGAGTTCTTTGAGGTTTAACAATTTATGACCGTGGTTGAAAACAATCGTTTCGCATAAAACGCGTTGGAATAATTTTATTTTCACCGCGTTTATTTCGGTAAATTTCCGAGGAAAATATTTCCAGAACTTCGCGAATTGTAGGAGAAAAAATCTGAAATCTTAAAATAGTTCCGAATGCTGAGGACTAAACGATCTCCGGAAGTTCCACGAATAAAATTAGCTGTCGACTACAGAAACAATTGAACAGCTCCGTGCGGCGCGTTCTGTCTGAAGGATTGAGTTATCCCTGTGGAATCGCGGTTTCTCCAGCATCCAGGTTCATCGCTCGAGCCTTCATTTCCACCCACGACTATACCAGCTCCCGATTTCGGTAGCGAGTGACCTGTCGGCACGAGCAAAGTGGTACCGGCGCGTAAGAAGATGCCGACGACGGAAAGCAGCCGCGGCTACGACAGAAGCGTACCCGCTGAACAAATGTTTGCGATTGCTCGATTAAAACCGGCGAGGCGTGTTTGCGGGGCATATTAAACTGACGAAAGAAGCCCCGTGCCGCTTACGTCGGGGCAATTAAAAAGATTCAAGCGTGGCGCCGATCGAATCGCCGGCTTAAAGCCACGGGCTTGATCCGATACAGTAGAACCTCATTTAAACGAACCAATTAATAGAGGAGACCGGGACTAACAGATTGGATAACAGATTTTTCAGTTTTTCATTTCTGCAATTTTCGGTGATTTCAAATAGCAGCTTGCAAGATAACTGGCTCAAGAAATGCAATAAAATGTTGATCTAACATACTTTGGCACTATCACCGACAGAGAAGTATTAATATTCTTACTGTTTAGATTTCGTATGACGAGCATCCATTTTTTACGAAATAAACTTACGAATTTTATTTTACGGTGTCATAATTTTTTCATCGCGCGTTCACGAATCCGCGAAATAAGCCAACGGCCATCGAGCGTCACTTCCCAGTCGATTCCGCCATTCCGGGCCTCTGTTGCCGTTGGTCGAAAAATTTACGGTTCGTTTTTCGAGCAATAATCGCGCGGGCCACGTGACGCTGCAGCGCCGCTGCGAATTATCCCTTAACCCTTGATGAATTGATATTGGCTCGAGTGTTTTGCCGCGCTTTTTTTTTTCTCCCGGTCGTGTCGCCGATGAATATGCAATTGATTACACGGCCGATCGGAGGGCCCGCGCGTTCCGCGTTTCAATGGCCGCGATTAATTCCGATTCCGCGGAGTATCGCGAGGCCCGGCCCGCCGTGTGTTCGATTTAACATATTTGATCGATACCGGCCGCCCGCTCGATTATTCACCGGCACAACAGCCGTGGAATTATCATCCCGTTACCGTCGCGAATTTAATTGGTCCCCGGGCTACCGGATACCGCTCCGCCCCTCGCCTCCCTCGAAAACCGGCGGGGATGAACAAAAAAACGTACACACACGCGTGCTTATACACATTTTACGTTTAGTCCAGGTGTGAACGAGCTGTTTGCCGCTGCAGAGAGCAGCCGAAAGAATTTATGCGCTGTTTGCACGCTGCCGGCTACGATTTCGGTGTCGTGTCGCGGCGGAATATTGTACGCGTTCTTGATTGCGCCGCTCGTGCTGTACAAGTCATGCTGCAATAATGTCTTTCAGTGATTCGTGCTGCTCGTAGATCACTCGATAACTCACCGATGCCTTTCTAATATGTTTCTGCCTGCCGCGATCGCAATGCCGAGATCGTATTGCTGTGAGTTATTTGTTAATCGTGTTCGATCAAGTGGAATTAAAGATTCGGTCCTCGAGTATTGTTGGTCGTGTAGCTATTGGAAAGTTCGATTTGGTAAAATTGTACATGACCGACTGCGTGGACGTGTCGACATTCGTCCCCGAACGGTTGAATCTTACGGGTGTTCTCGATGATCTTAACGAGTAAAAATCACGATAAAATCAGAATGTCGACGAGCTGCAACAGCAGCATAAACGCTGTAAATTCTCTCCGCGCAGAACGAACCGATAAAGCGTTCGAGAAAGTGCAGCGAGAAACTCGGATTTCACTATTTAATTTGCATGGACGGATAAAAAGGCGCGTCCGTCGACCAACAATATTTTCCGATCGGCGGCGGCGGCGGTTAATAGCGTAATGTTTTCGATTCTTGGCTAGTGTTAATAACCACTTTTGGTCGAAACGACAGCTTAATTGCTGTCCGGTGGATGCGTGTACAGGTAAAAAAAAAACAAAAAGTAAAAAGAAGGTCTGCTTCGAGACAGCAGCAGACTGGACTTTCTCAGTACCGCGATATAGATTGAATATCGTACGCGCTCTTAATCGCGTGCTCGGACAAGTCCCGGGCGCACGTCACGCGAGGTCCCGGGCTCGATTGTACGCGTCGTGGGCTTAATCCCGCGAGATCTCGTCCTGTCTTGTAACACTGATTGACCAGACGTCCTCGCAAAAACGAGTCGGATGTAATTAAGATATTAATAACTCGTCGAGAGGCGGGCCCGCTGCCATAACCGAGCTCTCGGACCGGACGATCTCGACCGTGCGCGTTGATCGGATCTACGTCGCTTGACCTTGAATCGGGAGCCAGCATTTTGAGTAGATCGGATCGTCGCGTGTCCGTCGATCGTCGTCGCGGAAATTCGAAAAACTGCTTCTGCTCGCATCGGAACCTCGAGACTGTTTCCTGGCTTGTTCCTCGTCAGAGTAATTTTGTGGTACAACACTAGAATTTGTCAGATGATTCAAAATGACTGGTTTCAGATTTTTTAATGTAAAGTTCATGGCAATTATAAGTACGCTACTACGAAAAACGCATGAAACGTAAATCGTCCGAAATCCGAATAAATCCGATCCAGTTGTTATTATAGCGGAATGCACCGTATCAATCGCGTTTCGCGCCCGATAATTCCAGTATCAATTCGCATGAAATTTCACGGGCCATTGGAGTTTACTGTCGCGGCCTTTTCGAATTGTGTGCATTGACACCTTTCGTGTAGGCTGAAAACGCCGGTTTCCGGCGAGACCGTTTAAATGTCGACGGCAACGTGTTATTACGGCGAAGTATGTAGCGGCTGCTGCGTGCTACACAGTTTTATTTTTCCGAAATCGTTGCCAACAGTGTAACAGGTGAGGTGTAAAGAAACTGTTGATCGTGGTGAATTCATGCGAGAAGGGCGCGTTGCGAAACCGTCATTTCGTAATGTACCATTACCGCGTGGTACGGAGTAATTTTCTTTTTACCCTTAAGTGGGTTATTGCAGCCTCCGTGGCCCTACCGATGTTTATGGTAATAAGTGTTCGATACGTATTGATGTGTCTATTTAAAATTTCAGGGATGCCTCCGTGGTGCTACGTCCGATGTTGCAGGAATTACTCGGTTTTCGATGTTCACTCGGAAAATTCATCGGAGAGGATTTTCGGAGGTATCTGAACAGCAGGGCAAAGTTCGACAAGTTCTCCGAAGGGCATTAACGGGCTGGGTAATTTTTCAATTCGACTGCAGTTGCGCATATTTCAGCGCGATAACGCGGTGAGCATTCGGCGGTAGCATTCCTTTCAGCGACAGGCATCATCGCGTCCGGGCGGTCCGCTGAAACTTAGGGCCCGGTATCTGCTTAGACGCGGGAGTGTAGCGGAGCGTCTACTATATTACCGCGACTAATGGTAATGACGCTCGTAATTCTCGGCGATAGTGGCGGAGAGCAGGGGTCGAAGGGAAACGTGTCTGTGGCCCGATACCAAATGAGTTATACCTTCGGTGCAGGTACTTAGCCCCCGATGTTCGGTATCGGCGCGACGCCGAGGAGCGCAGTGAATCACGCGAGGGGGTGGCTCGGGCGAGAATCGAAACGAAAAGAATGAAGGGGCCGCGCGCGGCCGGTGAAGGAAGGGCGCACACGCGCTCGTTCGCGGAACGATCGCACGTTTATTTATGCGGGCTCATCGGGCATTCCTACGACGACGCGATTAAACGGCTGTAAATGCTTCCTCGCGGCCCCGCCTACCCTTGGCTCTCTCGCGTGCTGTATCAAGCGTGTTCCTGTTTGGTCGCGTGAGCGCCGGAAGAGAAACGCCGCGCCGGATTCGCGAACCACCCGCGCAATGCGACCCCGACTGCACGCCGTTCACAGAGATAGCTGGACTGTAGTTTTATGGTTTTCGATAAATTCGAGGCGACTACAAAAGAATTGATACGTTACTTCGTAAGCGTGGTCCGCGTTTGTTGGACTCGGGGATACGATTACAGTGGTGGACGGTTAAATTCGCATCGGCCTCGATCAGTACTTCTCGCAGAACACAGTCATCAGCATCGAAACGACTTTGGATCTCCGCGATCGCTCATCGTCAAGCGCGCAACGAGCGCGCACTCCGCCGCTCTCCTAAATAATTACAGAAACGGGCGCGTCTCCCGCACGGTAAAAAGTAGCAGACTTCCCGTCTCGGCCGGTTAAGAGCCGAAGACGGAGTACGGTGGTCATCAAGTGGGACCGCAAGAGGCGGCCATAAATAACGCGACTGAATAATAACCCTTGGACCGAAGTGCTCGATCGAACAAGCCCGGTGATTCACGATCGGTTGTCCATCGTCGGGCAACGTCGATCCGAACGATCGCGGTGTTAACCGGCGATGGCTTCGAGCCACGGAATCCTCGAATAGAAGAAAGATAGAGGGATGATCCCGCCCCGCTACACATTTCACCGTCGTACGATGCATTATTCATGCGGTCGTTTCAATTTTGCGGATAATCGTCGGTCACTATTTCACCGGGCGGAGTAACGAGCTTTCAAAAACAAGATCCACCGGTGTTCCCCTTGCCCCCTTGACAACGGGCCGGTTCCTCCCGCATCGGCGAAGGTTATTAATTTCATGCGCAGATTTTTGCGACAATACCGGTCGGGACCGGCGCTAGTCCGCAAAGTCGATACAAGCATCCCCGGTTCCCGGACAATGGTCACGTACGATTTCAATGCCGATTCACGAGCTATTCATCAGGACGGTTCGCGCGCGCGGCTTATCTCCCGCTTCCTTTTCTACCGGCGCGCCGCGGCAACCCCTCCGCTCGCGTTGCACCGGCGCGCGGCGGTGACGGTTGCACAGTGCATAGCACTCCGGGCCGAAGAACTTAACGACGGTTTGCTACACGATTCTCTCATATTGATGACCCAGGGACTTTTCATTGCGTAGTACGTGTTCACCGAAACTTGGCAAACCGACGAATTTTAGTAAAAAGGTAACCAAGTCGAAAATTTCCAACTGGACATTTTAAAATCTGGAATTTCAAAGTACTGTTGATTATTTGAACAACATAAATGTCTATCTAGCTCTCGAGTTTTGTAATGAGCGCAGACAATTTTTATTTCGCGTAAAATTACGTAGTCCATTAATCAAATCCGCATGTCGTTGAATATTTAGAAAATTCCTGAACAGTGTTTGTCGTTATGAATGCGTAGCTGCAGGAGGTGGCCCTTTGACGGTGAAATTAGGCGTGGAATGATTCGCAATTGAAATTCGTATTCTGTAACGAATTTAATTGGGCGATATTGGTATAGGAATACCGTCAAAGCGAACAAATGTTCTATAAAACTTCTAGTTCTCTCTCGCAAATTGGTTAGATTTATGAAAAATAACGATTGTAAAAATTCCCGAGCTGATCGTATCGTAGGAACATTTTTGGGATAGAACACGGGGTGGCCGATTCGCTGTGGAACTGCCTCCCTCTTGTGAAGTAGGGAGGAAAGGGGTGGACGGTCGCCCTGCGGGTTAAAAAGTATCCAAGCATCACTTTCCGGCGAGTAGATATCTCGGTGAGGAGACAATTTCCCGTGTTTTTCGTCATGTTTCAAGTTCACCGCATAAAAGGATCAAGAGTCAATAGTAGATTAATTATTAGAGGCGGCGCGGGCGGCCTCTTACTTTGTGGCATAATACACGGGTCAAACGAGAGCTCGTAAAACCAACGAACCTTTTCCACCGGCAGGCAACCTTTTCTCCGCGGGGCCGTGGCTGTTGGTGCCGTCGTGCGCACACATACGAGCGGTCCTTCTGGCTAGATGCATCATGTGGAGCATCTTGTTCTTCATCTCGGTGACGGTGCTCGTCCACCCTCCAGCCTTTTTCCTCTTTCTTTACCGTTCCCGCGTTCCGGCACGAGAGGCTCGCCCTTTTCCATCCGTATAGAACGCCGCGGCAACTTTACGCGTCTCTCTTGGTGTCCCTCCTTCGCATTTTCTCCACCCCCCTTCGTAGAGTCCCTCTCTCCCCCTCTTTCTCCCTCTCTCTTTCTTTTTCACTCGACTTTTTTTTTCGAAGCTCGAAGAAGAAAAAAAGGAAGACCAAGAAGAGTACCGCCGAGGTAATCAAAGGGGTAGGTGTATATTCGTGGGTACTTTACCCCCCGCTCCCGCCCTCGAAACGCCCCGGTGGCTCTCGAGGTACACGAGGAACACGCGGGAGCGTTGCCGAACAATCGTTTCGGGGGCTTTGAAGTTTCCTCGGCTACACGCCCCCGCCTGGCCCCCTCGCCCCGTTCGTTCCATCAGCCACGTACTCGCGTAGGGCGTTAGGGGACCGAACGCGTACGTGTGTATATGGTGTGGGGCACGCCGATGACACACACACACGCACAAGCGCGCGCGGGTGGCGGGGAGGGTGTGGAACGATCGAGGGGGAGGGAAATAGGTCCTGACTCTCCACCCACGTACAACGATAATGTCGTCGAACGTTCGCTCTCTTTCGGCGGGTAACGAGAAAGAGAGACCCGACCCGCAAACGGATAACAAGTGGGGCACCCTGCTAGAGAGAGAGAGAAAGAGAGAGAGAGAGAGAGTGGTGGGCGCGGGGTGGATGGGGAGGGGGAAGCAGGATGAATGCTTAAGGGGCTAATTACAGTATTTTTCCCTCGGAGTTTCGCACGATGGTCATCGTGTTTGGATGGTACCTGCTTTGATTTATCCCTTCACGGTGTCTTTACGAGAGCGCGGAGCTCGCCCGGTGGGCTTTGTGACGCGTCACGATCGGCGCACTCGGCTCCGGCTCGCTGTCTTCTGTGTCGCGGGGGCTAATCAACCAAAAAGAAGCTCTTCTTCCTCCTTTTGTCTTTGTCGCTCTTTTTGGCTCTGCCACTCTCTCTCTCTCTCTCGCACGGCAGCCTCTCCGTTTTCGTTCGCCGTTCCTGTCCCTTTTCCTACTCACCCCCTAGACGACAACCTACAACCGCCCACCCCTTCCCCTTTCCCGGCTCCGCGTTTCTTTCGCGGCCGTGCCTTTCGCGAGAAGCCTTTGCTTCCGATGCCGCGTATGCAGAAAACATCGCGGAAGTGCCCACTCATTGTCCCGGAGTGGCAGTCGAGTGCAGCTTTGCCGACGACGGGGTAATTAGTTCGTATTATACTTTGTGACATCGCCGGGGTCGGCCAATGAAGCCGAAGAGGATCCTCCCTTCCGCTTTCTCTCTCTCTCTTTCTCTCTCACTCTTTCTCTATCGCGCGCGCTTTCGCCTCCTACCGCGGCTCGTTCTCCTCTTCGAATCCAATTACGATTTCGGTCCCCGAGCCTCCTCTTCCTGCATTGGACGATGGACGTTCCGCGTGCCTGCATGGATGAGACCTCCTCTCTCTCTCTCTGTCTCTCTATCCGTGTATCCTCTGTTCCACCCGGTGCCCTCCGCCCCCCGCCCCTTAACAGCTCTTCTCTCTCACGATCTATATTTTAGCGAAGCGGAGAGTGGAGGTTGGAGAGGCAAGAAGGACGATCCAACGCGCTAGGTTGACCGAACCGAAGCCTCTTTGTAAACGAAAGATCGTCGAGCACGCCGGGGCACAACGTGCGCGCACTCGAGCATAAAGAGCTGCCCCCGGGGCTACAAACATCCTCGACGTGGCTTCACAAGCCCGGCTCCTATATCTTTTTGCGGCCGTTCAACGGGCGTATACTATACTTTGTAACGAAATTCATCGAGCATCGAACGCCCGACGACGAGAGCTTGGCCCGCGCGTTGCTCGTTGCAACCGGGGGATGACGACGGCCCATATCGTGCCCCGCGCCTATCTTTGTCGCCTCTCTCCCTCTCTCTTTCTCTCTCTCTCTCTATTGGCTCTAGCCTGTGAAAGTAACCTCTCGTTAGCGAGGAATCGGGTCGGACACACGGCGGAACGCCTGTTCAAAGACATCGCGCGCGCGGCATAATTTTCCGTCAGAGAGAGCACACTCTCGCTTCGTTGGCCCCGGATTCGAAAATTTCCCGAGGGCCACACTTCTGTTCTCTTCCGTCCGCTCTGTTTGCCGTTGCGAGAGCGTCGCCTCGCCTCGTGGAACGAGTCACCGGGTCGTCGTCGTCATCGTCGATGCGATGGAACATCGCGAGAACCTGCAGAAACGCGGAGAGCTGAAGAAACGCCGCGAGAACGGAATAAAAAATAAAAGAGAACTCGGACGGGCGACGATCGAAGCGAATCGGGAACGAAGGAACGCGACGTCTAAGAAATCCGGGGAAGAAGTGTATTCTCTTCGTGTATTCCCTTGTTCGCTCGCCTGTCAAGACCCGCGTCGCCCGCTTTTTGCGTTTCTTCGTTTTTGCTTTTTCCCCTTTTTTTTTTGGAGTGAGCGCATCTCGCGACGCACCCCCGCGTTATGAGCCATCCAGCTGAAAATGGCGTCTCACGGTCGCGCGTGAGAAATATTGTCGGACGAGATAGACGCGGAAAGTCGTGGGTCGAAGGGCGGGCATGAATCTCGGCGTCTGGCGTGCTTTTTGTACGTCGATGGGAAATGTAATACGAACGGAGAAGTCGGTGATGGCTAAAAATAGGGCTCGGTCGACCCTGGCTTCTTGAGAAATTAATTGGTAACGAAGTGGTCGAGATGTTGCTAGTATTTTCGAAGTCTGACCCCGCTGTGTGTACAGGTTATCGCGGACTTGAATCTAATGGTAATTGCAATTTTCTTGTACGTATCGATTCCGAACTGTAAATTGCGAATTCGTGTTGTTGGGAACGACGCGTATCAGGAGCAAGCTGGTAAGAAAAGGTGGTGGTGCGAAATTCTATGGACGCGGGGAGCGCTAAGCAAGTTTGCCGGGCGCGGCGGAAAAGGACGCGTTGCTCCTTTGAAACGGATCCATTTGTAAATTTGTGAGCAAAGGGTAGTCGCGTTCAATTTTCGTCCGACCTGTTAATTTGGTCGGAGCGACCTCGACAGCTGCCGCGGCCGGCACAGACGATTTTACGGGGATTCAGGATGCTCTTCTTCCCCATTTGCACACGCCGCGCTACATCTGTTTCGCGTACCTCTAATACGCGAACTTAACCTACGGCTCGTCTACGTATCCAATTGCGAGCGAATGTGAAAATTGCTGAAGCAGCATCTGGAGCATTGGTTACTCTCTCTCTCTTACTCTTTCTCTTTCTCTCTCTCTCTTTCACTTGTAGACCGACTCACTTGGTTTACGGAGCTCGCCGCACCGCGGTAAATGAGCTCGCGAGCCTACGCAGCAGAAACTAACCAACATTTTCACCGGTCGTCCTCTCCCCGGCTCTCTTGAAACAATCGCGTGTGCACCTGAAGGGTCGTGTAAATTCCAATAGTCTGCAAGTCCGTCGTGCCGTGCGTCGACGCGACGGTTCGTGCCTCGTCGAAGTTACACGGTGACGCGAAGTCGCGACGGGAGGGAAACGTGAAAAAAAATTGTCGGCGTTTGTTTGGTTACTCGAATTGATTCCTCGATCGCTCGTACACACTCTCTCTCTCTCTCTCTCTCTCTTTTCGTGATTTTTGTTTTATTTTCTCTCCCGGTCCAAACTCGACGGGGCAGACATCTGCGCGACTGAATAAATCATTCGAGCGATCGAGTATTCGTTTGCGAGTCTCCGTCAGCGAGAGCGCGCCCCCGTCCGATTTCCTACGACCGAAATTTCAAACAAATTTCCGCGGTACCGACGGACGTCCGCGCGCTGGCGCGGCCCGCGGAAAAAGTTGCGTCGTTAAAAGTAAATTCGGCGCCGTTCTATTCCGGAATTAATGAAAACACCGTGGCCGGCCTGCCTGGCTGCCTAGCAGTTCTTGAAACACCGGTCCCGGGCACACTTGAATTTTCAGCCGCGTTCTCCGGGCTCAAAGCAAACGCCATCACAAACAGTTCTCGAGTTGTTACCGCGAAGAGGGTATTTATTACGCCGGGGCCACAATGCGCGCGGCAATAGATTAGCTTATTCGGCAAATTGTTAAGGGTAATTACACACCGGTACTTCCGTCGGAAATTAGCGGAAAAGGAGGATTGTGTGTGGCGCGTACCAATATTTGCCGTCCAACAATCGTATATCTCCGGTTTCCGATTATCATTTATTATGCACATGCATTAAATGTATGAAATCAAACCCGGATTGCCAACTTGGCTGCGCTCATTTGTTTTAGCCCGATGCTAGGATCTCGTGTGGCCCAATAGTGAATCCAAAGAATACTTATCCAGAAATGGAAAAAAGGAATCGATCGGAGAACGTGATTATTTCCTGCATGGTGAGTCAAAATCGATGGTGTTAATTATTTAAAATTTTCGTCAATAGCCAGCAGGGACGCGCTGAGTGTTCACGCCGGCTGTGCAGAAACGCGATCAGGCCTCTAAGACGGTAGTAATTGGAGAGCAAATTTGAACGTCTAAATGTAATCCTGGCTCGTTAGCATATTTAATAAGACGTTCTGAAGTTTGCACAAACAATTCACGGACACCCGGTACGTATCCAAGAATGGAGACGCGTTGCATTCGCAACAGCAGCGAGCGTCGAGTGGCGTTCCGTTTATCCATCGTCGCTCTTCCCGCGGATGCATTAAATTTCCACACTGATACGCGTCTCGGTGGAAGCAATGCCGGTGGCAGGACGTGACGACACGGGAACGCGCGTTGTCGTCGTCGTCGTTGTCGACGACCACGACCACGACGACGTCGACGACGACGACGAAGAAGACGATGGCGGCGGTGCTTTGAGGGCGCGGAGTGCCGCACTCGACGTGTCATACGGCGCCCTCTAACACTGGCGTAGTGCTCTCTCGAATTATTTTGACCGTACTTTGTCGGGTTCGATCCCCAAAGACACTCTCGCCCCTTGATCCAACGATCGATCAACCCCTCGAGAACAAAGCCGCGAGCGGAACGAGCGCACCTATTATTTCTTCCGTGTGCATTCCGATTCAGAAGTTCGAGGAGCCGCCGGTATCTTTCCGGGGTCGCGTGCATAAAAATTACTAGATACTTCCGGGTACACGTAAAAGTAAATACTAGATTTCTCGTACTTGATCGTTTACTAGTAGAGAATACTGGCAAGTCTGAATTATTTGTTTATTTGCTCTGTGTTAATGGAAAAACCTTCAGACTTCGCTCGGACGCGCGACGGTCCGGTCGTCATATTTCGACGCGCAGCGATCAGCAAAGCCATAAAACTTTAGGTTACACCCTCGCGAGGAAACTGACAGAGTCCAGTTTCTTTTTGATCCCGCCTCGTATAAATCGACCTAAGCCCGCGTGTTTCCATTATCTCGAAGGGAAGCGAGAAGGGAGGAAGGGTCGAGGGACGTAAGTGGAAGAAGGAGGAAGTCATCGGGAGCTACGCCAATGGGAACCTAGCCGGCAATAGCGCGAGTCGGCGCCGACGACGAGGACGGGGATGGTTTGAACCCCCCTACTTTTCTGTTCGGCCTCCCTCTTTTTCGTTCCTTAGCTGCTGCCACCCTTGGCTGCTGCCCCCGGTGAGCCCGGCGCAGGGCAGAGTCGTACTACTTTGATCGCCACTCAAACATTTTTGCTACCCCCGGCCCCCGCTCTAACTTCTGCTGTTGCGGGGCCGAACCCGCCGCCGGTTACGGGGAACGGGGCTGCAGCGCGCTGCTTGCCACCAACTAATTACAGTGTGGATCAAAGAATTCATCGACGCGGCCGTCGAGCCTCGACACGACCACGCCACTGTTTTCGAGCGTGTGCGAGCGTGCACCGGCATCGTGCGTGCGCCGATGCTGGAGGAAAAGAATGGCGCAAGAAGGGCGCGAAAGGGTGAGAGCCTGCCCGAGAGAGCCGGTGGACCCTTGCGCTCTCTCTCTCTCTCTCTCTCTCTCTCTGTACGCACACCGCGCCGACGAGCGACGTTACCACTCGCAAATATTCCTGGACACGTTGCTTTTTCCCCTGCGACCAATGCTTCTCTTCGACGATTTATTTTCGATCACTTTCCACGATTATTCGCGTTTCACGAAAACATTCTCGGATTCTGTGGAATAGTTTCCGGTTCAATTGCACCGTTCCGCGAATATCAAATTGGTTACAGCAGCTATACATACGTTTAAATAATTTCGCCGAAGAACAACTTCGAAGTTGGCCGAGTCGGCGCTATCACAAAAACTTCCACGGATTCTCGACTTTCGCATACTTGTTGGCACTCGAAAGTTTCAAGCAGTTTCTTCGTGGACGACCGGTGCGACGACTTAGAAGTTGCTCGAGTGTTTATACCGACCGAGAATTAAAGAATTCTCGTTGCCCCGGTATTTCGGGATGGAATGTTAAGATATAAGTGGGAGTGCGTGGTGATCGGACTAAAATTGGTCGTAGACGTGTCCAATATCGCTAGTCAGAGTGGGAAATCCGTTTCGAGAAGTCGGAGATGAAGGGACGAGTACGCAGTATTAAATTGTTTACAGTAGGTGGCAATAATTTTTCCAAAAGTCAACCCCGAAATTCGCCAAGTCGGTGAGTCTCAAGTTTGGGTATCGGCGAGTGATATGTTGGTTCTCGAAAGTTTCGGGTAGTTTCTTCGTGGACGAGTTGCTCGAGCGTTAGGGATCGAAAATTAAAGAATCTGCCCGACGGTTGGAGGCGGAAGAGTCTCATTGAGAGGGTCTTTTTTCGGTGGAATATTAAGATATTCGCGTGGGAATACGTGGTAACCGGACTAGAATCGTGGGAGACATGTTCAATAAACGCGCGGCGCGCCGGTCCGGGTAGGAAATCCGTTTCAAGAAGTCAGGGATGAAGGAAGAAGGGCGGTGCGCGCAAGTAGGTGTATGCACGCGCGTGTACACCAGCGATTTTATGCTCGCCAACCCTCTTTCCGCGCGGCGTAAACCCTCAGACACGAGGAGGGAAGGGCGGGATGGGATTGCACTTTCAGACGTGAATTTTCACGAAGCGAATAAAGCGTGTTAAAGCCCGTGTTTTCGTGACGCTTGCTTGCCGCCACGCTCAAGTAATATCTTAATCCTCTTACACGAGAGAATGGTAACCCAAACTCGGAACCGGCCGGCGCGGTGCGGCGGCGGCTCGGAAAAATGGGGCGGAAGGACGAGTTAAGCCCCCTCTCCCCCAACCCTCGGCTGGGATCCGCGATCTCAGGATCCACGCGCGAACGCCGGCGCGCAATCTCCTTGCGATCTAGTAGTCGGCCGTGAGCTGCTTTCGCGAAACATTATCTCGTTTGCTTTTCATTTGTCCGAAGACTTGCCGTCCGCGCGAATTGCCCGAACGTTTATGCCCGCTAATCCAAATGTTAGCTTTTTCTGAAACTAATCCCGAAAGTAATCCCTCTCGCCCGCGATTTATGCTTCTTTTTCGTTCTTCCTCCCTCCCCTATGCAGCGTTGTTTCTCGCGCGTGCAGAGCCGGATAATTCCCGAATCGATAACTCCGCGATTTCTATATATACATCCTTTAACCAATCATCCAGGATACGCTAACCTCACGGACGAGTCTATTATCAGCATCGCGATGATACGCTCCTGCACTCTGCAATTTTCCCGACGAGCACTTCAACCGTCTTTCCAGCTGCTTGGCTACGATCTGTATACGTATGTGTAGCTTGTTTCTGTACCAAGGCGAAGTTACCGAATCGATCCAGACTTTCCGAGACTCAATAATTATATAGCTTGAACGAGCTTATTCAATTAAGTTATCAAAGTCATTAGAGGTAGAAGGAAATTTCTACTTGGCCAAATGTTTCTTGGAATCGACACGGACAATATTGTTTGCTACCAGTGAATTCCAGTTTTCTTCTTTCTTTTTTTTTATCCGAGTCATTGATAAATCGATTTGCGCACGCGAGGCGCGAGCCGAACATTAGCGCTCGCAGCACGCGGCTTAAAAAATGTTCATTACCGAAGCCGGGAGTTTCATTCACGGTTAAACGTAGCGGAACAGCGCACGAAGATCAAACACCGCGGCGGTGTTATCAAGGCCCTCCGTGGAAGTAATCAGCAGCCAAGTTTCCCCGCAGAAGAACCGCAGGATTAACACATAAAGAATGGAGTAGCTGGGCTCTCTAACATTGATCAAAAAATGTAATCGAGTTCAATATTGAACTTTCCGGCAAGCCGCGGGAACTCGGCCCGCAAGAACCCGGAGTAATAACTCGCGGCATCGCAATCAAACTTCGTAATTCGGCCGCATCAAGGATTCATAATTAGAGTGTTCCGCGGCCTGGCGATTCGGGACCACGAACAACGGGGCGAGTTCGATCATCTTCGGATAAAACCGGAGGCCGTCGCGTCCGATTGAACACGTTAAGTCTCTATTCTTTAAAGACGCCGTTTCAAATGTACTAATAAGATGTTTGTGTGTTTGAAAATAAATCGCTCATTCTCAACTGATAAATCTTTATTACATAAAAATTTCTCGCAAAGAAAGTTCAAGTATTCAATGGAAAAATACCGGATTCCCGAAAGATTACGACAATGATTTTCAAACTTTGTCAATCTAAGGAACTCTTATGAGTATTAAATTATTTCGCGGAACCCGGGATCATAGACAATAGAATAATTACAGATAGTACAACTAAAGAAAAACATTTTAATATTCTTTTATCATATTATAATAAAAGTTAAAAAAGTATTATTTTGAATATTTTAACTCAGGGTTCCGTGGAACACAATTTGATTAACAGTAGTTTAAGAGATCAAGTACATTTCGTTCAACTCCTCAAGTTTGCAGAAAAATCCGCAGTCTAATTGATAATGTATAATCAACGGTGGGGCGAATGTCGTCCAGCATTTTGCGATTCTGGCCGGGCGTGCACCGGTTGCAACGTTGCCAGCGCGAATCAGCATGACAAAGGAGCCGAGGAAGGAGCTGCAAGCAAGCACACGCGGGGTCCTCGGGTGTACGTTGCAGTTCGGGGGCAAAAAGGGTGTGTGGCCAGCGAAATCTGTCACCCGGATGTCAATCAATATTTCGAGGGGTTCCCGACCGCCCTCTAACCCCCTTTTCTGGCTTTCCCTTGTTCGGAACCCTCCCCGTGCCGTGTGTTTCGCCGCGGCATCGGCG
Organism: Lasioglossum leucozonium; assembly: GCA_028454225.1. Lineage (NCBI taxonomy): Eukaryota > Metazoa > Arthropoda > Insecta > Hymenoptera > Halictidae > Lasioglossum > Lasioglossum leucozonium. The sequence goes on along the minus strand of CM052205.1, from coordinate 5,369,363 downwards.
GCGGCACAGCGCAGCGCAGCGTCGAGTCGAGTCGCGCGGATCAACGGACCGAATCGTTCGTTTCGCAAGCCCCCTCGCGGTGATTAATTTCCACTAGGAAATTAATCAGACGGAAAGAATTTGTCGTGCGTGGACGGACCGCGCAATGATCCGACGCCCGGCAGATGGGAAGACACCGCCGGATTAAAGCGTATGACGCCCGGGCCTCCTTAATTTACGACACCCACGGCCGCCATTACCGAACGTTTCATAAATCACCGCCGGACACGCTGCGCTCCCGTATCGAGTTCACGGTAGTTCATTTGTTTGTTACGATTGCAGCTTGAACCCTGTGGCGCGGCATCGCGCCGGTACACTATAATTCATCGTCAAACCGACTTCCTGGCTACCGTTCGGCCCGAGTTCGGCCCGAATTCTGGAACATCTCGGTTTTCACGGTCTCCTACGATTTTTGTAAAACAGTGCGACGACCGAGCACGACAATAGAACGCGTTTCTGATTTCTCGGTGGCATCCAGTGGCACGGTGGGCTCATTAGAAGGTTCGATAATCGATCCAGAGCGGCTGCACCGGGCCGTCTCAATTTGTCTGAGCGAGAGATCGATTTCCCGTGGACCGGAGCTCCCCGGTAGCACCGGAGCGATCATCTTCTCGTAAACGTCCGGCAGCTCCTCACCCCTGGCAGCGTCGAAAGCCTCTTTAAACGATCGACCAGCGGTCGCCGATCGATCACCGGGTTCCGAACACTTTCGAGAGCGTGCACGGAATAATTACGACACAGATGTTCCGGGCGTTTCGTGCGGAAGGAGAGAGGATGGTTGGCAGAAAAGGGGGTCGACAGGGGCCAGAGCCTAGCAGTCGGTAATTCTCAAATTATATACATAGAGGAACCCTATGCTCCGGAGTCTATGTTGTCCCAGTCATCCTAGCTCAGCCGCGACGTCGTCATAACCGTTAACGTTATCTGTGCCGCAGAATATTGCGAGAGAGGGTGGATTCTAGGGGGATGAACGGACGGATAGAACATTGCGGAGGGGGCGAGGGACGAGCGGGGGAGGGGGCACACCGCCAACCCCCTCGTGCGTGTCCCTCAAAATAGAGTTACAAACTGTAACTACGTTTCGGTGCATTAATGCCGCGTAGGAGCGTGGGTCGGCGCCGGTGCCGTCGTCGGAATTCGTGCGGTGCGCTCCACCGAATCGATCGCGGTTACAACGCCGTTTTCAGGGGGATGAAACTCGTGCCGGGAGGGCCCTCGCTCCGCTAGATCGTCGCTACGTCGGCCACTTTACGTTTAAAATCTCCATCGCGACCCGATCCCGCTTGCATCGTTTTCTTATCTCCGGACGCGCACCAGGGGTGGCGCGGTGGCTCCATCGCAGTCGGCATTCGAAGATAGGCGAGGAATGTGCAGCAACATTCTTTGCCAGCAGGTGATTTTTTTTCGAGAAGATCGCAGTTTATTTAACAAAATTAAACAGCTGGCAAGGGTGACGATTTTCTCGAGTTCTTGCTTGTTTCTGTCCTCGTGAAATATGTTGGGCAGTATTTGTGACTTGCTAATATTTATGAACATGTTAACAGCGTCGAGGTGATTTTTAAAAGTTCTTTTCGTGCGAATCTTTTTCAACGTCTAAGCAAAACGTGCTGAGTTTTGCTTGTTTTTTGACGATCACTTCAGCGACTTTCTCGATGATATCTTTAGATTGGCATATAAATGAAGACCGTTGGAGTAGCGGTGCGGCAACAAGGCTGACCGTTATTTTTGCATTAACTCCGCGCTTTTAATTGAGAAAGAACCAACCCGCCGGATCAAAGAAAAACATGTTGCAACGCGCGCAAGAGTGATTGAACAAACGCTTTTGCGTTTACGCTAAAAACTTCGTGTTTGATCTACTTCCTGATTAAATGGCGCGGCAGCAAGGCTGACCGATATTTTCGCGTCAATTCCGCGCTTTTCATCGAGGGAGAAAAAAAAATAGGGTGAACGCTCGATATTGGCTCGGACTGACGACGAAACGCAAATATACCAAAGTCGCGTATCAGTATCAATACCCGCGCATCTTACACTTTTTCCACTGGGTTCCCTTTCGGGCGTGTATTTCGCGTGCACGCGAAGAGGGATGAAAATCGAGAGAATTGCGAAGCCGTGGAGAGAGAACGAGAGAGAAAAATAGAGAAAGCATGAGAAGCGAAGGGGGTGAGACGGGAGCCAGAGAAAATTAACCCGTCGCGAGCGCACTCCAGCCGAGGCAAAAGAAAACACGCTAGTGAAATATAAAGGATACTCGAGACACTGTAATCGAGTTATATCTCGTAATCCCTTTTCCTCGAGCGTCTCGAGGCTCGAGGTTGCGCATCAATGCGATTCCATATTTCACGAAATCGTTCCTAGGAATTCAGATTCGCTCGATGTTTCACGAGAAAAATGAATTGCAGTGTTATTTTCACTATTGTCTGCCTCCGCGGTATCCTCCAACTATTCAAATTAATTCAAACTAATTTTACAGCGAAAAACTCTGCTGAATATACTATACGTGTATATTATATTCCAGTCTTCCCTGTCGTTCGTTTATATTATTTTTCTGCTACTCTGTCTTCCTTCGGGAACCGTGTAGCAACTTTAAATTATTTTATATTCGTCTGCAAACATATAGACTGCAAGCGATTATTTTTCAAATATAATTAATTCTCTTTCTTGCATGTATTCGGTTGCCCCAAAAGTTCGTTTCGTTTTCGATTAATGTGCTCGACGGTAATTCAGAGTAAAAAGGGAAAGCTAAAGGAATAATAAAACATTAACGAACAGAAGATTGTGTTGTTCGCGTATGCTGATATTATCTAATAATCTACACACAGCGAAAAAAACTTTTAGATTGTTAACCCTCAGACTGCAACAATCCGACGATCGCTGTAGGATCAACAACAACGCTGTCGGAGTACAGCAACAGTCGAGTCGGAGGGATTAAATATGTTGGGGTTGTAAATAACCAGGGAGAGTCACCATCCATGCCAATATCCGATCAATTGCCGTGTAATTTAATTTATCCGCGGCGAAAGTACAATTACAGCAGTAAACCGTGCTGTGATTATGATTGTTAAAATCGTGAGCGTTGCACGTCCAGCCGGCTGTATGGACAGCGATTCGAATCAATCAAAAAATCCAATAACACCGGGGCTTCTGCAAAAACAGATAGGCGGGGGGCGCAATTATGCAGTACGTACACCGTCTACGGGCGGAAAATCGAAACGCGCCGGGTCTCGAGCCAGAAATGTAATTTTCAGCGATGGTCGATGCCACTCGTTGTATTTTCAGTGCCTCCGGCCCCTTGATTCCGCACAGCTCGCCGCACAATATTTTCGATTTTACTCTAAACAAGCTTTCGTGGTAAAATCGCGCAAAATCTGAACCGATGGCAACCTGACTCTCTTAATCGTTTCGCCAGTTCGCGAGAATAATATTATTTCATTTTCAAAAAAGCAGAGCGAATTTTCTTGTTAAACGTAGGCGATTAAATGCCGGAGCAACCCTTTAAATTATTCATGAAAATCGAAGGATGGACACCTGGAGCGTATCGAGGGGTCTCGACGAGATGGAACTCAACACTCAGCTAGGCGTCCAAAATGGAGGTAAGAGGCCGACGTCTCGGAAGCCGTGACACGTCCGCGAAACGTTCTAAATCTCGCGAAAGGAGTTGACGAGGCTGGTTCACCAGTTCAGCTTGATGTCTCGAGTTAGCACGTCGCGTCGGCCGGGCAGCTTGGCGCGGAGGAACGAGGGGGGGTTTGTTTGCTAGGCACTCTGGCGTCTAATAACGTGCAATTAGCGTCCGGTGTATAATTACAATTAATACTCCCTGCAAGAATCGCCGCTTCCAACTAAACGGTTTCGATAAACAGGTTCTGGAATGTCCTGGGAGAGCGTCTGACGGATCCGGCACACCGAATGCCGAGCCGGCGCTGATAATTCACCTGATGGTACGAACCTCCCCGGCGAAACACGGCGCTCGTTATCGCGTAAGGTTTCTATTTACCATCGAGTTAGCCAGGTATAATCTGCTGCAAGGTGCACGATCCTCATACCGCCCGTCGCAGTATACCGTTATCAATACCTGGAACGGCGTAACGATTAACATAATCACTGTCCCGGCGGAAACTCTCTTTCTCCGGGGGCCCCGCGTGTACGATTATCTTTTTAGCTTCTGGTATCTCGGCCTTGGATCCAAACGGCGGGAGGGGGGGTTGGGGCTACAAGCGGGCAACGTGTTATTAAGGAATCCCCGAGGCCGGAATTATGCCACAAAATATTCGCGGTTCATCCCCGGTTTTCGGCTTTACCGCCCGGCTCCTCCTGCCACGAACATTTCAATCTCGACGATCCCACCGAAAGACGTTCGCTGCAGCTTGCGCCCGACCACGGCAACGAGGAATTATTAATTCTCTGGATACGATCGCCGGTTTATCGCCATATTCTGAAACTATGTGTTCCGGACATGCGAAAAAAATGTCGTACAAAAAGAATTGTAATCAACACGCATTTGCCGCTGAATCGGTATTGTCTAGACTCCCACTACGAATTATCGGAAGTTCTGGAGCTCGTGGCGACAACTTAGAAACAAACGAAGATCGACACTACGGATCGCAATGATCGATCACCTCTTTCGTCGCGCAACATCGATTTTCGCGCGCATTTCCGCTCCCGTTTTCGTTCGGCGAGCGAGCATCTACGGTAAACGACTGTATTTTGCGTGTGTAAAACTGAAATGTCGAAGGAAGGACGTCGCCAGAGTGGGGGGCCGACGACCCTGTTTGCATTCCGAGCTCGTCTGCTGATGCTCCGAGGAAGCACTATCTGGTCCTATCTGTTGAACTTCCGTTGCGAAAGCTCCGGCGGTGTTTTCGCGCTCGCTTGTCGTCGAATCGCGTTACAGACCGGCGCGTCGCGGCGCGACGAGACTCGACAGATAAGAAAGGAAATCGCTGCCGGACAAAGACGTCACAGATTACAACGCAACCTTCGTTCAGCTCGGCACGGCTCGGCTCGGCTCGTCGCGACGATTCTCTCGCGAGTCGGAAAGAGTAGCCAGCCGCAGGACGATGATTGCTCCGACGGAGGAGGCAATTGAAGATGTGACAACGGCTGGACGCTTCTGAATCATGTCACACGTCAAATGAATGCTCGGAAACTGTCAACCGGTCCAATTACGTCTTCATATACGGCAACGGCCTATCCACGACCGGCGACCCACCGTGTTACGGTTGTCCCACGCGTCTACCCCCGGACAAAGCCGAGGCAGCCAGCGGCTACTCGACAGGTTCGATCTAAGCGTTGAAAATTATCTGATCGGTTTATCGCGCGACCTATCAGACCGACGCGGAGCGGCGTGGCACGTCACGGCGTTCACGTCATCCTTCTGCGAGCCCGGCGGCCCCGACTCCTGGTCCAGTGACACATAGAAGCAATTTTATCACCCTCTGAAACGCTGATTGCGATATCTACCGACCCACCGTTGCACCGTGAGATTGCGACCCGATCTCTCATGCCCGCGCCGATTCCTCCTCCTTCTGTGTACCGCACGATCCGATCATCCAATTAACAAGCGTTTCTGCGGGAGGAAGCACCGCTAACCGGATGATTAATGCCGTGACACGTGATTCTGTTGTCGAGCGATTCGAAACCTGCTCTTCCGGACCCTTATGTTTGGGGAAATGTGCTCTTTCATACGGAATTCCTATCAGCGGACTGCGATTCTTCTTGCAAAATAAATATTTCCTTATTTTATTCACTTACTAGTCATTCTGTGCTCGCTTACTGCTACATCCGCTTTGATTAGAATTTTAGAAACAGCTTAGCAGAAGAAAGTCACGAACACTTTAAATATCATGCTGTGTACTATAATAACGTGGAGCGACAAAGAATGTAAAATGAATTTGATAAAACCGTGGTGGAGAACGAGCTCTCATAAAACTCGCTGCTCCCCAGACGTTTGGCTTCGAAGCCAATTTTATGTAGCACATGTGTCGGAGAGCCCATAAATGTTAATAATATATAATCTGCGAGTGTCCGCATCGGACAAATAGTCCGGAGGAGGACTTTCTCTTACCAGGAAGAAGCAGTTTTCGGTCCGGGAGTGTCTCGGGACACGAAAATTGTCAAGAGGCGTGGTGGAAAGGCAGCGATACTTCGTTCCGAAGTGAAATTACCGCGAAATCGAGCGGTATCGTTCTAGCCGGCCGGTGTGCCACCGTGTTTTGATTGATGTTTCATAAGGTTCCAATTTGCGTAGGCCATTACAAGAAATTGCCGGTAGATCCTTGACGGGTAACAGTTTTGTAACGACCGGGTTGGAGCGCGTTACACCGTAACGGTAGGTGCCGTCTCGCGGGCCCCGAACACGGGCATGGTAAATAGTCCTCGGGACGTCCCGTTAGAATATTATAAAATTACCACTTAACACGACACTTTACGAACATGCGCTTACGACACCGCGTACATCTTAATTTACGCGTCCGCTGGCTTGCAGCCACCGGGACGACGACGGAATTCACGGAACTGCTCATTTTCTACGACGATCACGAACCAGCCGTGGGGACTACCGGTCGAAATTTATTCCAGCTCACGGATCTACCGATAATTGTTCGTTCCCGGGGCCCGTAGCTACCGCTCCAAGTGTTTTCCTGCACGCAGCTGCCTCTCGTTCCAGCCGGAATCGCTCGAACGACCGTGTCGAAACCAGCCACACGGAATTCCAAATTCTCCGCAAACTTTAGCACGCCTGGACGGTCAACACTCGACGTGCTCGGTCTCGTCCGGTGACATTCGCTGTGTCAGACCTGTCTTAACCCACGGCCACCTCGGTCGCAGTTCGTATTCTCCGTGAAAACGGGAAACCTTCTATTGATTTGCTAAGTTTCGGAAGCTGGGTCTGTATTCTGCACCGTTGGTACGTTACGCGGACATCAAGAGACCGTTCCAAAAATGTTGGTATCGCTTCTTTCTATTTTTGCGAAGTTAAAGATCGAGTAAACAATGGCTTGCGAAATATGCGAATGTCATTTATTACATTTTAATAACATTTTTAGGAGATGAAGGGAATTTCCGAAGAAATAAATCTTACAGTACCTAAAAAATGATGTAGATGTTCACCCTGAAGAACTCGCGAGGGTAGAATGCCAAAGGTGTCGTGTATTAATAAAATAACTCGGTGTTTCCATTATTTTATTCCACCTCGATAAATATCTAGGCCAAGAAAGATCGAGCACAAAAGTGCCAAGGGTCCTCGAAGACCTCGCTGCGTCCCTGAGCGGAAGGTTTTAGGAAGACACATTTTTTAATGGGCAGATAACGAGAGGAAATGCGGTCGATTGGCCCCGGTGACGCGGGAATAGAGATCAAGTGAATGTAGGAATCTAGAACGAAGACTCGTTAATAAGTGATTCACGGTTTCTAATGGGCCAACGCGTCGCGCCGTCCGTCCGAGCAATCGAATCGATGATGGATGATCCGACGCGACGTCACCGAACCAGCCTCGTTCATTGTCGTTTCGCTCGTGTTCGCCAGTTCCCGTCTGAATAATCGAATTAAAATATTCATTACCAGGAATAAGTCGGTGGTCTCGGCGACGACGCCATTTGCATAGATCTTCGCTCTCTCCGTGTCCTATGAATATATTCCGCGCAAGATGTCTGGATGGCTTCCTGGTGAGCGCGCAGAACTTATCTATTTGGTAAACTGTAGATAAATTTAAAACTTGAGGCATCTACCTGCTAATTCTTCGCCAGCGTCGAGTAGAATCTTCGTTCTGAATGATTAACAGCGTCTTCTTAGCATTCGCCCGGTGTCCGGATAGAGTACCCACGGCCACAGTCAATCTTTCATGCAAATGCAGTTTGAGGACTCGACGTAAACGGCCAACAACGCTTTCAACGAAGAAAATCTTGTTGGACGAGCGGGAATCATTCGCACGTTGCTTCGTATGCTGCGATCGAGACGCTGGTGTCCCCACGGGACGTTGATCCCGGAGGATCCCGACATCTTATCGGGACGATACATTATCTTTCTTCCCCGTGAATACACCGCTTTGGCGTAGATATTGCGGACTGACCGGGTGTCTTGTCCTCGACATCAATGTCAACTTTTTTAAACCGCCGCGTCCAGTTTCTACACGTGATTTCTGAAAGGCTGTAAGTGTTCAGAAGCACTTGATAGGCTTCAAGATGTTTCATATCAACGCGATGGACTACGGCATTAATTAAAGCAAAATACGATAAAAAACCAATCGACTGTCTAGTACACTATCTACCAGACTAGTATACGTATAAGGCATTCTGAAGGGGACTAGGTACAGCTGCTAGCAACCTAGTTCTTGCGTTATTCAGTGTGTAGATGCAACTTGCGATCTCTGTGCGGTACACGTGTCGCGCGCATCGATTCCTTTGTTTGGTCACCGGCCAGACAGCTTTTACGGGACACCTAACCCAGACCATGGGGATGACTAAGGGGGACAGGAATCCCAGGGAGTGGATGAAAGCGGACGAACGGATGTTGACCTCCCCCGCGAGAAGACGCACGAGAGACAATATTCTTCGAAGACTCGTCGAGGAAGCGGACGCGGTCCGAATGAGCAACGTGGCCGCCGCGCCACGAAAATCGGAAATTATAAATCGTCTGTGCCGATCGAACCGTCTAGGCGGGTCACGCGGCCCGTCCCGTCCCGTCTCGGGACAGGACAAGGAGATCGGTGCGACAGGTCGTGGTTTCGTTTCCCGCTTTCGCCGGGCGATAAATCGGCCCGTTAAACGCTCGTAAAACTCGCGCCCCGTCAGCCACTTGTCGCCACCGTCGGAACTGGGGCTGTTTTCGACGATGGCTCATCTTCGACGCTCCTACCGGCCGGATAGGATGTGTACTAAATTAACGGCGCCACCCGTCGCGCGTTCACGAGGGACTCGTGAAAATGGCGGAACGGGACGTAGCCCCGAGACTGATACCTTTCGCCCGTTTATGGGAGGGCGGACCGTCGTTCCATCGAGTTTACGATAATGGATAGTAAATCGCCTGATGAGCGTAGGGGTGTGATTCCCGCACAAGTATCGCCCGATGTTTACCATTATATCGCGCCGGTCTTGTAAAAGCTTCGCTTTCAATGCGATAGGGTAATCAGCCGGTCCCCGGGTGGGTTCGATGCAATTCTTCGCGGTTTGTACACATGGGGTGGTGTCATTAGGTTCGTGAGACAGGTCTTTTCCGAAACTGTTATGCTATTTAATTAAGCAACTATTATTATTATTGCTTTATCTCAGTTTCACAGCTAAGAATTGTGGTTTGATTTGAACGTGTATTGAGATCTAGAGCAGGATTTCAAACATTTAAATCGCGATGTACATATGGCTTAATTAATACAATAAATTGCATTAAGAATCGAGCAATTAGATTGCACCTCAATTTTAGAAAATAGATACGCATAGTTCGTCCTGCGAATTTCCCTGTAGACGAATCGCCGCGGATGAATACAAATCGCAGGTGCATCCGCAGCGTGACCTTAGGAGAATGCGTGGGGCTAAGAATAAAGGTCCAAGAAGGCCGGCAGCGTTGTGTACAGTTAAATGGTAAACGCTGCCAAGCTGGAAGAAGGAAAAGCGACGACATCGACAGCGATGAATGGCGTGTCGTGACTCGTTTCACGATGATCGTGCGAGCACCTTCGCGCGCCATTTCCTCGCGAAGAAAAGTTCTCGGGCGTAACGAGCGCGTGCACGAGCGAACGATTTTCCAAGTCCTCTCCGCGGTACAGATCGACGATCCGCGTACACACAACCCACGGTAATCTCGTGGTCGGACCGCTTCGAGAGACGATCGTTCGTGTGCGTAGGAGCCAGAGCGATTTTCGATAGGCGCCGCGCCGCGTCGGTTGACGAACATTCTCTCCATCGATACGTTTGTACAGGGAGCTAGGACAGGCCTCTTCGCACATCCGAGCCGTGGTGTACTTGGTTATGACAGCGAGCGAGAACATACCGCTCTATGGATCCTCGAGCGCGTGAGACTGAACAGCCGGTGGAATCGTGCTGCAAGACACTCTAGACGCCTAAAGCACTCTACAACCGCCAACGGACGCAGTGAATTGACATTTCGCCGCGTATCTGCTGACGACGCGTCAGGTTTTTCTGGCCCGACGCTCGACGGAACCTGCGCTCGGTCGAATTTCGCTGATGGCACGCGATCCTACGGTTCGCAGAATTTATACCGACCGAGCCGACCGACCCAGAGGCTCCTCGTCTGTTGTCAACGTGCGCGGTTTTTCTTTTCGCGACGAAGCCCGTTCGCGAATCGCTGGCGATACGCTTCGTCTTCTGGTTGCTCGAACATTTATCCGGACTCGCAATTTTGCAATTTTCGATAATGCTATTTCATGCAGCATCCGCATCGGTTAAACAATAAATTTACTACCCGTTCGATTTCATCCTTAATAAATATTTTCTTGACTTTACTTTTCGTAAAATCAATATTGACGAACAGAATTCGTGGTCGGTTAAATGTTGCTTTTCTAAATTCTGCTTTCACCGGGCTCCAGACACAATCGATCTCGAAAACGTTTACCTCGACCCCGGCGAGCTCGCGAATCTATCTGTTGTCCCGTATCTAAGTCGGCAGCAAGTTGCAGAATTACTTTATTCCCACGATGAAACCACGTCTAACCGCGAATCTTGGCTCGAATACAGCAAACCCGGACGCAATATCGTCGACGGTATTATTATATGAAAATGTAGCCGGGATTGTGATTCAGCCTGGTCTCTCCCTCTCCTTCTCTCTCTCTCTCTCTCGCTCTCTCTCTTTCTCTCCCTGTGCACATTGTGTACACTCGCCGGCTAGATTCTGGGAGTCCATTAAAAGATCAGACTGTTCCCGCGCCTCGCGCATTAAATTCCGATTCATTCTTCAAAGAGCTGACCTAAATGCGCGAAAGCACGGTCGCGTTTATCGTTCCTTTCAATCCTGGATTCTTTGAGGAATCTAAACGGTATACACACGGACATCGAACTTTCTTCGCGAACAATTCTTGCCGAAGATGCGTGGACAAATCGTAAGATGATCGCTGGACTGCGGAGATCCTTGTGCAATATAAAAATTGCGTGCATTCGCTGCAAGCAATTTTTTATACTGAAGCCATTTGGAAATGTGCCACGTTCCTTAATGTCGATATCCTTAAATTTCTTCAAACTTTCTGCTGTTTCGACTACGGCCGTGTTTTTGATTTGCTGTTCAGTAGTAAAATACAGGGGGAAATATACGAACGGTCCACGGAACGGCCACGTATCAGAAGCTCGTCGTCGTAAATTCATCCGTGTGTTTGCTCTGCAGGAAGCCGGAGGAAGGAAGTTCCTTATGAAACAGCGCTACTATCGCTGAACAAATTCGGCGCCGGCGCGGCGTGTATTAGGTCTGCGTCCCGGAATTACGATTTGGCAAGCCGGTGCAGTCGCAAGGGAGGCAGCGCGCGTGAATCGCGGCAGCGTTCAATCGTACGTATCCAAATATTGGTCCATTACTGGATCATAATGCTCCCTCGCCTCCCGTATCAAACTCTCGTCCCGACCTCCGGAGAGTTTGCCCACGGATGAATAAGGTAGATCGTGTGTACACGGTACTCCAAAGTGCATTCTGATCTAGGCCACGTTTCCTTTTGTGCCCTGTTATCGGCCCTTGCACCTCGCACAATGGCGCCCGGGGAACATTGTGCCTGGAACAGTTCGACTTCTGTCGGGCCGGGGCCACCGGGTTTATATTATTCGTTTCAATTTTTTTTCTATTTCTTCTCGCGCCGTACAATTGCCATTCGGACGGCGAAAACTCGTAAAAATGTCTTACCCCGCCAGCGCGTGTCTCCGGCTTTACGACGCTCGACGGAAGCGAACAAGCCCTCTTCCCTCCATTTACGATAATATACCGAGAGATATCCGTATCCTTTCAACGTATTGCCTCCGTCCACCCCCAACCCCCCACCCCCGCTGCTCGGCCAGCTTCCATTCTCCTTCGGCAGCATGCAGAATATCGAGACGCGCCAACAGTCGCTTTCCTGGCCCCTTTCGACTGCTATCCGCTCTACATAGCTCCCATTTCCCTTCATCTCTATGTATAATATCGCGCGCCCCATATCATCGGCGTTTTCAACGTTACGCGACTCTCATCTATTCCGAAAAGAATCCCGCCGATACGGAAGCCCCAATGAACAGCTCGGACTTATTGTTTCGCGATACGCCACCGTGATCTCTTCGCGCGCCGCCTGAGCCGCTTAAGATTACAACCTAAAGTGTCCCTTGTTGCTTTTTCATACACTGACACAGATACCGAGAAATTCGCTCGAACAAAAGGCCCGCGAACCGAGGGACAAACGACGGAGGCGGAGCTGCCCTCTTCCTCGAGGTGCCATTTTTCGAGATTTTACGGTCCACGGGCTTAGATAATGCCATTTCCGTTCCAGTAATATCGAGGTTTCGTCGATCTCTTTGATACACGAACAGGATAATTCTGTTGGCAAGTTGTATGCGGAACGTTATAAGCACAACGAAAGCTGTAACTCAGTGGTCTTGAAACTTTGCCTATTTAAGAAACCCTTACGAGCATAAAATTATTTATTATTTTTATTATTTTCATAATCCCAGTGTTCCGTGGAACACAGTTTCAATAACAGTGCTGTAACTGGATAGAAAAATCTCACGGAGCATTGCAATCCTCTTACAGCAGACTCTGGATTGGTCCCCTTTAGATTCCACAGCCCCACAGTCCAAAATATCAGACACCGCAGCGAGATTAAACCCTTACAGAATTTCACATCTCAAGATTACAGATGTTAGTGTATTATTTTTCATTCTAACTTTCTAAAGAAAAAGACGGACATTTTTATCGGAGTTTCTAACGATACTTTTTAGAGATCGACGTGTAATGTATTTTACCCGCATCGTTCGAGTACTGCCATCGAAGGGTCACGTCTCGCATATCGATCGAAACGATCGATACAGTTCAGCGAATCAGTGTCTCGTCACGGTCTCCGACGAATTGACTCGGAAATGAATAAGGTGACACGTATACACGCAGCTCAGGTCGTATTCCAATTGAGGTCTCCCGTAGCCGTATTATTGATTTCCGCCCTTTGTGTCGCGTGATCAAGAAAATTGCCGTCGCGCTGGCGAGGAAGCACATCAATGCCGGGAAACGAGCTGGATAGAGGTGGGGGATGGTGGTACACCTACCCCTAGGCTGCTAATGCACCATCCTGTGCCGACAGAGTAACTGCGAGACCGGCGAGTCTCGGCCAACCAGTTCAGCCTTTACGAACTCCTCGTTTTCATTACCTAATAATCGACGAGACGCTTCGATTTTCTACTAAATCACTCTGGATCGTCGGAGTACGCTCGTGAAACGTTCCTTAAAATTTAAACGTTATATACAATAATTTCTGAAGTAGCTGTTTGCTCCGACGAACATTTGAGAGCTTCACTGTTTTATGCCGATTCGATCAGGTCAGCTGTTGCGGTAAACTACTTTGTAAGTTTCCGAGAAGTTGGGTGTTTTAGCCCCGATTCCATCGAGCTAGTTGCGAGACGTGTACACTTACAATTTTCTATTAAATTACTAGTCAGAACGGACTCATGAAACATTGCTGAAAATCCGCAGCGTACTCTCGGAAGTGGAGCTACGTTTCAGCGAAACGTTTTGTCAAGTTTCTATGAACGTAACCGTTTTACGTCGATTCGTTCAGATTAGCTGTTAGGATTGAACGTACCAGGTACGAACAGCCAGCATTACCATAACAGGCAACGAGATCGAAGAAAGTGACATGGAGTAGGTCGGGTTATAGATCTCCAGGCGCTAACGACGTTAACTTGGAAACTTCTTGCGGGAGAGTCGTCGAACTTTGCGTACAGACTGTCCCGTTTCAGTGCTGCAAATTGATTTACTAATATGCTCTAGATAAACAGGCGCATATCTATCTATCTAGACGACATTCATTCGTGACATTCTACGCTGTAGAAACTGGGAAATTTGTTTCGGAAGGATGTTGAATATTCTTCAAACTTTGTTTGTCCCGTGAAAATAAATAATTCCATCCAAATAGCAAATAAATAATTCCATGTTAGCCGACGTCTAAATCGAGAAAACAATTGATCTCAGAAACTCCGTTCGAGACGGGAGGATAGAACGGTTCCGTGGAGGCTTGGACGTCTTCGGTGAGAGTAATCGGGGTATCGGTTGAGTTAAACAATCTCCGCCGGTTACAAGAAGCGACTCTCGTTAGAAGGATTGCGCGAAGCTGGCGAAAAGTTCCGGTCGTTCGGATAATTGCGGGCTCGGGCATGTCCATCCTCCGGCTCGATAAGCGAAACCAGCAATTTAAATAAGATGACCGCGTAATAAGCCGTTCCGTATCGACAGGCCTGTCGTGCGCATCTCCCGAAGACTAACCATCGCATCGTGGCGGAGATGGTTGCCGCGTCAGAGGCAAATCGACAGCGGCAACAAGAGCGAGAGGCCGGGGCCGGGGGAACAGGCGAGGCATGACGAGGCGAGGCGAGGCGAAGCGAGGCGAGGCGAAGCGAGGCAAGGGGCGATGCACGACGGGAAAAGAGAAAGAGAAAACAGAACGCGCCGTCCCGTGGGATCTGTTGGGCATTGTTCAGGGGGTTGTTTGGTTCGTCGCCCGTCGTTCGAGGGCGCCACCGTTTTCCCTCTCTCGCACACCTCATCCCCTTACCGTCCCCGTGCACCCTCGCCGCGCCACCTCTGTCCATTCCTCTTGCCGGTAGGGTGCGGGGCACCTTTCCACGGGGGCAGGGGAGAGGGGGTTGGCACGGGTCTGTCACTTGGTGATGGATGATTCTACCCCAACGCGATCAATTCGCCCACAGCGCGTGTACAGGCCTCGGGGGGTGAAATTCACCCTACGTACCACGAGCCACGGCGAGGCGCGTTTCCAAGCGATCTAGCGGAAAGACGAGTTTCTTCGGAGGAGCACGAAAAAATTGCGACCCCTGTATCTGGATCGAACACCCTGCTCCCGCCGAGCGGTTTTTACGCTCCGAAGCACGCGGAATTGCTACTTGCGCGGCTCAAAAATTCATTACAGTCCAAGAAAATTGTATGGATCTTCCGGCTAAATTCTTGTTTAACCGATTCACTGCCAAGATACGAGGTATCTGGTAGAGTTTTTTTTCTAATTACTGTAAATCCATTTTAGTACTATATCTGCAACTAAATATTATTATATTTTGTGAAAATATATGTGTTTTCCTTAAAATAAAATCACGGCGCCCAGGGTGAAACGTTTTAAATTTGACTGGCGGTGAATGTGTTAAGTAACTTGCATCCCCTAATAGGCATTATCCTGTGACTTACGCTATAAAATCTACCAAGTAAAAATATTTTCAAAAATGTCCAATTCATTTTAAACAATATTATTTCCACATGTGTACGAGTTTTCAGACTTCGCTTAATTTTACGAAATCGATAACATGCCGTGTACCAAATTCATTATTTTCAATAAAACGAGGGTATTATCAACTTTTGCTCGAAGCGGCAAACAGAAAATCCGGGAAAAAATTACAGTTATTCTCCCCAGCGAAGTTTACATTGTTGTCCATCACGCAGCACGGTACAAAACTCGTTTGGCTGTCCTCGGAGGTGGCTTCTCGTCCCGTTGGAGCCTGTCGCAACTGTCCGGGCATTCTTCGAAAGCGAATTTCCGGCGTGTTTGCGGTTCAGGGATGCGAGAATCATAAGGCTGCGCGGCGCAGATAGGATACAGGAGGCTAGCAGAGGGTGGCAAGCAGGGTATATCGACTGGCCTCGGTGAAACGGTCGGGAGGAGAGATCCAATAGCCGGGCGGCGCGATAACAGGGCGAGCGACAGGGTCCCGTCAATGCTGAAAATGCTAATGATAACGATTCATCTTTTCAGAGAGGGGGGCGGGTGTGTTTCCCGTCTTCCGCCCACGCCTCCGCCGACTGACTCCTCCTCGCGGCCGTCGCTCCGAGGCGCAATCTAATTTGCATAGTAAATTTTAATCAATCTAACCGCGAGCTGTGCCATGTAGGTGCGTGTGTGTACACGCGCGTGTCCGCGCGCATCGGTGTGTATTCCCCGCGCGTGGTATGCGCATACGATCCGGCGAGGTCGGGAGCTTGCGCTCACCACCCCGTAATTACTTTCCTCTGCCGGTGCACGTCAATTCAAATTGCTTTCGAATTACCTAACGCTGCGCGGAGGGACAGAGCCGAAGCGATAGGTGCAGACAGCAAGAGAGAGAGGGAGAGAGAGAGAGGCCGGTCTCTCGCGGAGCCCGAGAGAAACAGGAGAGAAACGCCGGAGGAAGAAGGAAGGAGAAAAACCGTGGACTCCGGGGAAAACTGTGGTGGAAACGAGAAAGAAGGGTTGCAGAGAAAGAGTGGGGCAGATTGAGGAGGGGTGGGGGAGGGGAAGAAAACGACGAAGCTCTCTCTGTATCCACGATTCGCCTCCTTCTCCATCTCCCGCTCGTAACAAGCTCGAGAATTACTCAGGCGACGTTATGTTCCTGGTTACATAGCCACGGGCGTTTAGTTCATCGGAGAGCTGCCGCCGGAGCTCGAGCCCGAGCCCGAGCCCGAGCCCGAGTCCGAGAACGAGTTCCTGCCGACCTGCCTAAAGAACTGAAACGACGGTTCTTTGGATTATCGTTGCGCGACAAGAGATAACGGCGCTTATCGCGCCGAAAGGGGGAGAAAAATTCTCTGGAAACCAACGCGGCCCGCATTGTTCGGCCGCGACTCGCTCACGATACTATTCCGAGTGGCTCACGGCTAACTGGATTTATGTAGGCAAACGTTCCGCGTCGCCGATAACTCTTGTTTGAGTTTGTTCCGGCGAGAAAAAGAGTTCGCCGATTCTTCTATTTTTTCTCTCTCTCTCTTCCTCCCTCCCCTCCCCGCCCTTTCCTCCCGCTCCACTGTCTATCTTTTTTTCCGCGTTGCAAGCGCGTCGGATTCGACTACCCGATGACATTGCCGATTCTTATCGACGAGGATTGCCCCGCAAATCCTACAACCTCGACTCCTCCTGGCGATTATCGAGCGATAACGCACCTTCTTTCTTTTGCGGGACTTACGTAAGCCACCGCATTGCTATCGACACGGTAATTGTTTCGACGTAATGGCCGCTGGAGACTATTAATTGGACTGCTCTATATGTAGATCACCGTTCTACTTCCATGTCGGACAATAAGTTTCCGAGATGGGTAATTGCGTCAGTCTTTCAAGTTATAGGCTTGTGAATATTTAGACACATTGCGAATCTAATGAGTATAGGTTAATTAGACGATTCGACGATTGGCTTGTTTGTTGTGCTACATGTACATTGTGGTAATTAGGCTGCGGATTTTACGCATTTGTGGGATAAATGAATGGATAACAGAATAGTGAAAATATTTTAACGATTTAAAAATACTGTTGTATTATTATTCACCTATTAAACTGATTAAGCACAGAGAGATATATAATTCCTGTAGCATGTAATACGAATGCACACAATGTTTATTTTACATAAAGATTTGCAATAATATTTCCATTATAAACTTTCAATACGAGTCTGCCGGAAAGGCAAACTCGAGTTATCAAAACTGTACAGTAAACATGGGAGATATGTCGTGTTAATCGTGTGTATCTTCAAAATGAACAAGCAACTGTACTCAATGTTAAGTGTACAGCTTTGAAGACCTTTATGTTATCATCCTGCAAAATCACAGTGTAATCGCGACCATGCGTTTAAGATTTCTTCAATGTCACTCCGAAAAATGATAGCGAACATGTTATGTGTCGGAGCCTCGTCCAGAAACGTCTGCAAGCCATTCCGTCACCAATTTTTATTCCTTTCACTCGCGAACAGACTAGCAGATTCATACACGTTTGAAGCTGACAAAAACAAGTACAATTAGCGACGAAACACAGAGATTACGATTCTACGCAGTGTCGCCTAACCGCGCCTATTAAAAAGCGGTAATCCCCTACAAAAATCCGTAAAACAATTTGCGAGTTGAGCTCGAAATCCGCGCCGTGTCGCTCGTGGAAATTTCGAACGAGCCGCGCGATTCTCGGAGCAAACGCGCACCTCGGCGTTTCCGTATGATAATTGCGGGGGCGGGGGGTGGGAGGTGTGTTATTGTGTGTTAGCAATGTGAACGAGCGAATAACGATTTCTTGCCGTTGGTTGTCCCGGAGTTTCCATTTTCCGCGGCATAAATCGTGAACAAGGAAGTGGTCATTCCCCCCTGGTGCCGCGACTCGAGAATACCCGGCTATCAAAGCACGAGGGGTGGTTTTACGTTTGCGTGATATCGGCGGTATCGCAGATCGATTGTCCATTTACACGAAATTACGGTGCCGCCGAGCTGGTGGAGGGCGGCCGTCCCTCGGGCAGAAGTTTATCGAAACTCCGAAGAAAATCCGCGTCTCCGCGACTCGGCCAATTAGCCGACGGTTAATTGTTGCGTCGTAGCTCGTTGCACCCCTATAGAGAGACGCGAGCCAGCGATCATCGACGCTACTTATTCTGCCACCGTTACGGTCCTAACGACAGCTGCCGCTCGAGGAGAACGGTCCGGTTGCACGTTGCAATTTTAATAGACATCCGCTGAAATCATCCGTCGCTTGGGGAACGTTTAACGGCCAATTGAAACTCGCGCAATCTATTCGAAATAATTTCGAAAAAGGAAAAAATCGAAACAAGATGGATAATAAGAAGAAGACGAAGAAAAAGAAGAAAAGGCAAGAACAAGAAGAGAGGGAAGAAAAGAGGCATTGTCCCCGCGGAAATGAAAACGGACGCGCAGAGTACAAAGGGACAGGTTGTTACTCACCGTCGAAAATAAGCGAACGCAAGACCTTTCTTTTTCAGATCTTCCGTGTTCTCGTTTTTCAGCAATCTTCCAAGATCACCAGTCCAATTTCACCGGCTGATCGGAGCGCACACGCGAACCAAATACAAAAAAAAAAGACACCGCGCGTTGGAGACGGGACACTTAAGACTCGACTGCCGGCACTTTCGGCGTTGGCGGTGCTCGTTACGTGTGTCTGTATGTATACGCGAGCTTGTATGTACGTATATACATATGTATACGTATATGTATATACATATATATATATATATATATATCTGTCTATCTATCTATACGTGTAGGTTAACCTTGAAAAGGCAACCCGGTTGCGACGATACGCGAGGCTGTTTTGGGTGGCGTGTTGGTGCAGCGGGAGCGCGGCTCTGGGTACGCCTCCTCGTGACTGCCACGCGAACCAGAGAAATCGATAGAATGACCCCGGCACATGCGTGCATCGTGTCCCCTTGCTCGGAGACCACGTAGCAGACCCTAGGAGGAAGCGGAGGAAACGAAAGGAGGCGAGGAAGACGACGACGACGACGTCGACGGCGTGGCGCGGGGCGACGACGACGACGAACGCGACGACGGTGACGGTGACGGGGCAGGAAGATGAAGAAGAAGGGTACTAGACGTCTCTCCCCCAAAGTAATGGGAATTTCTTTTCCATTTTCCGTCCCTCTTCTTTTCGCGAGCTTTCGCCTCTGTTTCCATCCACGCTGGAACCCCTGTTCCGCGACCACCACCCCCGCACTCGGGACGCCCTCGCGAGTTGTCTCTTGCTCGGCTGCGAGCGCGCCGCGCGCCGCCTAACAAAGGCTAAGGAGGTCTAGGAAAAGCCGAGTTTATCTTGCCGATGAAAATGGCCGGCGCCACCTAATCGTCAAAGTGGTCCGAACCGATGAGCACGGCTATCACCGGCACAACAGACGGCCCCCGGCCCTTTGAAATTTCCAATTTTCTTCCCTCCCCTCCCCTCCCAACTCCCCCTCTCTTCCGGTCCAGATCGCTTCTCGACTGTTTTCGCCCGAAGATCCGTCTTCCTTATTCCTCCCCTCTCGGTTATGGTTATGGTCGAGCGGACGATTCTAACGAGCCTGTTTTATTTTCTGTTTGTCGTGGCAACGTTCCCGGTTATCCTGCGAGAATCCTGCGGAGGTGTGCCGTTTCACGCTTTCTCCATTTTCCTCCTCCTCGCCGGTCCGCAGACACCGTTTACCTTCCGCCGAGCGGATCGGTGATCTAGGCGAGCATAATTCCCGAAACTTATTCCCGGCTAATTAAACGCGACACGGACAAATGTCCCCCGGAAAAAAGAAGAGGAATTTCGAGCGGACTCCGGTCGGATGCTGGTCGGAGGGAGCGGGAGAAGTTTAAATGTAAGACAAACACGGATAAACCGAGCTGGATAAAGTCCAAGAAATTTATCGTTCGGAAAGGCTAGCTGGCCGCCTCGTTGGAGCTTGTAAATTCAACCCCCGATAAATCCAGCCGTACACAACGGTAAATTTTCATAAGGGTTGCAGAACTCCGCGGGACCGGAGTTCTTTCGGTATCAATCACCGCAGCAGACCTCTCGCTCTTTAGCTCCGTCTCCCCTGTCTCTCTCTCGCTTTCTCTCTCTCACTCTCTCCCGCTCGGGTTTCTCTTGCCGCATATTTTAATGGCTCCCTTATCTGCGGCCACTTAACGCGTCGCGGATACACGATCGTTATTGTTGATACTTGCCGGCGAGCATTCGCGCGAACGACCGATCTTCGAGCCGATGGAGTTTTAATCGTCGCGTTCCGCGAGCTCTCCTTGCCAGTAGCAATTAAATCCTCGATTTGAAAGGATTAAGTGTTCTTTTAATTTTTATACGCGTTTCACGAGATACTTTCGAGATTCGCGTCGGTTCTGGCGTCTCTTTATAAACAAGACCCGAAAATCATACAAAATGCTTCCCGACGGTGTTCCACTTATTTTTATCGTACACTTTTATTCGCATGAATACATTGAATTCAATGATTTTAAACTTGCTTCGGATATATGTATAATACTGTCATTAAAAAGTTTATTGACACTAAATCTTCCAGCGCCGGTCATTGCGACTGGTCGGAAATTTTTTATTTTACAATTGTTGGTATTGTAACGATGCGTCGTCAGGAAAATAAAGACATGAAACAAGACGAGAGATGAGAAACGGGTCGATAGTACCGATCGAGAGGCGAGCAGTTTTTATCCTAGCCTCGAAGCGCGCGGCGAAGGCAACGTGATCTATTCAGAGATCGAGTCTCGAGTGTAATCCTTGTATATCGGTTAGTCGCATTAAATGATAACGGCAGGGGTGTGGTGGGGGTGGGGCTGGGGGAGTGCGGGGGGGTGGACTAAGGAGAAATATGCAGGGACCTCTTCACTGCGGGAAAGTTTTTCAAGAGGAGGGACGAGTAACCGTGAAATGTGCAGAAAGGTAGGATGTACGACATCGGAAGACGCGGCGTCAAAGGGGAAAGGACTAAAGGAGAAAGAGCAGGACGCTTGGAGCGGAGCCAGCCTGCATTTTGGAATAGTCGGGGATGATGCGGCCGCGAGTCCTTGCCAGAAAAGAGATTTTGCATCGTGGCTTTAAGCTCCGCAAGCGTAATGGCGCGGAATCGGGTACGCTAGTAAAATTCTCGATGGGGGCCGCTCGTATAATATCCAGCTCGTTTTTTCCCTTGAAAGAACGGCCCTGGAGACTGAGTTACGCCGCGAAAAGTCCTTTCTCTAGACGCTCCTCCGGGAAACAAGCTTCCTTACGATTAAATACGACGTTAGTTATTAATGGAGATCCGCTTTTTACCAGCTTTACATTTCCGAGCGTAGTTAATTGGCAGGCCGGACCATCGGATCCTAATTAGCGACTTCTCGCCCTTAACTACCACTTTCGTTTTTCGCTGGTACTCTATTTACATCTTAGTTCGTCGTCCGGGATTGCCGATCCGTTTCGTTGGTGGCTCAATGCTTTATCCGCCGGAAGTGTTTGAAACAGGCTTTTTGTGGAACTGTGTACGTCCAAAAGAAGCTTGATAGTTTTAAACGGTAATGTCAAAAGAGATGAAGGTAACTGAAGATATTACTATACGTATAATGTCCAACTTCATTTGAAGCACAACTTGTTCAAGAATTCGATATGTTCGTCTTGAATTTTCTAATGCGGTGGCTGTCTATCGCTGAATTATTCGACAAGAAGATTAAGCATTTCCAGCAAGAATGGAATATTTAAACAGGCCGGATTATAAAGAACAGTCTCCGGAAAAAATCTCTCGGGCGGCACCCGTTTTAAAAAATTGAATGTGCTCGTTCTCGTGGTAATATCTATTCCCACAGAAAAAAAGTTCGTCGCCGGGAAGACGGCGGAGCGGCGTTCCTCCTCTGTTAAAGAATTTTTCTCGACGAAATGCATTACGAATTTACATCCCCCCGGATGAAACGGAGAGACTTAGCGCGACAAGTCCGCCGTCGTGTTTACTGCACGGTATTAAAAGTTTGAACGGAAACAGGCCAAGTTTCCTCGTCTTTTACCCGCGACGAAACCTACCGCTACGCGAAGCAATCCAGTTTAAGGAATATCGTGCGCGCGATACTATCTGGGTTACAATCCACGGTAAAAGTGGTACGTAAATATTTTCGCAGACGGGGGACGACTGACGTCTTTCACCCAGTAGTATAGAAATTCTTGGTATTCTTTCGCGACGCGCCGGTCCAGCGTGGAAAACTGCTTCCGAATCAATGGATTCTATCTCCTTTTGAAAACTCACAATGATAGATTCGCTGCTTTCGCTCGCACAAAGCACCCGTTACCTCCTTTAAACTCTTACGAATCCGTTTATTGGATTTTTGGTGCGTTGCTGCTGCCCCGTCTCTATTGTGCTTTTACGGTTACACGTCTGTCGTACAAATGCAGTATTACTGTGTATCGCGATATCGTCGCGTTTATATCTCTATTACAACAATCTCCTACGATGTGTTAAGTTTGTAGGAAAGTTTTTTTTTCACCTGTTTCGATAACATCAATGCTGCAATCGTTGCTACATTTTATTGCTTATTATCTTGTACTAGAAGCAGTCATAATAGCCCAAGAACTTTATGCTCCAACTGCGGTTTTAAGTACCTCGAACTTTTTAACACAAAACATAGTCGAAGATATTAACTGATTGTACGCTTGGTTCGATAAGCATATTACGATGCCAACTTTAGTTATCGGTAATTGATCGATTTCGTCCGTTTTAAACAGCTTATCCGAGTCTATCAATAACCATCTCACCTCGGTCTCGAATAACGATTCGCGAATGCTAATTTCGACAGACATTCGTTGGACAGGTGAGCGAATCTCGGATCGGATCGGATCGGTTCGGCTCGGCTCGATCGGGAAACACCGGGCACGATGAACCGCGCTCAATCGAAGCTTAAAAGATCGACGTGGCGCGCGCCGAGAGCCAGTGCAATAAATACACACCGGGGCGTGTGCATCGGGTACGGGGGCGGGGGGCCGTGGTGGTGGCCGTGCATCGCGCGGAGCCACGGTGTTTTACGAGTGATTCCGGCAAATTTGAAGCAAGAAATTGTAGTTGCCCACGGGTGTGTGTACAAGGGAGGAGGGACGGGAGAGAGGGAAAGATTTAGAAGCGGGGTGGAGGTTCCATGGTGTCATGGCAACACCCGTCGCGATAGAGAACGCCTTTGGCCCCCTTTTGCACTGGCAGCACACCGACGCACTGCTACCGTTCCCGCTCCCGCTGCCGGGCACACAGAGCACACAACCTCTAGAATGGGAGAGCGTATCGCAGCGCTCGAGGAGAGAGAGAGAGAGAGAGAGAGAGAGCACCGTACGAGGTTAACGCCGGCTCCTTCAAAAGCAGAATCGGCCACGCGATCGATCCCCCATACCACCGACGAGAGCGCGGCACTCGAGCACGGTCATCTTATCAGAGAAACGGTAGCATCTGCCGGCCGGGCATATTGGAGAAGCGATAAGGAGCGCAGAAAGAAATTATACCGGTCATAGGACACGCGGTCTCGTCTCAAAAGGTACGCGCGACTTCCTATAGCCTGTCCTAGACGATTCCTTTCGCTCGGATCCTCTCATACATTTATTCTCACACGGCAAATTCTATTACCAACCTGAGACAAGATCCTCCACCACCACCGCACCTGTCACGGATCCGCGCAGTTTTTGCTCGCCTGCGACGGCTCGGTCCTCTGATAGGCGACGATTAAAAATGTTGCGCACCGTTGTTAAACATTTATTGAATTACTTTATGTGTTTCAAGAGATTGCTTTTCTCCGACAGGATACTTTATTACGTGTTATCAAATGCAACGATGTTTTTAGAATTATCATACAGAATTATGCTCAGTCTCTGAACAGGTCGTCCTATATCGCGACCGACGGAACATCCGCCTCATGAATCTTCTTCTCTATCCGGAGCCTCTAGGATTGTATTTATACACCCGGTGATTTAGGGTACTCCGTCTCTGACACGAAGCGTTTCGCGTATTTTTATAGACACCGGAGAGTATCGAGCGCTGCCCCAGTTCCCAATGCTGACTCGGTCGCTCTATTAAATTTGGAAAAGCTAGCCGAGTCGAGCTCTCCGTCCGTCCTGCAGCTGCCCGATCGATCGACGGACTCATGAAATATACATCGACCCGCGAATCAGGCTCCGGAGGAATTCTCCAGCATGGCGAAACGAATGTAAGCGGACGGCGTAATTAAATACGGTCTATTTTCATTTAAGGGAACCGTCGAGCAACCTGGAAACTCGCCGAGGCGAACGGTTTCTTTCTTCTCGCGGCGCGGCGCGGCGGAGAGGAGACGATTCGAGAGGGCGAAATCAACCCCCGAAGTTTTCGCATTTCTTCGGGACGTAACTTCGTAACGGGGCAGCTGAGGGAGGAAACGCGGAAAGTTCGGGGGTCGATGTCATCCCTCTCGAAGTGATTTTCTCTAGCAAAAAATATTGTTTCTTTTATACTTCGACGAGCTCACGGACGTGGAGTTTCGCGAACTTTTCGTGCAACGGAGCTCGACATTTCCAGTGTCTCGCGAAAGCACGCTTTGCCGAGAGTTTTGTAGTAATAGCACCGATAAATTTATTTAATTGAACACCTCCGTGATTTCAACAATCGAATTGCTCGAAATTGAAAGCTTGTTAATTGTATGTTTTACGATCTGAGAACCATTTGATGTTGATATTTATTATGAATTCTATTATGTAGCAGTTGATCGATCGGATAATTGTATTTTTGTGAATAAATTGTGTTACCTTTAGTTTTCTCTGTTCCGCTGAAACATGTGTTATGGGTTTGATTTATGCTTTACGGAATTGATCTATTTTCTGTTTCCTGTATGCCACTGAAACATGTGATACCAGGCCGATTCATGTTTTGGAAGTGTTGTTAATTATGAGAGCATTCTTCGGTGACACATAACGCTAATCATTAGACCGCAGATATTTATGAATTCATTAGAAAAATTAGTAGGAGAGAATCGAAGTGGTTGAAAGATTTTAAAAATACAAAGATATTATTTTCAACTGATCAAAACGATCAAAAAGAGCGTTCCCGTTTTCCGACAAATCTTTTTCACCCGAAAATTGACGGATTCTCCAAATCAGGCAGTTGTCCGGCGTATCCGGCAGCGTGATATTTCTCGACAGATCGTGAAAGTGCGTCGTCGCAGGAAACTTGCCAGCAGTCAACTCCGCGCGCGATAATTGCATCAATTCGACTTCGGCGTCGCTTTTGAGGGGGCGGACGCGGGCGTTTCGAAGCGGAGTTTTCGTGCGTCGAGACGACCGACGTGATCCCCTGCGGCTGGCCGCGCGCGAAGGGTATTTTGTCTTCCGTCAGCACTCGAGCGAATTTCGAATTTCGGATATATGCAGGAGTCAGACGCCGGCTTGCGCCTAGGAAATCTGAATTGCAAATCTGGACGCAATTAAAAGTGTATCGCGCGAGCGCGGGGGAGTCGCAGAGGCCAGCCAGCCAGCCGGTGTACGGACCGTCAGGGGTCGAATCCGCAATTAAGGCGAAACATTATATAACGATCGCTGTCGAGGGGTCGGGGCACCAGCCTCCTGCGACTCTTGTCCGCAGAAATTAGCGCTCGCTTAAAAATCGCGACACAGGCAATTAATCGCGGCTCCGCGCCTCGCCGCGAGGCACCGAAGTTCGCGTCTCGCCCGCTACCCGGCCGACTAGATTCCACGGGAAATCCTCTTACCCCTTAAAGCCACTCGTCTTATACTTACTTTCACGCTGCGACGGCTCACCGCTCTATTTGATTTCTCTTTTCACCTTTTCCGTCCGCGGAAAAATCCAAGCAGTCGCCATCTCCATCGATTTTCCGAGTAGCTTCTACCGATTAGCTCTTCTGCAGACACTCGCGCCGTATAAATCTCTACGACGCTTCTACGTTTAAAATATCTCGCGCGATGGACTTTCTCTTCGGTATGTAATTGCAAAAAGGATTACCCCGAAGTCACCGACACGATTTCATCGACACCTTCAGATCGCCGACAATATTTTCGTCGACGGTATTTTCGTTACACGCGGTGGATATCGACCATCTCAATGTTGGCATTGTCCGCGCAACTTGGCGCCGATGAAAACATCGCCGGCGATCGCCAGGCGTCGAGGAGTAGACAGTCGGCGAAATTCGGTGTCGATGAAATATGTTTGTCGACGGAATTGATTGTCGACGAGGTCAGAGTAACCCGAAGCTCTTGCCACTTTTCCTGCTTACGATTCTACGTTAATTGCAATCTGCAGCGCCTCGACACTCGACCAAACAACCGTGAAGTTTTACTTTCTCAATTACGAAAATTATTTCAACAGATTCGACGAATCTCCCGGAAAGGAAACGCGACTAATACAGCATTCAAGTGGAAGAACCAGGACAATGCGAGTAAAACTGCAAAACACGCTGATCGATACATCGCATGCAGAACGCAGCTTAGTATTTATAAATTTCATTAAACTTGTAGATCGCGCCGCGACGCGACGGAATCGTCGTTGCCTTTAAAAGGCTGGCTTTACGTAACTAAATAACCCTCCTGTGACGTAATTCCGCCGTGCAGCTCAAAGATGCCAACTATAAACTGCAATTTACTTTAGCACCGTTAATTGCGTCCAACACAGAGCCACGCGAAACAAACTCTCCCGGAGGATTTATGCTGCTATAAATATGAGGCTTATGATGTGACTCAACCGAGCGATGAATTTCATTAGCGCGGAAAATTTTCGGTA
Source organism: Lasioglossum leucozonium (assembly GCA_028454225.1). Classification (NCBI taxonomy): domain Eukaryota; kingdom Metazoa; phylum Arthropoda; class Insecta; order Hymenoptera; family Halictidae; genus Lasioglossum; species Lasioglossum leucozonium. Next base: position 5,342,191 of record CM052205.1, on the reverse strand, counting down.
AGCCGACGTTAATCTAGGCTACCTGTCGGTTTAGCTTTAACTGGATATTGGGAGCGGTAACGATCGATACGCGCAAAATGCAAAGCCGGTCGTGGCCGATTAACGTTCCGGAAAGGAAGGAATTTTTTATTCGACGGCTGACGTATAATCGGCTGCAATTTCGGAGTCGTTGATCTCTGGTAATTCAAGTGCCGAAAAATTCTGGAGGTTGCGAGCCAAAATTCTGCACTTTTGCTGTTCAAAATTTATATTAATTGTACCTTTTACATGCGCATAAAAGTTCACCGCCAGTAGCGGATTAGTTGCGTGACATTGTGACACATGCACGACAGAGAGGAATCGCGTCACGTGACCGGGCCGTGGTAGAAGGGGAAAGACCAGTCTCAGTCTGGCGAAGCAGAGTATGTACGAGTAAGGTTTGGGAAAAGAAATTTTCTGTTAATTTATGCATGAAAGCGAAGAAAACGTGTAAAACCGTGATCGTATTAATCGGTTCTCGACAGAGGGAAATTGTGCCAACTTTTCGGGGTTCAGGGCACGATCGAAGGGTAAATTCGAGTTAGGCAGCCAATTAAGATCGATCGCAAGTGTGCGCAGACACGGGAGCGACGGTTAGGGGCGAAATAATTGAGGAAAACTCGATTCCGGTGCACGGTGACGGTGGTTTTCGGTTCCACGGGGCCTCGACATCGGCCACTGTGTCCCGCTAGCCTGATTCACATTTCGCCCTCCGTCACGCCTTAATGGGTCCCTTTTAATTAAACTTTCGCTGGCGCTCGCGCGAGAGTGCGTCGTTCGTTTGTTCCGCGGAAAGTGGCCGCGTTCGCGAAAGAGGGGTGGGTTGTGGGTGTGGTTGTGGGTGTGTGGGAGGGGGGCAAATTGTATACTATTAAATTGTTCGAATCGTGCCTGACGAAAAAAAATCCTTTTATTCCGTTTTTTCTTGCGGCCGTTTCCGCCGTCCCGAATTTCCAATAATTATTGGAATTTTTCCCGCGGAACCAGGACTCTCTGCGGGAGTCGCGCAATCAATTCGACACCCACATCGACGACCGTCGATTCTTTGTGTGTGCCCGTGTAGGTGTAACGTAATGATTTTCGAAAAAGCGTGGGCCAGGGAAGAGGAACGGGGCTGCTGCTGCTGCTGCCGTTGCTGCCCGATAGGAGGGAATCATCGTGATGGGGAAAAATGCGTACCCTTTCCAGCTCAGCGCATCATATACCGACCGCTCTATCGAATGTACATCGTTGTTGAAAGGCCGGCCCGGAAGCATCGCGACTCGTATTTTCGGGACGGGGCCGATTTTTCAACGATGCGTAATTTTCGAATAAAATTCTGCCACCAATTGAATTCACTGCAAAAATGCGCAATGAATTTTCGCCGATCCCGATTTATCGTCCGACGCTCCGGTTTTTAAACGACCGACGGGAGAATAAAGGGATTGAAAAACGGCAGACGAATGATTCTTTTTTCCTTGTCCGTGGTAAATAAAATGGACTCTGTGATTTAGATACCGCGGATTACTACGCCCGCTTCGAGCCCCAGCGCTCGGGTGTCAATAATAAACGATCCGACGCCAGCGGAAATCCTTCGAATAGCTTTTTCCGCAAATAGATGCTTTTTTCACACGAATTTATGCGGTGTATAACAAGTATTTTATTCGAAATTTTGTACGATTAAAATTCTGAATATTTTCACGTTTCAGCATGTATTTGTCGAATATCCAGAGAGTATTTATTGCAGGCTAAACAATCGAGAGTGTTGCTAATCGATCGCTAATTCATCTTCATCGGTCGTCGGGGATAAAACGATCACGAACGACCGTCACGATAAACTTGTTTCTCCTCAATTCACTTCCGTTCCGAATGAGACTACTCGTACGACTGCGCGGAACGCGTGTCACGGTCTTTGTTTACGGCTCATTTCCGCAAAGTTTATACGAGTGGAATAAAGTGTGACGTATACGCTCACGTGCGTTACGGGTGCAGGTGACGATCGCTAGACGATGTTCCCGACAGGTTTATGACGAGCCGCGGGAAATAATTCGCGTTCACGGATCGACTTCATCGAGCCGTTTATTATTCCAGCCGAGTTTCAGTGACAGACCTGCGAATAAAGGCGATCCCTGAATACGTTTTTAGACTGCGAATGATACTCAAAGCGGACCCGTGTTCTTTCGCAACTGCGATGGAAATCTTGGTGGCAAATTAAATCACTATTCAATCTGCTCCCGACTTAATTAAAGTATCGTTGAAAAAAAAAACGCGAGGAAACTCCCGTTCGGGCGCTTTCTTGTGCAATCGGAGGCTGAATATAAAACCGACGACGTCACGCTAAAATATCCCACGGAAATTCTCTAAATAGTTATTTAATAAACTCGTAGCGTTAAAAACAAAAAAAAAATATTGTGCAATTAGTCTTCTAAAAACCAAGCACGATAAATTTTTTCGAAAAAATTGAAGTTTTCATTTATTTTAGAATACGATAAAATTCTTAATAAAGTGAAGTTCGTCAACTCATACAGGTCAGCCTATAAAAATTTATATCTGCATAAAACTCCACAGCTTTATGGATTAATGTATACGTATACGAGAAAATTATGTAGTGTATTTTGTTAGTAAATACCGCGTTGATACGCAATTGCTTTTTCGAATTTGTATGCCCGACACGTACAGCGTTTTTCACGTCCAGTCTTGATTTATGAGGCGAGTGACTGCACCTGTTCCAACTAGCAGCGTCAGTCACCATATTGAGCTTAGAGAGACGACCAGCACGTAATTTGTAGTGGATGAAGGGTTAGACCGTCGAGTTTTTTCTCCCGTGTGTGTGTGTTTGAAGCGGTCCTCGCGGAGGGAGGTTTGAAAATCGAATCCGAAAAAAGGGGGCAGCGATTAACGCGAAACCTAAGACGAAGGTCGGTAACCGAATACCATGAAACACGTGTTCGATTCTCATCGGTCTTGGTTTTTCATCGGTGATAGCGCCGCAACAGGGAGCGACGTGCAGCGTGTGTCCGAAGCGCATGGTGGCAGAGGATGTTTGCCGGCAAACAAAATCCGTATGGCGGTGGATACGGCGCGGCGCGTATTAATTTCCACGGCGGTGTCTGCAGGGCGTAGCAGCCGGGAGTTGGGAAGTTGCAGTTACGGTAGTCTACCAAAATTGAATTACCTTAACACTTAAACTACTTCATCCCGGTAATAGCGCGGACAGGTTACGGGGCCGGTAACGGCGTTGTAGAACGCGCTGCGATATGCTCGTGTTCAGCGTTCGAATTTCAGCGTTCTAATCTAATTGCAAGTCGAGGCTACGAGCCTCGACCGCCACTAATTAAGTAATAATACGCCCCGCGATACTATTCGCAGATTCGAATTTCGCGCGGCTCCCGGCCGCACAATGCCGCGCGCGGCGCAATCAAAATGAATTCGAGGCGATAATTCGATTCGACGACGAAAGCGAGCGGGCGAATTCATTGTCGACAGGGGGTGGAGGTGGTGGGGAGGGGGAGGGGAGAGTCGTTGATAATTCACTCAGAAGGAAATCACTCCTACTTAGGCGAGCGATTCGGGGGAGACATTATCGCGGACGCGATTTCCGCATCGACGGCCGTTCCGCTCGGCTCCGCGCCACGCCGCCGCCGCCGGCAAAGAAATTCGAATTCCTGGCGGAAAATCAGGAAAGATTATCGTCGCGGAGCCCGTTCCCCTGACGGAGAAATGAACGAAAGAAAGGGGAGAGAGCGAAAGAGAGGGCGAGAGAGGGCGGGGGCCGGGTAGATGTCGGCGGTGGAGATCGGGGGGAAATAGGCACTAACTTTGTCGCGTCTTTTTGCAAAAGGCAAAGGCACGGGGCTGAATATATTAACGAAGCCGCGTGCTTTGACGCACACGGGCCGACCGCGGGCGCGTAATTTTTAATTACTAAAAAGAACCATGCCTCCGCTCAACGGTCTTCTTCCTCCGGGCCGCATTCACGGATACCGTTGGCTGACTGTGCCCACGTATTTATCGCGCTCCGCACGGTCTCGCCTTTAAACATATGCGACGGCAAACGCGAATACGGCTCGATTTTTTTCTGCGATTTGCTGTCGAACATACAGGAACAGAGCTCGCGCCCGCGCTCCGAGTTCCAGCTGTCTGAGCGCGCGATAATCAAACGGGACCGGGGCTTCAGTGTAGCCTCCCGAACACCGTAATTGATGCAGCTAATTCATCATGTCGCGCTGCTGGCCCATGCCAACGCCGACTAGAGCCACGCTCAAATTTCCAACTATGGGAATAACCGTTCGCCAGTGCCGGTTTTTTCTTCTACATACGCTGTTATATCGATAACCCCGACATCCGTGTCGGGTCGCGTCGGTCCAGCGCGAATATCGGAAACCATCCGCGTTAATGAACCGTGACACGCTCGACGAGATTGTGGCAGATTCGATTTCGGCATTATTCCCGCTCCTGTTTTTGTTTTCGCGGTCGTGGAACGCTTTTGTATAATGCGGGGAAAGCGGAATCGATTATGCCCCCACGCCGCGAAACTCCAGCGATTTTTTAGTTACTTTTTTGTCGTGCGCAAACAATTTTCATCCCCGTCCGTTCGTTGCGTTAATTTCACATGTCATTCGCCGCATCCGGAAAAGCAATACCATCTGTACGCCGATCAATATTATTCCTGAACGATGTCACACAGGAAAAAAATCGTACAGTACTCCAGCTCAGTATTAAACTTCCGTATTTAAATCACAGCTTTTTTATAAAAATCTTTCCGGCCATCGCACGAAGTTTATAAACAGACTTCGATCCGGCACAGAAGCCATTCTCCGTGTCAAAAGTTTCATAAACCCGTCCAGTTCGCTTTTTCCGATAATTCCCTTAGCTGTTCGCCTCTCTCTCTCTCTCTCTCTCAGAGCCCGAAAATTGTTTCCCCCGTCTCCGTTTGTATACTCCCGAGCGAAAGTTTTCCTTCCTTAAAATTCAACATAAAAGCCGTTATCCATCGATCCGTCACGGTCTCTTCTCCGATTGTCCCTCTTCTTTTTTACTCCTCTTTTCGGCGTGCAACCCTCGACGCGAAATCGATTATGAAAATACGGGGTGCTCGAAGGAGAGATGTAGCCGCGTTGAACGTCAGCCTAGAAACGAATGTCTTGCGACTCATTCTGCTTTCACACTTCTGCTTAAAGCCGTTTCCTTCGAAACTGGCTTCCACAACATTATTCGGTGCTTCGTCATCGAACCGACCCTCCGGATCAGAGAATGAGACATAAGAACGTCCGGGCATAAGACGGAAAATACAGAGTGGGGCGTTTAAAACAGCATGAATAACTACTGCTACTTGGTATCGAGGGGCTCGTAATCCCATGTTACTAACTATTTTACAGATGGAGTTGTCAAGGAGGTACGAAGCTGACCTCTGTTTTTTCAAATGCAACGGTACGGTTTTTTATTTATACATTCTGATTGTTTCGAGGCGAATACAATGACCAACCTGAATAGAAAATAAATTGTCTGAAACTACATGGCAACTACGTGATCGCGATCAAGCAAGCGTCCACGTGCTTTTGAGCGGCAGTGTACTAGATTGAAGGACAGGCCCCGGTTCACCTATATTGGCCGGGAGCCCCCGATCGCTCCGATTCATATGTGCCGTGTAACATAATACAGCGCGTAGCTTTATTTGCAGAGTGTGTCAGAAAAGCCCTCGGAGATTTCGTCTTTCATATCGCGGTCCCTGTACTGGCCCGCGAACGCAATATACTCGGGAAAAGGAGGAAACGAGGGCGGGGGACGGGTCGACCGAGGGGCGGAAACTGTAATTCAAAGTGTGCTGCGGGGGGTGGGGGGAGGAACGACGACGACGTTGGGCGGGGTTAGGAACAAATAAGGAAAAGGTATTAAATTCGTTTCATTCTTCGGAGGTAAAGACGCCGATAGGAGAGCCCGCGTGCGCCGCACGGAAAAATTTACATCCTCGTGGAATATCTTGAGGAACCTTTTGCGCCGCGCTCTGTATTCTTCTGCGAGGCTCACGGCGCGGCGGCAGGTGTATGTGTGTGTATGTGTGTGTAGGTGAACGTACACGAGAGCGCTCTGTACAACCCTTTGCCCTGGCGCCCTTGCTTTAATTTCAAACAGCGTGCCGGTAATTCCCGCATCACGGGCCTGAAAAGTCTGAACCGTGAAACGTCTCTCTCTCTCTCTCTCCCTCTTCTCTCTTCTTCTCCCGCACGTCCTATCCGCCGATCCTTTCATCTCTTTCCGTTTTTCATAGCCGGTCTCTCCCGGCCACCCCCGCGTTCCTCTCTGTTACCTCGACGCCCGTTGCACCGGCAGATCTTGAAAATTCACAGTTCCGGTGTCGAAGAGAGAATTCTCGCAAGGCAACGGTGGATTAAGGGATTAAAGGATGCGTGCTAGGCTTTGACGTTCTCTCGTTTCTCACTTCTCTCAGCGTTTTGCGACAGGAGCATCGCTTTCCAAATACCCTTTTTCTTTCTTCTCTGCCTATTCCCGATAACTCTCTCTCTCTCTCTCTCCCTCTTCTCCCGGTGACCGTGGATCCCCACCCTCCACCCCCGCTGACGTCCTTTGCCCTCGTAACACGCGACAACCCCCACCCCCTCCTCGCCACCGTTATTTTCCCTTTGAAGCGCTTTCTCTCGAATTGACATCGCTCATTTCGCGTTAATGTTCGCGTTATGGCGTGGCTCGCGAGCCCAGAGCCCCGCGGTGCACTCCCTTGCCCGCGATAACCAAATGCTTCTTTGCTAAATTAATACAGCTCGTGATCGCAGTGCATTCCAGCTTATACCTGTGCTACTGTGTTTGTGTGGTAGAAAACTTGTATTGGTCGTGAACCTTAGTTTGCGAAGGTTTCACCATGTTCCAGCGGTAGAAGAATTGTGCGTACCGTTTCCGAACTGCCAGACATCGGTTTCGTAGCAATAACCGTGTACTGCGGTGAGATAGCAAAAAGGTCATGTGACGCGTTCCGTCTTTGCATTTGTCCGGTACCGGCGGAGAGAGAGTAAGAGAGACTTTTCCCCTCGGTTCGTGCTCCTTCCCCTCATCTGGCGACACTGTTGCCATCTTCTTGTCATCTCACCAGAATATGCGCTTGCACGTGACGACCAACAAGCCCGTCTTATTGCGGTTTGGACGCGTTTGATCGGGTCGGAGATCCCGCACACGAGTTAGGGACTTTGGTCGATAAAGAGATCGACGATCGAACAAAGACATTCCGTTTGATGCGGAAAAGGGACGCGAAACGGCAAAGGGAAAACGGTTGCTAATCACACCAGTCGGACGCGAAAGGAATTGCAGATTCACAAACACGCGATCGCCGTCTCTCGTTCCGACGTCTGTCGGTCGCGCCCAATAAGCCGGCATTGTGCAAGGCGCCGCTTGTAAAACGGACCCTGCCGTCGTCGGGACCATTTCAATGGGATTAATCAATTCTCGGTCGAGTGCCTCGGTGATTTGCAAGGTTTTTGATATCGAAGTGTCTTCGCTGTGACGATTCTTACGCAGAATCCTTCAGCTAACAACCGGCTCTTTCTACTTCGATAATTACCTCTGTTAACTACCCCGGCCGCCGGCCTCTGAACGATCCAATCAACGGGTTCGGGTCACTGAGACATTATTATGAATACGTCTATACAGAAGAACACGTCTTTCGTTCAAAGAACGGGACACCGGACCAAAGGAAGACGCGCCTTTACCAATCAATGAACGCTTAGTCGAACGTTTAATTGCGACCGGCCGAGTATACGAGTTCGTAGGAATCTTTCCGACATTTCATACTTATTCAAACGGTTTCACCTTTACCCTTTCACGGGCCCGTTCGGCGCGCGGATACATACTCGTAGATACGAAATAAATGAATCCAAGTTTATAAATTATTCTTTTCGTTTCAAAAAATTCATCGGAAATCGCGGAAATGGCAAAAGCAACGAAGATCTCCGTGAAAGAAATACACAACACGCTGACGGTTTGACAAGAATTTGAAAAACATTATTTAAGAGGGCAGTGTACAGTGTCTTATGAATCAGTAGATATTTCGATTACCGCATTTCGTTCAAGGATCTGAGTATTCGAAACGCGGGAGAAATATTTCTCAAAAATATTCTCCATTACACGTTTAAAATTATCGCGACGATCATCGGGTAAGTCGTGAATTATCAATCCGTTCGAAGTTACGAGACAGTGCGGCGGCTAGAAAAAAAGAAACAATATTCCATCAGAGTTTCCCGGCGAGTTCGGTTCTTCGCAGGCCGGGGGTGCAAAGGTGAGAAAGTTAACCGGGAGATAATTACCGAACTGATCCAGTCAGCCAGCGACGCGAACCCGTATTAACGGTCGGTTGGCTAAATACCTGGCATTGTCGAGTGTGCTCGCGGCCGTGTGGGTCTGTACGTGCACGAGTCGTATTACAATCTGCGGTCGACGGATAGTGGTAGATGTGGGATCCAATCGGGACATTGCCTTGGGGCAACACGGGATCCCCTCGATCGAGGAGGCGTCAGTCGTGAACCGTTTCATTGGTTCCTGGCACACGTGCACAGCCGCCACCATCCCTGTACATGCACACGATACACACGGATCGATGCCCGATTCCGTGCGAAAAGCCGTCGAGCCCCGCGGAGGCGTAGTATCGGCTCTGCGCGTTTTAATCAGTTTATTAAATGCGCCGGTTCCACGAGACCGATCCGATCCGATCCGATCCGCTTTGATGTGGTGCTCTTGGCCCGACTAGAGCTGCCTTATCCAGTAGGCACGTCAGGCACAGGACCTATGAAAATTTTAAGTGCCGAGCGAGCACCAAATAAAATTGAAAATAAAAAGGCAACGATCACGGTGTGACGGAGAAAATATGTTTTACGATCAGTCGCAGTCTGCTAGAACACTCCTCGTAGGTCCTAGGTTAGGAGCCCTCTCCTCCCCGCCTTCCCAACCCGCGACTTCCCCTCTATTTCCTAGATGACCCCTTCCCTAGATAGAATCCTCCTCCAGCAATAAAATGCTACAGATAGACACGACTTCGCTGCTCTAGAGTTTCAGAGGATATCTCCACTCTTAATCTATGATATTACACTAACTGCAGTGTTGGGGAAATTTCTTTAAAACCACTGAACTCCATGGCTATCTGTCGCCGTATCGGGCAAGATAAACGCGCGTGATCGACGACCGTGGAAAAGATGATCGCCAGGCAACGAGCCCTGTCCGGCAACGAAGCGTAAATACGCGCGACAGCCGCGGCCAACTTTGACGCAATGAATATGAATGAGCGTAACCCGCGCTCGCGGCCCGATGTGCACGCGCGGTCTTGAAATTGCGCCCGGTGAAATTTGAGCGGTGTTCGGTGCGGCGAGGCGCGGCGTCCGTCTCTGCGAGAACCCTCCCCTATGGCTGCGGCCCATTGGGAGAGGGTGCTTGTCGAACGGCGAATACCTCCGCGGATATGCCAAATCGAATGTGACATTATAATGGAAGCGGCATTAGTGGTTTTACCGGTCGCTTCGATCGAGACGACGCAGCGCGTTGCGGTACGGCAGCGCCGCGCCGCGCCCGGGTGAAAATGTCGGTGGAAATTGCGATCGCGAACCCGCGCGGAAACGAGCCCCGGGATCCTGAGAGAAAAATGACGATCTTGATCGTTCCGCAGGCGGACCGGCCGGGCCGCGGATTTTATCGTGGTATCTCGGGACTCGTAACCTCTCCTTATCTGGCTTCAAATGAGCGGGGATATCTTGTTTCCACGACGCGGACTTGGCCCCTTGAATTATGCATTTTAAACTTTCACAACCTGCGCCCTGTATTCGGGAAGGAAAGCAGGAAATGAAGATTAACGGAATGCGGTCGAGATAATATCCTCGTCCCGAAACCGTTGCGCAATTTCCGCGACAGCATGCTTTCCTGCGCAAAAGTAGTTGGCGGAATCCTGGACGCCTTAATCGAGCGACGAAAATAGAATATATCGCGGTGTCTGTTACGGTGAAATCTTACGAGAATGTAAATCGGATCTCGAACGTTGGCGGGGATGCTGCGGGAAACCACCGGAAGCGCGAAATCGATAACGAGCGACGGATTCGTCGGTGCGCCGCCGGACGGCCGGCTATGAGAAAAATACGAAACACCCGGTGGAATATTGAAGTATTAAGAAGAGAATAAACGTTCCCATTACCCCCGCCGCGTCGCGCCGCGCCGCGCCGTGGGGATCGTAATTGTACCGGTATTCAACAGCAGTCGCGGCGGTACGCACGAAATCGACAAGAAATAACGATCTTGTAGACACAATGCGTCGACGAGAGCCCCCTGAAAATTCTTCGGTCTCCCCTCGGGTAATTGGTCGCCGCGGGTGGTGAACTTGCTCTTCGTTACCGTTCCGAATGGTCGTTACACGTTTCGACGGCTCGAGGACCGATTCCGAGAGGACGAGGAACCGATTCGGTTGCAGTTCGGAGAGCAGTTGCCGATCATCGGGAACATCGACGGACCCGAGTTTCCCATCCCGGCTGATGACATTAGCCGACAATCGAATCGGACGCGAGACACGGAGTTTGTCGCGGACTGTGACAGCGAAGGGGAGGATCCCGGCGTGGCGCGGCGCGGTGCACGTGTGAGCAGTCACAAATTAAAAGAAAGCAATAAGAGTCACTTTAGCCCGAGCGCGATTCAAGCTTTCACCCGGGTTAGGGGCCAACTTGACGAAAATCCAATTGCCACTGCTACTGCCGGAACCAAATGACTCATTTGCCGCTCGATTCGCTGCGAAGCGACGCGACGCGACACGACGATCTAATCCTATCGCGAGCGATAAATTCTTTCGCACGAGCTGGAACCGATTCGGCTTACGCTAGGGATTGACCTGCACTGCCAATCTTTGCTGGCTCTAATCCTCGTTGAGAATGAAATAGACGGGGTAGGACTTCATTTCTCTCTCTCTCTCTTTATTAGCTGCCGAAACTGTTAATCTTCGAGTAGGGTCAAAGAAGATATGACACATGCTGTTTTTATCGTTCATCGTCTACAACGTAGGGGTGAAAACAGCCCTCCAAGTTGGGGGTGAAAAACCTATTTTATTGAACATCTTGGAAACTATCAGAGCTAGAGGAATCGTTTAAAGTTGTGTAATCGTTCATAATAATAGTGTACTCTTCCTACAAAAAGAAATCTATCAATTGGCGTTTATCGTCGTTCCCACACAGCTGGGAGGAACCACATGGTTGGCGCGTCGCGTCGGAGGAAAATTCGATCCTCGGAACATCCGGCGTAAGTTGCGCGCTTCAGCGCTCGACAGTTAATAAAGGATTTATCGGAGACGCGAACGGGAAATTCAGCGGCGGGAACGGTGGCGTGTATCAACGTCGGGTTTCCGTTTTTGCGAGCGTGTACGTCGCGCGCCGACGCCCGTCGTCGGTGGACGTAGCAGTTCGCCGCACTCCCGTGTCTGCAGGACCTATCCTGTTCGCAGTGGCAAAAGCTCTCCTCTCGCACTGTCACGGCGCGGAGCGGCGCGGCGCGTACACACGTGAACGCGTGTGCGTGGGTCCCTCCATTCTCCACCGTAGCCCATTATGCTCCCATGAATGGAGTCCGCGTTTGAGTACGAGATTCGAATCGGCGCCCCGACCATCGTCGACACTTCGCCTCTGTTCGAACTGTCAATGGAGGGACCGAGAGGTGGTGCGAGACCTTCGAAACAGAGAAGGAGGGAAAGAGAGAGAGAGGAGACGAGGAAGAAGAGAAAGAAGGACGAAGAGACAGCCGAGGAGAGACAGCGCCGGGAACGAACGTTTCACGACAATGGAAACTCGCGTGAACGTAGACGAGCCACCACCGGCTCCGGCGTTTTTTCTCTCCTCGTCACCGACCGGGCCGGTTGTCAGTCTTCCGGGTGACACGCGCTCGATGAAAAAAGGATATTGATGGCCGCAATGAAATAACGGCCGCGACCGAGCAGCCACTCGAAAGCCATCGAACAGAGAGAGAGAGAGAGGGAGAGAACTTTGACCCGACGACGCTTCTGCGACACGGCGCGCGTTTATCGACGCACCCCGTAGTAATCCCCGGTTCATCGCTTCCGCGCCGCAGAGGAAATTATGCAGATTGTTTCATAAATTTCGTTACGGGATTATCCATTAGTTTTTCGCCGCTCGCGCATAAACCCCATAGCCGACCGGAAACGGTCCCTGGGAACAGTTACGTATTTCATTATTCATAATGGCGGCCGTAGACGCAACCACGCGGTTCTGGAATAATGCGATCGCATGTATCGAGTCGCTAAACACGGGGATCTCTCCTAACATTGTGCTCGCGGGAACAAAAGACATCGCCGCGCGCCGGGAAGATTTTATGCGAGCTCTGGCTGCTCGCCACTTGTGCATTACGGTAAAGAATAACGAGCGAGGTGTTTTTCTACTCCCGAGGCACGCCGAGGCTAATGCATCCGACGGGAACATTAGGTTTTGTTACTGTCCATTATTCCAATGCTGCAATTTCGGTTTCTTCCGCACGGCACTTGGGAACAATTGCGTGGCCCCGTGTCCCACGAACTGGTTTCGCGTGATTCATGGTCTAATATGTCAAATGGCAAATCAGGAGAGCCTCGTCGGGCAACATGATTTTGCTTTAACATGAAGTTTCAAGAATCGCGTAAAAACTTGTTCTACACCGGCGGGGACTCTTTCTCTCGCGTCCGCTTCTAAATTTTTCCCGCAGCTTGGTACAGTGTTGAGGCAAAGCACCACTTTACAGACCATTAGCCGCTGATTAAACGCACTTGAACGCTAACGACACGATTTAGTGTATAACTCAATCTGCCATGCGCGATGTTTTTGTTTACGTTGTCCCCGATCTAGCCCGGTCGGGTCCGTTCAATCGGGAATTTAATGCGGCGGAACACTGTTAAATCAAACAAACGGTCCGTCGACGACGGGCGAAAAAATCGCCTGGTCGACGAGTAAATTCTTATTCGTCGTTTCTGCCGATTACAACAGCCTGCCGCGCCGATATATATATATAATATTATTCCCGATGCTCGTAGCTCGATATAATGAAATAAAATTCCCGCATCGCACCGGTGAAATTAATATGAATATTTTTCCGTCTTCGACGACGAACGGCCGTGGAAATGAATTCATAACCGAGCCAGTTTATAACGAATTCACGCCTGATCGGTTTATTTCGCTGGACGGTCACCGAATCGGCGCGCATTCGATCGTCCGAATATAAATTCTCCGTCCGGATGCCGAGGCATAAATCCGCGGAGGCGATTTAAACGGTCGCGTTACACCGGCTGATTTACGGCCGCTGATAAATTTTCGACGGCGGTGTTCGCCACGTCAACTTCCACCGAATATCCTAACTCGTCCCGCAGTCGCAATGAAACGAATCGCCGATCTCCGCCGAAAAAAGAGGTCACTATAAATTGCTCGAATCCGCGTCAACGGGGGAAAAAGATCGCCAGTTAAACTTCATTCGATGCGCATCCCTTCCGTTCTAGCGTGATCCTTTGAAAATTAATCACTCAACCGTTTCTGCGTTTTTAACGCTATACCTACCAGTCCAAAATCACCGGGGCTTCAGATTTTTCACGGAAGATACAGATACGATCGAGTAAATATATTTGGCAAAGAATCGCGCAAACTTTGAATAAATTGAATCTTGTCATTTTTATAAGGCGATGCGTGTACCGGTGACTTTCGATGATTCGGTGGGCTCAATATTAAAGTGAGTTAGCGTCGACGCAACGTACACGCAGAGCTTGAATTATCTCGTTCGTACAGGACCATTACGATTGCGATAAAACTGTGCGAATGACTGTTTTAATCCATTTTCCCATGGTGGAGGTAAAGATCCCAGATGATACGGGACTCGGCGAAGCCGATAAATTGATCTGCAGATAACTTTTAACAAAACACAGGCAAACAGGAAGCACGAACGGAACAATCGTATAAATGGTATCGATATGTACCCGCGTATGTATCTTTGCAGATACAATATCAAAGAGCCGGCGCGGGCAGCGTCGATTAAACATTTTCAACAAATCCAATAAATGTCCAAATACTCGTACACCGAGGGTGTACATTTGTTAACAGCGAACGACGATAGAAAAGAGAGAGAGAGGGAGAGAGAGAGAATCGGTTGGAAGAGCGTTGGAGAGTACGGGGGCCGGGAAGGGGTGAGTTAAGCTACTTTTCTGATGGCGGACGATGCACGACACACGGTCCGCCCGTGGAAACGGCACAAAGTGGACGGTTTCTGAAAAGATAATGGAGCGGACGGGATACGTGAATGTAAGTGGAGTTGCAGGAAAGCGTGTCGAGCATTGTTCCGCGTATTACACATTCCCTGTGTCGCGCGTCTTTAGAAAAAAAAACCCCTCCGCCGCCGCCTGCGTAGTTTCTCCGTAAGGCAGATAGGTTGTGTACACGACGACGGAAGGTCCGCAATACACGCCTCTCTTTCGCTGTCTCTCCTCCTCGTGACGCGAGTTTTGTGTTTACACCACGCAAAAACTGCTGGGGGAATGATGCTGCCGGGTGCCGGGCTGCCGCGCGGCACAAGGTGAATAGGACGCGACGAGGTTTCCTACCCGGTTCGACTGCCGTGTAACTGCTCCAAGGAAAAACTGCCCTGAGCAGCCATCCGCGGCGCGCGTTGGATCCAATTCATCGCGTAAAATCGAGATAGCGAATCCACGCTGTCTCTGTCCGTGCGCCGACAGCTTTTAGCGTGCGCCGAGCCGGTGTCACGCCAACAACCGGACAGGAGAGCAGAGACCTGACAATGTACCGTGTCGCTTGTACCAATATGTCGGGGAACAAGGCAGTTTGGATAGCCGACAAGTTCCAACGATAGAGATTCGCCGGGCAAATTGATGTTTATCAAACAAGTTCACCTCATATGTACTGTGCACAGGATAACAGAGGCTCGGTTTTGCTCCGAAATTACCCCTCCTTCGATCACCAACATCTAACTAAAGTCTTCCGAGTCGCAATGTCTTGTGATCGCCGTTTTCACTTACTTTCCATTAATATTCCCTCGCCGACAAGTACCGCGAGTCAGTGAAAAGAAAAGACTGGAATCGATACTGATTGTCCAGGTCGCTGAGGTATCGCACATGCTCTATTTTTATACCTCGTCTACGGCAACACGTGCTCGAAGGTAAATGAATTAGAGATCGACACGAGCGAGGAAAGTTTCTCTCCAATTTATCTCGCTCGAGATATTCTTTTCAAACGTCCCACTTCGACAAGAGCGAAGCCGACCAGGTTGGTAAATCGAGGACTTGTATCCTCTACTTTGGGTAAACCATTTCGGGAAGTAGATTTTTCCTCCTTCAAGCCGAAGCAAAGGTGCGAGACTGACTAGACAAAAAAAAATATACACTCCCCTTTAAATTCTAGATTGCTTCCGATATTGCTAAAGAAACCGTTTCTCAACGGTGTTAGGTCTCGGGGGAACGGGATACTGAGTTATGGACTTCCTGCAATACCGATTCAATTTATTGTAGAAGTGGCCGAGCAAATGTGGGTAAAACGTATAGGACGCGGGAGAATTCGATCAGAAGTTGTTTGTCAGAAGTGAAATGGCGCGGCTGAACTAATCTCGGAATACATATCCTTTGTTTACGCGGAAAACTTGCGGGTCTGCGATACCGCGCAAGGGTAATTGTGGTTTTCATTGGTTTAAACTGCGAGTGTGAACTTTAAAATTCGAAAGTGCAAGTCGCAAATATTTTCGCATCGATCCAATAATTGCTCTCGGTCGGTGCGGTCGCCCGGATCCAACCCCTTCGGCGTTATTAAAAGATCAGGCGATAAATTTCACGGCGCGTTGGTCCCCGAAGTGTTAAGTAGCGCGGTTCAGCGGGACACAGTTGGTCAATGGCGGCACTCGAGGAATTTAAGCGATCGCAGTAATTAAGCAAGCTCGATCGGCAACCGTAGTCTGCGAGTCGTGGAACGATTTGCTGGCGTCGCGCGATTTCTTCAGCCGTGGGGTACCATGACTGGCCGATTATTAAGCCCGCCTCTAGTCAACGACAATGCTCGTCACTGATAATTACTGTTCACAATTGATATTGAGCTGCGCGTCAATGTGCCCGCGCGGACCGTGCAGTTTTCCATAGATCCGGCGCGCGGGCTCCTTTTCAGCGGGGAGCCATGGCGGACGGCGCACAAAAGGGACGGAATGAAAGTAGTTTACAGAAATGCTGGCTTCCTCAGGGTCAATTTACGCGAAACAGCGACGGAACGGTGTAAGTCCGTGCCTCCGTAGCTCTCGTCACCCCCGGCAACCGGGGCTCTTTATTCATAGTCGGCGAAATGAGATTCGCTCGAAGGAAATTCTTACGTCTGTGACACCGTTGCGCGAATAAAAACCCCCGGTTCAGTCGTCCGCGTTAATTGAATGCTCATTTTATCCGACGATAATTAATTCGTGTATTCTCGCGATCTCGTACCCGTATTGTACACGCGACACCATTATCCATCGAGCTCGCGAAATCCCGTGGGCGGACCGCGAGAATACACTCTGGTTTCCATGAACTAAAATATCGACAGCAGGATCGACGGACAAAAGAATAATATTTGCGCATAGTCGCTGTGCTAATAAACGTGCTATATATTTTTAGTAGCGTAGTTCCTGCGTTGATACGATGTTTCACGCCGAATTACGGTAACTTTGGCAACGGGTTAAACTTGTTACAGATACACGGTACGCGAGTTAATCCTCGTAAAAATGGCGCTACAAAGTGCCGGGCAAAAGGGAAAGGAATAACTTCCGCGTTGCCAGGAAAAATGTTACAAAAACTTGTCAATGTTCCCCCAGTTTACGGCAGTTTCCCGTCCGTCGATCCGAGAAAACTCGCCGGAGCGACACGGTGTCCGCGATTTCCCAGCGTGGGCGCGGGCGCGGGCACGGGCGGCCAGACAGGGCTGTTTTTGACATGCCGTTGGCGCGTCCGGACTTTTCGTTCCTGGAAATACGATTTCGCGCGGTGAAACGCGTCGCGTCGAATTATACCGCGCGACGGTGCGCACCGTGCGCATCGACGTCGCTATCGATCATCCCCTGTGCCGGTCCCTGGTATATACCTGGCGCGCCAGCAACGCGACGATCGATGGTATTTTTTTTCCATCGGCGACAATTTGTAAGATTGCCCGTTCCGGCGTTGGGCGGCGCGGCTTGACAACATTTTGCGAGAGAGCCGATTGAAAATTCGCGAAGGCAATTTCGACGTGTTTGGTCCGGACAGAGGTGAGGACCGCGGCGGGGTCTCGGGAGGGGATGTTTGCAGTGGTCGACTGCGAAATTTCAATTACGCGTGTACCCGGGCTGATTCGATTATCGGGACCGGCTTGATTACCGATTCAATTGTTGCAACGAGTGCACCGAGGAATTTGTTCCTGTTTGCACTAAAGCGCGGCCGGCTGCATCTATTATGCAGCGCGATCCTCGGCCCTGCTTGTTCGCACTCGCTGACACCTTTCCCCGTATTATAGCGTCGCGTCACACCGCTCTATCACACGGACATCCCGTGTAATTTTCTCTTCCCCACCCCTCTTTACCCTCTCCCTCTCTCGCTCTCTCTCTCTCTCTCTCTATCCAACATCCTATCCCCCCCACTGCCCGCCGACACACCGCCAAGCTAGCCAGAACCGCTCGCCTCCTCCTCCAACCAACTTTTATTCTCTCCCGTTCACGATGCGTCGTATTTCCGAGGGCGTTAAACGACATAATGCGGCAATTTTGTTAGGCGCTGCCAGCGGATTCGCGGAGGTGCGAATGGTGGCGGTGGGCTCTTATCCTAAAGGGCCATTAAGTGATCTTTCCCCGATTATTACTGCCGGCCGGGAGATTCCATTTCAGCCGACGACGGTGAAAAACTGGCCGGGATAATGACGACCAGGAAATTCGCGACTCACCGCCCGGAAGAGACACTTCACCATGCTAATGTGTGCCATATTATATGGGATTGTGTACAATACGGAGTAACAGCGAATTTTCCATGGCACCGAACAAGCCGCGCCGCACCGCGCCGAGAAGATCGTTCCGATGGGAGGAGTATAAGCGGAGGAAATTTCTCCGACCGCTCTAGGCGAACGAGATGGAATCTTGCCTTAATAATGGACTAGCTGCGGATGAAAACTCCGGATAACTCGCAACAATTAATTGACTCGGTTCTCTTACGAGGATATCTTAACGCGTTGCCCATTAGAGGTCGTTTCGCGGTCTTGAAAAATCTGTGATCCGCTGTTAAGAATTTCCTGGAACATTTCCGCGGTAAGAAGTTTAATCATCTGTTACGTAATTATCCTTTTTCGCAGAGCACGGGGATTGACAATCTTATTGGCAGGATTAATCCAGTAGTTAAAATATTACTACCAGAACTAGAGGCAATTCGCAAGGCTTTACAAAAATGCCAAAATTGCATTCATTCGGATTATCTACGATTTTCATTGTATTATTTTTGAGTGCTTGACGAAACAGTTTATTTTTACTTTTGAAATGTCAAATATTTCTCGGTCCTCGAGATAGGAATTTTTTTTGTTTCAAAAATGTCGATTTTTCTTATTTTGTGCATCGACGAAGATTCATAAATCACCGTGCCAGATATTTTTAAAGATCAGCGACAGAAAGACACGCGTAATAAATGGATTTATCGACGTACGTATTTATCGTTCGATCGATACGACGATCGTCCCACCAACGATCGATACTACAGCAGGGGAGCTCGATGCGTCTACCTTACCATCAACCGGGCGTTCAGGAAGTTTTACCATGGATCAATAAATCTCGAACCCGCTCCCGACGCGCGTCCGTAATTTATCATTTCCGCCGCGTAACGCAGCAATACCGTAGGAACAAGTTAAATGAGAAACATAGAAAGTTAAAGCACATCCCAGGCGGAATGGCAGCGGCATTACAAATTCCACGCAGAGACCCCAGCCAGATTCCAAGATAATTGAGCCCGAACCATCGCCGTGTGCCACGGACAGAAATATAATTACAAAAAAATTTCGGTCATTTACAACCAAATGTGCCACTCAACGCAATCCGCGATCTACGGTATTTATTCCAGCGGCGTGCAAAAATAAAAATTTCCGATGGCTCTCTTGCACAGATGACTTGGCTATCCGACAAGCTACAGATCCATTTGAGAATAAAACACTCGCGAGCGAAATACCCCCAGCACTCTCTCGAGTCGCTTGAGTGGGGAGCAACTCGCGAGAGTTTTACTCTCAAATGGACACCCAGTAGAGGGGAGCGAGAACTCGAAAATGTCGGATACTCGATAGTTCCCTAAGGGTCGAGGCGAGTCGAGTTCTCGAAAATTTCGTAACTCTCGAGCATACCGAGGTGTCGGGGAATTTTTGGTATGTCCCGAGAAATGATGTCCAAAATTCTCAAGAATCCCGATACGTTCGAGATCCCGAAAATTTCGGGTTCTCGGACACCTCCGACACCTAGCTACAGATGCTCTCGGCTCTGGACGGCGGGCGAGCCTTATTGGTTGCGTTGTTTCGACTAGAATGCGCCGCGACCATGAAATTGGACCGAAAGTACAATCTGCCAGCAGCAGCAGGAGCGGTAACGGATACCGGAGTTCAAGCGTCTAAATCGCGACGTGATCCGACGGAAGCCGTCGGAGAAATCACGTCGGATCCGTTCGCGGGAAGGGGCGTAGAGGAGGCTGAGCGTGCACAGCGACGCAAATAAAAGGACGATCTCGTTTCACCGGGGAGGACTGCATTGCGGCAATATCGCGCGACCGAAAGCGAAACCACACGGTGTCTCGGGGACGGAAGGATACGTTCTAACGGTGGCGAGGACGACGGTAGACGATAGGTGGGAAGAGGAGCTTTAGGAAGTGGGTCTTTCCTTTGATACGATTTAAGAAGAACAAAGGGTGGAATGTGGATAAACAGAGGAGGCTGGTGGCCGGCGGGAGGCGGGGGGAGGGGCGGGAAAAAGTCCGTAGGATCTCGTCGATCGCGAGCCAAGTAGACGAGGGCCAGAAGAGAGAGGATCCGTTGCTAGCTGGAACGAGGCAGCAGCGGGGCTGTGTGTATCCTTTTTGATCGTGCGATCGGTGCTCCAGAGAGGATCTGGCAACAACGGCTGGAGAAGGAGTGATCTTGCAGGAGCATTGGCCACGCGAGAACGCGAAGAAAGGATGGAATCGACGTAGGTGGAAGGAGGCGCGAGAACACCTGAACGCACGGGAGAGAACGAGAGAGGTGGGAAAGGGTCGGCACGGTGTGGCGTGGCGTGGAGCGGAGCGGCGACGGGATAGGAGGCAGGCCTGGGTCCAGCTCTCGTAAAACTCGTCTCGTACTCGAGAAATAGCTCGCGGTGAACTTGGAAACTTCCGGGCCGAAACCGAGCATCCCGGCTTTTCCTCCGTTTTCGGTGCTTTTGTTTTTTTTCCTCTTTCTCTCTCCACTCACTCTCTCTCTCTCTCTCTCTCTCTCTCTCTCTCCTGTTCGCTCTGGCTCAGTCTCTTCTTCCGATGTGTGCTCGCGGTGGATCTCGCGGGAGTACGTTTGTGTTGTAGAACAACGACGAGGGACGCGCGGAGCGAACGTGCGACGACGACGACGACGAGGACGACGACACAGGGAACTTTGAGGAAACAATGTCTCGCCCCGTGGGAGCACAGGACTCGGTGTGGATCGACTGAAAATGCAGTGTGCCGCCCGCGAAAATAATACCCGTCCACGTGTGCCTAGGAGACAAGCCAGCACGACGTTTCGGCTCGCTTAGTCACCTTCCACCGAGGTTCGTGCAGGTGAGAATCCAGCGAGGATGCTGAACGACGACTCATTCTCGCGCTCCTCGGAGTACCTTGCCTTTCCGTCGCCTCCGTCGACCGGTAAACACGCCGGGCCTAGCGCGCGACGGTCGTCGTTCGTTACGGAAATTCGCGTGTACACCTAGCACGCTTGTTTATTTATTCGCAGGACGATATTGAACGCGGCGGCCGGGCGGCAATCGACCACGCAAATCCAAAACAAACGTTCGGAGCGGATCCGCGGTCGAGAGGTGCGTGCGTGCGTGCGCGAGCTCCAACGGCAGTCATTTTTCGAGCGAGCCTGGCGCGCCGGGTATTAATATTTCGGTTGTCGAGATCGGCCACGGTGGCCGGTGGTGTAACGCGAACACGATCCAGTGAAATTATAATATTTACGCCGCGTGCTGAAACTCGAGTGAAAAACGTGGCCAAATCCCCGCAGAAAACCGTCCCCGCGGCCACATCGTCGTCGCTGGACGCATTTTTTTTTTTGCGCGCCGCGACTTGGTCAACCAGCGGACAAACAAAAGCTACGGTGGATGGCTTTTTAATCGAATCGCTGCGTCGGAATGCGAGACGCGATGGCGCGGGGGCAAATGACCGGCGATCGCGATCTCTCCCTCCCCTCTCCCCCCCTTGCCGCGATACGTGCGTCGGAATCGGCGCGTGACGCGTTCGAAAACTACAAAACCCGAACTAATTAAAAGGGAATCAGCCAGCCGCCGTGACACAAAATCTACGGCATCGATCGACCGACCGTGGCAAGCACCGGGAGCGAGAGAGACAGAGAGAGAACGAGAGAGAGAGAAAGAGAGGTGGTGTCGCGACGCGGTGCAAATCAAATATTAATCGCGCAATTAGCGCCGATTGTACGTTAATCGGTTTTGCTTTTTTTCCTCGCCCTCGCGCGCTCGTGCCTCGCCTCGCCTCGCTTCGTGTATCCTGCGCACCCGCCCTCCGGAAAATGTTCGAGACGATGACACGCGGCCGCCATTCACCAGCGCTGTCATCAGTCACGGGCTTGCTTCTGTTTGCGGCCTCGTTAATATCGGATTAACGCCCATTGCTTCGGCTACCAACTAGCCGACTGTTCGATGGCGGTCTGCCCCTGGTAGAAAATGAAACGAGTCTTCGTGCGCGTGGGATTGTAAACGGCACAATTGCTGTTTGATATGTCGCCGATCGTGATTTATGAAGTACTCGCTGGGCGCAAATTGTTTCACGACCATTGTGCTGCTAATTGGAAATTTTGTTAGTTGTTTTTATAGGGTCTGGGGAAACAGATTGATAGATATTCTAAATAAATTTCTCGCGATAGCTAACACGGATCCCGTATTTATACATATACAGTTACCAAAAGTCTGTCTCATCGTCTGATCGATTAGTTACAGAAACATTATATGTCAACAGCGTTTGGAACTACCGTGAATTAATTAGCTGTTTTCCCCTGGCGCAGTTGAAGATTTTCGGACGGAACCTGCGATGGGGACCAGGGCCGTCGCAGTGGGAGCGGCGCCAGGTGCAGCGGGGGTGTCTGGCGAGGCTGGTTTAGCCGGTGTGCCCAGACTCCTGGAGGATCTGGCTCGACTCTCGGAGGACAAAGATACAGCTGACATCGTCTTTCTGCTAGGTCGGGACGAGACGCCAGTCTACGCTCACAGAATTATACTGCAAGCGAGGTCAGTATTCGCCGGTTCGAAATCGTCGTGTCTCGTGCCGCCAGCTCGAATTAATTATATTTACACGTGGACGTTTTCTCGGCGAGAGAAGGGAACAATTCGCGCGCGCATTCTTTTTCCCAACTGATATCTCTCGACATCTCCGGGGAGACGGAGTAACAACAAAGTCGTCGCGAGCTGAACAAACGACCGTGGAAATTTTATTAAGCGAGCCCTTTCGAGATCGTCACGGGACCGGATTAATTGTTTAATCGTAATTTCTATTAAAACAGGTCGCATCGTTCTCTCTCTCTCTCTTCCTCTCTCACCGTTTTTCCTCGGAGACGCGAAACGATCCGAGAACGCGCGAGAAATCACGCGGAAGATTAATCCCCGGAAACTCGCGTATTTCCGGGCGGCTGGGTCGCGATAGCACGCGTCGGCGAAAAATAAACCCCGTCGCGGAGACAATGGGTGTGTCGACACTTCCGGAAAATGGAGAATTAACGCAGGCACGTGGAATATTACGCGGTCTTATCGCGATAATTTTTTTTGTTCTCCCCGGCGACGCGACGGTGGATGGGGGAAGGGGGACGAACGCAGGAGGGATGAAGCTCGCGGACGCGTAACGAAGCGGGTACGCTCGAAAATATCTTTCGACCGGCAAGAAACCGCGGTTCGCTTAAAAATCCCGGCGAGTTTGCCCCGGCGTAACCGCGTTACAAACTTTTCGCTCGGAGCTGCCGGCGGAAAGGTTAACTTTCCTCGGGAATTGCGGGCCGGGAGCCCGTCGGAAGAGAGGAAATGATAACTTCGTTAAAATCTTGAAGTCACCGGCGCATCTATACATAATTCACCTGCCCCCAGCGGCGCGGCTCGGCGGCGAGGCACCAGCAGAAGGTCGTTACCGGAAGAAAGGAGAGCGATTGCACCGGTGGTTCCGACGAAACGATATTCAAAACCGAGCGAGTCGGACAGGAAAATCGTTGCACGAGCAGGCTGCAAAGATCGCGGCCGGAGTCATCGAAGTTTCTCTGGGCGGAAAAGGCGGAGCTCGCGGTACCGATGAATTTTAATTAAGAGGCTCCGGGGATTGTTACGGCGAAATGAATCGATCGAACCTTCTAATTAGTTGGACAATATAAGGGAGGGAGGAAGAGAGTGCCCTCGTCGTCGATCCACCGTCGCCGGGGCCGAGACCGTGTCCCGGCAGCAATTTTCGCCGGGTGAATTCTAATTGTTGTAAGAAGGGAGGCCTAGTGGATCGCATTAGAGGGGGAAGGGGGGCAGCAGCGCCGAGGCAACGACATTCCGACGGGACGACAGGCCCGATGCTAATTGTAAAGTCAATTACGATATTCCCGTGAAACCCTTTTGATATCGGCGCAGGAGGGAACACGCCCGGGTCCTTTTGTCGTCCGGCCGCTCTCTTTTCCCTCTCCGTCCCGTTCACCGTCGACACCGGCCTCGGAAAATTAAGTTACGCATGCTCGTGACAGGCGTCCGCATGAGAAACGAATGGACAATACGCGACCGCACTCAAAACTCTACGCGGCGCTCTCCAGTCCGGTGAAAATCCTGACAAAGAGTCGCGAGCACCCCCGACCCCCTTTATACCTCTTATCCCCTTGTAATCCTTGTCATTTCGAAACGCCGCGCCACACCGCCCCGCGGAAACGAGAACGACGCCGCTCGACGGCAGAAAGAAATTGAAAAACAAACCCGAGGTTCGACCATTCGATGGCACTCGGAAGGCAATCCCCGCGTTGCTCGTTGTCCTCGCGCTGAATTCGCCCTGGCTTCCTGCTCGGATCCCTCTACACGTCTTTGTGAAGAGAACTCGTATAAAATTTTTTTCCACCAATTTCGACCGTGGAAGGCGAAATAACGCTGTTCTCGCTATTCTAAAATCTTTTAAAAGTTTCATCCTCTTCTCGCGGTATTTCTCCTGTAATACCAGCAGCTTTAACTGGTTCTATCTATAGTCTGTCTAGAATAAGTGGGGTGGAAAACCTTCTATTGATCATTCTATTATGAATTTTAGTACTGCGCATCTTCATACAATTATAATTGGCAATACTGGAATAACACGCCAAAAGAAGTCCTAAATGTTTAAATGTAGACAAGACGATTTTAAGATTTCACCAGTCTGTATGTTAAATTGTTTGCCGTTCTCAGCTTCCGACGAATTCAAAGTTCAAAGTAATTCTTGTACCTCCAACCCCTTGCTCATCAAGCAGCCTCTATACAATTCGCATGTCCTATCTCTTTTCGTTATAAAAATTACCATACCCTCAATTTGCCCTCCATCTCCAGCCCCCTCGCTCATCAAGCAGCCTTCATACAACTGGTATAAATTGTTCTACGTTTTCTTGATTATTCAAGCTACAGCTGGACGGATGTTTCAGTGATTGTGCTTCGGACGGTTTTTACGATTATTTTCGGTGGATGCAGGTTCGGTTTGCCCTTATCCGGGAGCCGATAATGGAGCCCGGCGAGAAGCAGACGTTTCACAGTCACGGGGAACAAGGAGGCGTGACGCGAATTTGAGTCTCGCGCACCGGAAGAGGAGGCGGTTTTTGCGCGGAAATCGACGGAGCCGCTATATAATCGCACGCTTGGTCGTTAGTAGCGGAGCCTGCGGCGACATTCAACCCTTGCCGCCGTGAAACCAAGCAGCCACGACCCTCGTTTCCCTGCGCCACTAGCCCCCTACCCCTAACATCCTCTTTCCGCGTCGAGCTCGCGAGCCTACGTTACCACCCCCGTGACACCTCGTCGTCGCACCAGACAAGCTCGCGCGCCGCCGTGCCCTATTCTTTTCTCGGCGTCGCTCGCTGATATTTGGTTTTCTTTGATTCCGTGGCAGGCGTTCGCCTGTGATTAGGGAAAAGCTTCTCCTCTACGCGCACTTCGGCTTTCCTCTTTTTCCCACCGCCGCGAACCCTGGCTACCGCGATCCTTTACCATCCGTCGACTTCTTGTTCGCCTCGTTCCACGCCACCACTTATCGCGACGAGGCATCCGGCGCCTTTATCTTTCTAGTACTTAAAATTTGTTCCGCAGGCAGCGGCGTTTCCTTTCCGCCGCGGTCGAGCCACCGTATCTCGAAAAGCAGCCCAGCCGCTCCGCGGTTTTTTCTCAACCCCAGGAGTTCAAAGATAAATATTCGCGAGCACCGTTTGAAGTTCACCTTGAAGATTACGTTTCGCGGTACTCGAACGTTTCCCGCCTCTAATTTGTAGAAATAAACGCGGTGAACTATAGCTTTGATATTATGCTAAACCGTAAAAGTCGAGCTGTTTCGGTCTGTTAAAGGTTGAACCCGCGCAACCGCATCTGTGTACACGCCTCGTGCCATGTTGTTTCTATGTGTTTATGTGTGTGCGTGCGCGTGCGCGCGCGCGGTGTGGTGTTTTTAATTTTTTTGAGCACTAGTTTCGCCTCTGTCGACTCGGCAACCATGTTTCGGTAGCTCGGGCCACGATTTTCCGACTTTCCCGCACACACACACACCTCTCCCTCTCTCTCTCTCTTTTCCTCTCTCCCCCTCTTTCTCTCTCAGTCGACGAAGCCGAGCGTTTGTTAACGCGTCGGTTATAATATCAAAGCAGCGCGGGGTGCATGCCTTTTCCATTTGCGCTCGCTCTTTGACGGATTTTCTTTTGATTCGATACGAAACCCCGGCCGGTACGCTTTCGACTTTCCTGCGACTCTACGTTTTCAACATCGCGGAATCTTTTCGCCCCGCGTCGTCGTGGTTAGTGGTATTAGAAACCATTGTCGTTTTATGCGGTCGGCTTCTGTGAGCGAGAAAGGATCCGTTTAAGGGCTTGTCCGCGTTTTCCCGGCCCTCGGCCCTGCTTCTTCAGCCACCCCTGTTTCTTTCCGTCCGTGAATCACAACAGCGTTTCTTTCCTCTTGCGCGCGAGCTTGATATTTCCACCCGGAATCCGATTCTACACCGTTTCTATTCTCCCGGCCATAGCTTCGCCCGTTTTTACGCCGCGTTCAATGCAACGAAATGGCAGTCGGTATGTGGGATATTTTTAAGTAATTTCCGCGCGGCGAACCAGAAAGAGTATTCCGAAGAGTGCATCGACGTCGCACAGGTGCGGCGAGAGGGCGCCGCTCGTTTCATAGAGAGAGAAAGAAAGAGACTTGTCGATGTTAAAAGCCTCCCCTTTGTGTATCTAGTCGCGTAAGGTAGAGAATGGCGTAGGGCAGGCAGGAGAGGCGAGATCGAATGTTCTCCCAATGGGTCATGGGGGATCCGTTTCCAGCTCGGGGTGCCAGAAAAGATTCGCTCTGCCGAGTGCCCCCGGCTCGCCGCTGCAGGGTGAAGGGAGAAAGAGAGAGAGAGGGCTCGAAGTGACTTTTTTTTCGAAGGTCGCCATTAAGTTTCTAGAGGAGAACGAAAACCAAAGGCTCGGCCGCGCACGCAGCGCAGCGAGTACGCTCTCGGTGGCAACGGAGCTTCCTGACGAAGTCAATTAAGCCCTTTTGTAACAAGAAACACTGGCAGAAGTGGGAGCGCCGGTGACGAAAGCCGAAGTGGTGGGTGTTCGTTAGAAGAGCTACGCAGCCACGCCACATCCACACGCCCATACCCGCGCTGTTACACGCGACGATCCTCCTTCTCTCTGTCGTTTGTTCCCCGCCGCGCCGCGCTCTCTTGTCCTGGCAATTAATGCTTTTTCAAAGCCGACGTCTTTCGATTGATTTTCCCAGGTGCAAGAATTTCACCGCCGCCAAGAGGATCGGCACGCCCGGAAATCCCACGCCCGTGCGCATGCCGCACGCCCATCCAGAAACCTTCCGACAGTTCGTTCATTACGTTTACACCGGCAAGGTAAATTATTTATCTAGAAAGGGTCGATTCTATTGCTATCATTTGTATCCCCTGGACCGAGGGGCAAACGTTCGGGAGAAGAACCAGCCCCTCTCAGAAGCCTCAGCTTTCCATCGCAGTTGAAATATCGCGTCTCGTTTGGCTCCCGGTTGTATCCTTTGCTCGACGATTATTTTCACTCTTTCGATTAATAATGTATCCTCGTTTGATCCCATTGAGCATGGAAAAATTCGCGGAGCCTTCCTCGCACAGCTTCCGTCGAATAAATTCTTCCCTCCTCCCGCGCCCCGGTCGCAAAGATATTAAATGCGGTTATGGTTATCGTCCCGTCATGAATAAGAGATCGCCAAAGTTCCGCACGGGTCTAAAGACACGGCCGAGATTCAACCGGTAACTTTTCTATAGATCATGCTACAGGACAGTGGCATCTTCGAGATGCTGGGACTCGCCCAAGAACTCGGAGTCGAGGAACTTTGGAGAAGTTGCGAGGAACACGTCTCCGTCACTCTCAGCCCCGGAAACGCGTGTGCTCTTTTGACTGCGGCCCTGGATGCTCAAGAGCGAGTCCCTGGTAAGTTATTCATGGCATCCTGTTAAAAGTTCAAGTATCAAACAATTCCCATTGTCGAAGTTGCCGATTCGGCGCTCTTTCGAGGACGTGACGCGTGAAACTTGAACTATCTGCCGTAGACTGTCTTTAATGTCGCAAAATTTCAATTGCGCACGGCTCCTCGAGCTTCTTCATTCGCTTTGTTTGTAAGTCACGATTGTTTTTTTAAATGCATTGCAATTTCGAACGATCGTCCGGCACCACGTATATGGATATTTCTTTGCTGTTTCTTCTGAATGTTTATGACACCGGCTAGGCGAGCACCTTGGTTTACTTCTTCTTATTTTCCTCGATAAGTGTGGAACAATTTATGACGTTAAATATTTTATTTATTTGCAAAGCTTCTCCTTGCACATACGGTAAGTTATCGACTATGCAGTGTACTCGTGGTTGGCGAGTTTATCACAACGGCAGCACGTTATAGAGAAGTGTGGCATGTTTTGATTGGTTTTGGTTAATTTCTTTTTATTCAAAGTTTACATTCTAGTTTATAGTTTCAAGTTTAGTTGATTGTTCATCAGTTTCTATAATTTATTTTAACCGCAGTTACCAGCTGTGATTTAATATATATTATAAAGACATAAATTTTGTTGTATTTAAAAGCTCGAATTCTCTTTCATTAAATTTTCTATTAATAATTAAAATATGTAATTACCAACTATGAATTCTACTTTATTCACTGAGTTACAGTGATTGATACAAAATGCGCACATAGAGAGCGCTGTTAGACACTAAAACTGAATCCGCTAGGAAGATTTTACGGTAACATTAAAACATTTATCCCTATGAATCGGTTCATAGATTTTTACTAAATTCTACAATGTCCTATCACGAGCCCACCTTTAATTCTCCTACTTGCTAATAAATCGTTTGATTTGAGAATATTTTTGAATATTGAGAATAAAGTCTCCATAAGTAACTAGTGACTAGTAACAGCTGATGACAGCAGTTGGTAGGTCGGCGACGCCACACATTTTCCGACGTCCGGCATTTACGGAGCACGCGTTGACGAAGCGTTGCCTGATAATTTTTGAAAAACCATAACAAAAATGTCGTACAAGGGACCACAGAAAGTCCAGAAGGTGATGGTGCAGCCCATCAACCTTATATTCCGATATTTGCAAAACCGTTCGCGTGTGCAAGTTTGGCTGTTCGAGAACGTAAACCTCCGTATCGAGGGTCACATCGTCGGCTTCGACGAGTACATGAATTTGGTACTGGACGACGCGGAGGAGTATCATATGAAAACGAAGAACAGAAAACCGCTGGGACGCATCATGCTGAAGGGCGACAACATAACATTGATACAAAATACGAATCCAGGGGCGAATTAAGCACCGAGGGATTACCTAACCTCGAAGGACTGTTCAGGAGAAACAACAAACGTATTATTTTGATCCACGCCGGGATCTCGTGTGTGGTTTCTGCACATGGATGAAGTGATATGATAAAAAACACTATGCGAGGACATTGTCGACATCTTAAACACTAAATGTGGCGCGTAAACGAAGATAGAATAGAATGGACAATGAAAAATTAACTAGTACAAATTGTCACTGGATACTGGTGTCACTTCGAAGCGACAATATCGTTTCCCGATAGAAAACTACTTTGTTGTAACGATTTTATACATGTCGAGGAATCTGGAACATTTGTTTGTTAGGAGCTGCACTCGCAGAGTCTGTTTCCGATAAAAAATTTACAGTGTATGTTCCGTTTACATGGAACTGTAATCCGTTTTGTACTATTGCTTGTTCATAACAACAATTATAGATGTAAATACTACATGATGAACCAGTTATTGTAGCAGATGCGGAATGGACTTATCCTTAATAAATATTTTTGAATCATAGTGTTATTGGTACTAATTTAATATAATTCCTAATAATAAGTAACTTCTTCGATTCTGTGTAAGTACTTTAACAACTTTCAGCACATACTTAATAAATATTCATTTTTCTCCGTAATAACTTTGAAATATTTTCTTTATCATAGGTGGTAAAGGAGCATGTTCGTCCTTTATCGAGAGGTGCTTTGCTTTCATTGGGGAGAATGCGGTGGACACGGTCAAGACAACGGCATTCTGCAATCTCCCGAAGGATGCGCTGGTCAAGCTGATATCTTCGGACTATCTAGGCCTGGAGGAAGAGGATGTATGGAGAGCGGTTCTGAATTGGGCCAAATATCAGGTTCTTTCTCCTTCAGAGTTCTATTCCGTGTCCGAGTACTTTGAATCCCTCGAATTCCAAGAAGACTTAACGTTCTGAGCATGTGTATGTTGTGCAAGGTCTCAGACCTTATGTCGCATACGATTACCGGGTCCTTGGGTCCTCCTTAGGTTCTTGGATCAGAATTTAGAATTACGAGTTAAGGGAACGCTTAACCGTACGGACCACGCTCCTAGGCAGGGGTGACGCAGCCTACTCAACACTGGACGGAGGAAGAGCGCGTGAGGGTTTGCCAGCATTTGTCAGGGGTGATAAATCACGTTCGATTGCTGCTGATCGACAGCCAGGTGTTCGCCGAGGAAGTAGAGCCAACCGGAGCTGTGCCAATAGAGCTGTCCTTGGAGAGGTACGAATTTTTCAATCCCGATCGCTCGAGTGGCTCGAAATTCCTAAGGTACGGTTTGCCGGGAAATCTTGTCGTCCTCGGAGGCTTTCGATTTTTACGTTTTGTTTTAGGTACCGGTATGCAGCACTGCCGAACAAGTACGCAGAAATCTGTGCAGACAAGCGGTTACAGCCAAGAGTGAGCCCGTTTCTCTTCCCTGGTTCGCAAATTCTCTCGAGGGACAAAATGGGCTTCCAACGTCTTCTGAATCAGTGGTACGGTTCGCCGAAACAGAGCTGGCGTTTAGTGTACCGGTACGTTTATCTTGCACAATACGGAGTAACTATACATTAGCGCGTAATTCTGAACGTTGATCTATTTCAGAGCCTCTAGTCATGGTTACTCGGCAACATCGTTTCACCGTCACTGCGATGGCGTTTGCCCAACATACGTGATTGCGCTGGTACGTGGTTCTAATTTTTGAGTAATTTCTTTCTCGGTATTTGATTTGTACAATTCACTGAAATATTTTTGTTGATGTTATAGGGAACTCGAGGAGAAATTTGCGGAGGTTTCAGCGATGCACCTTGGGGCAGAACTAACGCTAAAGGACATTACATTTTCTCTGAGAAAGCCTTCCTCTTCACTTTAACAAACAACCAAGATGTACCTCCCACGAAATATGATATTGTGAAGAGACCATTCGCCATTTGCTATCATCCAGAGTGAGGATCGTTACTTTATTGATCGGTTTAAGTAGAGTGAAGTCTAACATATTTTTAAGACTTTCTTAATCTATTTATTTTCTTTCAGCATTGGACCAATTTTTGGAGCAGGGGCCGATCTACTCATTTCCAGCAACTGCAATGTGAACATGGAGAGTTATAGTAATCTTCCCCACAGTTATGATGGAGAACACGCTTCCAACACTGTTCTTATGGGAGACTATCATTTCTCTGTAGTAGATTACGAAGTGTTTACTCCCATTCACCCGGTTTCCAAATCCACACATTAACAATGATATATATCATTCCCTTTCATAGATTTGTACATATATATTTGCATGAGTACAACGTGAGATGGAAATGTTTTGTTAAAGGTGCAGAAGTGTAATTTCTTGTTCAGTTCACGATTTAAGTGAACGGTACACAAAGCATGGCTAGGAAAAATATAATTTTTATTCTTATTAATATATAATAAATATGAAATATAAACTATATATCTTTAGTTATTAATTTTACTTGTTTATGCTATGAAATTTTATTGAATTTATGGGAAATAAATAACAAATGATCCGGAAATTATATGTAGATTGTTGTAGTATTCAGAATATTTCTTAACCTTTGTGCATTGTGATAATTATCATGTATTTTATAGGGTTATGTAGTAATGCGATCTGAAACGAAGATTTGCATTAAATTCTGTTGCTAAGCAACTAATTTACATAAACGTTTGCGAATTTGTGTGCGCAGCGATCGTTAAAGTTGGTTATGTATGCGTTAACGAGCGAACGATCGAAATCGACCGATATTGGCTCGCAATTAAGGATTTGGCTCTGAACGGGATTAAAGTATGCCAAACAATCGTTCGTGTTCCGCATAGCAAACGGACGAGATGCTTGGGTACACAGACCGGTTCCCGAGGGGCTTGTTAAATCACGCGTTAAATTGTGAACAGATGTCTTGGAAATCTAATCTGTATTACAACGGCGCGCTCGAAAGTAAACGTGAAATGTGAAAATCTACGGAAAAATGCGAACTGCTGAATACGCATTAGCGGCCATCAAAGGCGCCGATGACACGGATGTGCGTTCGATAAGTAAGATCGTGCCTATTCCACTTACCGTTAGCCAAAATTTCAACCTCTCTCGCCAGAAAACCGTGCGACAACGCGCGCCGCTCCGTGCGTACACTAATTAAGTATTTCGAACAGAAGACCAGGAAAATCGAGAGGAACGTTCGTCTCGGCGCTTTCTTTTAAATCGTTTCGGTAAAATTCTCTCTTACCTTCTCGCCGCCATGTTCTCCTGGTACGAGCAGATACTTATCCACCGGTGTAAACGATTATCGAAGAATGCGGCCCTCGAAGTAGTTCACGCGATTATCACGATCACAATTACCCCAGGTTTCGCACATTTCTCCACCATGAATAATTCACGAATAAATGAAAATACTAACCTAACGCGAAATATCGTTCCTCCACCTTCAAACTGATAATTGTTACGACGGCTCGAAACGAAGTTGCCTCCCCTTGCGATATTCCGAAGATATCGCGGTATCCGGCCAACAAGGGGGTTGTTGACAAGAGGAAATTCGCGACAATATGAAAATTGTATTTCTCAAAAATGTATATGGGCTTATTAAAAATGTATCCGAGACTTCGTATCAAAATTAACATCTTTATTTCACTTTTCTTTTCCAATTGTTATTAATCATCTACTTAAATTAAACATTAAGTACTGCAAGCACTTGAGACAGAATGGAAATTTTCGATCGATCGAATTTCGCAAATGAACCGTGTATGTATCACGAGCAATTTTGTTCCAATCGGTTTTCGTTGTTTGTACAAAAAATTACGACAGCACGATCTCGCTCGGCCTAGTTTCGCTTGTTAACTAGTTCAACGTGGCAGTGTGTGGCTTCCGTATCTCTAATGAATCGCTAATTCTACGATTTAATGGTCGACGCGTTACAGGTGCGCGTCTGAACGTGCAAAGTCGGTTTTCTTGGCAAACCCGAACGTCGCGAACGGCCA
This sequence comes from Lasioglossum leucozonium, assembly GCA_028454225.1. Taxonomy (NCBI): domain Eukaryota; kingdom Metazoa; phylum Arthropoda; class Insecta; order Hymenoptera; family Halictidae; genus Lasioglossum; species Lasioglossum leucozonium. Next base: position 5,308,967 of record CM052205.1, on the reverse strand, counting down.
ATACAGTTCTGTCTCGAGAAACGGCAGCGGTTCGGAGGACGTCTTCTGCCGTTTCACGGATCAGAGTGCCTATACGGCTTGACTTTGATCTCGAATGGGAGCGAGGGTGAATAGGGAGAATGCGCGAGAGAGGCTCAGACCGTAAAGTTGTCCGTTGCGCGGCGATATCTTTTGTTGGAAAAGGATAGAACGTGACACACCCTCTCGTTCTGGCGCTAAGCGGAGTCGGGCGGACAACTCGAAAGAAGAAGAGAGGGTAGAAATGTCCTATTCTTGAATCAAACGTTTGTGCCGTTTCTGGAGACAGAACTGTACATCGAAACACCAGTTTCCGATATTAATTTATCCGAGCAGATTTGCATTTGGAAGTGTAGGGCCCTGGGATTGGTGGATTTGTACTTTACTTGTAAAACAGCATGGCTCCGTAATTGGCCTATCAGTCTAGAGATTAGTTGCAGTAACGTGTACGCCGAGATTTATATTAAACGTATAATATATTTCTATTTTCAATCCGCAACAGTGCCGCGATCGATTTACAAAATTATTTAAAACAACGAAGTATACCGTTCAGTGTAATTCGAGGATCGTTTGATTCGAGCACGGTAACCAATGTTCGAGCGGAATTTAACTACTAATGTGTACAACATCTTTCTTCTCTTCGTTCGATGATCTTGCGATTACGCTGAACAGTGTAATTCATTAGTCTACAATATGTACAAGTAAGTACTGGCCCGGGTCCCGTTCGCGGAGCTGCCTAATTAATTATATGTACACTTTCATACCCTTCTTCTTAAATTGCTAATTGAGAGATACTTCGGTACGAATCAAGGGTCCTACGGTGTTCCCACGCGATCGTGGGACTTAATTAAATATCATTATACGTCTACGATTGCACGTGTCCGAAGCCGATGTCTAGATGCGATCAACAATATTCAACCAAAACATAAAATACTGGCCATTTATTGACTACCTCGATAATCCTCGATAACAAGTAGCTAACAAAGCATATGTGTATAGAAAACCATTAACAGTAATCATCGTTGCGGTGTTGGTCGTTGACAATGAAGAAACACGTTCAACGCCGTTAATAAACAAAATACTTTCTGATGAGAGGGGGGACGGACACATATGTACAAGCTACATATATACATGTACAGGACCATATAAGACTTCATTGCGCAACAATGATCTCCGATTGTTAATCACGCTCGTTGATCACGCTGTATCATGGGAAAAAGGGGAACCGGAAGGGAAGACGACTTCTGCATAAATGTCAAGTTCTAAAATAATTACGAAGCGGAAAGAAGAACATAGTCGCGATGTACGCGTACAATTTTTTTATCACCTCGGAGTCTCGTTTCATCCCCCGATACTTTCCCACGTATGAAATCGCGGGGTACATTCTTCGTTCTATGGGATTGTCATGGGACACACTCTTCCGAAGTCTCCCGCGTCGTCGCCGCGCCGTGCCGCGTCGCGCCAGCGATCGGCGCTAACATTTTAGGGTCGGAGAGGCGTCATCGGGTTGGCGCGAACCGCGCGGCAGGTCCCGAGGCCGTGCTAAAAGCAAATCTGTGTTCGACGAGAGTCTAGGCTCGGCGGCGGGAAAAGTATCGTCCCAGGCGGCTGGCAAAGCGGATTGTCGGGGCGGTTACCCAGCGAGTACAGGAATCCCACCGAAATTCCCCGTTGCTCCCGGCATTTCACTGGCCACTGGTGATGGACGGTTCCTCCGAAGACGATCCGGGGGTGTTTCCCGAGCGTGGTCCTCGTATCGGCGGAGATTCCTCGCGGCGAGTGTAAATAGGCTTGGGACAAAAGCAGAGAAGAGGCGGCTTGGCTCCGACGGAGGCGTTTACATTGGCAGGCGTCGAACGCTTGTAAGATAAAGCGGTTGGCAACGTTCTACACGTGTACGCCGGTTTGTAACGCACGTTCCGAACACGTGCACCCCGCAGTTTGACGTGTTTATCAACCGATGCACCGGCTCCGTCGCTCTCCCGCTTCTGTGAACGCGTCACCGTCGAGTCGCGCGCGCGCGCGTGCGACCATCTCGCTCCATCGCACGATTACCGCGAGCCAGGGAACGAGCGCGCGCTCGTTAATTAAACCGGAGGACTCTCGTTAAAGTCGATTGGCTTTTGCGCAACCAGCCATCGATCGGCGACTCGCGATCCTCGCCGTGATTACCCGGAATTGAGACGTTAATCCTTCATTCTTCCCTCCAGCCGCGTCGCGCCGCGCCGCGCCGCACCGCAAGGAGTTGCTGCTAGGTATTTACGCGCGCGAATTACGTTCAACGATTCGGGCGCGAATGATTTGTCTCCGAGATCATGCGCGATTCCACACGGCTCTCCCCTGCTACCTTCCTTCCTCGGATCGTGCCAATTCCAGGCACCGGGGAATGCAATTAACGATACTTCTTCTGGGACGGCACTCTTCTGGGAAATCCCGGCCGGCTATCGGGAGGCTTCTAATTGACGTTCGATGATCGTGGCGAAAACGGGAACGCAATTGATTACAATATCGCGTATCCATTTCTCACGCGCCGTATTTGGGAACGAGGGTTCGCGGGCAACTGCTTTCCACTTTCGACGCCGATCGGTTTCCGTCTTTGTGCAAGCGAACGTCCTCGCTCTCCGGCTGCTCTCGGCCCATTATACACCGGCCTAACTGGTCGCATGCCGATCGGGAAGTCTTTTCTCTAGGATCTCGTTGTCAGGTCTATCGGCGCTGGTTTCCTTTTCAGCGGCGGACTGCCCCGATCGCTCACGCTCTCCATGTCGATCTCGTCCTCGTCGTCGGTCTCGTTCCTCGCGGGAGTGCCCGCGGGCTTCATCGACAGGTCCATGGGGTTGTCTTGGGGCGGCATGCTGTCCTCTTCCGGTTCAGGGCTGCAGACCGGGGAACCGTCCTCGGAAGGTTTCGCGGACACCGGTGATCTTTCTGCGTGCGTTCGTTGGCTCTTCAGCACCGCGTCCAAGTAGAATCTCTTCGTGTACGATTCACCGGTGTCCGTGTGCGGAGAGGAACTTTGCCTGGGCGTTTGCACGTTGTGGTTGTGCGCGTATCTGTCGTTGTTGTTGTTATTATTGTTCTCGCAGGTGTCCTTGTTGTCGACGCCGATCGTGGTGGTGGTGGTGGTGGTGGCGGTGGTCGTCGCGGTGGAAACGGCGCCCGTCGTGTCCTCGATCACAGGCGAGTGTCGAAGAAGGTTCGACGGGTGGTTGGGCACCAGAGGATGAGAGGCTCCGTGAGAAGCGTAGAGATGGTACGGGGAGAACATGGTTAGACTCGGCGGCGGTAGGAACGCTGGCGGTATCAGAGACATTCCGCCGAGGTGGAATCCGAGTGGCAAGCTCATCATTTCCTTGCTGAGCGCCGATAGATCGGCCACGGAGGGTTGCAGGTGCGAATGCAACGGCCGGAAGCCGGGGTGTCCCGAGTACGCGGCTCGTCTCTCGGATATCTCCACGGAACTGTCGCTGTTATGCGACTCCGGGGAGCTTATGCTCGGCGAAGTCGAGTTCTTGTAGTCGTCCAAACCGAGCATCAGCACGTCGTCCTTCCGCTGCGCTCCGTGGATACCGATGGGCGGGCTCATGGGTTTTCTTTGTTGCTGACCCAGGGGTTGACTGGACAGAGACTGCTGGAAGTGGTGTTGTTGTTGTTGCTGCTGCTGCTGTTGTTGTTGCTCTTGCAGCAAACAGTGTATCTTGAACCAGTTCGACCTACGACCGTACCGCGAGCCAGACTTCGACATCCCTACGAATAGGCACTTCCTCAGACGACACGCCTTGCAGGCCGTCCGATTCTTCTTGTTGATCACGCACTCGCCGCCGTTCTTGCACTCGGAGATGCTGCTCAGGTTGTTGTACGATCTCCCGAAGAAGGACTGTAACAAATCGAGAACACGGTTCGTTACTGCTAATGCGGTAATTAAGGTGACATCGTTTTATACAGCGCGAGACCGAGTAGTAAGGCGCACGCGATTTACATGCAAATTGAGAGCTCAAACATTTAGCGAAAGATGAGCAGCCGCACGGTCGCCGCCGCGCCGCAGTGAAACGCGTAATGAGCACAGGGGAGTCGTCGTCGTCGTGTCGGTTGGCAATAGCGTGCTCTCGTTGTCTCATTCATGCTGTATACTACGGGGAACCGACCCCTGTGTAGGCGCGTGCGGCCTACTGTGCTCGTGCTAATTGCCCAAATGGTGCAATTCCGTGATTCCGACACCGACGCGGCGGCTTTCGTGTTTTCAGGTAGAGAGAGTCCCCTTTCATTCGCATAAATTCCCACGTCATTTCTTTCTGATTTGCCTAAGCGCACGCGTTCCTCTCTATCTCTCTCTCTCTCTTTCTCTCTAAAAGTCCCCCTTTGCCCCGTTGCCCCGTAGACGCGTTTCAACAACGAATCGATTATATTCCACCGAAAAATGCTTCTCATTCCGTCGGAGGTTATTGCGATCGGCGCGCGTTTATCCTAAATAGACGAAGCGAGAAATCCCGACGGACGCGGCGCGGCGTTACGAAACCCGCGCGATTTAAGACCTCGTTCTTTATAACAGGCATCGAGAGAACCGGCCTCGTGGCCCGTGGTGCACCATGCATTTAATCCGGCGCGGCGGGGCCCGTGACGGTGCTCCGAAACACCTACAGCTTCCTGTGCAACCCGCTAGAAAATTCTGCCCTTCGCGCGGCTAATGATTGGCCTTTAAAGGAGAGACGCGAGGTGACGCGGTGCGGTGCGCGACATCCATCCACTTTCGCTTTTTCTGCCGGTACGCATGGCTGTATTATTAATCGTTTCTGGTTCGTTTGTCTTGAAAACAAGCTCTTCCTGCGGCCCAATGGTCCCGATGCGCGCGGGCTGTGTGTTCCACTTGTCTTCGGCGGCGTGGTCGCCGTCGTCGTCGTCCTCGGTGTCGTCGTTCAGTCGTGTCTGTGCGCGTCTCCCAGCGCCGTCGACCAGGTCGAAGAGGAGGCGAGGGGATCCTAGCCACCAGCAAGAGGAATACGCGCGCGACGCTTCAGGAGCGATGACACAATCGAGAAAATGCTACCGTTATTACGTGCCTCGGATGGTCCCTCCTCTCCTTCCTCTCTGGTCGCGGCACACGCTCCGGGATTATGCAAACGGCACGGCACTTTGAAACCTCGGCCGCGGCGCGCCACGCCGGTTGCCTTTTCATCGTCGAACCTTCCAGCGCGATTGTTACGGTTTCCTTTCGAAAACTCTGACCCGCCGATAAATAGACCGGCTAATTACGCCACGGTGAACTTTCTTGACGCAGAAAGAAACGTATCTGTCTGCTGTGACTCACCCGTCGCGCGCGCGCGCGCACGCTCGCGTCGGAATTAAAAAGAACAACGGGAACGAAATAAAAAAAAAAAAAAAAGAAAAAAACACGGACAACAACACTGATATTCCCCTGTTTCAATGAACGGATAACGAATCATTGTAGCCCGTTTCCCATTGGTTCGGCGGCAGTTTTTACGGCGAGTCTGCGGATAACGCGGTTCGATAAACCGCGGAATCGGTCGCCCGTGTTCGGGTGTCGGGCCTCGCCAAGGACCCGTCGCGCGTTGCGATTCGCGTTCCGTCGAGTTTCACCTTTAGGAAGAACACACCGAGAGCGCCTAATCGTGGGAGAGATCAACGGGAAGACATTGCGCCGCGCCGGGCCGTGCTCGAGCAGCACGTGTGCGCGTTTCGTCAATTCGCCCGTGCTCGGGGAGCCTGGCTTCGAGGCGGTGCTTCCGGCGCTTCGCACTTGTCTGCCACAATTGTTTCCGCCCTAGTTCACCATTACGTCACCTCGACATTGTTTCGTTTCGTTATTTTCGTTTTCAGGCCCATCGTAGCATGTCAGCTCCCCACCGACCGACTATGCGTTCCCCTTTACGCTCGAATCGCGGCCCGTACGAGAGACACAGAACACACCGCTAGCTACTACCACGCCAATTCGACCACGAATGGAACTCTGGGTATTAATTGTTCGACCTGGATACCTGTGTCCTTTTCGATGCCACAATCGTATCTGTCCGCTTTGCTGCGTTCTCTAACGTTTTACGCGACACGATTACGATTCACGGAAACTGTACGCGTTGTTGAGCTCGGGAATCGCGGTGCAATTTGCTTCGCGAGTTCATGCTGTTATCTGTACGCAATGCCCAACATTACAATGATTTTTCACTCGAGAATTACCGAAACCGGGGTCAAAATCAATCGAAGTCTCTAGAATTTGTATAACAAAATCGATATAGCTACATGCTACGATAATTTCACACTTCTTGCGTCAAAATTATATCTGTCACGAGAAGATGACCAGTCTTCAGATTTCCAGCTAAACAGCTACAGTTCTCTTTCAACTAATTACAAAAACACGTCTTAAATTCATGATAATTTTGGAAACTCTACTTGGGCCCGAAGCCTGGCCACCTTCCCGCGATTGTCCGTCGTTCCAACGAAACGCGATTACGTTCGGAAGTTCGGTTGACACGCATGCCTAGTCAAACGTTTAACCTCGGCCACGAAGCATTTCGTGAAAGCGTTCAGTGTTTCTCGCAGCTTTACGAAACTGCGGAAAAGACAGCCGCTGGCAACCCGCAGAACACGAAAAAAAAAAACAGACACGCAAAGAAGATATTCGATCGAAATTGCTTTATCAAAACAACGGTTTTCCCGTTCGACGATCAACGGCCGATCGCTTTCGTTCGAAATCCTACGCAATCGTCATCGGAAGAAGGATTCTTTATGGATCCGCTGGTAAATGTGCGAGCAACGAACGGAGAAGGGAACTCACCTTGCAGCCCTCGCAGGTGAACGCGCCAAAGTGGAAGCCGGCCGCGGGCTCGCCGCACACCTTGCACTGTTGGTTCATCTGCAACAAAAGATAATGGCTTTGTCTGAATTCGTGAGGCGATATTAGGCGTTGCGGCGCGTCGCCGGGGCCAAACGCGCCGGGTTTTCGCGTGGATTCGTCATTACTCGGCGGGCGATTACGAGCTTCCGTTCCGGTGAATGACGAAACCGAGGGAAAAGAACTGTCGCGAGGATGTGCGCCCGAGGGCGCTACGAGGCGTCGCGTCGCGTAACGTCCAGGCATATTTCTACGGTTCGACAGAATCACAATGCAGGCGTTATCGTGCGGCCAGAACACCGATCGCGTGATTGGGAAAGAGAAGAGGCTCGTTGCGCAATGTCGACGGTATACGCGCGCGAATCGCTGGATCGTGGCAAAGCGGTGCGTGTTACGTTCAACGAGCGGAAAACCCTCGGTGCACTTGCTTCTTCCCTCTCTGTTCGACCGAGCGATTCCTTTCGCCTTCTTCGGTCGCTCGTCCGGAAAACGGTTCGCGGTCTCGTTTTCACACCTTGCCGATTTCATTCCGCCCGTATTATTGCGTACAACGGAGATCTTTAATATGAACGGGACGAGGGCGCAGCGCTGGTCTTAAAACCGTGGCGGAGCCGGAGGTCCGATCGGTCGTGAAACTACTCGACGATACAGTTTTTACGACTGCCTCTCTGCACCGAGAATTCTAATGAAGTCCGGGAATATGGGACAATAGTACTGACCCACATACATAGCCCGAGGGTACGCCGTGTCACCTGCGGCGACTTTCATACATGACAGACTGTCGCTAAATGGGAAAGTAAATCTCAGCTAATGGAAGAGACATCGATTGTTTGATCAACGGAGTCTCTCTTTCCTGACCTACACCCCACAGTCGTTGACTCTTCTCATTCGCGGACGCTCCGTGACTCCGCCGTGCCTACGCATACTTTTAATTCCACGTTCGATTCTTTTTTTTTCCTCTTCCACGTTCCCTTTTCCCTCCTCCTCCGCGCCGCTAGGTCGAAAACCGCTTATGGCGGTACCTCACCTTATACATTGGCAGTGTAATTCTTGCTCCATGTCTACATCCTCTAAGCGACACAGCGAGAACATGCATCCACTTGATGCAATATGCGTTTTATCTTCAGACTCTAGGATCCGACGCCGCACTATCGCAAATCATCCCAAAACAGTCGAATTCCGAGTCCGAACTATTTACACGAATCTTAAACGTACCTCTAGATTTAAGAAATTCTACACGACGTCCTAGACTCTGCTTCACCAATTGAAATTTTTAAAAATATATGGCTCAAATCTTCCGACAGTTGAGAACCTAGCTCCGGAATAGATCCTACTCGAAATTGATTATCCGATCGCGTAAGGGGAGACTTGTTTACGCGCGTGGAAGTCAATGAGCAGGTAACGCTCGTCTATTTCCTGTCGATGACTTTCATGTCAGCGCCGTCTTAGAATCGTAAACAGACTGGGCAACCGTTTGAAATTTCGTTCTGTTTGGTTCGGGGCCGAAGATGAAGAAAGCCGCGAGATTATGCCAACGCGATTGCTTCAACGTTATTTTCGAATCCAGCGGAAAAACTGGCGTATCCGTGCGATGTGGCAATGGTCGCGGTTTGCTTGGTGGACCTCGACGATTGCTCCGACACGGCGCGAAATCGAGCGAGCGAGCGAGCGAGCTAGCAAGCAAACCGTCGCGCGTCGGGGAGGAAAGAGAGAGCGCGTCGGTTAATTGAATTTAAATGACGACGTATTCTCGTTAAATACTGCCTGCGGGCCCGGTTGATATTTGAAGTGGGGGAGAGAGGGACGACGCAGCGTCTCTTCCCTCGGCTCGTCTGGTTTGGGCTCGGCCCCAGAGGGATTGTTCTGCGCTATTAATTACCGATCGATAGTCACGGTTAACGCTCGTCGGCGACGCGGCGCGGCGCGGCGGCGACGACGAGGACGACGACGACGGTGCGCGCCCGAGGTATCGCAACCTGCACTGATTGCAGGTGTGCATCCGGTGAGCCATTCAGGGGGTGCCTGCATACTCGTGCGTTTCACGTCGATACGGTTGCAACGTGCTTTAAGCCATATTGTTACGGTTGCGTGTCGCAACCGGGCCTCGCGCGACCGGTGATACCGGCGAGTTTACCGGCTTAATAGAATCGACGACGCGCAAAAGAATGATAGATGATTCAATGTTCCCCGCTAATAAATGACTTTTAATTATGGCCTCTCCGCGGGCACAATAAAACGGTTGATTAATTAACCCCGCGCCGCGTTCGCGCCGACGGACCGTGTTTAGGAGTTACTTAACGGAGAGTCCCTTGCCTCCGCGTCGCTAATGATCGTAAAATATTGGGACGATAATTATTTCTAATAAATCGCGCGGTTCCTGCGACTATTCCGCCGATCGATCATCAAGGAAGAAAAGTGAATACCCCGTAGAGAAAGTTCGCGGATCCTCCGCGCGGATACGTCTCGATTCCTCCGACGCGCCGCGCCGCGCCGGGAGGAAAGTCGAACGATAATGGCCGAGGACCCGATACATTTGCCGAAGGATTTCCGTTAATACCGGACCGCCGCCGCGCCGGTTGCGGGTAATAATCATCGTCGCCAAGACCGATCGCGGTGAGCAGATATCAATAGGCGCGCTTGTTGCGCTAGACGATCGAACCGTGTGAATCGCAACGACTCCCCGTGCTAACGGCTCGTTACTTTCGAGCGCGATCGGTCTGCCGGCTCTCCCCCGCGACCGACGCTCTTCGATCATCGTTGTTTCCACGGAAAGACACTCGACGGGACGCGAAGGTGCAACCGCATGCACGTTTCAGCGTTCAAAGGGATCAATCCGAGTTCCTACGTTCCCGCTCCGGCGATTGTCCTCCTTTCTAGAGCTGACCTTCTCGATAAAGACACTTACCCGCTCCTGATCTTCCGCTTTCAGAAAAGAATGGCATCGATTCGCGATCATCTCGAGCGCTAAACTTTTCTTCTCGTCCCGACGACTCTACGTTACCGAGAGAGAAAGAGAGAGAGAGAGAAAGAAAGAGACTCCCGTCGACGGATTCTTTCTTCGTTTGCATGCGCGTGAAAGTCGCACGTTTGGTCTACCAGCGGAACTATTTTAAATGACCGACGCCTCGTTACTTTCGTCGCGGCACCGGGAAAACAAGACGCCTCTAGAATTCCCAGCTCGATTTTTCGCCTAGCGCCGCGCGCCCGCAAAAATCGTCTCGGTTTGTCTGTTTTTCGAACGCGATCCGAGAGGATCACGAACACGATTTACCATCGGCTCCACAGCCACCTATGGCGTTCTCGTCCCCGGGTCGTTAAAATCTTCGGATGCTCTTCGCTCTCTCCTCGATTTTTATCCTACACGGTCGAGCCCCGAAATTGTAAAAAGAAGGTCCTGCGAACCGCTTTTTCGCCCAGGCCTAGCGACCGTTACCGTGCCTTTTTATTGGTGAAAAATGGCTCGGGCTCTATGTATTTCCTTCCAGCAGTAAAGCGCTAAATGTTGCCGGTCGGACTGGATCGGCAGAGTGGGCCACGACCAGGTCACTTTTTTACTGCTCGCTGCTGGGTGCAATTATCGGGAACGTTTTGTAATAAAAAGAAGCGGACCTCTCTCGTGCGACACTTGCAGCCGTCTGTTGCCCTACGATGTTATCGTCCGTTTTCGAACGATTCGCCGATGTCCCCTCTCGTCAAACGTTATTATTATTGTGAACAACCTCGAGATTTTTCCTTCTGTCCCGTATCAGAGAAATACAACGCAATAACCATCTCGGTAATTTTGACGATTGGTTTTTCAAACGATCGTCGGAGCCTGGAACGAGGTCTCGCGTCCGACACCCTTCGCGAGCTCATCTTCGCGAAGCAACGCGATCCAGTTAGCAGAGAACAGCTTCCGGTCTTTCGAAACGAAACGCCGTTCCGCAACGCGCGCTCCGGCGCGGCGATCGGCCTTCGCGCGATGCAACGTGGACCGTTTGTTTCCGATGCTATTATTCCATCGCTCCTCGATAACCCGATTCAGATTCGTATCTAACGATCGCGCAACGCGTCGAACACGCTCGAAATGGGAACGCGACGCCTGCATTTCCCGCGAACCGATCCATTTGCACATACGCTAATACGTGAAAAATTTACACAGATACGATCTACGCGATTCACTATCTATTCAAAAAATATTTTATAAAGTCCGCATCTGAACCAACATCGTGCAGCTTTTCCTCGGTTTTCTTTACGCTGCTTACAAAAGAAGAAGAAAGTTGCTCGATGTTGCTTCGGTGTGGACATAGCTTGACGCGTCGTTCATCGATCGAAAAAATTGTGCGTTAATTATCCGCGGTCGTAAATCTTTGCAATCAATTTAGCGATGTACTCCCGCCGCGTTTTCTTCTTGACGTCTGTCGCTGGGAATATACTGTCCGCTATCGTTGCGCTCGGGACAGATACGATCGGCTAGTCGGTGTTAAATATATTAAATAATTAAGCTTAATCACGACGCCCGAAGGTACGCGAGAGTCACGGCCTTATCGCGGATTCCCAGACGGTATCGTCGGAATCTTGTCGGACAGCGGGGCTTTTCGCTCCGTGACACGGCCAACGACAAAGAAATCGGTCGGCCAGACGCGCTCAAATTACGAAACGCACGCGTCCTTCGCGGCTTCTGCTCGCCCGTGTAGGTGTACGCGCGATTCAGCTCGGTTTATTCGACGAAACGAACGCGTTGCACGATGCGGAGGCTGATAGTAATTGGATTATTATCGGTCGCGGGTTACGATACACTTAACGCCGAGCGACACGCATCGTCGTACGTTCCCGACCAACGTCAATTCCAACTGATACAATAAATTCGCGAAATGCGTTCACGCAAAATTTGGAGGATGATCGAGGACAACAACCGATCGCGAGTAGAATAAAGAATTCATGCGTACCGTGACAGTGAAGAAACCGTCTAGCGCTGTCCAAGTGTCATCCACGACGGTGTCAATCTTGTGGCCCGTATACCTCGATAACCGGCACACTATCCAAAACACTTTGTCACCATATCGTATTACGGAACTGGTCGCAAACAGATTCGTGACACTGATCGATTGGGCCGCGGCCACTGGAGCGTGCGTCGGCAGCAGTCAATTCCTGGGAAGTCCGCAGCGAGAGATCGAGCGCGATCACTGACAAACTCACTTTATGTCCCCTCGAACAAACACAAAATCTCCGTCGAGCGTTCTCACTGTTCCACGCGGAACCGCGAAAAAACAGTTCGTCACTGACGTTGCGCGGGAAAATCGTGCGACGTACAGTTTCTCGATAATCCGTGACGGAAACGTCACTTCGGGGTTGCGAACGTAACTGAAAACCACTGTTGTCCTTTTTGTATCCTTGGATGAGGAGGCGAGAACAGGCCCGTGCGTTTTTTCACCGATTGTCCGAACGACACTGACCGGGGCGACGTAAACAGAAGTTTCGATTCGACCGGATTACGAAAGAAGAAACGTCAAAAGAAAAAAGAGGAGGAACATGAAGAAGATTCTTGACGCGACGATGACCGTTAGGTGAATGACTTTGGAAGGCGAGGGTGTCCACGTCGATTCTTGAATCAGCCCCCACCACCTCCGATTATTTTCTACGGTCCCACTTCGTTCGCTCGATCGGTCGGTCGGTCGGTCGGTCGGCCGGCCGCTCGTTCGTTCGTTCGTTTGTTCGTTCGTTCGTTTGTTCGTTCGTTCGTTCGTTCGTTCGCCAGCTAGGCTCGTGCGCTCTCGTAAGTATACTTCGAATGGGCCTTATGGGCACACTGTGCGTTGGATCAGCGGAGAAGCGTGCAGGGTCCATCCGTGGCACAGGTGGGCCGCGGGTCCTATCGTACCTTTGGTGGGGGGTCCTGCCGGACGGCCAGAGGGATCCTCTCAGACTCCGGGGTGGGGGAACAAGGGAGGGGCCTCACCACCTTACCATCTCTTCGCCTCTCTTCCTCCTCCTTCGCCCGGACCTCCTACCCTCGACGATCTTGTGGACCTACGAGACACGGCTTTGCACGCTGACGGTATCGATAAGGATCCTGCGGTTTCGAGGACCTTTTCTCTACCCTCCCTCCCACCCTCTCCTCCTCCTTCTCCACCTCCTTCTCCCATCGAGCCTCTGCCAACTCGAATCGACGGTAGGATCTGCTGCGCGGTAGCAAGTATCCAATACTTTTTTACGATCGTGCCGGATTTGAGAATCGCTTATGTAAGATTCTTTTCGACAGGACTATCCGGAAGATGAAAGACTCCAGATGAATCCGATGGGTCTCCTCTCATGAACAACGGCTAATCAGTTTTTTTTTTTGTTGTTCGAGGACTCGCGGAGGATTTCGATTGTGGAGAGAATAACCGAAACTATTGGAACGCGTAACTTCGCCGTGGAACTTCTGATCGCAATGCTCGCTTTATAATTTATTCAACATGGCCAAGATGGTTTAACGTGAACTATTTTCCATCTAGCAAAATCGGAGGCATTCTATTAAAATGTATATTCTGAAGGTGAACAACGAATTAAAACCAATAAGTCAGTTTCTGTTCAAGTACATACTGTACAGATTGTTTAGTATTACTCACGGCACAGATCAGTGCTAAAATTAGTTTAAAGAAATGTACCCTGTACTTGTGCAGAGTAACACAATTCTCGGCGCAGTGTCCTTGAAGATCCAACCACAGCTGCTCGTAGATCATAGAGATCTTAATGATCGATAACAGCTTTGGGGATTGTGTTGGTGATATATAAAAGCATGTTCTCAGGCATTCCTCGTCGCCTTTCATTTATACTATTTTACCTGGACGAAATGCTGCTTGCGGTCTACGAAGAATGGAAACTTACGTATTTCGAAAATCGAAGCTGTCTAAGGAGCCCCAGCGGACACTTTCGCCTTCGGGTAATCGGTGTCCGCGTACTTGATCGGTAGATCTACCTGCAGCAGGGTTGAGGTACTCCAAATAAACATAATAAAACGATAATTGGGCCAGCGGTCGCTTTACTTTCACGATGGCTATCAACATTCTGCATTGTTAGCTTCAGGCAGCTTCTTCACGATTTATTGTAGCATTTACAGCGTTTTAAATCACTTATTGCAACCGACAGGTTTGGAAAGTGTTGAACTTGAAATACAAGTTGGAAAGAGAATCTAATAGTCTCAGCAATTTTTACTGTTCTTATTGTTTTTATCGAAACTAAACCTCGTTTAATTATTATCAAATAATTTATGAATAACGATATACTATTTTTAACGTGTTAAAATTATTCAAGAAATAATTAAATGTGTATCTGGCTACCATTTTTGGAAATTGATGCAGAAAATTTTGATTTTGCATAAAGATCCGCAACGTAATTATTATATTCGGTATTTACGGGCTCCTGTGACATATCCCCAATAGGCAACATTGTGTTTATATGTGGAGATATGCGCATATCGAGCATGAGTAAATAGAATTCATGGCCGACGCGTTATTATTGAAACATAGGTTAAACGCATCGTTTTGCCGAGATTAATGTTCGATGCAAACTTCGAAACGGTATATAATACACTCGTAAAACCACTTTTTTAGGGTATATGAAATTTAAATCAAACGTGTCACAGCGGCAAGATAGGACTTCTACGCGGCTCGCTTTTGTAGTTGAGCGGTTCGGCCGAGGTAATTCTAATCGGTGTCTGTACTTTACCTTTATTTCTAGGAATATTGAGGGGATTTCTAGAAAGAAACAACCTAGCTTTGCCGATGAATGGATGTGCGGTACGGTCTTTGGTAGACGAGGGTTCACGTTAGCGTGGGCGGTAAGGCCAATGCGGAACAATAAGTTTTACTATGTTTTTTATGGAAAAGGCCCAGAATGTTGTAAAATGATGATGGTGGTCATCGAATCGCTTAATCGGCTCCTGGCCCTTTTTACGATGCGAGCTTACCTTTAATTCAAAAGTATACGCGCACCGCTCTCTCCTGTCTAACCGGGATACCCTAAAAAAACGGGCACCGTTATAAAAAATGTCTCAAAAATTCCTACGATTTTTGTAGACTATGTTCCGCATTTTTACGACTATTTACGACCATTTTGCGCATTTTTATGGTCGCAATAGAGCCGAGCGAACGGTCGGAAAGTGTGTCCCCGTGAATCCAAGGTTAAAAAAAAAGAGCATAAAAGAAAAACAAAGAGACAAGGAATGGGGGAAAGGAGATCCCGGCGCGTTGATACAACAATAAACGCGGCGTGCATTTTGTTTTTACTTTTCGTTTTCCGTTGGCACGTCGTCGTGACGTCGCGTCGATCAGGAAATTTCCGTACGAGTTTCGTGCGACCCGCACCGCACCCCGACAGCCCTCGGGAAACGAGGAAACGTATTCCCGTTGTCTGCGAGCGTGTCGTGTAGCGTTTTATCATGAATAACAATGTCCATTAACGTTAACACGGCACCGATCCCGCTTGAAAAATCGGGGATCACGCTTTCATTTCACCGGGCAGATACATCTTCCAGTAGGAAAGAGGTCTTTTAGCCTCGAGGGGGGTAATTAGCCCCTACCCTAATTCGTTTGGATCTCCGAGGGTCGTCGTCTAAACGGCGATGCACGCGAGAAGCTATCCGGGACCTCGCCGTGTCGGGGCGGCCGTAATCACGCCGTTGCGATGAAAAGTAATTGCGATCTTGTCGACCTCTACTGCAACTTTGTACCGCGGGTGGAGGACGGCGGGGGGAGGGGATCCTAACCCGTGGATCCTAACCCGGAGGAGGATCCATCCTGCTGGCAGGGCAGATACGCCGGAGAGCGCCGCGCTAATCACGAATGCAACGTTTGTACCACAGGTGGCGCCACGTGCACCAACCGTGAGCTGATCGCGATCGCCGGCCCCCATTCAAACGAGCTAATTAACGCTTTTTCTTTCTGTTCGGCCGATCGAGTCGCTTCCCAGGCTCCCGGGGAATTCTCAATGACCGGACAAAAACCATGACGTCGATACGCTAACAGCCGATCAATTAGGTAAACAAGCCTCCCTGATCGCTCGGCTGTTCACGCTTTTTTACCATTATCGAACGTGCTCTTCAGCGGCCAGGATTAATAAATTAATCGATCGCGCGACGTTCTGCCCGGTCGGATTAATTTCGTTTACTGATCGGAGAATTTATTTCGCGGGCGATACACGCTTATCGCGCGAATAGATAATACGTCGGCAAATATTGCAATTAACGAACGGCGATAAGCTATCGCGGATTCCGCGCGTCACGGATTTCTGCGCGTTTAAGGAAGACACCAGTAAGCCGGCTCGTTGGTCTAGGGGTATGATTCTCGCTTCGGGTGCGAGAGGTCCCGGGTTCAAATCCCGGACGAGCCCGTGTGGAATTTCTTTACTTTTACTTTTTACGAACGCACACTTTCACGCGGCCACAATCGAAATTTCGACGACTGAATGGGGAAACCGTGAAGTAACCGTTCGCCGGGGCGCCTCTATGTTATTCCTAACGGTACACCTTTTTTTTTTTGACACGCTGATCTCTGCTGCTCGTCCTCATCATCCGATTTTTTACTTTCGTTAGCACACAATTACGACACACCAAATCCTCCTCTTTCTTTTTCTTAATAGTCTCTCGCTCGATAAAACGCAGCCTAAAACTCGCGCGTTAGTAGTGTGCCAGTCGGTGTTAATGTTACTCGGATGATTAATCTGAGAATAATAGTGTTTCAGTTGTGTTGGACACGTTATTCTCCCGATTGTAACAGTTCATTCGTTGACCTCTCTCGCTGTACGTACTTCCTCGTAACTAGAATACATTCAAACTTGCTTGTCTGTCGTAATTCTTGCTTGTCTGTTTTTTTTTCAATTGTTATTTTGCACAAAGATGCGTCGTCTAGCGATTATAAAAGAATATAATTTTAATTCGATCTGCAAGGTATGATATTTATATTTGTTTCATATTTACATTATGCTTGTATTTTCTACTAATTTGCTTACAAATATGTTGCTCGAACACAGTCCGCTAATAAAATCGCCAAATCTGGAAAAGAATAAAGAGAGGCGTTCGTGCAATGCGACGACGGTAATTAATAAACGAATAAATCATTAGATCCGTGTAATCAACAAGCATTGGGCAACAACATCGCAGGACTCGCGGATGCGGCCGGACGCAAGACAATGGTAGGACGGTGCTGAAAGTGTAGGCCACACGTAGAGAAAAATAAATTAACGACTTGGCCCTAATTGCACGTTCAAAATTTTATGGCCGTGCCTGTCGCACACTCGAAGTGTACACGTCTACGAACGCGCTTCGAGCGGAGCAGAACCGTGTAGCTGCGGGAGGTGGAGGGGAGGGGGGAGCAGTAATTACTTGGGACGTGTTCTGGTCCTCGATAAAAAATCAGACCGAAACGGTGCCTTTATTAATTACGTATTACTTAATCACCCGGCCGAAAAAGAGGCGTAAAGAATGAAAGCGCATCGTGGTTTCTTTGGTCGGTCTTTCTCTGGCCGACGAAAGAACGAACGAGTCCGTAGGAGCCGCGTCGTCTGCGCCCGTCCGTGGAACGACCTGTCCCCGATTGTGCCGTACATTTTTGGCCAAACGTTCACTTTTAGAACCGACGATGGCCCCTTTACCGCTTTATACATACGTGTTCGCATTGTGTAACGCGGCACGTTTTTTTCTTCTTCTTGCCCGCGTGCCTGTCAAATGTCGAAACGTTTTCGCCCCGAATTAACTACGATTGTGCGGTTTCACGGGGGCCCTACGGTGGACAATAGCGACGGCTTCGAGGTTGCTCGCCGCGTGGCAGGATTGTTTATACAGTAAATAAAACTGGGGGACCCTGGATCGTTACAAAACGACAGGTCGCAAAATGTGAAGGAACCCTCCATTATGCTGCCATCGAAGGGGTTCAACGGGAAATAGATTTTTAGCCGGCCGCGTGCTACTCGTAAAATGCCGATCCCGTCGATTTTATCGCCGCGCGATAATTTTACCGGCCGACGAATCGACGGTCATAATGGACCGGCCTTCGTAAAAATCCTTCGATCTCTGCGACAGCCGCGGCAATAAAACGAGTTTCGGGGACGTCGTACGTTTATTTCCGTCACTACGTCAGAGAAAGGATTGTCCCGACGAACGCAGACCGAGACGGCGCATCGCTGATTTGAATCGATGAATTCAGACGCACTGTTTGGCGGTTTTTCGCGCTAGGTTGACGGTCAAAGGGCAGAGTGATATTATTAGGTCCAGTCATGGCTGGATCAACTCGTTGTTCAATCGAGATCGTTTTTATCAAATTGTCTAATAATAGAGGAAGTAAGATAATTTTTCGAACTATAAAAAACATTTGGCAGAACCTAATAAACAGAGATATCATTAAATTTACAAAATATAATTGAGATACTTGTTTGTAAGATTCTCCCATTTATTTTGAAAGCGCATCATCAATGCAGAATATTTCGTGGTAGCTGGTTAAAGAAATCAACAGCTCGACAAGCGAAACAACGATTTATAGTTGTTGCAACAATGATTAGATTTAATAAATTAAGATTGTAGTTTGAAATTCACATTTACGTTCGTCTTTCAATTAAGGGAGAGATTCCAGCGTCGATGATTGATCGTCGCTGTTAGGAAGACGCGCAGTGTCATTTCTCACTTCATTGTGTCCAGTGATTCCTAGAGCTATCTGCACAAGGCTTCTAGGATTCAACGGGAAAAATCTATGCACGACCGCACGCTCATTATTACATGTGCACGTGGAACTACAGGTGCAGGGGCACCTACGTGCGAGGGAGCCGCTTGTGGTCACTCAGTCTCTTCGTGGCCACCTCTTTCAATTACCCGGGTCAGCTCGAGGTCGATGTCGTTTATGCGCTTTTGAAGGCCCGGCAACTGGCAAGCAGATTATGCGGCGATAAAATATTGACGCGGTTTACGTTAAACGGTTTTTTACCGACGCGAAATCCTACCTTTATCATGCTGCTGGAAACTGCGGCTCGCAGATTAACGTTCGGCCGCGATCCTCTCTGAACAGTCCCCGGAAATCGGGAATCGACAAAAATTAACGAGGTCTACTCGCAATAATGTGGACTCAGCATTTTCAATTAAATTTTTTATTTTTCGAGAACCAATCTCGCCATACCGGTGACGTTTAATCTAACCTAGAAAAAAGCCAATCAGCGAACGCGCTCGCCACAGAAATCGAGCCACTAATTTTTCGGCGCCCCCGCACAGGCGAGTTCACCGCTTTTAGGAAGCCGTGCGTTCCTTTCATTATTTAGAGAGACGTCCGCGCTAATCGTTACAGTCAACGTAGCACTCTAGTTTGGGATTCTCGCAGCGCATCCCGGCAGGTAGGCAAACAGGAAGCGTAGGTTGAAAGACGCCGGCTAGGACGCGAGAATCCTCGAGAAAAAAGAACATCGTAACAGGACGAGGCCGCGGGTCGTTTCCTCGCGTTTACTTTCACCGCAGGTCCTTCGCCGGAACATTCCTCCGAGCAACATTGTGTCAGGAGTTTAATTAAAGATGGTCCAGGGAATAGGATTCCTCGTGGAAGTACCCGCGAGACGTAGGATCGTCGGATAAAGGTCCATTTGCACGTGAGACGAGCCAGCTGGGAGATCCTCGGAATCGCTTGAAAACGCGCGTACACAACCGAGAATTGAATTTTTCTCGGCTGGTCGTCCGAGCACGAACTCGTTACGTCCGCTGCGTAAACGGACGTTAAAGCACGCGTGTAATCACGCTCGCGAAAATTTCTCCGCTCGCTGCCATGCCGGCCGGTCAAAGGGGCACCGACGCGAAGCAAGAGACGGGGTTCGTTCGTTCGTTAAACGAGATGTCTACGGGCGATCGACGGGAAACAAACACGAGCGAGAGCTAATTTGGCGGGACGGCGATGTCTCGGGGGTAATCCGGTCGATATCCTCGCTGGAAACGGCGAGAGGTTTCTCCCGGGGAGCATTACTGTTACATTTCAGAGCTTCGCTCGCAGATAATCGTACGGACTCGGATTTTTCCCCGAGATGAACATACCGGTAATGTTCCAATATGTTTTCCGCGAAAATGTTGCAAAACAGCGCAGTTATACGCTCGCTGCTTGACCTTACTTCGTGGAACGTCGATTACACTTTGAATTTACATGTTATTCAAAATATCATCTAAAACATACGAATTTTTGAAATGTTCTGATTCCCATAGAAATAACTCAGGGTTGAAAATTGGCCAAGTTCGATGCCGATTCAGCCGATGAAAGTTTTCGGTATGATTGTTGGACGTCGGTAGGTGGTTTCTGGTTATCCTAGCATCCTCGAGGTGCGTGGACGAGGTAATGTGGGAGAGGTCGTGGCAGGTCGGCCGGGGTCGCGCGCGAGCCACGCATGCCGGAATACAGGGTGCTCGTAAAGTCCCGATTAGAGGAGGAGGCTGGCTGTTTCGTTCCTCGGTTTGCTCGCGAGCTTCTCGCTCGGTGTGTATGCGCATCGGCACCAACGGTCGATAGGATTCTCGGAGTTCCAGGTAATATCGAAGCGAGCGTCCGTCTTGGTACGCGGCGCAGCGGACCAAGAGAGGATCGATACGGACGGGGTTTCCAGCGTGGCGGGGACCCCGGGGTTAAACGTCGAACGTATCTCAACACCGGCCGGGCCGAGAGTCGACGAACGCGCGTGTAATAAGTGTACGGGGCTCTCTGGACCCTGGACGACCGGCCAGTTTCGTGATTTACGCAAAGTAATCCCATTACGGGTCGCGTCGCTCGTTAACGTCACTCGACCGTCCCTGCGATGTTGAACGCGTCGTTCGCGGGGTGAACGCACGTTATCCGAACGAAATCTTGACGAATCGGACGGAGAAACGATGCTATTCACGATCGGGGGATATGTTGGACGCGAATCGCTTTGCAAATCTGATTCTAAGCAGAGGTTTTAACGAATCGGACGTTTATGATTGAGTAGATAAGCGTGCTCGGTGACGCCTCGGCTCTCGAGAGGGTGGCCAGCGGGCTACAATCCATTTTAGGACTATTCAGATATTTTTATTTTGTATTTAACGAGATACACGCGAACCATCGATTTTTCTCACTTACACCAATTTATATACTTCTCCTTCGTACAACACCTGCTTTTCAATGCCTCTTCCTACAGAACAGTCGGGCGTCTTTCGTTACTTATGGATCTCTTTAAACGAACGATACCTTCTATTTATCATGAATACACTTTTCAGTTGCTCGACCTGCTTCGTTCTACAAAAAAAAATGTCAGAACGCTGCTATCTAAAGAAAGATATTAATCAGAAACCATACGACCAATTGACTGACTTTTCTACGTTGAGGAGTAGTGCCAAGTCCGTCGCTAGAAAAAGCGGCAGGTTAAGGAGAAATGGTACACACTTTAAGCAGCAATAAATCTCAATCCTCACCGACACGGTGTTCTCCGCTGATAATGGCGAAAGCGTACGAAAAAGTGCGGACTAGGTGGTCGAGGAATGACAGCGCAATATTAATAGCCTATTTTTGCTTTCTTCCCCATAACTGTCGGACGATTCGAAGGAATTCAACAGCATCTAATAGTCGCAATTAGCCGCGCCAAAGAAAACGAGGATTTTTCTCTTCGTACAACTGCGCCGTTTCACCGTTCCGTTTTCGGAAAAATTATGCAGAACTGTGTCCGCCGCGGGTGGTCTAACGAACGAGGTCGGATGAACGAGGTCGTAGAATTCTTCCTTATAATTCGAGCGATGATTGAATAACGTTAATAACAGCTTCGGCAGCTGTAACTTGGCTGGTTGGCCCGCCGTACACCTCGTAACTTAGAGCGTAGCAAAGAATCGACCGGACGTGAAGTCAACGCACACGACCGTTTTTACACCTTCGTACCGCGACGTGGCATCCATTCGAGCACCGAGAACGCTGGGAACAGGTGGCACTCCCTCTAAACGCGATAAAAATATACACGTCGTAACGATTTAAACGGGAAAAACTCCGCGCTGCGCCGCGTCGCGCCGTCGAGATACGGCCGTGCGTCGTGTCAACGTTAGGAGGTTTAACAGCAGTATCTCTCCGTTTAATTTGCCGTATGCGCGGATACGCGTTACAATGTTATACTCGGGGTTCAGGAGTTTACGGGAGAACCATCTACATACACGGTGGCCGTGAAAATGAGAACTCTCGTGCAATTCTGCCGTATAATATTAAAAAATAGTTTTGTTTCGAATATGCTTCTTGTTTTTAGCGTGTTGGTTCCATATTTTGGAGCATATTGATTCTGAGAATGAAAGACATTCAATTCAATAGCGTAAGGGTGTGATGCATACTTGGGGGTTAATAATCAATTTTTGTGAGCACGATTGGATCCTAAAACGTACAGAAATGTGTGAGCTACGTTCATATTTTTCAAAGTGGAAGGGGTAAGACGGTAAAAGACCCAAGAGCTTGTTTTCATAAAATTCTGAGCAATCGAGTCTCAAAGTGTTATCTATTGTATCGCGCTCTTATCGAAAAGTTTACCGATTACTGACATGAGGGATCACGGCGAATCGGACGATGCAGCGATTGATGAAATCGCGAGCACCCTGTAGGTGGAATGGGAAAGCAGTCGCCTCGCCGCCTGAATTTTCAGGCGGCGCGGCGCACCGTAACGTTTGGTAATGGTCATGAGACGCGACAGCCGGGAAAAGCGTCTCTGTCACGTAGGTTAATATTTAGCCAGGCATCTGGGAAAACAAAGTGAAAGGAGTACGCACCATCATCATCATCCTTCGGCGATCTTATACGACGAAGCTAGGAGCCTTTGCACACAGTTATATGGCCTATGAATCACGGCAGCCGCGCGAGTGCCCACGGTTCAGCCTGTGAGAGCTAATTGAAACTTTTATTCGTAATTACGCTTCTACCGACGCGGTTTTTTTCTTAACACGCTCCGCGGCTTATCCTCGCGGTAATCCCCGCCCGGCCGCTGTGTATTTCATCGGTTTGCAAAATACCGAGATCGTTCGCCTTAAAATAACGCCTGACATGTCCGCCGGTATCTACACTCTGGAATTACTTCGCACACTTTACCGGTACTTCTGCCGGCGAATAATGAGTATTCGCTCACGCGTCGGCCGCTTCGCCTCGACGCGATACCCGATTTAACAGCTCCGAACGCCGAAAGCGGGGATTAGATCGGGCGCGATTAGCGTTTGCGTTTTTCCACGCAGTTTTCCAAACGCGTCCCATAATAACCGTACACCCGGTTCCTAATCGGCGGGGACTGTAACGAGCCTCGTTCGCGCCTACGTCTCGGGCGATTCACCGCGATGTTTTAGTAACCGTTTACAACCGCGTCGATTTTAAATCAATTTCACGCGCGTCTTCGCCGGCCACCGTTGATAAGAAGCCCGCGCGCGATTAATCGAGTGATTAATTATTAATACACCGCGGTGCGCCGCGCCGCGCCGCGCCACCACGGAGCCACCCGGTTAATCGACGCGTCGAATGTCAATCTCGATTGCCCGGTGATCGGTGAGATCCTTGGCCGATCGATTCCGTCCGAGCAGCCGTGAAATAATGAGAGTGAGAAGAATGGGAGGAGTAATTGGAACGAGACCGGGTAACGACGATGCACGCTGTTCGTCTTACTGTAGATTTCACGTAGACGCTGACCAATTTGCAATTAAATTGGATCCAGCAAACCCAATGTAAACCCAGCTTAATAGTTTCATAAGTTATTCCGAGTCGGAGTTGAGCTCGGTCACGTACACGATAAAGATTCTGTCAGAAACCGGGAAGTTCTAATAAAAAGATGATCCTCGCTACCTCCTCGAGCATATTAGCTGTGTTTTCGCGCTGAGAGGGTACCTTCAGCAGCGTCCAAGATGGAGATATACATCAAGCGGCGCGCTGGCGGTCAAGGCTCCCCGTGCTACCCCCGGTGAGGTCTTCATCGGCTACCGCGACATTGAGGAATACTCGCCTCTGCACCTATCCGGTAGACCAGTTGAGGGATGGCCAGGCCGTAAAGCGAATCAGAGCCGATGCTAATCACTCGGCGTGCTCTTGCGCGGTATGGCGTGGCGGCGCGGCCAGCCAAAGTTACATTATCCGCGTGAAAAATAAAAGGAGCCGGTACTAGCGCGAGCGTTCGCTACTCACCGGAGCTTCATTAGCATATGCGCTCGCTTGGACGCGGACCCCCGTTCACGTGCGTATGCTCGTCATTAGCCCGAGACGCGATTAATAATTGCCCGGGACGGTTAAGAGTCGATGCTTACTTCTTCATCGTGCGTGTACGCGCCGCCTCCCCCGTTTCCCCGCCGCGAAACACACGTCCGCGTTGACCGTGGGTGCCTCGGCGTTAGTTAGGCCCGCGAATAATCGCCGGTAATTAGACCGTGGAATCCAGGCATCTTTATCACCCACGACGAGATTATATCCCGGTCGTTTAGCGTCCCGCCGGTCTTTTTGTTCCGGCCGACATTTTCATTACGGCTGACATTATATTTCACTCGTGGGGAACCGGCCGCGTAATACCAATTGAGATGGATCGGCCGCGCTAGCAGCCTGTAAACGCTTTTGTAACGTGATTGATGCGTTCCGAGCGTTTCTCGGAAAGCCGTTCCGTGTTATTAGACGGGCCCGATACGTACAGTACAATGGTAGGGGGGAGTCATCGTATCGCATCGGCGAGAAACAACGTCGACGGGAACGATCGACGGACGACGCTGACGTTGACGTTGCGCCGCATCGCATCGCGACGATTTACGTCCGGGATAATTAATAAATTTGCCGCGGACGAAAAACACCTCGGTGCTCCTCGCGGGATTACATCAGGCCTCGGGGGGGGTTATCGAGAATCGCGAGGAGAGGGACAAGGGAGAGGACGCGATCGATCCCGGCGTAGCGCGTCGGGAATTACGTCGCCGTCGAGCGTACGCGCGTTTGATCATCGCCGGAACCATATTATTATTATTAAGCTCCTCCGATACGATACGCCGCGCCGCTTCGTGTCGACGAGGTAGCGCTTTGTAAAGGCGTCTGGTTTCTCAATTACCCGGTTGCGCAACTCTTAATTACGATGCCGCTCGGCCCGCGATAATTCGTTACAATGTGTGCTCGGTGCTTGATGCAACTGCCACTTACGTACACGCCAACACGTGTAACCCGGCCGACGAATTTCGTCGAGGACCTCTATGTGCCATCCTTGGCACGTCACAAGGACGAACAAGTCTAGACGGCTTTATTCGGGTCAACTTATTCGTAGAATTAAATGCCGACGAAATGATGGTCCTACGACGCGCGGTGAGCATTCTGTCGTATCGCTTTTCCGATAATCTATGTTGGCGAAGGCTCTGCGGAGCACCATTGGCTGTCACTTTGCTCCGAAAATTATATTGTTATCAGTCCACTCCGACATTGCTGGTCGGAGGAGCACGCGCACGGATAAATCATTAGAGGATCGAATTAGGTTTTATTAGCCTAACCTTCAAAATTTTTGCAAGCGCTGGATGCGAAGAAGTTCAATCGATTAAGAGTTAGAGCATGTCAGCTTCGAATCTAGAAGGTTTGATTTATTCTGAAACCTCTCTGCCCGTATCCAACATGAAAAATGGCCCTCAGCCTTCGATCATACGGTTCCCGCAACTACATAAACAACCTCTCGATCCTTAAGGAAGCCTAGTTGTTCAAGGACCTTTTAGATGGTCCTGCGAGCGTAACGTCCGTCACGATTACCGCGAGACGCAGCTTTCGCAGGCTCGGCAGACACGAGAATTAATAAATTACTCGAGCCAAAGTTTATTAAATTCTCCGGCGAGCATATATTATCTGTATCATCGTCTTTGACGCGGTTCCCCGTGGAACGGGTTCGCAATGATATAATATCGTCGTCCACGAAAAGGTTCATCTGCTGAACCGTTAGCAGATAGGCGCGGCAGCGGCTTTATAAACGCGACTCGTCTCGCCTTTCTCCTCTGCGAAACGGCGTTTTAATTATTACCCGGCGCATTAACCCTTGCGAACCCGTGGCCACGCACCTGCATCGAAGCGCGTGCCCCCTTTGCGTGGGCGTGCGCGAATCTCCGCAGCGCCGCGCCGGGAAGATGGTTCTCGGGAGATTTCACTCGACACGATTTCCGTAACGAGATTTTATCGGCGCGCACGCTATCAGCAAAAGTGGACGACGCTTCAGCTGTTCCGGACGTTTGCTTGCGTCTAGCTTCTTAATTACCGTCGCAGAAAATAGTGTTTATCCTTTCGCGTGCTTTATAATCTCGCTGATAAATGGTAGAAACCTGATTTCACCTGGTGCTGGTACAATTTCTATAAGGAGGCTCAATCGGCAACGGGAATTAAAGAATTTAGGAACGTCGATATATTATCTTGAAGTTGTTAAAAGGATTAACACGACGACCGTCACATGTCACCCATATTTGGGCGACGGAATTATCTCTCAAGATTTAAAAATTCATTTCTACAGTGACAGACATAGTGTGTCAAATTTGCTGAATTAACATAATAAATCTTAACTTGGTTTCATGAAATAAATTGCTTCGATGTTACCCAATTTTTGCGATCGCCGAGCGGCCGATCAACGCGTTACGTAATCGAAGAGATTTGGTTATCTTGCGATTTATACAGAAAATGGTCGTTCTGTATAAACAATTTCCTATGAAACACGCGATTCCTCAGAAATTCCTAACAATTGTTCGTAGTTGTCTATTTGTCATGAAATCGTTGTAGAAGGGGTTAACGACCATCGCAGATCTCACGGCGTCCGTTCGTTTGATACGCGTTATAATTTCGCGGACAAACTATAAACTCTCGATGCGGACGACTAAGGGATCACAAAAGCAGCCACTTCAGTTTTATATACGCTTCATTACGAGGATAATTGTCAATTAGAAGGGCAGCGCGCGCGCTCGCGCTTCGTCTTCCGGAAACGAATCTCTCGCGGAGGAACGTCGGGCATCCGACGTTGGAACGGCAATAAAGTTACAATTTAAACCGCGTCTCGAATTACAGCGCGATTCTTATCCGCCTCGAGGGGAATAAAAGATCACCGAGGCGCGTTTCCAAACTCCCGTCTTACGTCGTAACGGCGGGGTCGTGCGGAGCTCGGGGAAGGCGAGTTTCATGTAACGTGACGAGGCAACCGTCCGGTTTCCTGCCGGCAATTACACGATCATTGAATCCGCTAACCGTCGACTATGTTAAACAGGTCTCGAATAAACGCCCACGCGGTTGCGAATCGTAGCTTGCGTATACGATCGACGACACCTCCCGAATCGCGTCGTTCCTGTTACGAGCCTAGGAGCCGAGCCTAAGAGAAATTGGCAAAGTTAAGAGGCGGACTCAGCGGTTAGCGGGCAGATACGAGTAGCGGATTTCGATCGGTCGGTGTCATTTGTTACGGGGGATCCCTTCTTTCCAGGAGGATAATCGTCCTTTCGGACAGATACCGGGGCCCGACCCGACCCGGCCCGGCCCGAAAAGGCGCAGCTTGGAAATGGTAGCGGCTGAATGGAGGCTCTCTCCGGACATGAGCTTGTTCGTTCCCGAAAGAAGTCCGCGGCCGCAGAACACGGTGGTCCGTGCCGATGCAAATGCAAATGAGCCACGTCGGCCCATATAGCGGGCGTGCATAGTGGGTCGCATTAATCACCCCGGGGCCCACCGGCCAAATCACTCGCTTTTTAGGGACCCCTCCTCCCCGTCCCGTCGCTCCTCTTTAACCTATCCGCTTTTGCGAGAGCCGGCCTCCACTCCGGAGTGTCGCAAATATTATCGCGAACCCGGGATTCTGCACGACCGGTTCTCCTGGCATCCCTTTTTCGAGATAATGGCAACGAGCTTAAAACGACGCGACGCGACAGAGCACGCTGTGGGTTCTCGTCTCCGGAGAAAATACTTTGTCTTCCGTCCGTCCCATCCCCCCTCTCCCGGCTGTTTTGTAACTATTTGTTTCGGCCCCGTTCACGAATTCCTGCTACCTCCCCGCCGGGATTCCTCTGGAAATACTTCACCAGCGATCTGCTTGGTTCTTGTCAACCCTAGAATGCCCCGGGATCTTTATGCCTTTCGACCGTGTCCCCTAACCTGCGGAACTCTTACCTTTAATTTATTCGCAGGGACGCGACTCTTCAACCGTTAGGATGTGCGTCACCCATTCGTAAATATGGTTTCTCTTTTATCAACAGAAATAGATACGCAGTGTAATTCTGATTACATGCTTCACATATTATTTGCATTGTTCTTGCCGCTTTGCAACTCGTCCGCTGATTCCCCCCACGATTTCACGTCCCCGGAAGTTTACGGCATAGCATCAGCGATTCGATCTAGCCGATAAGAGAGCCGTGCGATATTTAGCGAAGATGCGGAAGATACAGCAGGTTGCAGACGTGCAACATCAGTAATATCAGCCTGCTTTAGTTATCCCGGGGAATTCCCCGCAAATTCGCACGGGCAGTTTGCATCGTGCGATTCACCTGTCGATGTTCGCGTACAGATTTATATTTTTCGTGCCGATTAATTCGTTCCTTCCACGGCTGTGAAAGAGAATAAAAATCCACGAATCGGCGATTAATAGAACTGTTTTTTTTCTTGTCTCTCGACGATGGAGCGGAGAAGCATCGCGTGTTATATCCACTTCACTAACTAGAGTAAAAGATTTAGAGTTCGCTGCCATTAGCTCGGCATTGTCTCGGGATATTCTACAATGGTTCATGAGCTGATTGTCATCGCGTGAGAAGAGCACGCTATAATCAGTCTTCAGTTTCTAGGTCGGTGAGTCGACTCGGACTACGAAAGGTGTTCTATTCTTGAACCTCGTCCGTGGTTGCACCTACAAGACCGTATTCGGCGCCACTTAAGAGCCGACAAACTTATCCGTAACTACAACCGCGGCGGGCAGGCAGGCAGGCTGGCAGCCAAGCAGCGGCGATCGGCTCTCTCTTTAACTTCTCCGGGGTATAGCGGCCGAACGGGGAGCAACGTATCGAGAGCAAACGGCTCTTCCGCAACGCTTATATGGCAGAGAGTTAAGTACGGACTCGAACAGTCGGGAATAACTCTCGGGAATGGGCCCTCGGGTCGACTACGTATCGTGGATGCGACTGACTCTGCCCAGTGGAAATCGGGAGAGAGAGAGGAAAATGACGCTTTAACGAAGCAATAACGTAAGTAAAGAAAGGGTTATAGACTCGTAAGTGGCCACTTAAGACGGCAAATGAGAGCTTCTCTCGGATAACGGTCCGTTTCAAGTTCACAATTGCTGAATCGGAAAATCGTTCTGCGGCACCGATCACGTCGAGCCTCTCCAGCCTTGCCGTCTGAATAGTTCCTCGGACAGTTTTATTCAGATTTACGAAGCCATCCACCGGAAACGTTCAGTTGGAAGATTCTTCCTCCGGGAAGAATTAATAGAACGTAGATTAATAGAAGGAATTTCTTTATTAATGTGTGACACGTTTAATATTCTGCAAACCTTGAACTCCCCCGGGAATAACACTATCTGGATAGAAGATATTTTTCAAGTTGGTAACAGCTGCCTCCTTTTATACTTATACGAGTTCTCAACATATCTGATTTGAATACAGGTATTTTTAGCACTACAAAACATGTTAGAAGATTAACATTTTTGGATAAGTAGCATCTTGAAATTACATTGTCACTTTGTTACTTTCAAAATGGCTTCTCGCATATGGCCAATGTATGCACAATTTCACGGCTGCCAATCTTATGAGCACAGTGTACGACTTTACAAGTGGCGTTCCCGTCGCGTTCGAGCGATGTGGAAGCCTCAATACAATTTTTCGCCGGTCCCGCAACAATATCGAAGTCAAGGTCGGCCAAGGTCACGGGAGATTGCGCGCGGTGGAATTAAGGTCCCTGAAAAATTCCGCTAATGTTTCCCACTTACCGGGGATCCGAGGAGATTACAGTAGACACACGGATTTTTCCGCGGGGAGCATTAAAGGTACAGACGACGTTGATGATGGTCCGATCAGTGGGGTGCCAGGCGATCATCCTGCACGCGGCGTTTGAACCCGTGCGGTGAACATTGTCCGCGGTCGTGGCTGTCGATTACAACATACCATCTTTCATTAGTCGAATAGGATATTGTGAAACCGTGATTGAAACGATGCCGGCGTACAAAACGGATGAACAAATATGATTAAGATAACATTCGTCGGCGCGGCACACGTTTATTAGATTTCCCCCGCCCCCCCACTCCACCACAATAGAATAAAGTAAACAGACGCAATGCTTCTGCACGTTGAATTACGATTACGCGCGAGCGGAGTTTCCCAAGAGGATGATTACGGGAGAGGAAGAAGGCAGCGCGCGCGATTGAATTTGTCCGTCGGCAACATTGATACACGCCGCGCGGAGAAGAGCTAGAAAGGCTTAATTTTCGAGACGAGTCCTTGAAGGAACGACCGTAATCCGCCGGGCGCATGGTCTACCGCGGTAACAGGCGAAACAGGTGACCGTCACGGCCGAAACTGTTTTAGCACGGATAAAAAGCCGCGTGTTTTGCAGCCGCTTCCTATAGAGAACGCCCACGCCGATTAAACCAGACCGTGCGCGCATATCTAACACCCGGATGCCACGTAATGCTAATTACATTACGCAACCTTGACTCTTTCGCCCTGGAAAGGAATCTGCTTGCTCATCGAGCCACTTCTCCTTGAGAGAACACTCTGAGATTTTAGTGAATCGGAATAAATGATAAGTTCTGGTAATAAACCACAACTCCGTATGGTGCAACTTCAATGTGAAACTTAAAAACTGGAGTTACTGGACGCATCAAAATGACGGGACACAAAATCGTAAAAATATTTTTTCGAACAATTTTTCCTGATTCGAGCAGATATTATGATAAAAATTATACGATACCTGAATAAATTTAAATCTCGTCGTGAATAGCAGTATCCCGTGGAATTTTTAAGGGTGTCGGTCTCGGGAGGTATGGTAATTAATGTAAAGCAATATCGATAACTAAATCCAGCAAATTAATTTGGGCCTGACCCACGAGAGACGCGGTTCATTCCGGGAATACGAAATGAGTATTTTTCACCGGCGATTTCGTCCGATCCCGAATCCTTGGGCTACGAGTTAAACGTAATATATTAGCTCGGATAACAGCCACGGTGATAAATGTTACGGTATGTCGTCTTCATCGCGACGGAGGATGGTTTAATAATTTAAAGACTAGTCACGGACATCGGCGTCGCAATAACGATTGCGTAAGAGCGTCCGTCGCGTAGTCGTCGTTCGACTCTCTGTATTTATTGACGGAGCTGTGGCAGCAGTGTCATTACGAGGAGGAATCAGGTTCATGGAGGTAACAAGTGAACCTGCTCGTTCAGGGATGTTTATTGCTCGTATAATGAACTATTATTTCGAATTAGTTTGTAGGAACGATTCCGAGGAATTCTGCTCGGGCGCATCACGTATGTACCAGGATGTATCATGTTATCAATTACACTTCCTCTGACAATTTTACGTTTTTGTAACCAAAGCGATTGTTAATAAGGATTACGTACATCGCTGTAGACAAAATTATCCGTCAGAAGTTTAAAAAATATGTTTCTCGTAGTGTGGCGCCATTGATCGCCCAGTATACATAACAAAAATTTGTTCTAAAATAATAGCATCATGGCAGAAGCTGGGATCGAAATCGATGGATGAAAACTGCGTGTGCGTGAACGGGCGAAAGAGTGCAAAAGTCGGCCGAAGTTTTTACCGAATGCGGATCCATTACCATCGGTAATGGGTGGCCATAACTCGGACAATAACAGCGGCGCGGTACAGATTCTTTCGAAGCGGAAAAAAGCGAAAGGTCCTCGGGGAATATATGTAGACCAGGACGCGGGGCCCCGAATGGGGAAAAGAAATCGGGCATCCCGTGAGAGAGGATCTGTTCTAGCGTGGCGGACGGTGAGGACGAAGAAGGTAGAGCATAAGGGAAACGGAGTAGAGGAAGAAAAAGAAGAAGAAGAAGAAGAAGGAGGAGGCAGAAGCGAGCGGTCGCGGTAGCAATCGACAGACCCGTCATTAAAAATCAGTTAACCTCGCAATTACCGTGCGAGTCCGAGCCTATTAAGTGCGCGTAATCGGAAGAGACTTTTTTGGAATAATCGTTAGCAGCGAGCGATGGAAAAGAGAGAGAGAGAGAGAGAGAGAGAGAACGCGCTCGGTGAAACGAGCTTGTAGGACTCGCAATCAGATCTGCGACTATTAAGGGGGAAAGGAGCGCTTTGTTTCGCTGCGAGGCGAATGGGAATAATGGGGACGATGCTACGGATTCTTTAGGGAAAGGACACCGAAGAAATATGTGCGATACCGCGTCTTGAATGGGAAGCAGTGAACTTCGGCGACGCGACGCGGCGCGGCGACCACGGGAGACGCGTATCAACGGGTAACGTAACGCAGCCGCGCCGTGCCGCGCCGCCACGTTTATGGAGCTAAAAGATGGGAATGGAAACTAATAGCGGCCGGAGCAATCGATTTTGTACTCTTTTATTGCCGTTTTATGGTAATCTTTTTTTCTATAAAAGGCACGACGAAATTATATAATCGGTTCTGTTTCACAAGACCGGAGTAAAACGAATGGCGGTCGCGCCGCTCGCCGTGGTCCAAAATCGTTTGATACTCATTTCCCCCGCGTTGCAATAAAGATCCCGGCTTCGTGACGAGAATTTAATCTCGCCGAGCGAACGGCGGTTCCCGCATCGAAATTCAAGGTCCGCGATGGTATTACATACCTTTCTAGAAAACTGGAAAGCCTTCTGTTTCAGCAGAAATTACAAAATTCGATCAGGCTGAAAAGAAGAAAGCACGGTCGGTCGGTTTCGCGTAATTTCGTATCGCAACGCGGCCGTCTATCCTCTTTACCTAAACAGGACGCCGTCATAAATGTCCGTGGCATGAAACGCGGCCTAAGAATTGTCCACCGAAAATGGCCACGGTCGTGCGTAACGCCGCGCGTTGCGGATAACCAAAAGAGGCACCTGGCATCGACATCTTCGCCGCGCGATAAATAACATTGCGAAGTGTTTAAATTAATTTTCGCGGTATGGAAAAAGGGTGGTTGGGCTGCTCCGCGGGAAAATGGTACCTCGACAGAGTGCTCTTTATCGGCACGCGATCTATCCCCCTATAATCGCGGTCGCGATTCACGCGTGGGCACGACAATCGCGCCGGAAATGATTCTCGATTTTTTCGCGGGCGTCGTCGCGCAGCGGTCGGGCCGTTTCATCCGCGAATGGCCCAGCTCGCTGGCTCGCGCGCTGAAGAAAGACGGGCAACAATGCAACGGAAATCGCTCCTAATACGTTGACACCCATGCACGTTATTACCTTAATGTTCGTCGTTGGTCCCGGAGAGGGTCCGCTCTCTGTTCCAATGGCCCATTCATGGCCCCGAAGGAGAAGTCCGAAATCCGGTCGCCGGAATGAGCCATTGTGTTGCCACAGAACGCTCGCGTCTACTCACAAAAGACTCGCTCGCTGCTACCGTGCGAATGTTGCAACATGACAATCGTTGCAACGATGCAGCGGACGCAGCGTGACGCGGAGCAATGTCGAAAAATGGTCCGCGAGGGAAACAACCCTTGTTTCGGACGTCGACCGGTATGCAAAACGGCCCCGGCCGAAACTTCGCCCCTCCGGCGTAGTACCTGTTTAGTACGAGATTGTTTGGACGGGTCAGAGTAGAAACAATCGGAACCATTTGCGCGTATTGTCGCGCCACAAAGTTGGAAAGATGGGGACGACTTCGGAAGGGTTGACGGGTTGCTAAGTGGCCGGACTTGTTGTGTTGGCTGCATTTCGTCTTGCGGATGAGGTTCGCAGAGATTCGATGTTGCACAGTGACCGTATCGCATTGATCGAATTTAACCCTTGGCATTCGTGCGACGACTGCGGCGCCACCACAAAATTGTTACATTTTTATCTATTCAATGAATTAGGGACGTTTACGTCCGGAACGAATATTTGACGTTCCAACCATTACGCGCATGTGTATTAAAATCGGGACGTCGCTCGATCCGAGGAAACAGCGCTGCGTCTCGCAGAAGCGTGCACCAGCTTCCGCTGTAAAACTGTAAAACGCGACAACAGAGAGCGACCGCAGCTGCCCGAATGAAGAACGGCGCCTCACCGCCGATAAGAATCCAGCATGACGTGCCCGAGTACGATTAATAAGCGCGTGACAACGAAGATCCAGTAAAACTCGTGATTTTACGAGTGGTACCGCGGGCGTGCTCGCGCGCGGAGTGCGCCTCGTGAATGCGTCAAAGTTGCACGGTCTGTTCGCGAGGGAAACGCGAAAGCGCAGGGAGGGCCGTGCGCGTTATTAACGTCAGTACACGGGGATGGTAATAAAACGAATTTCGTACACACGTACGTCAGAGTCAGCCGCGGCGCGGCGGTATGCAAATGCCGGATGGTAGGTATAAAGCCGGCGAACGATAAAATAAATCGTTCGGGGCGCACGCGATTCGGTGCAGCGCGTTGCAGAGCGGTGCTGGCAAGCCATGCCGAGCTTGGACGAGCGGATCGGAGCGGAGCCGGAGCGTAGCGTAGCCGCAGCGTTCGATATACATTTAAACGACATAGTAGTCGCACGATGAAACTTTATGGACGCTATTAAGCGGCGGGTAGCGGCCGGAGGGAAGAGGCAGAGAGATCGGGGCCGATAAAGACGTTGTCAGGAGGCAGCCAGCCAGCGGGCTATCCTCTCCTCCTTTGGGATCGGTTTTCGAGGGTCGACCTCGAGGACTTAAGCCCAGGACCATCCGCGTCCTAGCGCCTTGGCCTCTGGAGAGGCAGAGGGAGAGAGAGAGAGAGAGAGCGCATCGCGCACGTTAGTCAGGATTAGAAGGGCTTCAGGGGCCTCCGACACGAAATTCGTTAGCGCGAGGATGTATTCACCACCCGGGGGGAGAAAAGGAAAGGGAACGGCGGGGAATAGAATGGCGGGAGTGAGAGACCCGAGGCCGGCTCTCTCGTCTCCACTCGTGAAAAGACCAACGAAAGGACGCGGCGCATTCCGAGAGATCGAAAGGAAGCCACGAGGAGAAATATTTAGGGCTCGTCAGTATAATCACGCTGTTGGAAGATATATTTTATTGCCTACTCCCGGGAGTACCGTACGGCCGCCGAGAACTAGCTGCCGGCAGGTGCGACCAGTGCTCTCTGAACCTGCAACCATCGGACGGGATAAAAACGTGTGATTCTCTCGGTCCTCGATGATCCGCCATGGTAAACACCCGAACCGGCAGCGTTTACACGCGCTGAGAGAGAGAGAAAGAGAGAAAGAGAGAGAGAGAGCAAGAGAGGATTATTGACACGTCGTCGTCCGAGTAGTCGGTGGGTCAAACGAATACGCGGCTGACAGAATCGGGAATGTAATTAAGACGACCGGTCCCGGGCAAGATTAACGAGCAAGAAAGTATCTCTTGGAGATGCTGTTTTCTTTTTTGAGTCGTTGACTGTTGTGTCATCTGCATAAGGAAATAATTCTGTCGATGTTTAGCGAACCTGGAAATGATCAGAATTTTTATTTTGTCAGAAGACGCTCGAAACGTTTTTGCCAGCCACGAAACTGATCCGTTCGCATGTTGGTGTGGAATTAATGCCCCCGAAGGATTTGCGGTGCGCGCCGTGTGTTCTTTATTTTGACAGAGAAATATTTATAACTATATCTCCCGGCATGGCCGTAATCCCTCACGCGAGATCCGATTCAGGTCACTTTATGCAAAGCAGGTTTTGCATAGCATTTGACGCGACGACATGCACGAGGACGATGGGACACGAGACGGTAATTCGTACGTGACGAATCGCTCGAATACCGATTTTTATCGTCAACTAGCAGTTACACATTATTCTTTCTCGCATACTGATGCTGCGTCACCTTGGTCCCGTGCGACTGGAAACCGGCTGGGCATGCGAATCTACGCGTTCGATGCAATACGATAATTTCATCGACCTAATTCACAGTTTCATCGGCGTTAGGCTCGAAATAGGGTACCACTTCTCAACACCTTCGATGACTCTATCCAGCATGTCTAAATGTCCTTATCATTTCTGTTCTAATACTTGCCAAACTATTAGATACTATTAAAATCGAGACACCTAGGACCCATTAGACTATGATAGGGAGAACGGACGAAAAGTATTTTTGCTCGCAGGTATCTTGCGACACGCAATCACAGCCTTTTTTCGCATATCCGTGAATAACGTCAGAAAGCCACTGTCGCTCGGCGCGCTAAAGAGCAAGATGATTAATGTCGTGCTTTTTCCAATAATATTATAATAACAGTATTACCTCGTATTGAATGGCCACCGGACACGGATTAATGGCGCTATTCGATTACACATCGCGAAACGTTGTAATTACTGCGTGGCGGTGTACGCGGCGTGGGGAATCGGTTGTTCATCAATCTATCGGTGAGAATCTATTAGCTCGCGGACGTCGTATTTGCATGGGGAATAAGCAGGGGTCGCGCGTGGTCGGGTCTCGGGCTGTAGAAGGCGCTCGAGAAAGACGAAAAACTTTCCGGTAAATCCGCGACAAGAGGATAGCACGGCGCGGCTGTTTCCCGACGAAGGAGGATCGCAGACAAGTGCGACGGAATCCTGGCACTGCTAGATGACCGGTTAAAGGTCCAGATATCCGCGGCGGCAGAGAAAGATGAACGGAGAAGAAGACCGGAGAAACTAGTTTCCGTCCGCTTTGTCCCTTTCGTTTCACGGCCACCCTCCACGAGAGATACCGCGAGAGGCTCCGCTCGGCTCTGCTTGGCTCTTCTGCTTGGCTCTGCTTGGCGCGGCTCCGGGTCTCACAGGCGTTAGGCACCGGAGAGCCCCGTTCGACCGCAAAACTCGTCCCGGACTTTGCCGCCGCTAATCGACTTAGCTCGGTAAGTATATCCCGTGAGTAATATCACCGCATTAACCCCTGGGCCCGTCGGTTGCACGCATAAATAGAATCGTCTTTGGCCGGCGAGCGGGGATCGCGCGCTCGCAAAACGGGCCCCATATAAATGCGTGTGCGCGAGAAGGGTCAAGTCCCTAACGCTAGATTGATACTTTACGCGATCGTGCCTAGGCACCGTGAACACGGACAACGGGGACCCTCGGCCGGCGCGTGTGGTCCGTGGAAACACACGGACGGGGGGGGGGGGGGAGGGATCGTTAGGGGGCCCGTCCGCGGCGGGGAACGCGTTACCCATACGCCGCCGCTGATGAGTAATTGATTTTAAACCGCGCGACACTTTATGCTTGATTCACGAATTACACGCTATTCACGCAGACCGGCCGACGCGCGCACGCGAGCCCCGAGATTTATCGGAGAACGCCGGGGGAGGAGCTGCGCTCGATGTCCAACCCCTGGAACACCGGGAGCCGGGAATTTCTGCTGACTTTTCTTTTTCGATATCCGAATTGGAAAATATCTGCGGTGAACAACTGATCCTCTCCGGTTGTGCGTTGAGGCAAGGTCTAGATTGAAGAATTCTAGATTATAGAATTCTTCAATGATTACTTTTCTGAAGATATACGACTTCTTAATGTTAGTTAGTGTTAGAAATTTGATTTTATGGAACTGCAGCAACCCCTATTTTCACTTGATATTATCAGTAACATTTAGTATAATGTGTCCTTTTTTCTTTAATTCTTTCTTTATACTTGTGCAATATATAATCCTTAAGCTTAATGACGCAATTTTAAAACAAAGGCTAAATATTTTCTGGAGCAGCACCCCCACTAATCTCAGCCGCCACTGTGCATTCGTAGCATTTCTGGTACTTTGGTTCTGAACTGGCAGCATGAAAGAAAAATATTTTTCAGAATCGAATGTCGAGCGTGATCCAATTTAACTCGCAGACTATAAATATACCAATTTCATTCGTAATCGATGCAGAATGGTTTAAGAAGGCAGACGGAAGAGCAAGGATATTCGACGAAGACAATGTTCAGAAGGATCGACCGGATTGGCCTGCGGCTTGGCTCGAAACGAGCATCGTTATTATTTAAGCATACCATTAGAAAGTCCAGAACGTCCCGGAGCGGCGCATTCGTTCGGACGCATTCAAATAATTCGCCGCCGCATGGGGCACGTCTCAATTACAGGTACCGCGGGCCCCGGTACGGGCTTCCAGCGGGGCAGGGACCACCTCGAAGACGTCATTAGGAAATGTCACAAATTGGTCTAATTAGCGGTGCCATTTGTCCGGTAACGAGCGCGGGTCGCGCGCAATTAGCTTTTTAGTGAAAGTAAGTCTCGCGGGAAGGGAGCAGATGAAAAGAAAAGGAAAAAAAGAAACCAAAAGGAAGAGAACGACAGCAATTAGCGACGTGAAGAGAGTCGCTGGTCAAACGCAGGACACGTCGATCGGCGGAAAAATCGTCGACGAATTGGCCTGTTAGAAAGGCGAGGAGGTCCGTGAGCTAAATGGCAACTTGATCACTTTCGTCGGAAAGTTCGTTAGCGGAATTTGACGATTTGAGGCACGTAACCGACGAGACGCGACGCGACGTTTGCACCTATTTACCTGCGCCGCGTGTTTCCTGGAGATCGGCCCCTTTTACGTAATCCTCCCACGCGGGGAACTGGCGCGAATCGGCGCAAACGAGTTTTCGACCGGACTCTCCGAAGGGATCGCTCGGCAGGCAGATGTGTCCGAGGATTGTTCGCCTCATGTGTATCACTGTTGCGGATGATTCATAGATTTCTTGCGGCGCGGCTGGCTTGGTTGCCTGCTTGCTTGCTTTCCTGCCGGCCGGGCCGGGCCGGGCCGTCCCACATCCGTATCCACCACGCACGGATGTAAAGTTGCGCGCGGAGGAAACAGTGTGGCAATCGCGTTTCGCGGGCGCCTTCGTCAGGATTACCTCGCGCCACTGACTACCCTGCAATACCCTGCTCCTCGAGACACGAGATATCGTGTTCACTCTAAAACAAAAACAAATGACACGATTGAAATTATTTATATTTATTTAACATACCAGGTAACCGACCAGGGCCTTATTTTAATAATCGTATTGATCGTCCCTCCCTCCTTATGCAAGTCAATTTCTACGTACGTGTATTGAGATGTGGAGCAGGGTTTCAAACACTTAAATCCTGATCTACATATGGATTAATTGATGCAATAAATCTTTTTAGTGGGTCTTTACACACTTTTAAAAAACAATCACGTAGGATTATCGGTTAGTACCATACCTTATGTACCATGAGCTTTTCTGCATGTTCCTTCTCTGTACGTATGCTTTTTACTGTTATGTGACCATTTATGTAAGAGGGCTACGATAATATTAACCCGTTTGATGATCCAAGTATCAATAGTCACTGGCAACTAGATTCATTAAAATCGCAGGACCATTATCCATTCTTTTGCGATCTATCGGATGATAGGAAAAATCTTCCTGCGAGCAGCATTGAAACCTGAGAACATCCACTGTTCCAAGAAAGAAAGAAAGCGAATGAGCCTCTATGAGTAATCCTCGAAGACAATCTAATCTCCCATTCATCGGTTCGTGTTCCGCGGCTGGTGTTCTCGATCGATTAATAAGAAGAAGGTCTGGCGACGCGACGGTGTCAACGGTGCGGCGCGGTGTGGTGGTCGTAGCCGGAGAGATAGAAGTTTACGTGGAACGACGCAATTGAAAGTGGAAGGAGGCCGGGACGACCAAAAGGATGTCCAAACGGAATCAGGATCGGCATGGGCATAGAACCGTGCCCCAGGCAGCCTCGTCGACATCCTGCCTTTGCCAGGATTGCGACACTCTCCGTGGCTCGTGCACGAGGAGAACACACAGTGCCCCGGCAGCGGAAGGAGATCTTGCGCAATCGGCCGCCCATTGTCTCAGGATCCTCCGCGTCGGGGTCGACTTCGACGTCGTCTTCGTCGTACCGCAGCAATCTTACGGTGCCTACGAAACTTGGTTACCGTCGAATCCGATGAGCTAGATCCTTCGCGGTTAGGATAGACATCGTTAACATTTTATTTTACAGCTTAACTTCACCATCGTACGCTCGCTGTTCACAAAAATGGGGAAGCCGTAAAAGCAAAATATTTTTCCTTGATGAATTTATAATGGAGCAGTAATAATAATACAGTTTATAGTACCCTCTTACCTGTCCCTACTTGTTCTCATTTCGTCCCGTTTCTTGCTTTAAAACGGCCGCTCGATCGGCTCGCAAATGGCTTGAACGATTTCTTGCGTCGGGTCGTCTTGTCGCGTTCTGTTTCGATCGTATTGACGTCCATTAACAAACGATTCATGCCAACCAACCACTTGCGGGCCCGCGATAAAATTTCATCCTTAAATTTTACCTTCGATCATTAAAAACGCGATAATAATACCTCGCGCAACGGAAGTTGCTGCTATTCGCTTATTCATCGTTTCAGCTATTGAGGAAACGGGCAAGTAGAATAGCTCGTGACGTGGATTGAGTGCAAGACGTACATATCTACTTGAACTTGTCGAAAATTTCGACCATTGGTACTTATACGGTTGGCCCACTAGAACTACAAGATCTGTCACAATGGAGGTTCTTAAATTTTCTTCATTTTATCTTATTTTTTCAATACTTATTTTTACAAAGTGTGATGAATTAGCCCGTTTTAGCGTGCCGCGTAATATTTGCCCGATCCTCCTGTATTCGGACGACAGTCGACGGTATCCTGGTTCAATGGTGAATATTCGACGAGAGGGGTGTTTGAAACGTAGTTGCTGGTGTAAGTCTTCGTCCTAGATACGGTTCCAGTCACGGCATTGTGCGCGCGTTCCTCTTACCTGGACCAATCGGCGGTGGCTTCCACGTCTGGCCGGTTACCGGAAGCAAACAGCGGCAGGGAGGGCAGGCGGGGTGTGTAAAGAGGCTGCGTTTCCGGCGACGGAATCGACAAGGACGAGCCGGGACCTCGCGCCAGATGCATCCTTCGCTGCACAAGCTAGCGGTTTCTTTCACGAGCGCGAGCGGCACGCTGGAAAACGGAACTTCGCGGCTCGTGCACACGGGTACCCGTGCGACCTGTCGTGACGATGCGCTCCTAACAATACGGATAATGCGGATTTTCGTAACGCTCCGAAACGGGGTCGCGAAGATAAATTGACTGACGAATACCGGCGAGTCGCCTCCTCCTTCCAGCGGCGCGCACGTTTACCAACGGAAATGCTCGTAAAAGACAAAGATGGTACCCTATTGCGCGATCCCGCGCCACCAGGCACCCGTAATTCATCAATTACACCTTCCACGCGACGATAACATCCGAGCGATCCCGCCTGATTACGGCCACGCTGATTAGAGCCGTGCCGATTACGCTCGACTCGGCGGCTAACGAATCAACGACGGCGAAAAGTCTGCGAAAATTATTCTTTCAGCGGAACTGAATTGTTTAGATCACTGGGTTTACTCGATACGTCGAATCGGAAAAATTATTGGACACGCTCCACAGAATATTTCAAAATTCATTACCAGACTTCGGACTTTATATGGAAACGAAAAGTTGTCCGCATCGATCGCTGGGGACAGCAGTCACTTCGATGAATCGATGATCTTCTCTAATTCGATCTGCTGTGTATTCAAGACGGAACTAATTCGGAAGATCGTAGATATCGGGCCGGGGCTTTGGACGATCCCTCGGGCGGACGAAATATTGTTTCAGCGGAGACAGGGATCATTGTAGAGGTGGGTCCGCTAACTCATGTATGTAAAGACCTGGTAAGCACATATGGCTGGTTCAGCCCGCGCTAATGAAGTAGACCAGACACGGGCAAGAAGCGGGCCCGGTACTGCACTACCGGGGCGTGGCCGCATACATGAATACGAAAAACGTGGTCTCGGAACGAGTGCACGGCTCGTTCCAGGTCTGTCAAAAACATCGAGCATAAGAGATCCCCTTGTGCCACCTCTGAGCGATCGGCCAAAGAAAAGCCCCGGACGTCTCCTACACGGAGTCGAAGAAAAAGAGAATGCGTGCTGCGTTTACGAGCGGTCATCCGGTGTCCCTCCTAACGAGCCCAAAACGCGCGATGAATAATTTCTGGATACCTTCCACGGAGCTCGCTGTGTTTTTACACGCTGCTCAACAGCCCGCCGGATGAATTCGGGCCTGTGTCTGTCGCTCACTTTATTTCTCCGTGGTGAAACAAATCCGGCCGAGCCTCGTCGAGTTGCG
This sequence comes from Lasioglossum leucozonium, assembly GCA_028454225.1. Taxonomy (NCBI): domain Eukaryota; kingdom Metazoa; phylum Arthropoda; class Insecta; order Hymenoptera; family Halictidae; genus Lasioglossum; species Lasioglossum leucozonium. The sequence goes on along the minus strand of CM052205.1, from coordinate 5,266,951 downwards.
AATAGAATATTTTCGGATTCGATGGATACTTATTGATACGCGAAGCTAAATGCTTTCGTGGAAATGATTCTTCCAGGACTAGCTCGTTCACATATTTTCCAATTTCTAGAACATTCGATGTGAAGATTGTTACTTTTGTTTAAACTATATTGAAAAATCTAAATGGGTTAATAAAAAAGCAGATTTTTTTCTTGTTTGTTAGCCAAGGTTCAGGAAAAGGAACGAAACCCACCCTTTCGCCTGACAGTCTTCGGGAAGGACATTCCAGCGACCGGAAGTGTGAAGCGATCTCGCCGTGAAAAAAAACGCGTGCTCCACCGACACATCGTAATTTTTACGAGTGATGCAGGCCGGCGTGTATCGCGCGTGCCGCTCGTGATCGAGAATGAAGGGATCGGGGACCGAAGCGCGTGTATTCGTTTCTTCTCGATGGACCGGTGGACGAATGGACGAAGGGGGGAGAGGGCTCGGATCGGGACATGGCATGCCGAGCATGCCGTCGTGTCGACCCGGAGATTAATGGTGCTTTAATAACGTTAATTGAAGCCCTTAGAAGAATCGATACGGCGCCGATCGGACCGGTATCGTTTCGAGATACCGATCGATCTTATGATAAATAGTCAGCGGCACTGCGGGCGACCGCTCCGACGCCTTCGCCCTCGAATGAGCACCGATCGAGAACCCTTGCCCTTCCATTTCAACTCTTTCTTTTATTCACCGACACTGGCTCCGATGCGAGAGAGAGAGAGAGACCTCTCTGATCCTCTTTTCAGCCTAAGTATCCACCTACAAAGAAATCGGACGCACCGATGGTCTCTTTTGTACTCGAGCTCTCGAGCGTTTCCACAGAACGCGTTCCAAAAATTAACCCCTTTAAGACTAAATTACGGGGGTTGTTCTCCCGTGAATGGAGAGTTGCTAGCTCATTTCCGAGGACTGAAATAGATCTGACTGACAGCGACGTTCGACGCACAATTGGCTGTAGGAAGACCCGTGTTTTGACAGGCTTAGACTTGCCGTGGACCCCGCCGTTCCAGAATCATGGCTGGACTGTGGATTTTACGGGTTTGCGAAGAAGCATTTAAGAAAAATACCGTATCACGCTTCACGTTGTTAAAATTATCGGGAAAAGAAGCTACAATGTCTGATGCAGCGGCTTGTATTGTGCAATCAAAACGCTACTAGGTCATGCGCAGTTCGTAGAGCCGAATCTCTGGAAACAAGCAGCAACTGAAGAAATCGCGGATCTGAACGGTCCGTTTCGCGTGAGAATTCAAAAGCCGCGCAGAGCCCCGGTGCGGCGCATGGCGTCGACCCGGCATTTGCGTGACAGACCGAAAAGCGTGTTGCATAAATGATCGCCGGGTTGCGGGTAGGGTAGAACGCGGGAGTCGGATCGTCTTGGCGATTCAGGACGAGTGCAGTTAGCCGCGATACGAAAGCACGGCGCGGAGCAGCGCGGCGGCGGCGGCTCAGCGAGTCACGGAACGCGTAATCCTTTCTATCTAGATAAAGGAGACGAACTCGCTGGTAAGGGAGCGCGCGATTCGCGATTGGCGAAGTGTCAGCCCGCGACCATGACCCGTCGGCAATAAAGCAGCCAACAATAGACAATGGCGGTCCCATGCTCCACATACGCAAAGCAGGGTAGGCACGCGCAAACCCTGTCCGTGTGCGTGTATGTGTAAGTGCATACAGAGGAACGGACGCGCGTGTAGACGACGGTGCGTGCACGCGCGCGTGCTCGTCTCGCTCGCGATGTTCCCCGCTCGGCAAAAGTGTTGTCGCTAATTGTCGTGGCGCAACCGCGCATTGTCCGCGAATTAATCGTCATGAGAAACGTCAGGGATCGCGTTGCCATTGTTGGCCGACAGGCGAACAAGCCCGCGCCGCGCGGCCCGAGAGGACAGGCGGGTGAACAGTCAGCCTAGTCGCAGGCTGCCTGGCCGAAGCAGCCGTACAGCTTGGTTTTCGTTGCAAGTGTTACACGGCCTTTTACAATTCGGTGCGCGAAAGCAACACTGCGCCCGATAGACGGACGGATAGGTGGGTAGGTGGTGGGTAGGCAGATAGATGGACGCACGGATAGATAGATAGGTGCGCACGTAGGCCGGTCGCTGCTCCTCCCTGTGTCGTGCCGTGTCGTCGTGCTCTTTCCCCTGCTGTCTGTCGCACGTGCGTGTTGCGCCCGGCTCTCGAGACTATACCGCATGTATGTACGTATGTATACGCGATTGCCCTCTCGTGTTTGAAATCAATTCCAGCATCGTGATATGGCGGCGCGGATCGCGGGGGGAAAACTATTCGGCCCGCGAGTTTCCACCGTCGATTGTCTTTTGTTCTGAGAATTACTCGATCGACTCGCGCTCGCGCCCGTACTCGTGCGAGCGAGATCGCCGCGCTTCGAGATTGTTGTCGGCGTGAAAATTACAGCACGCCGCGTCGCTGACAGATTGACAGTAGGCGCGATAGGTAACGCCGTGTCCCTCTGTCGCCGCGTCGCGTCGGGCCTGGGACACTCGTTACGTCTATATCGAGACAACCCGCAGTCGATTGCGAAAGTCGCGGGATACCGTTTTTTTTCTTCATTCATAGATCGATACCGATTGCCGGCAGCTCGATTCACTTGGGCGCTGAATTTTAATGAGCGCCGAGGGAATCGTGGGCTGCGCTGTATTCCTACCGTGGCATCGCGATGAGTAACTATGCACTGAGAAGTATACCAACGAACGTCTCCGGGTGTAGCTTCGCCGAGGCTACGGTCGGGCATGATCATTTTGTGCAGATATTTTTCCGAATGTACCTACATGTACATTCGAACAAGTGGATTCAAAATCAGGTAAACGAGAATTGCCGTCATAAACATTTGAATGGATCTAGTTAGGGTTGCCGTGAAATCCTGAAAACTGACCGCTGGTCAATAATGGTTAATGATCGATTTAGGACATTGCGGTCGGGCAAACGCGACCGATTGGAGATATTCAAAGGCGCGGAGCAATTAACCAATTAATGAGGGTCGCGAGGCGGATTCATTCAAAGAAACAGTCAGTCATCGGATTTCGGTGGGTAATGAAAGGTACGGGCGGGTATATGGGGCTGCCTCGTGCCACCCACGCGAGGGCTTTTCACGCCTCTGACACGACTAGTTTCTTTGCCGGAGTACCGAAAGCCGTCGCCGGTGTTGGCCCTTCGGATATCTCGGTCATGACAGATAACACAATGGCTCTAATACGGCGCACTGTGAAAAGGGTAAAGAGGTACCCACGATGACGGCGCCGATGAATGGTTGCTCCTGTGAAAGAGAGAGAGAGAGAGAGAGAACGGAGGGGTGGGGGAGCGGCTGCACCTATCTTATCGGATCTCCTTCGAGTTGCGGCGCAGCGAGCAACTCTTTGACAGTGGTGCCCATTGTTCCACGTGATCTCCTCGACCTGCTCGTTTTCAGTCCCGTGATCCGAACCTCTTGCGTGCGATTTCCTCCTCGATTCCTCTCGAACGATCGAATTTTTTCGGGGCGACTCCGTAATGAAAGGTCGCCGACAGAATGACTCCTTGACGGACCGTTAGGAATCCCCTTCGTTCCTTTTCATAGACCTTTTCGAAATCGAAGCGGCTTTTCACGAACCGAACCATGCAATAGCATTGACGGACTTTGTCTTACCCGCTTGACAGCCTGTCGATTTCTTTGATCTACCGGCGCTAGGAGCCCCCGACAAAATGGTTAGGCTTTTGTTCCCGTTTTACGTCCTTTCTATTGTTCGGTAATCGAAGTCAACCGCAGCCCCGACCATTCTTAGCAAAAGGGGCCGAATGTTTTAAGAATATAGGGATAATAAATCTAATTACTTTGTGCACCGACGACGAGTGCCCCAAATTTGTGGTCCCTTTTTATGAATAGCAGTTCTAAACGACGAAATAAAACTCGACCACTTCGCTCCATGATATATGACCCAACGTGAAATCAATACTTCTCTTCGAGTGTTTGGACGACTCGAAATGAAAATTCAATTTTCTAGCGATTTCTGCATATACATCAAACAGATACCATCTTTGTGTGGAGTAAATCATTACTCTACTAAAAATTGCTGTACCATTATTCAAAATATTGTTTACATAATAAAAGTGGTTAGATAGCAAAATAATGTTTATTGAATATGTTGCTATCTAATAAACAATATTTTGTTTATTAAATATGTTGCTATCGTATTGTATGAGGTACATCATTTGCATACCCGTAAAATGAAAAAAATTTTTGGTAAAACTTTTCATAAAATAAAAAAAATAGGTCCGGGTGCAAAGGATTAATATTAAGTAGTAAAAGCAGGACTCGGCACGGATAGGGCGAATCGGGTCCGATTTTGGGTTGGCGAACCTCTGCACTTGACAGAAGGGGAGCATTGTTTCGCGCGGTTATCCCAGGAAGAAGGGACGGTGTACACGCCCACACGCTCGCCCTTTTTCCCTTGCCAGAGGGTTCTCTTTGTGTAAAAGAAGGTGCGCGACCAAATACGTGACGGGTTGCTCGATACATCGAGTACAAACACCGCGGCACCGTAAGGGATTAGAGGTTCGTCCGTTTGTGGCTCTCAGGTTAATGCCTCGCCGGCGATCGTTTCCATAAATACCCACCGACGCGACGCGTCCCGTCGGTCGCGATTCTCTCTCGCGCTCGGTACACATCGGTCCTGATATCGAAAGCGAACGCGGCCGCCTTCGATCGCGGGCATATAATGGAACGCCTCCGCCGCGCGGCTTGTGCATCATCGCCGCAGAATGACTTAATAAAAGAATCCCCCGATTACGCCAGTCCGGGATTCCAAGCGTCGCGGGCGAGCGAACAAAGCGTCGCCGCTCTAACCGAGTCCTGGGTTCGCTGGTCGAGAGTCCTCTCTGGATAAAGAGAGACGAGGAGAGAAAAAGAGCGAACCGAGGTGCGAGAAAAGGCCTTTCCTGGCCAGCTAATGGCACGGATTTATGTGGGTTAGGGCGTCGACTCTCCGCATGCAAGAAAATCTCACTTGCTTCAGCGCGAGCACCGTGACTCATACGCGTCTGCCCACCTAATCCGGTGCCCGCTTGCTCGGCTAACCGTCGAGATGGAGCGGGACGCGGGGAATCAACAGAGGAGGAAGAGGCACAATGAAACAGGCGAGAACGACAAGTTGGACGCGAAATACAATGCGGGCGTGGGTCCTGGCATCAGGCAACGCGGCCAACGAGGCGAATCTCGCGGAAATTTTTTTCCCCTCTTCTGGCTCTCCGTAATCGTCTCCGTCTCTCCTGCTCTTTCCAAGCTAGCCAGCTAGCCACCTTCCTCGGGATCTCCTACACTTTTCCTTTCGTCCGGACGTGCCGACGGCGTGTCGTGTCGTGTACAACGAGGATGTCTTGTGCAAGTATCCCGACCTAGCCTAGCGTCGCGGAGACGCACTTCGCGCCCTCGTTACTTCGAGCGCGGAAAGCTCGGGGCCCGGACCTTGAAACCGTTTTCCAACCATCGAGATCGACCTGCCGCGCGCGTGGTGCACCGCTCTCTCGCTGCTCGCCAGAGCGCGGCGAAAACCCAAGCTATTCTTGGGGAACGAGCCTCGCAGACACGCGGCCTCGTCGTACGCTCTTTTCGAGCGTGCTCGCGACGCCGTGAAATTTATTGTAAACGACCCGGTGCGGCGCACGGTGCGCGGCCCGCTCCGTACCCCGGACCTACGATCCGGCCTTAATTAGCGAACACCGGCTGGCGTAACAGGGCGAGTCTCCGATCCCGATGATAGCCCGCTGATTGTTCGTAAACTAGAATCGCTAATGGATCACCTGTGTTGCTTCATTAATCGTTTACCCGATTTTATGCGCGATACCGTACGCTTCTACGCTGTAATTGTGCGTTCGGGTTACCGGATGAAATGGAATTCCATTTTACGTGGCCTATTTCTGTTGTACGGAAATTTTCATTCTCTCCTTCATTTCGCTGTGCACGGTTTGTGTTAAAAATGTGTTAAGGTCGTGTATACTTTAATACAACTTCGTTTCGTCGGAGCTGATTTCAGCGCAGCTCTGGAGACTTCAACGCGCGCACTGGAGGCATCGTCGCCGTGCTGGTTAGGCGAGTACGTTATGCGTTAGAACCGCTGAACCACTTACAACGACTATTAGCTTTCATTTTGCAGTTATTGAAATTGAAAGAACGCTTTCATAGCAAAGTATTAACGATACAGGTACAATTTTTACGGTAATCTGATCTAACCAATTAGAGTGTTCAGCAGGTGTTAAGGGTATTCTACACGCTTAACTTTGAAACAGTATGGACGGGGCTTTATACGGGAGACAATTAATTAAGAAATCAGCTGTTGATCATCGATTTCGAAGGGGCCGGTAGAAAATTGCCGGCAGATAACGTGTTAACTCCTCAATCGGCGATTATAACTTAATAATTTCACGATGAGGGAACGCAGTCGGTATAATTAATAAGGAGCGTCACGCGAGCGACAGATTTAATCGCCCGAGCCCCGTCCAATCTGTCGGTCGGTATTTATTAATATCGACGTCACGTTTATCGTCCTTATCGCATCGGCCATGTGCACCGTATAATACGGCCGCTGTTATACGCCGATCCTCGGTGTTACAGCGTGTACACCGAAGAATGCAGGTATACACAACTTGAGTACCGTCGGTCGTGATTTACGATTAGGTAGTCCAGAAATCGACAGTACATAGCCAATAAGAAGAAAATAAATGTTTGCAACAAGGCCTGGCGGGCACGATCTACGACTAAGTAAGCTGATACGCTCCCGTGAGCGAGTTCGATCCGGCAGGTTCTCTCGAAACACGACGACGACGTGACCTTCGTGGTGAGATGCATCTCGGGGGTGGAGGAGGGAAGAAGAGTCGAGAGGGGTAACAGAAACTTATCCGATCGGGAGTGACGAGAAATTTAACCGGCTCGGTACGAATCGAATGCCATCGGCGGCGGATCGTCGATGTAAATTCAACGGTCTTCGTCGATTAACGATAACATTAAGTCAAACATCGTAAAGTACGAGCCCCGGGTCGGTTCGGTAAGAGCGGAGAAGGGAACAGGGACGAGAAAAAGGTGGGGAAGGACTGCTCGAGTAAACGTGACCGAGAACGAAACAAAAAATAAAGAAAGAGAAGTGTGTCTGTGTGTGAGAGAGAGAGAGAAAGACATCTCGAGATAAGAACATAAAAAATAAAAGCGCTTCGTTCGTTGACCGTGGCCCGGCCTTTCCCATCGTACGGTCGCAATAAAACCTGAAAATGAAAGCTCGAAGTGATTCGTTCGTAGGGCAAACACGAAAGTGCCCTAAGCTTCTATCTTATCCGCTTCTACCTGTCCCGGAGCATTCTGATTTTATGACCGAGAAATGGTGGGTTTGGGGGCTGAGGGGTGGGGAGTGGGTGAGAGAACGGCACCTGTTTCGGCACAAATGCTACGCTTATACGGGGGAAAGGTGATCATCGTCCATTGTCGGACGGTGTGCTTAGGATGGGTTTTTAGCGATCACAAGAGCCGACTGTGGAAATCGGGTCTTTAGCAGTGTTAGATCTATTTGCCGATCCCTGGGCCATATACATAGATCGGCCGGTTGCGACGCGACGGTATCGGCTTCTGCATTCCTGCAATCGGCTTTAAGTGGCGCGTACGCGCTCCGACACTAATGATACTTTATTGGTTGCGTACCCGACGTAACACGCCGACTCGCTAAAATTTTATCCTCGACAAACAACGGCTTCGGGACCGTTCCCGGTCGTCTTTTATTGCCGATCCCCGAGCAGATCGGAAACGGTTCGCAAACGGGAGTTCTCGCGAGAGACGACACCGCCCCGAAAACACCGTGTTCACGTTCCACGCCCGTGAGAAATCACGGAGGCGACACCTCTGAACAATGGCCGCTCGCACCCACGTGTTATTCGAGGTGATATCGTTGGCGTCGCCCGTAACTGTCCCGGAAGGTTCGTCATAAACTGTAACGAGCTACCGTGCACGGAGATATTTATGGCCGCGTAAAACGGAAATTTTACATCGTTCCCCGTCGTTATACTTTTCAATCGCGCCAGCTTATTAGCCGGATAGGCCCCTCGCGCCTAGACGCTCGATGATATACACTGATATCCGAATGCACGGGACCGCGCGTGAGTTATTGCCGGGTTTCAGTAGTGTTTCTTTTAAAGCTGCACTAAATCAACCGCTATTACCCCACCTTGCGTTTAATGTAACTGTTTAGTAATTGTCTCGCAGTTGAAACTTATTATCATACCCGCCGCACGTGATTTGCGCGCAGCTGCGTCTCGTCTGCTGTCCGGTCTCTCGCATTGTTTATGCCTCTCGCCGTCGCGTCGAGCCCATCGACTTTTCGTATGAACGGCTGATTTAGACAGTCGATCGAGCTTTTCGCCTCTTTTATAGGGTCTACCAACATTTTTTTTCGCAAATGCCGCTTGCCTGTTGCGCTGTCGCTCTGGAGTATGCGGACACTTTCGCCAATAAAACGTGAGAAGTGTAGCTGACCTCTCATTTGAAACAGTGTTTATACTTTCCGAGTGGTGCTAACATTTTACTGCACGAGATTCGCAATGAAGCGAAAAACCACCTTCGTATATCATCGGTGAATCGTGTACCTGAAATGGACAATGTAATTGGAGTGATAATTTCAATCCCGGCTATTATACTGTATGAAAAAGCCCAAGCAATGTACATCGTTGGAATCACAAAGAGCTGATCTTATGAAAAGATTCAGCGAACCCAACTTGCTCCCACCCTTAAATATCAGATCGTCACTTTACTCCTCTTTAATTTTTTCGAGCAACGTAATTTTATGATTTAAAGTCGATTTATATTCTGCTGTATCTACACTGTAAGGTGTTATAATGTATACCAGTCCGTATGTGAATCCTAATGTACAGCTTTATAACCTCCTACAGGGAGTTCCATTTAAGCTTCCAATAAAAACAAAAAAAAAAAAGAAGAAAAAAGCATCAAAAAGTCGTCGAGGTGACCCCGGGAGACTGTTTACCTTTCCGCGGAGTGCGCCGATCCTCACTCCGGATTCCGGCTCCGCAAGCGTCGACACGCGCGTTAAATCGGTTATCATACGGTAGTATTCGCGATGGAATTCCGCGTCGCGTACGCGCTAGTCGATCGGTGTGCGCCTGTGTGCGTGCTTCGATCGTGCATCAGCAGATGACACTTGCCGCCCTGGTCACGCACAAACTATATTCGTCTGAGCGACGGGCACACGGATACCAGCGGTGACCGGCGGCCGGTTTCACGGTGTAGTTGACGCACACACCGTGCCAGCCCGGACGAGGGTGAAGACACTTCAGGGTCAGACATCTGCGCATCGATATGAGGACCTCGTATAACGCTCGCACCGGCTCATACTTATGTTACCACGCTCGCCCGGTGCTCGCTCGCCCCTCGCGCCGCTCAACTTGGTCCGTGATATTTTTTCCGATATACACGCCCGCCCGTATTAATTGGTAATTGCGGAAGCTGTTACCCGGCTAACGATCCGACGTCGCTTCTTATTGAGCGCTCTGCGCGCCTTCGCTCGCGTGTTTCGCGTTGCTTGACCTCTGGTCGCGCGAAACTGATCGGCTGACGTCAGAGGAAAGCTCTTGGGAAATTGTTCCTCGCTTCGGTGCCCTGCTATAGTCTGGACGATTTACTCGGGTCCGTTTTACATGTACCTATGGAAAAATTTACATGTATGTATGCACGTACTTGACCGACAGCGACTTCCCCGACAATGTTTGCACGTCGACACTGTTCCCCCGATACACGATTTCATCGAAGTCGGAATATTGGGGAAATACGATGACGTCACTGGTGGTCAAGTAGAACGGACATTCACTCTGCTGTTCGTGGACACGAGAAACTGTTTTTAGGGCTCGTTTTTGCGCAAACGCTTCTTGCACGCTATAATCGCAAGAGATTTTAGACGATCGGTAGCAAGGATTCGTAAACAAGGGGCTTCGGATGAGTTTGTAGATAGCGAGAGTTCGCTATACGGGAGACAAATTAAGAACAGAATCACCGGCCAGTCGATTTTTCAGCGGAAAATTGAGAGTTCACGGTGGAACGGCCGCTCGATGCTAGTCGATCGCGTCAAAATGCGATTACCCAACCGTGTTTCGGATTGAACGAAACTGGTCTAGGTAAGAATAACGGCTGCGAGTGTCCGATAACGGCAAAGCGACCACGATGCAGGGGATCATTTGCGCAAGATACGGCCGCGTAAAGATAAGGAAAATAGTGTACTGATCCTTAATCCTGTGTAAAGAGAAACATTGTAGGCAAAGTACCCCGCGATCCGTGCGGGCATTATCGTTAATAGGATTATCGAGGCACTCGGTTCGGTATCCAATCACGGTCCATTAGGTGTGTTGCAAACCGGTCCTGGGAAACGCGAGGAAAGGATAAACAGCGTCGAAAGAATTCGATTTTCATCGAGGTTCTTTCTTTCTCTCCGTGGGTTCTTTCTTTTTCTCCGTTGCGGTCGAGTCGCGGGAGCAACTCGACCGCGGGAGGAAATCGTGGAGGCAGCGAATCGCATTGTCATGTGCGGCTGGCACTGTACGAGCGCGATATGCAGACTCGCATCACGTCTAGAACCCATAGTTAAGAGTTAGAAGCCCACACGGTAGCGAACATTATTATTCAAATCAGGCATTGTCTCCTGGCCGGCAGATGCTAATTTTTCGGTCCCCGGTTATTACACGCTCGGCCGTTTCTAATGCGTTTGGATGTAGAGCGGGCTCACCGCGCGCGCCTTTATGAACCGTAAACACCGGGGCCCTCTCCGACGATCGAGTTCCTTTCGTCCCCGTTGAACGCGCGTCGACGCCTCTCGCGCGGATTTCACCGAGCGCGGACCGCTCTCCGTTGCAGCCGGGTGATTGATACCACAACGCTGCACCCCGCCCTCCTACATAATTATGACGTTCCGATTTTAACCAGAAACAAAGGAATCGTTCGTTACGCGTTATCCGACTTTCTCCTGCCCGTTGTTGGGCGCGAGCTTCGGGCCGCGCTCTAACGAAAGTCGGCTAACGCTCCGACGAACGAGATTCGAAGAAATCGCTCGGGAATCCTTAACTGCTTGCAAGACGCGAGACTGAATAGTACTAATTAATTAATCAGTTCGCTTTCGCGTTTATCCATCAATTTATTACGAAGGCAATTAGGGAATGGTTACAATAGTTCGGATCAATTATGCAAAACCGGAAGCGTCGTGGATATTGAAAAAGTGACTTGTACTGTTCGCGAGGTTATATCTTTGTTTCAGCGGTTGCGTCACGCGAACAGCAACCCGAAATTACTACACGCGCATTAAAGAAGGCGTTTTGTACTCTGTAATTAAGTGGAACGAGGTCAGTTACTGTTGTGCGAGAACTCGCTTCAGAAAATTTGTAACAAGTGGATGATTGTGTGTGTGTGTGTGTATGTTTATGTAGGTGCTGGCGTCATGGGAAATAACGTGATTTTGGTGAACAAATACAGACTTCGACATTTGATAGTATACTAAACTGCAATTATGCATTCATTTAATACCATTATTATCTTGTATTAGAATTGAGATTCAAATGTGTATTTTATTTTAACTTTTTGCCCATCAGTTACACTATTATTGGTACTAGATGTCTGAGAAATGAAAGCCGTCAATTGGCGTCTTCAGTCGTCGATTTGTTAACATCAAGTTCGAAGGTTCTGAACCATAGGTTTCTGCCAGAACTGATGGTTCAACAATTACCGAACGAACCTACCAAAAAACAATCTTGTAGACTATTCTTGTAGAATAATTTCGACTACGTCGAAAAATGTAGAGTCTGCCGACGCCCGGCTATCCGAAAAAAAGAAGAATTCGCAGCGGTTGCATCGAATCGTTCGGATTCGCGGCGCAGTCGAACGGTGGCGCCGATCGAGCTGGTACGTACGTGTCAAGCGTAACACGCTGCGGCGCTGTGGGATATTTTCGAAGGCGAACGATAGAGACATAAAGAAGGGACGTGCGACATCCTGCCCCGCGGGCGGCCATTGGCGAGGTATAAATCATCCGCGCGAGGGATTGCATTTCAATGCCCCGGGCTGGATAAGTACCGGGGCTGGCCGCTAAGACAGCGCGAGACCGTCGCGTCGCGTCGCGTCTCGTCGCGTCGATACGACTGTCCTGGGCCGTGCGCGCTTTTATGCGCTGTGCGCTCTACCACCGGTGCTGCGCCGAGTTTGCGCCGCGCAACCCTCGTTACAGATGCAGGGAGCGCGTATCCGGCAAGCCTCCAGGACAACGAGGAGGGCCAGCTCTCGGAAACCCGAGGAACCCCGCCTTGTCGCCTATCCTCCTTCCCGCGTCCTCTTCGATCGAGCTGACTCACCGCTGTCGTCGATTCGCGAGGAAATCGCCGCGCCACTTGGTGTCCCAACGAGCGACAACGCGAAACGGAGCGACGCGGAGCGCAGCGGAGCAGAGAGGAACAGAGAGGCGTAAAGAGCGCAGCGATGAGGAGCGAAGCGGAGCCGTTGATCGCGCGACCCGCTCCGCATCCTGAAGACCCTCAGCTGGGCGCACCTGCTGCGCGCGCTTCGTCCACACGTTCACCGATTTTTCCGCCGAGTGGAAACGGAGCGACGGGCCAGTCCGATGCGCACCGGATAAGCGGCTCCAGCACCTGTTCTTCTTGACTTTTCTCGCGAGAGATAATGGTCGGATGCGTTTAACCGAGAGGAAAAGACAGATCGTCCGCGCGATTAGGATAATTGATACACTCGGGATGGAGAATGGTGCTTCTTTGTTCGGGGAATAGCGTTTCCGATGCCGGGAGACTTTATCGGACCTTGGGATTGAAAGCTTTTACGTTCGGGGTCTGGATCGGGCAGGGAATGCTCTTTTTGAAAAGAGCTCTTTGTAAAAGTACAAAACAAAACGGAATATTAATGAAAATAAAGACGCGACGTTAAGAGGCGAAATGTATGACGCTATCAAGGAAAACCGAGTCGAAAGATTACTACGGGAAGAGAAGATTGGAGGAAAAATGTGAATGAAAAATCGAAAGTTGCCCGCGCGTTTCGCTGGATCGCGAATCTTCGGATCGTCGAACGATCGTGACGTCCCACACCGTCTCCCTCTTTCTCCTCGGAGATCACCTGGGCCGGTGTATCGTTCCGAGGTGCGGTTACCTGGTTCGTTCCTCTGATCCGCGCGTGTGGAACGGCCGATAAACGAGCGGTGTGGTTCGCGGCCAATGGCATAAATCTCGGTTCGCGCGGCACGTATGTGCGTGCGGTACGAGCCACGCACTGGGCGTGTCGCACGCAACGCCTGGCACGTGGATAGCTGGATACGCATCGACGACGGCTTCTCTCGCGCGCACTCGCCCGACACGGCGCGGTGATATGCACATCGCTGCGCTGCAAGCATTTACACGTATTTTGTCGATTGCATCGCGTGCGAGTCAGGAATTCGGTAAAACTGGAGACATTCTCGATCATCGCTGTTCCATAACTCGGCGATGATCGATGAAGTCGGCGCTGATCAACAAACGAGAATCACGGACGTCGCGTTTCCGCTTCACTGAGAACCTGAAGATTCTCATCTAACTTTTGAAAAATGTGCGTCGTTCTACGAGATTCAGTCTTCGAGGACAGTGGCTTATCGTTAGACTGTGGATTTTATGCAAAATAAAAGTTTTCCAGCTGAATTACAACAAACCGGAGCGAAATAAAAATTGATTTTCTTTCTTAATACGTTTAGTGGGTTGAGGATAAATTATAAATTAATATAATAAAGTCTTAAAGTGTCAAAGCGATGAAGAGCATGAAGATGATGACGAAGACGAGGATGGCAACAAGGAAGAGTCGTCCAAGCTATAATTATCGTAAAATTTTGAAGAACGTATCAGAATCGGATCAGCGAGCTGTTCGTTAAGTTCGAAGACGTCGAAGAGCTGGCCGGGAGGTTTCGTTTGAAATGTAGATCATCGCGCCGGGTTTAACGTTCGCCAGCGAATGCGTTTCTTTTCGCGTCGTTATCGTGGCTGCTTCATTGTCATGCGAGAGCGAACGTGTTTCGCGTTAGCAAGGCTCGCTGCACGCGAGAGATCATACACCGACAGGCATCTGGTTAAGAGCGCACCGAGCAGAAGGGTACGTAATGCAGCTCTCTTCGTGCCAGGGGACGTGACCAGACGCGGAGCGTCCTGTGTCGATGAAGAAGAGGCACTGGACGCGGATGAGTCAGTCTCTTAGAATGTACGGTGGCGTCGTGGCCGACCGTCGCACGAGAATACCAAACGGGCGCACATGAAAAAAAGAGGGATGTGGCAAAAGAAGCGCAAGTGCGCCGCTGGTTCGCCATTCTAACGCGAGCTCTTCGATCTTTCTGTCGGCCTCGGCGAACCAGAAATCACTTCGGACCGGATTATTCGAGGCTTCTTCGACTTAACGATCTACAGGTATTCCCATGATTAACACATTATTGAAAGGGAACGCGATATGACGTCTTTTGATAACCATAAAATTCTTCCTTTTCCACTTTTTGGAAAAATCGCCGGCCACGCGAGTCAGCTTCTACAGACACCCCTGGTCTCTGGTCCCCTGGGCTCTAGAAATTTGGAAATTGCCGGCCAGTAAAGTGTTAAAATTGTTTCCATATTCTCAGAGAAAAGTCTATCTCTATCTATTGGAAAATAGCATATTGGTTTAGGATCCTAGAATAGAGTTGTCAGACATTTTCCTATCATGCTCCCAGTAGCTAAAACGAATTACCTCGAAATCCAAGTATTTCTAAATGATCTTCTCTCTAGATCTTCAGAATGACTGGAACGGACATCTATTTCCTTTGGAAAACAGCCTATCGGTTGGACCAAATGACCCACATTCTGAAAACTCGATTGCGGCCGGTTAACGAAACAGTGGAAGCTTTCACTGCGCCGCGGACACTGTGATCAGCTGGAACGGTTATCATCGTGGTCACCTCGCATGAGGTTTTCCGGAAACATATTGCGGTCAACGATTGGCGAGCCGAAGCGTCATTATGATGAGACAATACCGACCAAGCGGACCGTGATGTCGAATGAATTATTGGATGACCGGGCGACTATGCTACGCTGCACGCCTCGCACGGGTTAAACTAACAATTGAATCGATTTTATAGGTTGATCAACGCGCTCGTGGACGAACCGACGACCTAACCAAGGACCGTTCGTTCTGTCCAGCAAGCCAATCCGCTTTTCAAAGAAGATAGTTCCCGGGATTCTCACGTCGAACTGTATCGCGGCAAGCGTGGGCCGTTCTCTCTTTCACCGTTTCAACACGGGCGAAATGTCCATATAAAAGTGAATTAGAATCGCGCTTCTATCCGCTTGGTGGATCTCCCTCGGCTGGATCCACGGTTGCCTGATAGTTCAGCAATACTGTGATATTTCAGGTCGACAGGGGTCTGCAACAATCTTTCCGATACGTCTGAAAAAGCCGTCGTGATTTGCGGACGTCAAACGCAAAAGCCTGATGGATTTGAAGTGTGTAATTTTGCAGTCAGCCGGTCGAAACGTTTGGCTTCGCGTCTATTCGCTTCTCTCGTGGAAAACACGGCAACCGAACGTCTGAAAAACATCAAAATGTTAGGATTAATAATGTAGTCGATATCCCGGGTTAATAAGTTTACGTGCGCGGCCGTCGCCTCGGCGACTTTAATGCACGGTAATGGTATCATTCCCTCGGTTGCCGAGAGTTTTTCGCGGCTTTTGAACTTTACACTCCGACCTCTGGTATTTTAGAGAGCTCGATTTTGCTCGCGGTGCGTCGTTTCGAATACTTCGGATCGTTTCGGCACTCGTACGACCCTTTCGAATACAACCGAGCTCCATTTTCGAGTAGGTTCGACGCTCGATTGCGGCAACCCGATACACTCTCGTGACTCACCGGGGCAAGCGTTTATTAAAGCCGCGAGACATTTCGAGCGATTCAATTAGGTCGATTCGAAGCGTTTCTTTTTTTCCTGTCCGCGCGTATCCGCTCCGACACGCGCTACGTAATAAATTATTCCCCGCTAAAAGTGCGCTCGCGTAATAAATCCCGGGTATCGATTATTCCAACGTGGGTATCACCGCTCCTATTATAGACCGTCTATCTCACGTTTCGTAACATCGTCGACGGAATGTGCTAATTAGTTCGAACGACGACCTCGCGACCGTGCGGGCTTTTAATTGCGCGGCCGTAGACACGCGGATTTTAAAAATTAAAAGCGGAGCGTGTGGGTGCCGAGGGAGAGAGAGAGAGAGAGAGATAAAGTGAAAAAATCTAGTTCGTTAATTAACCGAATGTATCGATCATCGTTAGAGCCGGTGATAGCTCGATATCGAACGTGTCGACCCTGGCACCTCGAGACACGCACGGCTCGACTCGCGGATTCGATTTCGTAATCGACATCTTGAACTTTTACGCGAAGACACACGATCGCCAGTCGCGAGAAATGAAAATAAGGCGATAATGCCTTCGTCGTGCTGCACTTTCTCGCGCTATTACTCCGACTTCTCGTCACCCTTGTCTCCGTCTTCTTCCAGATCGGAGTCGAACGTGCCGGCTAGACGAACCACAGAATTTAAGTTGCAGAAAAAAATGTGCTAATACTTTTTTACTCGTTCAATCTTTCGTGGATCTTCGGTAAAATGCACAGTTGTCGATTTTCAATCGTGAATAAATTTTTTCTCTTGGATCCACTATTTTTGAAGGGAACATTCACGGATAACTTGTCATACGTTGTCGAACGAACCTATGAATAAACATCTGAATTTTAATTCGAAAACACTACGAATTCTGATTTCGTTAAATTGACTTATTATACGTTTGACGTGTAACAAAAAAATTCACGAACAGCGCCAATTTTTTGCCTGCTGGAGCAACGCGAAGAAAAAAGATCGCATCGCAGAGGTGTTGCAATGAAGACGTCACCGGCACAGCTGATTGATGGTTGATCGGCGACGCGGATCCATCAAATTTAATGGAGAATAGCGTCGGTTTCGCCGGGACATCGGTCGCCGGGAATGGTGGCACTCAATTAAAGACGTTCACAAGCGGCCCCGGCGCGGTGCGGCGCGGCGCAGCGGCGGCTCGAGCCGGATTAACAGGTGGATTAGGTTTCTAAATGGCTTCCTCCCACGGTCCGCTTGCTCTCTTAGACGCGACGCGTGTAGCGATTTTTTCGCGTGCACGCATCGGACGACCGTGGGAGATATTCGCGAGCGTGCGCCATTAACCGAGCGCATCGCCTGCGCCTGTGCGTCTCCCTCGGCGAAAATGAAATGTAAATATAGATGTGTCGCATTACGCTCGGCCCGTGTATAATTGCCCACGATCCGAGTTTGAAGTCAATGAAATTCACCGATCGCGGCACCCCGATGACGCGCATGTATATTCAGAACCGTTTATGCAGAGTGCCGTCAATAAATATGCAACGATGTAAATGTCAGATATTTGTAGCGCGATTATGGCCGCGCGGAGGCCAAACAGCGCCGATGCTCCTTGGATTTCCGACTGGCCGGGACCATTTCGTCTCCCGACCGCGATGCTAATCTTTCGAATATCCTTTCGTCGCAAGAACATCCTCATTATTTCATTAATTAGACTTTAACGCGGCCCGTGGTAATTCGCGCATTTTCGACCGACGCGGACGACCCGACAGCGTGCGCGTCCGTTTAAATTTGTCAAACATTCTTTTCGTAACGCGCTTGCTTGATATTGTTCAACAATATTACCATGTGCACGTAGCACGATTATCTGTTTCTTAATTTTCTATTATTCCTTAATATTTACTCAACCACATCACTTACTCGCTCAACTACTATTCTAAAGTCGCATTGCGCTCATAGTCGAAGACGAAGCGAACTTTCAGGGGAAAGAAATATTTTTTAATTTTCTATGGAACATGTGTAAAATGTATTTTTCCGATTATCGTGCATACATTCCACTGGGATTAGGAAGAAATTTTTATAACCCGGCACGAACTTTTGCGATCAGCGTGTATGAATTTCCTGTAATACAATATCTCGGTGCTAGATTTCAAGCTTGAAGCTACAGTTCCAAGGATCCCAGGATTTATTGAGAGCACGGAGTGATTCCGGATGATTTCAACGCTCGGTAATGGCCCTATCTCGTAGCCTGGAGCCAATAAAAATTCGCTCAACAGCCGCGCCGTAGCCTAGAAAAATAAATCGCATTCGCCGGGGAGGGAGAGAGAGAGAGAGAAAGAGAGAGAATCAGTTCCCCCGGGTTTTTGCCGAGCTCGACTTTCTTCCTTTCTTCGAATCCCGCTTCCGAGGCAGATCCATCTTCCCGCAGACAGAAGCCACGTCACCGTGGACGTAATGGAAATTCAAATTTATTCCCGCTGCCATTTGCGCGGGACGGTTCATTAGCACGGTCCGCGTTGAACAGCGCGTCTTTAACTACCTGGACGGGGCCGGCACGGCGATAATTTAATTATTACGTTAGATTTGCTAATTCGTCTCGAGGGGGTGGTGCCCGGTTCCCGAGACCGCTTTTTCCTGGGGGTGGTTTAAGTAATGAGCAACAGGCTCCTCCTCCCATCGACGGAATTCACTCGGTTGTCCTGGCTGGCTACCGGCGCATATACAGTTTCCTTTAAAGATCCTCGCGCAACCCTGTCCCCCCCGGTTTTTGCCCGTAGCATTAGCATCCCCGATTAAGCAAACTATCGACCATCCGGTTGCCACTGCCTCTCTCTGTCTCTCGGCCGACACGGTTAGCTGCTACATTTCCTTTCCCATTCCGTCGTTACCATTAGGTTTTTCGTTGTTCATAAAATTAACGAAGGATGAAATCCTCGCATCCCGTTCGAAATTCACGGCAAAATTTTCATCGCTATTCATTTAAGCACAGTGTCGAGCACATTTCATGCTCGAGTTTTTCTACCGCCATGCCGAGGCTACCGAATCGTCGTTGCGCAAGCAAGCATCGAGTAAAAACTAGTAAACCAGAATTTTTAGTTCCGGGTATCTATTTTTTCCCCCTGTAAAAACTGCATACGCGGCTTTCGCAATTATCCACCGGTTCTCCCTGCGGCGAAAAATTGCGAAAATCGAGCGTCAAATTAAGAAATACCGCGCACACCCTGGAAAATCAATTTTCCCAGAGCAGCTCGTTGCGTCCGTTCGAGGAAGTATTTTCGATTCACACGATATTTTCTCGCCCCGCGAGTACCTCCCCGCGTCGCGTCTCGTCGGGATAAATAATGAAGCGAGCGCGTTGCGCGGATTGCACCGTTTCGTAAATTGATAAGTCATACGCTGAGTAACGTGGCGGATAACTTAGCCGGTTAATAGAAAACCGCGGCGGCCTACATCGAATGCGTTTATTCGGCGGTCTTCGCTGGCACTCTCGGGCTGCGAAAGTTGCGTGCGCGATTTACTCCCCTGTCGAACGGCAGAATTATGTGCGACCGGTTGTTACGTACGTGCGATCGGCGCACGGTTTGTAACACGACTCCCTGGTGTTCATCAAAGCGGGTTATAACGTAACGTAACGCCGATACGAAGCTCGGCTCGGCGCGCGGTTTCGGTGCGGAGAGCTGTCTCGCGCGCGGGGAATATGTATATCGTTATTTCATAATGATCGCCGCGTCGGGGAGAACGACGGGGCGGGTGCGCGTGTCATCGGGGCGAGTTGCGAAAGAAAATTGGCCGACCTCGTGCGGCTTGGGAAGCAAACGCGTCCCGACGCGCGCAGAAAGGCAACGACCTGGTTTGCCATTAGATCGGTGGGCCGAATGGGAAACCGAGGCTACCGCCCTGGCAAAAATTAATTATAACATGGACGGGCTGATTAATGACCAGATAAACATCAGCTTTCGGCCCTTGCTCATGCATTATTCAGACCGCATCCGTTTCAATTTCTATATGAGACGTTTACAAGTAATAACTCAGCCGCGTATTACTGTAATTATTTCAAATGCGCGGCGCGCCGGGCCTGATTTATTTACATTACGGATGTGACAACCGAGAGCCGTTCGGCGCTGCTCCTGGCCCTGTGGACGCGGTTTTTGGATGATGGGTGCTCCGGCGAGGTTCGTGAAAGTTCGTGAAATTGCTTTGTTGCTTCAATTTTTTGTTCCTCGCGGAAGAGTCAACACCATTCGGACTTTTTGGTTTAAATTAATTTTTTTCACAGTAGGATTTTTATGATACAGCTACTTTTTCCCAACCGTCACGATTAATGGAAACGCGGGTCGACACGCAAATAAGTGTGCGAACTTGCAGAACTCGGTCGCGCAGTGACTCGCGATGAAAACAACGAGTGTCGCCGGTGGCAATTAGCCGTGCGCTGGAAAACTCGGAAAGTTGCGAAAAATCTACGCGGACCAGAGAGGGAGGGGGAGATGGGGAGAGAGAGAGAGAGAGAGAACTGTCGGCCGTGTCGGTGGACGTCGACGACCGTCACGGAAGGAGGGCGTCACGCACACGCGTGTGCACGATTGTGTCACAGATGTCATAATCTTACGTAATTGGGAGCCATCGCCGGGCATTTGTAAGCTGCACGCATGCGAGAGCGAGCTGGCCGGGTAGGTATAGTACGCACAGCAATTTACTTTGATTCGTTATTGTAAATTGTGCCGCGGGAATAGCGACCGCTCGTTGCGACAGCGCCAGAAAATTTTCAAATTTCGTTCGAACCTTCGAACCTCTTCGAACTTCTTCCAGGTTCTTCAAATCAGATTCTCCATAAAAATCAGTCTCTAATAATTAGACAGATTTTATGCAATTACGACAAAAATGAGTAGGTGTGATTTAAAACAGTAAAAACATTAGAAGAATTTAATATTATATTATTTTCGATCTATCAAACATATCAACCCCTTGACATACAAATAAAATACTGAACAGGTATGTGTAAGCTTAGAAACAGAACATTTTATTTTGAAATTAACATTTAATCAGGTTGATGTATAATGTTAATGGACAATAATTAAGTAACATTATAAAATAACAAATTATGCAAAGTATGAAACATTTCAAAACATTTTCACATCAAGGGGTGAAGAAAGAAAATCAATTTCTAGTTCACTCCAGGTTGAAAATTTTTCATTTTACACGAAGATCCGCTGTCTACTAATAATACTCTTTGTGAATAGAGTTCTGTACCGGCGTTTCCAGGAAACGAACGTTGGCAGACAGCCTTTTGCTCATTCCGAACGGTCTGTTGTCGTCCGGACGCGGCGCGGCGGCTTCCTATTTTTATCAAACGGATCATCGGCGACAATGTAAATTACTCCCACGAAGAAAGCGTCCGCACAAAGTCCGCTGTTCAATTTTCAAGTCGTCGCCACCGCCTGGATCTAAAGGAAATCTCGTCGTGAAAGAAGGTGGAAAGGATCGTATCTTGCGCAGACGTCTCGCATCGCCGGATGCGCGTGTGCCTCCCTCGCTTCCGGCCGTAAGGCAGCTTAGGCTCATTGCCATGCTCGCCGCCACGCCCGCCCCCGGAATATGAAAACAAAATCATATTCTTTGTCCGCGGCCTACCGATCGCCTGTCTCGTTTTTCCCTCGTTCGATTTTTTCCGAACTAGCTCCGCGGAACGAAACGAAACGCTCGCTCGCTCGTTCGACGTAATCTCTTGCTGCCAGGTAATCTAAACTGCAACATTTCTGCGGGCGTTTTGCGCAATCGGTGCTGACATTTTCCATCCCAGACAGGAAAAACTCGGCGGGTTTAAAAAGCGAGGCTTCGCGGTGCCCTTTGCCGATGTCGACGACCGGTGGCCCACTTCAAGGTCCGGCCAGGGAACCATCGGTCTCCTAGACTAAAAAAAGAAAAAACAAAGAAACGCGGCCGCGTAATTACTTTGATCGCGGATAATAACTTTTCATTATAAACGTATTAACCTCGCGCTCAATTACTCGGATGGTTTACAGAATATCGCGGGAACAAGCGATTAACGACACTACGAATTGGAAATTGAAGCGCCTACGGAAAAATCGAGAAACTCCGTTTTTCGAGGTAGAAATTCACGGAGCGCCGAAGGAGAAGCGTTATCGGCGCGATTAATTCGTTGCTCTGAGAATGGCAGCGCACGACCACCAACGTGAAACATTGTGTGGGAAGAATTTGTAAAAAAAAAACAGGTGATTGAGAAGTAATGAGCCTGGACAGCGTTTCAGGTTGATTTCGTTCGTAGTCGGTGGTGTGTCGCAAGCTCTTCAGCAACTCGGGCCGGTCGAAATCGTGCTTTCCGCGTCACTGCATCGAAAGTGTGCAACATTGCCTCGCGACAGCCCCGGATGCCGTCTCGAATGTTTCCCGCAATTTGCAATCATGAACGCCCAGAGCACGCGATGCGCATCTGGTGCATTCAGACGTCACGCTCTTGGGCGATTTTAACGCCTGTCAGAGCGGCATCGCATCGCGCTCTTGTCGACGCAACTCACCGGAACAAAACTGTCCGACTTTTCTTCGATTTTCTAATCGATTTCACGCCTGTATCGGGATCATCAAAAACACTGTCGAAGTAGAAATCGGTCCGAACTCGACGGGTCTACTCCCATTTCTCTCGCTGATCATCTTTCCACCAACAAATTCAGCCCTTTAAGTCTATGTTTGTGCACGCGATTGAACTTCTACAGGGAGTCTCAAAATGACCTGACATTTTAAATTCCGCGCCTTTTTTTTGTAGCGAAAAAGAATACTAATCTTTGACAACCGGCATCGCGAAGTATTGTGGTTTAATCGTGGAGAATTAGACGATCGGGCAACGCTTGGAAATTCTCAAAATTTCTTATTCTTTTATTGCAAACGAAGTTTCGTGGTCGTGTTATCTCGCGGCGATGTGAATTGGCCACCAAGATCTTCTTCGAGGTTTTCTGAAAGGGAAAGTGTATACCAATGATCCACAGACTATTCCGGAGCTCAAGGAAGCAATTAGCCATTTCGAGACACCCTATATTTGATTTACGGTCCGCAAGCGACAAAATTATTGTAACGTCGATGCATTTGAATGGAGTCGGACACTTCGCGCAGCCCCTACGACCGACGCGATCGTACGAACAATCGAAACGCTAATTTCCGACAAGTGCATTCGATTTATATCGGTAACAGGGCCCCGAAGTGCGCAGCTGCACTTGCAATCGATAGTTCACTTTCCGGCTAACCGCCTTTCCCTCGTAAACGTAAAGACTGTTTGACGAAATGAAGATTTCGTTGCGGGGAACGCGATCCAGACGCTCACTGATCGGTCTCGCGTGTTGAGGGTGATTCACACCGGTTTCTGTTCGACGTCCAACGAGATCCGGATACACAGCGGGTAGAAGGCGATTTCGTTATGTAAGCAACCGGAGAGAAAATACCGTGGTTCTTGCAATTAGTGTTACCAATAGAAGACTACTTCGATCGCGTGCCACGAACGAACGAACGAACGAACCAACGGAGCAATTCTTATTGCTACAATATAACAATTGCGCCGACCACAGGGAACGACCGTAGGATGCGTGTTGCAATTCCTCTGATACGTGCATCCGATGCTTGAACTTTTCCAATCAACCGTTTACCGGCCGATTCGTGTAAAGGAGATTTCTTTTTTTCTGGCAGTGATCTTGCTTCATGGCTGGCCGGCTGCTGCTTTGTCACGATCCGCGATATGTACCGGAACATCGGACAGACTAATATACAATTTCTATTTGAAGCTTGCATTTTGTTCGCGCAAAAATTTCCACAGTGAAAATTCAAATGAACGCAGTTCAGAGACTTTCCAATATTTAGAATTGTCTCGGATCGATCAGGATCGATTTCTTGGTCTGGCCAGTCAGTTTCTCATAGAGCCCCCGGCATCCCGATGAATAATTCCCGGCCGAAAAGTTGGACTCTTCTAAAAATCGTCACGTCTGCGTGCGACCGTCGAAAAGTCAGGTTCTGCGGCATTAAAAGTCAGCCGGTGGTGCATCGGAAGGATGCGGCTACCGTGCACGCATAATATGTAAATGTATCGTGGCTGGCCGGGACTACCAGTTACCGATTTGCACCGGTGCGGTGCGTTGCGGTGGGGCGCGGTGCGAGATGGTATTAGAAGAGGCACGGTAACACGGTGACACAGGTGTAGTTTGGGGCCTCGTTCGACGATTTATGAAATGGCTCCTCGAGCACCGTGCATCACCTCGTTCCGGCGGACGAACGCTCGAAAATCGATGCGCCACGGCCGAGAGGACGGATCCGAGTGATCGATTCCCTGCTCGAGGTGAAATACACGCCGCGTAACGTGTGCTTCGCACGAACCTTCGGATCGCCGTGGCTCGCGGTGATTTGAATGGATTTCCTGTCTTCGGTTTCGGGGAAACGGCGGGGAAGTACTTTGCATGTCTATGCGATCGCTCGTTTTGTCGACTAAAAATAACCGGGAACGGAGTGCGGGGAGCTGGAGCTCCTGTTCTGATAACAGTAATCTTCCGCTCGTTCCTTTCCCCGAAATTGCTGGAAGATTCTCGATTTCCGGATTTAGTTAGGACCCGAAGAATGCTGAGAAATTTCAAACCAAAAGATTACCTTGATTTTATGAAAACATTCGAGGTCGCTGAACAGGCAAAGTGTTAAATGAGTAGAGAGACGGTCTTTGGGATTCTCCGGCAGTAGTCGCTAGTTCGATCGCGCAGTTCTCCTCGCGAGATGCTAATTCCGAGCCGATGTCAGACAAGAGGACGTTCTTTATTTTCGAGCAGAAGTTAAAGCTCGGCGATGGAAGAAGGCGACGCGGCGCGGCGCGGCGCACGGCGTCTAGAAACATTTAAATTCGAGTATCGTTATGCGCTTCGTGGCGCCAGGTTCTCCGAAGGTTGGTGTCGCCAGGGCCGTAAGGAGCCACGCAAGGAGCTCGCAGGCGATAAAAAACAAAGGGTTTGTTAAGTCGCGTAGCCACCTGTCACGGGAGCTGGTGAGACGCAAGACCAGTGGCAACTCCGTTGCAACGATTCCTCGCCTCCGGTCTGCACCTTCTTCTTTTTCTCGAGTCCTCGCCCCTCGTCCGCCGTCGTCCTACCGTTCCGTTCCGTTCCTACCGTTTCACGGCGCATTCAGCGGAAATATTAAAATGCCCCGGCGGGTCCTGCACATGACAATAAGCTCTTCGCGCTCCGGACGTGCTCTGGATACCGGGCGTTCGCTCTTAAACTACCATCCGCGTACACCGTAGACCGTGGTGTTCCTCCAGTTGCACCGTCGTCGTCTCCATTCTTCTTCCACGGGACCATCCACCTCGACCATAATTCGTCGGGGTGTCCCGGAGGATTGAAATGCACGCGGTGCACATCCTGTCCGGGAAAATTCAAATGAGCTCTGCCCCGTCCGCCGCTGCTGCCGGGCCGGGCTCGCCGCGCCAACCCGAACCCGGAGATTTGGAAATCCGCTCGGCCACCGTTCTGACGAATGGCATGCGAGACAACCTGGCAATCCCGGGGACGAGATACTCGCGATAAATATATACCAGCAACCTGCGCTCCCAGCTGGACCCGGAATCCTCGAAAGTCTGCTGAAAAACGCTTGCGCTTCTCCGATTCTATATTCCCGGAAGAAATTTCGATCGGTATCTCTAACCTTGTTTGAAGAACATTTTTATTCTTCGAACACAGCATCCTTCGCTTTACCGTATTGGTTGATCGGTCGAACGATCATTCTATCGTTGCGACATGCAATTGGGACATAACCTCGAGGAAACCCACGAAAACGAAGTAATTTAGTCGTCGAGAAAGAAACTGCAGGAAAGTTGCAAAGTAAATGAACAGAACAAGAATTAGAACGATTTAAATGTTAGACATGTTTATTCGATCACTTGTCGTTGCAACGTACAAATTTGTTAATATTTCGCGTTCTCCGTTCTGGCCGCGATACGGTGCCTCTCCGCTCTTTGGCGCCATTTTGAGCGGGAGGCACCTGTTTAAAACTACCGGTTTCCCCGGTGTTTTTGCGGCCTCGGAACGCGGTCGGGTTTCAGGTCGTTTGCATAACCTGGTATCTGGAATAAAAGTAGAAGATCGTAGGCTGCGCGGGCTAATGTTCCAGCGATCACGATTTACACATGGTGAATTACACTCACGCGTGGAATCGCATGAATTCGCGGTCGCCGATTGACAAAGACTGTTTGCGGACTCCCCCTCAATCCACGTTCACCTCTGTCAAACGGCAGTCCTCACGTTTCTTGGCTGGTCATTAGTGGATTATGTTTCGACTCAGGCTATCCATTTGGTTCCGACGCTGCTCGTTAAATACAGGATAGAATCAAGGACGTTGTTCGTGCTATTCAGATCGTGCGGTTCTGCTGTTTTCGAGACCTGATAAGAAAACGGATTAAAAACTTTGGATTATTCAAAAATTATACTATCGAGACTTTATGTGAACCGTAATTTGTAAATAGAATTTCGTAGAATCTATTTGTTAATTATTGTTGTAACAATAATTTAATTGTTTAAATTAATGATGTAAAAGCGTGAAACAATTGTTATTAAAATTGTAGAGATTTTGCACGATGAAGTGTCAAACTGGACGCTGCTCTTTGAAGAACGCGCGGCAAGACGTCCAGTGACATCGTCGTGCGAATGCATTAACAAAAGCTTACTGGTATGCTCGAACCAACATTATGCACAACCTGGCACGCTCTCTTATAAAAGCTCTGCACACATGCGACCAAGGATTCGGCTTCGTGTAGCTGTGGACGTTTTTTTAAAGACTTCACAGAGATATTATCCTTGACTACTGACTTCAAGATCGACTCATTTGGTCTTGTGAAGACAGCTGTCGGAGGTTGAACCGACAAACCTT
Organism: Lasioglossum leucozonium; assembly: GCA_028454225.1. Taxonomy (NCBI): domain Eukaryota; kingdom Metazoa; phylum Arthropoda; class Insecta; order Hymenoptera; family Halictidae; genus Lasioglossum; species Lasioglossum leucozonium. The sequence goes on along the minus strand of CM052205.1, from coordinate 5,240,128 downwards.
TCGTCAACGGTTGTTCGTTTCTAGACAGGAAATATTACAATTTTAAATGATAGAAACATTGCGAACATTTCCTTTAAAACTGCCATCGCTAAAGAATCTCTCTATTCTTCTCTTATTAATAGACTGCGGATTTTATGTATTCAACACACAAATGAATAATTGTAATTTGAAACGATAAAAAGTATAAAAGAATTGAAGGCTATCGATATATTACGGTCGATCTAATAAAATTCTTAAAGAAAGGAGCATACTTCTACGTGGCTCCTGTGTTTCGCAACTGATGCAGGAAATTTTTATTTCGCATACAGATCCACAGTCTATTTATTGAACAACGCATATGAAAATGAATTTCTCAAGGATTACATGCTGTTTTTAATAAAACATGCTAAATGAATAGACTGCGGATCATTAAACAAAATAAAAATTGTTTGCCTGGAATTTTAATAAAAATATCTAGCCATTTGTGTCGTAAGCGCATAAAATCCGCAGTCTTTTAATAAATATCAGATTGTACAGATCGTACCTGGTTTGAACATATTGTCGTACGCAGACTGCAGCCAGAAGACACAGTGCGTACATTGGATTCTTGACCATAGGACCAGTAGTCATAATCGCTCGTTGTTTGCCTGGAATTTTAATGACTGTTCACCTCGGAATAAAGTTTACCGGATTCACTAGAAATTTTGTCGTTCGGATGTGTTGTTCTGTGGCGGAGCGGATCTGTAGTGCGCTTCGTTTGTTTAAAAAGAATGCCGTTTGACGATCGATACCAGGGGCAACCGAGATCCGCGGAATCGCGCTGATCGCCCTCTCGCGAGTCCTTCGTGAGAAACGTCCGCCATGATTTTCCCATTAGGTTAACGGGCGGTGCGCCGCGCCGCGCTGCTCGGTGGCGGAATGATCGTTTATGGGAGCGCGTGTGAAAAATCGAACGGGCGCGCGCTCGCCTCGACCGGCTGATTACTCAACACCGATCGATATTAAAACGATCCGCAGTGGATCCGGCCTCGCTAATGACTGGAAAAGAGAGCCGTGGTATCGCGAGCTTAACGACTCCGGCGATTATGGTCGGAATCGAGGAGCAATTACCGGATCGGTGCATAAGCGAGTCGTTTAATGCAAAAATGGTGCAAGTCGAGCCAGTTAATCATTGGATAATGAGGAACTAAGTCGGAGTTTTATGGAACACAATAATATCGAAGGATGTTACGCGAGCCACGCTAAAATTGTATTACTGTTATTTTATTTAATCCCTGTACGTGCAATTTGCACAAGAATTCATTGACAATCTTGCACAAATGACACGTTAAATAGTAGCTCGGGAATTTCACTTAATTGTACGACACGGGGTTGATGACGATTAAACCGCGTCGAGCAGAGAAACATCGAGTTGATTGTTTTCCCCGACCTCGCGCCTTTCACTTTTCCACGTTTGCAACAGAAGTTGCGTCGAGGAGGATTCGTTCTTCTTTTTTTCTGCCAGTTAGGCTGATCCTGTTAGGTTCGATCCTGGAAGCTGTGGGAACAGAAGGAGCACCGGTGGCGTATCGGTGCCCCCGTGGCTTCTAGCCTGTTTGCTCCATTTAGAGGAGCGTTTCAGTTTCACAGAGCGCTCGTATTATCCGCGGAAATTGGTTCTAGCGAACGCGAGGTCAGGGAAGACCTGGCCGACGCAAGGATCGCGTGCAGGACCGACTACTCATCCACACTCACGTATTAAACATAAGTGCCACTTACCTATGCCCGAGCCTCACGAGCCGCGAGCATCTCCGACTGCTTCTTCTTCTTCTTCTCCCCCTTCTTCATCGTCTTCCTCCGCCTGCTCCTCCTTCTTCGCTTCGAGTCTCCCCAGGAGTTTCGTCGTTTCTGATCCCTCGGCTGCCCTTGTTGCCGGCTCCGTTACCTTCCGTTCTTTCTCGCGGTCCGCGCCTGTCTTTCCTCGTGGCGATTCCCGCGAAAAACAGGCTCCCGGTGCAACGCGAAGGGCAACCGTTCCCTGCTTATGTATAATCGTCAGTCTTCCGCAACGTGGGGCCAACGCGAGCACGCAACCGACCGTCGAAAGGGTTCTAATTGGAATGGACGAGACGCGCGGAACCGTGGTTTTGATCCTCGTGGGGAATTAGGAAGTCCGAGGAACCGGCCGGACGATGATACATGTTGCGCAGAAGTAAAAAAGAGGAACCTCGGAACGTATCGGATCGCTCTGGAATTACCGATGCCCGGTTGCGATTTCTCGGTTGGGTCTCCCGTCAAATTTTTTCTTCGGAAGAATTTAAGAATATTGCTGAATTTATTAAAGCCGACAAGAGAAGAAATTAATTCCTCTTCAGCTTCTACCAGCTACATCTGATGGACATAATTTTGATTTTGTACGCGCGTAATTTAGAATAGTAAGAACATTAGCTGACTTTAAAAATGCTGTTATATTATTTTCAACCTGTTAAACAGAGAGATTAAGAATTCTTGCAATTCAAGTAGAAAATTTTTATTTTACATAAAGATCCGCTGTCTAGTCATAACGATTTATTGTTTCCATTATACATATTCTCCAACCTATGAACGTTCAGCGAGTACTTAGATTCCGCAGCGTTGGCGGTAGCGTGGGAACTGGAAGCTCGCAAGACGCACCTCCTAAAATCGCAGCTTCGATTTCTCGGCACCGTATCAACGCGCACGCGTGTGTTTTAGAAGCAGCGATCGAAGCCGAACAAAATTGCGCGCGGATCGTGATCCGTCGAAAAGCTGGGGTACGGCGCGGCGTAGCCGGTTAGCCGGAACGAAATCGCAACGCTCCCAAGGATCACGAAGTTCCCGTTCGATCTTGGCGAGCGAGGCGAGGATCGCGGCCGGTCTCGCGTAGGAGGCGGTGCGCGGGGGGTGTCCGCGGATGGCTCATTTTCACCTGGGGATTACCTTTGGCACACAATCATCCGCCATTAAGGCCGTCTGCAAAAATCCCGAAAACACCGGAATATCCCTTTACACGAGGGTGGGAGGGGGCCGAGGCAGGAGGCTGATCTCTCGTGGTGCGCGCATAACCCGTCCGCGTCGGGTATATCACGAATAGCCCCGTGATCTTGCGGCATGATCTTTCAAGATCGGGAGTAAGGAAGATGGACGGTGGCGGAACGATGGTGCGGGATGGAAGGAGAAAATAAGAGACGACGGTGTCGGGGGTGGGCGGGGGGCGGATAGAGGCGTACGGAGAGCGAAGGGGAACGCGAAGAGTGAGAGGGTCGGAGAGAGAGAGAGGGGGAGAGTGAGAGAGAAAGAGGACTGAGTGCTAGATCTCGAGCAACGATCGGAGATCATCTTCCCTCTTCGACCGTTCTCGTCCTCGATCCTAGAAGGAGGCGGCGGGGGCGAAAAGTACGAAGCGTCGCTCCCGCCGCCGCCATTATCAAATTATTCACTCACACCGCGCGCCATCTATCTTCGGGCAGCGCGATCGTAACGTGTTATTATTTGATCCTCACTTTGTTAGCGATCTGACTCTAACAGCCCCGCGATATGTACCTGGTAGATCCTGCTCGGTGATCTGGAGTACTTCTCACGATCTCGCGCCGCGCCGGCAGCTCCCCCGACCGACGCTTTCAGACCGGCCGGCCAACCGATCCCGCGGACTTCTCCGCAGAAGCCGCGACTAGCCTCTTTTCTCTTGGTGTTCGTCTTCGTCTTCGTCTTCGTCGCGCACAGCCACTCCGGACGGAATAGAAACTCTCTCGGGATTCGTTTAGGCACAGATCACCGGGCGATAACGTCAGGATTCCCGGGTGAATAACTTATAACGATTACGGTCCTGGCAAATTTTAATATTCCGCAGGTGATGGAAGGGATCGAGGATCGAAACGCCGCGCCGCGCCGCGAGATCGACTGGCCCGATTACAGAAACGGTAGTCGGTTTTCGTAGCCGAGCTGCTCTTTCTCTTTTGACGCGTCCCTCGTTCTGCTCCTTTGGAATCGCAGGTGGCCGAGAATTAAATGACGCCGGCAGGACAATGACTGTTCGCACCCTCCGTAAGGTGCTCTGACATTTATTCTGACATAGTAAAATTACTTTTTAAACGCGAACCGTCATCCTACGATGCCTAAAAAAAAATTCTGTTCTCCTGTTATAAATATTTAATCAACGTAGTGACTCTCATTCGAAAAAGTATTTCTTAACGTCGCCGTAAAATATTTCAAGCATTCGCTAAAAAATCCTTAATAAAGCGAGAGTTCCGCGACCCTTCAAACGTCTCATTTATCAAAGATCTGTCATGGCAGATCGGTGCACAACGATTTGAATGAACACCGCGGTGTTCGGCGCCGAACGCTTCCGGCGCAATTAAAGCCATCCATCATCTCTTATCAGTTTCCTAATCAACGAAGTTACCTCAGCCAGAACTAAACGTTAATGGGCAATGTTCGCGCGACCCGTCCTGGAAATAATTTTGCAATTACACGAAATCGTACCGGCGGCGCGGCGATCCTCATCACGATCATCGCGGATCGCTCGATTTTCCTCTGACGAGCGCGTAATTTAAGCGCTCGAACGCGCGCGCGCGCACACACACAAAGGCGATCGGGCACACGCACGGACCGCCGATGGAACAGTGCACAATTATCCGTATTTATACCGGCCGGCTCTAATTGCCTTGTGTAATTCTCATAATCGTAAATACACGCGTCAAAAGGTGTTGAAATCCTAGCACGCCTCGAGGAGCCGGGCTCGATAAATAAATCACGGACAGCCGAGATACGTAATCTAATTCCGCGATATGGGTAGCGAGAGGTTCGAGCCGATCGCCTTGTACCCTCTCAACACGAATGTTTACGATAGTTTACACGGAAGACGCGCCACAACCGAACGTTTCAGGGATCAAGGTAAACCTACAGGGATTTCGCTTGAAATGGCATCGACGCTGATTGCTCCTCTCTCCCGTCTCACGATCGGAACGGCTGATTCTCGCGTTTAACGACCACGATAATTTTGCCGGCTCGTGTTTACTTCGTTTCGCCCGTAATATTCTCCGCGCCAGACGTTTATGTAATTTACCAGTCTGTAAATTTTCACCGGAAATATCTGCCTTTATGATGGATCAGAATATATCGAAAAAAACATGGCAACTGTAAATTCTATTATAGTTTGCCGCGGTAAATGTGTTTTGTAAATACATGAACGTAAATCGTTTAGTAACAAGCTTTGTTCGCGTTGGGTGAATCATGAGTCCCAACGTGTGGTCGTTTGAATGCTTCCATCTTTAAACAGATTTTTCCCTGTAACCTGTGGGAAACTATTCAAAATAGCCCGTCGTTCGATCGAGAGCAGCCGTCGTGTATTTATTCTGCATTGTTCACGGCGGGGAACTGCGCTTTTGTAACGTCACACCTCCGTAAATTCCCGGAAGATGACTTTCGTGCATCATTCGGAGAGAGACGTTGAAATGAATGGGATTTCCCAACGATTCCGCGAGGAGAGAGGCGTTCGGTTTCGAAGAACTTGTTCTTGGCTCTCGATACGGCTCGCGACTGTCGCTAATAACAATGAACACGATGTAATCGGGCTGTGGCGAGGAGGGGCAGGGGTGTTCTCGATTTATGGCGGCCGATACCGAACCATGCAACGAAAAGCGATTGCCACGACTCACCGTCGATATTCAGTCGGACTCATTAGTCGGGACGAGTCGTGAATTTCGGAATGTCACAGTTCCCAGCATGATTGCAAGATAACGGTTTTATTAACGCTAAACCTACCATCACCGGTCGAACGAACGTTTCCAGATTTTGTAGTTTACCATTATTGAATTTGTAAAGATGCTTCCATTGGAAATGATTATACATTATATATTTAAGCTCACATTAGAATAAAAATCTCACGATATCCGAATAAATTTGATAATTGTACATTTTCGTAGCCAAGATTTTTCTACAATTCGAATATAATTGTCGATTTCTGCCGATTTTCTTGCATCACAGGCGTCAGGAGGAGATCATTGTTCGAGAGAAGGGAGCTTATGCTCGCTTATGGCAGGGTTTATGTAATTTTAAGCGACTCGATGGACACGGACAGCATCGGAATCGTTTCGGTTTCACCGATCGCGCGCCGACGCGGCTCGAATCGAATCGAATCGGATCGGATCGGATCGACTCGGGCCAGTGGTGGGCAAAAGCCGCGCGCGGTTAATTCGAAAACGTTTCTAACGATCTCTCCGGTTGATATTCCGTGGCCGTCCGCGAAATGGTGGCTCGGACTGGCGAGTGTCCGGTCGTTTGTCGAATTCGATCACGTAGCGTTTTAACGCTTTACATTGAACGCAGCGCGTGCTCTGTGTAGAACGGCGACGCGGCTACGGGCCGATACGGATGTGTGTAACGAGCGGTACGCGTAGGAGTGTGGTACGCGCGCGCAAACGTGCGTGCGTACGCATAGAGACGAGACGTGGGTGTCGAGTTGTAAAACAAAGTAGTTTCCAGGGGGGACGTACCACGGCTCGAGTCGGAATTTATAGAAGACACACGTCGAGGACGAACGAACGCGCAACCTTTCGGCGCCGCCGTCTGAATTATTTCAGGGCGCCTTTAACACCTTCCTCCTCGGACTCCTATCCTACGCGATCCAAACGGAGATCGTCGAGTCTCGATCCTTTGTGCGATCATACGGCGGTCGTTCCGGCGAATCGATCGCTCGGATTCGAACGCGGACACCGAGGGAAGTCACGGTTTAATTTTATGATTATTAGAGCTATATACATTGGCTTGAGCTTATCCAAAAATGGATAAGTACAAAACGGTGCGTAAACTAAAAGAATTTAAATTGTATATTGTTGCATTATCTTGCTAAAATTATTCAGAGGAAAAAATCATTATGAGAGAGCATTTGAAAAATTGACTCAGATAAATTCCTAGCTGCGAGCCACGGTAAAGATTAACTAGCTTTTGTTTTTTGCACGTCTCTTAAGGACTTGTGTGGGAGTAATTGCTAGTAATTGTACTGTGCAGGCGTGGAAAGCTTTCGCGCATCAATGGCCGCATTCTGCCGCCATTGTCAGCAATGCGATCTGGAAATTCGATTGCACAATGCAACCGGCTACGTCCCTAACGAGCGGCCGTTGTCAAATGTAGCCGTGCGCCGGCGACGGTTGTTTATATTCTCCGAACGATATGCAAATCCGTCGCGACCTATGCACCTAGAAAGTGTATAATTACCGCGCCGCGGTATTTTAACGATATGTTAATTGTGCAATCGGTGTCTCATTGTAATTAAATTAGTAACTGCTGCGTACGCATACCGCTCGTACTTGCAGACGGTGCAACTACGAACGGAATCACGAAACTCGTGAAATCGGACGATGCTCGAACTTTCATCTGTTGTCCGCCACGAATCGCTGAACGAGTCTTGCCGGCAATAATCTTATCGATCGTTTGACGAACAAGTTGTTCACAGAGAGGTGGTCTGATTTTTCGTGACTTTTATCTAGCCTCAATAAAAATTGGAGCCGACCAATTTTCTGTTGTCCGGCAAGTGTGTTTCATGAAAAATTGTGATTAATGTGATCTCGATACAGGAAACTTTTGGAAACGAGATTTTTTAACAGAAAATAAAAAACTGCAGAATAATTTTGAACATATTCTCACAGAATCGAAAGTCGAGTGAAAATTAGACAGCGGGGTTTGCTTGAACAGCTCGAAGAAGCGGAAAGAAGTCGCAGAACGGTTTGATAGCGTCGGCGCAAGTCCGATCGGCCAGGAACTTTCATCTTTTGTTCCCGCGCGAGGGCGGAGAAGAAGAAAGGCGTCGGTGGCGATATGTCGAACGCGTCGGGCCCCGGACCCGCGCCCGTGAAAATCAATTGATATGTGTCACGATGCTCCGAAAGCTTCCTTGAAAACGCACCGGATGCGCGAGGGGGTTCGTGGCCGACAGGCATTGTCTCGGGGCTCCCTCTTTCATCCGACCGACATGTCGAATGCTGGATGCATATCAATTTATGCCCCATCTCAGAATTCACTCTCCGCGCCGTAGACCCTCTTTCTCTCTTCCTTTCTCCTGCCTTTTCGTACTCCCGGCGCCTGCCTGCTTCACGTCCGGCGAGGCATTTCCTTTCGACAGCACGTATGTTCTTTGCGATTCCCCGTGCACCGTCCTCGCGTCGCAAGTAAATCGGTTCTAGAGATTCCCCGAACAAAAACCGTCCTTACCGACGCCTAATGCACCGGGAGATCGATTCACAGCCAGAGGAGGCCACGTCGATCTCCAGGCAAAATTATGATCGCGGGCCTGACGCCGCTTAGCCGGGGACTCGGAGGAATCCTGAGCTGGCACCTCTCAAGTGTCTTGGCGTGGACATGTCCTGCTGGTTGGTAGCTATTTTAGCCAAGAAATGCTCGGGAAGCAAACTTATGCGATCTGAACAGACTCATCCGAACCGATCGCATGTCCTGCGTCTGTCCACAGGTAACTACTCGACATCTTTCGCGAGCTCGACGCGCGGTATCATCCTCCCGTGATCCGGCTGATATTCGCTGCGGAACGAAATCATCGCTCGGCACCGGGCCGCAAAACACAAGGTTTCGCTCGCGCAAAAAGAGACGTCCGAGTCGTCGCGCAATTAGGCGGCATGATTGATTAACGAATCGCTCGGCGAATAATGATAGAGAACCTTGGAGGGAACGGGCGACGAGCTGTTGTTGTTGGCCGGGATAACCGCGGAGAGGAGATTTCAGAGATGGAAGAAGACGAGAGAAGGTGGAGATCGAGGGGACGGGGCGGCGGTATCATGCCGCCCCTGGCAGGTCGATCAGTATGCGTGGGAGTCGACGGTTTCGTGGACCAGGAAGTGGGTGTTGCTGCACTCCATAATTCACCGGGCGTGCGCAGGCAGGGTCCGCGCGCGTTAAAAGAGGCAGCGCGTTAGCTGCCCGTGGTCCACGATCCCGAGACGTCCGGACGGATGAAGACGTCCGCGCTAACGTTTCAGGGGGCGAACCGCCGCGCTGGAAAGATACAAATGCCGGCCGCGAGGCGAACAAATCGTCGGACAGGCTGGCACGCGTTTGCGTGAGCACCTTGAAAAATCCAACACGGGTTCAATTCCATCGTACGCGATCCGTATTCAGCGATTTTCGATCAATCGATCCGACCGTGAAACTGCGGACGATCAATCCTATGTCGATTGTACAACGTCTTTTCCATTTCGTTAGAATACAGTCTCATAGATTCGAAAAATATTATTTCAACAACATTTGAAATCTGCGGCTTAACGGGACATGTGACATAACGTGACCTTCGAGTGACCTTGACCCGATAGGTTCACGAGCAAATAACCGAAGAGGATGTTCACGGAGAACGAACCGGCGAACGAAGAAAACGAGCACACCGATCAGATAATTTATGACCGTAATACGAAGAAATGCTTTCAAATAACAATACGGATGATAAATTAATTAAGGCCAGCAGAGTTAGGTGGGACTCCAGAAGATTTACCGTCGCCTCCACCAGCTGCCATTTAATTAACGACCGGCGTTCATACGGGGAGGACACTCGATTATGGTTGCTGTTGCCCGCGCGATCATCGGGCCCCGGATATTTACAGCGTTCGTTTACGGTGCTCGGTGCGGTGTGGAGCAGCGCGGCACATGTCCTGTCGGGCATTAAAGTCTCCGGAGATACTTTGTCGCTGTGGGTATCGCGATCGCGCTTTTCCGACCGCTCGTATACCCATCGTTGCGCTTTCGAGTTTGCCGCCGGGTCTGAATCCTCGAGTGTAATTAGAAAAACAACGATCGCAATGATCCGCAGCGTCGAACCGGCCATGATTTATGCGGGCCGCGAACGATATTCGTGATCTCGGTCACGAATTAAAAAGTGTTCCGCGAGATAAGCCTCCGGAAGGAGGAACGCGATCTTAGTGGTGGAGGGGGAGGCGGGCGAAGTTTCGATTCGAACCCGCGGCGGCGGCAGCTATCTGCGATCGTGCCGGCAACCAATTACCTTTCTTGAACCGGAAAACGTCGGGTCCGCACGGTGGAGAACAGTCGAAGCCTCAAATTATAAATCAGATGATAACCCCTCGGCTCTATCGTTCGTTGTCTTCGTTCGGTCGAACTGCATCCGAGGGCAGAGAGACGGAGACCGAGAGACACGCCGTTCGCCGGCGGATCGTGAGGGCTTTTAAGCTCATACATCACCGCGCGGGGTTACGCCTCTTGTATTTGCTTAGTCGTGCGATCGGGGCAGGCGCGGATAACCGCGGAGATGAAACAATTAATAATCCCCACGAAACACCACCGTGGGCCAGATGTTTCTACACGGAGAGCTGCTCGTTCCCTTTCTTCGACGGACTCGGCCTCGTCTTCCGCCGCGCTTGTCCCGGTTACCATCACTGCTCCGGCGGACCCGCTGCGAACAACAATCATCGACCGATAATTACACCGCGGATCCTCGCATGAATTTATACATTTCACACGATCATTTCGCACCGAAGAAAGTCCTGCAGAACTACGGGAGCGGATTCATAAACTTTCTCCGTTTATAACAATTCGCCGCTTTCCTCGTCTTATTAACCCCTTGCCGTATGTTAACGAGTCAGACTCGCGATGAAGATTTCAAACAAAGTCTAACAAATACGAATGTTGCGCGATTCTTTTTAGATGACATAAAATTTGATTTGTTCGTAATTAATATTTCAGCATTAAAATTTATGTAGCTGTACGACATTTTTTGAGATGAAGACGTTTCAATCGCTGTGACCGCAAAGAAAATTGTACGGCAAGGGGTTTATAATTTTAGTAATTTGATAATAATAATTTAATTTTAATCATTCCAGCGTTCGCGCGCAAAATTGCCCCGGCTTCAAGGGGACACGTTCCGGGGATGTGAAAAGCGGGTTTCAGAACGCGACCGCGAACAATCGTGACGCTCTATCGGCCGAGAGAAATTTTGCATTCTGATAGGTACTTTCACTGTACCGTGTGATCCCGAAGCGTTACACGTCAACAGTTCGCGTGGAATTTTAGGCTGGAGTCACTTTCGCGTTATCCCACGTCAATGCCGCGCGCCTTGTCGTAGTTGTGTTCTGCTTCGGGCGACACGGCAAGTAGACAAACAACCGGACTGGAACTAGCAATTACGCATTTGTTGCGGATGGTACCGTGGATACTCGAGACTTTTCAACAGGTTTCATCGCGACGCGATCCTGTGATTCCTGGACTCGAGAGAAGTTTCACGGTTCAGACAATCGCCCGCACTAATGGATCCTATTACGAGCTGTAAGCGCATCGGCGGCTCCTGCAGTTTCTACCGATCATCGCTGGAAAAAAAAGTGTTCGCCCGTCACGCGCTCGATTGCTCTAGAAATATGCTCGGAGGTTCGTATCAACGTCAACCTGCCACTGTCGAGGAAGCTTATTCGTGTGTCTTGGTTTATTAATTACATCGTGTAAAACAATTAATAGTTTGCTTCGACGGTCTAATACGGGGAATCATATTTATTGTACAATTTGAATAATATATGCGCTAGGCTTGCCCGGGCAAATTACAGTGTTCGCTTATTTAAAGAAGCGATAAGTTGCTTATTTAAAGAATAGCATATAATTCGCGCAGATTACGTAACGATAATAGTGGAACGGGAAAAACGAGGTGAGGACTGGATATGGTAATGGCCGGAGAATTTACTGTATCGGGATCGTTCCCGCGAGGACGTAATAGCAGCTCCTTCAGGACACCAGGAATTGCCGGGTTGCGCGAGGAAACACGCGATACAACCGCCGCGCCGACTGAAAAATTGCGATACCGCGGGCTATATCTCAGCGTCTGCACGGGATATCTTAATTATCGGGCAAAAATTAATTACCGCAACGCCCACTCGAAACGAGAGGCGGCGGGGGACTCCCGTAGGGCATTCGTGGGAGTTAGAGCGACTTCGCCTGCTTTGTACATCATACGGTGCCATGAAATTTTCGACTATCCATCTTGCGAATTTTTTTTTTCGCCGGCGTAGTATCCGTTGAACGTTCGCCGAACGGTCGCGCGGACAGCGCGCGAAACTTTCGAATTCATCCGTGAAATACACGTAATCCCCGATCTCTCTTTATACGCGACGATTGCCGTCTGACAGGCTTTTTAATATCATTTATTAATCAAGACTAGAAACTCGCGTGCAATTTAACAACTTGTCGTGCACAATGTAATCGTACGGAGGTGTACGCAAAAAACCAACGTCCCGCGGATGATACACGACGAGCGATGCTGGATCCGATGGATTAATAAAACACACTTTGTTGCGGTATCCGGGGATATTAATGTGGAAGCGTAATGGAAGGTGATTGGAATATATTTCTTGTACATCTATTCTTCGTCTATACTCTTCTTCAATTCGTATTACCAGACCGTGGATCTTTATGCAAAATAAAAATTGTCGAACAGAGTATTTAATGTATCGAATTCATTTACAGACGTCTTTGTAACTCCTGCTATTTCTCGTTTGAGTTAAATTTTTGTTGTTTTCAAACTAAATCAAGATCACAAAAGACTTTCCGTCTCGCTAAGAATTGAACCACAGATCAGCCCGTCTGGATCGATCAAAAATTCCTAATCGAACAAAAACATTGAAAATCGCGGTTTCTTCCTGTCGCTACTAGCCGGCTCTCGAAACGTAGTCCCCGGAAACAGGTCAAAGCGGCGGCGCATCGAATCCGCGATATCTTCTAATTACCCGGCGTGCTTTCCAATGTGTACGCGGACGCCGGTATCAGCCATCGCGCGGAAACGCGGTAAAAGCGGCGTTATATGAATGGATGATAAAATTCCGTGTCCTTTAGCGGTTGGCTCCGTCGAGCGGACAGTAACCAAGCGATCAGCAGCGAGCCTACCCCCCTCTCTCCTCTCTCTCTCTCTCTCTCTCTCACTCTCACTCTCTCTCTTTCTCCGTTTATGTTTCTGCGTCGCGGCAGTTCCGCCGCGCGCTTAGATTCATTTCCAGATCCCCGCATTCGTATGTCTATGACCCGTATCGGGCTATATCGTATCGGTGAAACGCACGAGAATTATTATACAGGTTCGGCGAGGCGGTCGTTTGCTAGCCGGGCTCTTTCGTGGAAGCGTATCAGCGACGAACCGGCACGAACGGGAGAGTAACACGAGTAATTTCAGCGATGGAAACGGGGCCCGGCACGGTCCCGGGTGGTGTGGGAGTCTCGGCTGTTTGGGTTCAAAGGTTCGCGATTATAACATTCCGGGCATGCCGTTTCGTGTGCATCAATTCGGTACGCCAGTTCCCTCTTTGCGGAGTTCACAGCCCGCGCACGAGCGCGCAGGATTCTCTCCTCTCCGCTCGTTCTCGCTTCGGCTCGCTTTTGCTCCTTCCCTTTCCTCTCCTGTGTGCCGTTTTCTGTTGCTGCTGCTGCTGCCGCCGCCGCCGCTGCTGCTCGTCGGCCCCGTTCAGAACGAGAACTTCCATCGTATCGCCTCGCATATACATATCCACCGCGCGCTGCTCCTTCGTTCTCTTTTCCTCGCCGCGCCGCGCCGTCAGCCGAGAAACAGAGTAGGACGATCCTTTCCAGGAAGGACCTGCTATCCGGGAATCGGTAAACGCTTCATTTTCCCCGCTCTCTTTTCGCCGACGGTTTGTTCTTTCGCCGCGTTTATCCCACGCGTTTATCTACTGGCACGGTTCCGCGCCGGGTCAGCTTCCGTTCCTCTCGTGGTTGCCGATGGCTCGCTGCTTCGACTCCACCGTTCGAACACAATGCTTTCCTCCTTCGACGCCCCGTTCTTATCGCCTACCTGCCGCTAAACGTTCCGTCTATCGTTCTCCGGGTCTTTTGATTAATTGCGAGACCGCGGTGGCCGGGTCCTGCGTGGCTCGATGAGCTTGGCGACGTCAGGGTTGCACAAATAGCTTGCGCGACCAAGGTGTGTCACCTGAGGGGCTTTCGATAAGAATCTACCAGCAGTCACGCGAGAACCCCGAAAATGTCCGAGTAACCGATGGGCCGAGACGAGAAAATATTGTGAGTTTGTCATCATTGGGAGGCATTACAGGCTTTGATGAAATCTTGCGGATTGACGCGAACTCAACGGAAGCAGAGCGACAACGTTGACCGCCAGCGCTGACCTCGTAGCGAACCGCTTAAGTCACCTGGCCGACAAAACGCGACGGGACAATGGAACGATAAAGCCGTTAGTTAAAAACCGACACTGGCTATAAATCCCTGCGGTGATCTAGTTTACAACGTTCGTATTTCTTGGTTACATGCTCGCCTGACGTCATCTTATTGTAATCTCGACCCACGTCGGCCGCGTCGGTCGTCCCTGGATCCGTCGAAAATCCAGTGCGTTCATCAACCCTTTATTATCATCCTAGTGGATCGTAAAACATTTTTATAAAATCTGTTTGCAGTGATTTTACGTACAGACTGTCAAAAATGTTGTGACCTAATATTACATTTGCAACAAGATCGATCAATGACGATTTGTGGGCCTTTGATGGACCAAGGCGGACCAAGGTGGGCCCTTTCCCTTTCCGGGTCCCTTCTCTGTATCACTGCCCTTCGTGAGAGGATGGGACCCAGGAAGGAAGTGGTGCAAGGGTGGGAGGGGATCAAGAAAGGGAAGAGGTCCAAGGATAGAAGGGATTTTAGGGTGCGTAGGGGTTCAGGACAGGGAGGAATCCAAAGAGGGAAGGGTCCATTAAGAATGTCCTCCTACCAATTCGTTAGTTGTGTAAGATTGTATAAGATTGACACTGAGAAAACGTTGTACCAGAACAGAACGTGCCAGAGGTAGCCGAGCCACTTATCCTCCGTCTGTAGCTCGCTCGCAGGGGTTCACGAACGATTCGGAGCGGATCCTTTGGTGATCCCGGGATTCCTTGTAGCCGGTCGGTGGGTCGACTGTTCGAAGCCGCGCGATCCAATGATGGGCGCATAAATAACGCGGAAAATGGACGACAGCGACAAAGCTAGCGCTGATTTCGCTAGTAAAGGCAACGGCGCGCGAGCGGCGAGCAGCCAAACGGCCTACCGAGATGGATTTATGCCAGCGTCATTAGGGATTAATTATACGCCTTGTCAGGCAGCTGATGCCCGTTCTAGCGACCAGAGATGGCCCCGCGCCAGAGTGCTGCTCTCATCGCGCGACTCCCAGCCAAGAAACAAGGAAGACGGTGAGAGAAGGAAAGCGAAAGAGAGGGAGAAAGAGAGAGAGAGAGAGAGAATGTTGAGGATCGGCTGCGGGGAGCCGAAGACAAGGAGAGGAGAAGAGAGCGACTTCCCTCGCGCAATGGTGCGTGCCCATACCGTCCTATGATTTACACCTCGGCTGAATCGCGCGTACACGCGTGTACTCCGCAGAAGGAAACGATGTTGCGCCGCCGCGGTTTATGTTAACCCTTCGACGAATCGTCGGATGAACGATGCCCGCGCACTCGAGCCTCTTCTAACGAACGCCCGGAGAATTCCGCGGGGTGTATACTCCGCGCAAGACAAACGACTACTACTTCAGCGGATAGAATGCGATATTGAAGACGCTACCGCGGTTGCCGGGCGATGATGAGCTGGGAATGCCCGCCGGATGGTAGCGGGTTCTATCAAGTAGCTACGCGTTGCAGACATTTCGGTGCTTCATCTGCGATCTATTCTGTTACACTGTAGTTCGCTCGATCTCTAATCTTGGATGCACACCGGGTGTCCCAATAGCAGCGCCGGAATCCATTGACCATTGCTGCGCTCCGATCGGATCTATGGATCGCTCGATTTTGAAAAAGAAAGCCCCGGTTTCGCGGAGTGTGTAGGATGAGTCAAACCGTGATTTCATTCGTTCTCAAGCACTGTACCGGGGTCCACGGTGGGGGAGGGGAGGGGGTAGGACATGCGTGAGTTTCACCGAGTGTGTATTCCCATGGGGTCACGCGAGAGATTTCTGGATTACGATCCGGCCTTTTGATAGAAACTTATATGGCAAGAAAACGGATGGCGTATTCGGCATTAAGGAAGTACGTGAGTCTAGAGCGCGCGGTACTTATGGGTGCGTTTCAGCCGGTCGGCCGAGCGTCTCCCTCGGGTCCTCGCATCTTCCACGATTCCTTTCTTTTCTGGGATTGCCTAACGTCGCGTCCTAAAACGGACGGTGAAGTCCGCGGAGCCGACTCTCTTACGGCCCCGCGAAACGCACGCATAATCGTCCGCGACCCGGTCAACCGGATGCCTCGCTCTCATTCGGACGGCGAACGAATTTCATCTCGGGCCGCATGGGATCCATTACCGTTCCGCCAGCGAAAGTACCGCGGGCTCTGGGGAGAAGAGATGATCGCTAGATTCTTACCTGAACCCAGAAATCATTCATACGCATACGACAAAGTCCTGACAGTTCAATCTATCAGACCTCCGCGGCCGCTGAACAAACTATTTGCACGCTTTAATCTTTTATGAGAATGTTTTATTGAAGAGTCGCGAAAGCAATTTTTAAATTAGCGCCGACACGCGAATCAAACTGTAATTGATCGCTACCCTTCTTCCGAAGAGACATATCTCAGATGTTCCAGCAGTCAGGATCTACTTGAGCTGCTCTGGGTTTCAATCTTAGCGTAAATTATTTAAAGAGCGAAGCAATTACGAACGATCGCTTAACAGAGGCAGAAAATGAAAATATTCATATTTAGTATACGCGCGCCGCGTTTAAAGGGCACCGCGCCTTATCGGGAGCTGTGATACGAATGAACCACGCGTCTCACGAGAAACACCGCCGCGCCGCGCCGGGGCTCGCAGGATTTTCGCTCGGCAGAGGCAAACAGCGCCTGGCGAGGTTTCAATTTAATCGCGTTCGAGGCGTCTGTGGGAATGCTGGCCTGGCGATGAAAGATTTTGACGAATGCCCGGTCGGTTCCCGCGTCGGCTCGAGTTTCTCCGGTGCTCGCGAGCAGCTCCGGAGCGTGTGCTATACATTCGTCGGTAGGCTGGTCAAGATCGTAAGTAGTAAATCGTTTTCTTGCCCCACTGTTTATGCAGCGTGATTGATGAAGTTGCATTAATATTTCCGCAGCGGAGAGCCTTTACTCACAGAGCGGGGAACGCGCGAGCGAGCGCGCGTGCACACGAGCGCGACCCTCGGAGCATCCATACGTTACGAGCGGGCAATAAAATATGTCTCACCCGAGCAGATTTACGATTCAGCGCCGGGGATATTTCTTTGGGCATTGTGTCGATATCTCCAGTCCTATTTGGCGAGCCGTGACACGCTTTCGACGCGAGATAAATGCCACCGGGACGGAGGCGGAGGCCGCGGAACCGAAAGCTCCGTGCCGGAACTTTTCCCGAATATTAATAATTAGCCACGCTCCGGACGCCGGCGATAAATCAGCCGGTCGCGCGGCCAGCCCCCTCGCGAGGCAAATGGGTCGTTCTCCCCCTACTGTTACGAAGAAATTCTGCTCCGCATGCATGCACGCGCGAACGGCCCCCGGAGTCAGCGCTGGACGAGCCGCAACCTGTAATTACGCGTATTGCGAATCTCCCTCCGAGTCTGCTTTACTTTATATCCGGTATCGACTCCGTGGAACCGTTCTCCGAACTTCGTTCGCTCCGACTCTCCTCGATCTCGCTGCCTCGCCTCGTGTCAGCTACCTCTGCAACTTCTTTTTAATACTGTTCACTGTGGTACTCCAGATCCCCTCGTTCTATTAACCCGTTGCGCTCGTATTCACTTTATGTGTGTTTTGTTTGTCTGTATTGAGGATCCTACACACATGAATAGAATTTGCAAAATATTATTATTTTATTTTATTAGAAACGGACCGAAGCGCTCTTACTTAAATGTTAACATAATAGAAAAAAGAATTCACGTTCAATGATTGACACATTGGTAATATTATTTAATATTGTAATATTAATTCGAATTCTACGTATCTCCGAAGCTTGTCGACTTAATACAATATAAGATCAGTATGGTCCTTCGCTGTGGTGGCTGAGAGCAGACATACAACCGCAAAGTGCCACCTCTGATCGAGGGGGCTAATTATAATCGGATCGTTCTGTCGGAGCTGTTCTATCCCCGAAGTTCGAGCTTGCGCAGGATCCCGCGAAGCTCCCGCAGACTCGAAAATCGTCGCGACGACGCGGCGGGGTCGCTTAATTACCGAGCGATCGCGGTAATTCACGCGCGGCAGGAGATACATGCACGACGTGACAAGTCCGCGGCTCTGCGACGCGGTGTCCCGAGTCGCTTTCACTCGGAAAGAAAAGCAGTCGGCTCCAAATCCGCGTTACGCCCCCGGGGTTGACAGAGATCTACGAGGGGGAGCGGGGGGACGCGGCGCGGTGCGCGGTGAAAGCGGAGGAGAGGCGGCAGAGAAGGATGGTCCAGATGCCGGACCCCGTGGATCATCGAATAGCGGATTTCGGGATCACCCGGTACAGGTTCCTCGGAACACGGCAGGTGTAGCCTGCAGGCGAAGAATCGCGAGGCAGCCTCTCTCGAGCGTTTGCGTGGGCGCGTTTCTCAGGGTGGCTGCGATGCGTCACACGCGAATCGCGCGAGAAAAGAGAGTCGAAGCCCCGAGGAGGGCGGGTGTGGAGAGAGAGGAGTGCGAGAGAGAGAGAGAGCGAGAAGGAGGATGAAAGGAGGGCCTGAGAGCCGGATGACGACAAGTAGAGGAGGTAAACGGGCGAAAGATGAGGACTAGAGAAACGAGACGGGCCGAAAGAACGAGACAAAGGGAGGAGACCGATGCTTCTCTTCCTCGTCTCCCGGCCCGAGAACACAGAAGAGCGTACACCGCTGTTGGACCTGTAGGCGAACTATGCTGGGTATCCAGGCTGAAGGTTGGGCAGGGAACTAACCAGCTAAGCTAACCAGCCGAGTAAACCAGCCCGGGATATATCCTGAGAACAATCGGACCTACCGACTGACTGGCGTGGGCGAGCCACCGGCGAAATATGCATTCCTAGCAAGCGCTCGCGCTAAAGCGTTATTACGCTTACGTGCCCCGGGTCGAGACCGGCCCTGCCGAAACTCCGCTTCTGCCCCCTGGCACTTCCGGGATCCTCGAACCAGGCTCCCTTGGCAACCCCGCGAAGATGATGCTGAAAAATGTTCAATACAGACAGTAACGCTCCCACGTTATACGCTCTTCGTTTATGGATCGATTGATTGACCAGGGGAGCTCGACGGTCTTTGGATATCTTTCTTTTCACAGATCTCGGAAGATATTGCAGATTCAAGATAGTATGGTGGTTTCTGCGAAGCCAGCGAATTTCTCGGGCCCGGAGTTTGAGGGCCAACGACAGGCAGGAAGATTAAGAGCGTCGGACAGGTGTCCGCGACAATACGGAAGTCAAATTGGCCAGGTGGTAACGGTGCCTGTCCAGGCGGGACGCGACGGGATGCGACGGGACGCGACGCGGCGCTGCGTTCCGCAGATGCCTCGGGACGATCACATTATCGAGGATCATCGCGCAAATTCTAATTACATTTTTCCACGGGGCTGGCGGCCGCTTTCGTGTCTCATCTCGCGGTTGAAAAGAGGCGGGAGTTTTTCAACGCGAGAACCGTGGTCGGGACAATCTCGGTGTACCCGCGGGAAAAGATTAGAACTCGGCTGCAATAAACGAGACGGAGTCGCGTCGTTTCCATCAAACAATTCGCAGGGTCCATTACGCGCGATCTGCTGCTACAGCCAACAGCAGCAGCAGCAACAGCAGCGGCAGCTGTTGCCGTAAGGCAACTGGCGACATCGTGTTCCGTGGCCCGGGGAGGACGACGTTAACGCAGAGCTCACGGTGCAACAGGAAGAGAAGAGGTTCGACGACGAGAGTGGAGGTCCAGAACGACAAGAAGGGAACGAGGAACGGGGACGTCATTGGGGAATAATAGGCCAGCTTTGCGGTCGCTAGAGCTCTCCGGGGTTTTGCGGATCTGCCGGACTCTCGAGCCCCGGTATCATCGGGAGATCCGAGGGAGATCCTCGTTGGATTGTCGTCATGAGAAACGCGGAGATTGCCGAAACCCGCAGTTTAAATTAGAAGCGTACAAACTACAAATTGAGCCTGTAAATTGCCTCGCGGTATACTTACGGCTCGTCATCGAGCCACCGTGTTCAGCTCCGTTCTAAACGGCCGCGCCAACGGCCGGAAGCAGGCGAGTTTTTCTATTATTTCTGGCACTCTTGGGAACTGTCGAGGCAGCCGGTTGCGAAATTGTTTGGTTAGCCTACGGTTCGTTGTGACCGACGATCGGATTAGGCGGTATTACAGTTCGGCGATAGAGAACTCTGCGACTGCCAGTGGGAAAACGAACCGTCGCGAGTAGATTGCGGATTTTTATGCGAAATAAAAATTGTCCGAGTCAATTGTGAATCGAGACGGGAAGGGAACAATGTTGTCGTGGAATGTTAGAAGCGCTTCTGAGCGGAATTAACAATTCGTGGCCACCCACCAGACATATCATTACGACTCCATTATCAGGGACGAATAATAAGCCACGGTAGACTGTCGGCTTATGTGTATCATCCGATAATTTGAATGCATGATTAGCAGGCGGGTCGACGGTATCAGTGATTTGAATGGGCGCC
Source organism: Lasioglossum leucozonium (assembly GCA_028454225.1). Taxonomy (NCBI): domain Eukaryota; kingdom Metazoa; phylum Arthropoda; class Insecta; order Hymenoptera; family Halictidae; genus Lasioglossum; species Lasioglossum leucozonium. The sequence goes on along the minus strand of CM052205.1, from coordinate 5,219,576 downwards.
GAGGGTATCATCGTTCGGAAGATTTCACCGCGTTGGAAGTTACTGCTTCACGTGGGTGATTTCAATGCGTGGTTAAGGCTCCGCTGCTCTGGTAATTTCAATGCGCGGTTAGGCCACCATTGCCCCGGTGATTTCAATGCGTGGTTAGACCTACTACTGTTCCGGCGATTTCAACGCGCGCGATGAGAGTAAACACCAGGCACTTTGTCGATTCCCGATGCAGTTTCGAACACGAACGAGATACGTACGTACGTTTCAAGTTCGGTTCGATTTTCAGGAGATCCGAGTCCGCGCCGGTAATTGCCCGCTTCAACGATATTGAAACAACCTTCGTAATCGATCGCCTATTGCATAAAGGAACACGTTCACCTTCGGCGTTCAGCTCGCATCCTCGTCTTTTCGCGGAACGAACAGTTTTGCGAAGGTTTATCGGTAAAACCGTACCGATTAACGGTTAACGCATAGAAACCAGGAAGTCGTTTGTTGAATTCTGCCGCGCGTTCGTTCGTTGGTTCGCGCGCGTGCTCGCGGTTTTAACAGTGTTCACAGGCGTCCAATCCCATCGAAATGCCAGAGTATTTCGAACCGGATCGTAATTAACCGCCCATTACTTACAGTCCGGGGACTGGTTGAAACCTTTTTGTTTCTACGAATCGCTCGGCTACGGCTCCTCTTGTCTCTCTAACGACGATGAATCCCCCCGGACTTTCTAACTGCGGGCCCGCCGAGCCGAAGTCCGGGATCACCGAAACTAGTCATTTCGGTATCTTGCCCATTTCGATATCGATGATACTCGTTTGCCGCTTAATGAAATCCCGCGCTAACCTTCTCTAATGATCGCTGTCACGTGCAATTTCACCCGGCGCGTCGGATCGGTCCAGGGGACAGAAAAAAAAACACGGGAATGGAGAACCGTAAGAAGAACGCTCTCTCCCTCTCGAAAATGAGAGCGTTACGTCGAGATATCCAACCGGTAACCGCTATTTATCATTAGGCCCTGATGGTCCTACAGTTATTTATGGTGGTCCGAAGTGTTTTCAAATAATCACTGGATCCTCTTCGTTTTCCTCGCTCACGCCCTACGGATCGTGAACGATTAATGCGTTCCCATACCGCCGATAGGATATTAATCACCTGGCCCGAAATTAATCGATTCGTTACGACACCTCGCGGCATCTTGACCTGGTCCACATGCACTCGGGGAGAACCTACCGAAAGTGCTGGGCGCTTTCAAACGAGAAAATCGTTGGTCAGAAAATTCGGATTACTGAAGAGACGACCTGATCTGTGGCGGCTCGTGGCTAAAATTCGTAGGGGTGCTATTCCAGAAAATGTTTAGCCTTTGAATTAAAATTGTGCAAAAGGGGGATGGCTACCGACATTGAGCTTAAGGATTATACATTGCACAAGTATAAAAAAAGAATTAAAGAAAAAAAAGGACTCATTACATTAAATGTTATCGATAATATCAAGTGGGAATAGGGGGTGCTGCAGTTCCACCTGATACTTTGTATATGTATAAAAGAACTTTGCGAAGAAACAACCAGAAGTTAAATTGCAATTTCCCAACAAAACGAACAAACAAGCAAACTAGTCGTCTGAGCTAGTGGCAGCGGTTAGCAGCACCCACGCGAGCCGTCGCAGTCGGGGGAATTAGTCGTCTGGTGGACGCCCTTTACCTCAAAACGGCGGCTAATCGCGTTACGAATAAATTGTGGACAATTAATCCGGCGGGAGGTTACCGCCGACGATCAAGCAGGTGGAAACTGCAGGTTGTCTGTCTCTGTCCGCCGGTTAGCCGGCCGTATGTCCGTCCCGTCGGTGGTTATCCGGCGCGGCGGCCGAGGCGTACGACTTCTACGTGCGACGATTAGAGCGAGCGGTCCGGCAAGAGCGTTGGAACGATTAACGTCATAACAACCGTAGTCGCCGGCTACGTAGACGAGAGAACGAAACGGTCCTCGTCGTTGGAGACGCGAAGCACACTAATGCAGGTCGTTTCGCGGTTCATAATAGCCCCGGCGTGGCGCGGCGCGGAGCGGCACCGTGCTCTTGGACTTCCGAGACGCGACATCGCGTTCCCCAACACAACGAAACGTTATTACCCTACCGCGAACAGGTGGCTGTCGCTCGCGCAACACTCGCGCCGCGGCTAATTAGTAGACTGATTACATGTCCGCGCGATTAACCGGCCGGCACCGTCCGATGTCTCCTCGCTCGCCACGGAATCGTTGTCGCTCCACTTGTCTCTGGAACGACGCCGCTAATCCCTTCGGAACGGAAGTCCGCGACAAGTGGAAGTCGTTATAGCCCGGCGAACAGTCGACACTCGCGTTCCGAATCATTAGCTCGTCTTCTAATGGTTTTGCTTTCCGCGTCGCGTACGAGCGGCCGCTGATTTTGCCGCGGGAGAAGCTCAGGATTTTTAACGAAGGGCAGGTTCAATCAGCGCGCGTCGCCTTCTAATGTCTGTTTCCGACGGGCGTTTTTATTTTTCTTGGTAATTTTCGCGCGTGCTACCACGCGCAACTGCAACGTCGAAAAATAGAAAATTTTTCACGTGATTTCGATGCTTCGTTAAATCAACTTTGATCAGGGGCGCCATCATCCTCGAAGCGTTACACGCAAGGTCGAAGGTAATTCTTTTGCTAGTGTGCGCGAAGAAGAAGAACGCAGAAGGTTGATCGCGCAGGTTCGACAGGACGATATTATTATATTTAACAAGAACATTGCTCGGGGAGTGTCGGTAGAATGGATCGAGGACAGGCGCGGACCCTAATTTTCCCGCGTAAATCGCCGATAATACGTGACGTCATCGTACATCAGGTTTCCCGCGCTGATTGGGTGCGAGAATTGGGGCCCGCCAATTACCGGGTGACCCAGCCACGATTTATGGGGTCAGTCGTAACTCACGCTGGTTCTCGTACACCTTCGCTTAGTGGGCCCCCCCCCCTGTATTCCATAACTCGACACCCTGTAACCCTCGACGTGGCTATAGGTGGGTACGCGGATGCGCAACATCGAAACGAGACAGACGATTTATTGCAGATTAAGAGTTCCGGCCGTGAACGAAAACTTGACTCTTGAATGCGAATGGACGATCCCGCGGGGCTAGATGGAAACTGTTGCGAATCTGTTGATAACGAGGACCAGGAAATAATCCTTTGAGACCGTACTGCTGTAACGTGCTGTCAAATTCAAGCGTTTCAAATTGTTTTTAATAATATAATAATTAAATGATGTCGGCGCCAGGTTCGATCATTATCTATAATTTGATCTATAATAAAATAAAAAATTTTATCTATTATCTATTATCATTATCTATAATGATCGAACCTAAATTTCGATCGAGAAGAATTTATCCGTTGTTTTTAATAATATTAGACATTGTTTTGCGTTAGAAAAAGATTTCATAAATTCTCATAGATTTTCTTAGAATCTCCGTCGATATTATTTTTAACGGATCGTGGCACGTCCAAGTAATTGTCAGAGGTAGTACGAGGCTGATTTTATTGCTCGTTGCTCGGCAATAAATGCACGAACACTCTCGGCGAGTTCGCTAGATTGCGTTACATAAACATTGTCAATCCCTCATCAGCGAGTCGTCAGCAGGTACAGTTGAAACCGAGCCCTGTCATTCGACGGATCACGACCACGGAAACGCTCCCGCTCCTCTGTAATATCAGTACGATCTTCCGCCAGGCTGTCGTGATTCAAATTGCCTCGGTTGATCTAGGTTGGTTGGTTGGATCCGCGGAAATCGTCGGCCGCGACGCAGACTCTAATAGATCTTACGCGTTCTCGACGAAAACGAAGTTTGAAACAGCATGAACGAGGCGGGGGAAAGAGGGACGAAGCGATCCCGGGTAGAAAGCGCGAGCCTCGACCAAGCGGGAGCAACAATAGCTTTCGTACAAAGACAGAGGCCGCGAGGAAGTGTCTCCGCTATGAAATTATGCCTTCGAATTGTGACCGGGTCTCGAGGCGCTGTTGCGTTGCCAAGTTTATGATCGTTGCGCGAGACTACATCGTCGTTAGTCGTATACTCTTTATGACGAAGTTGTCACTGGTGTCTCCGCTTGTTCCGCGCAGCTGTTGCGACGGTCGCAACAATATGCCGGTGTACTGTCTTTCGTCATTTTTCCGTACTTCCTGGCTCTGGGAGCCTGGCATTTTTTTTTTGCCTAGCGTCGGACAGCGCAAGCGCCGCGGCGAAGCGAATGGTTTTAGGGAAGATTCAGTGAGAACGGGGAGATGAAAAGTGAGCGTGGAGTTGCGGAGAGAATAAGGTACACGGGTGGACGAGGAAGGGTATGATTGGAGAGAGGCGAGTGTAGGAGTAGAAGGGCGCATGATTGAAGAGAAGTAGGTATACATGGAGAGAGAGAAATTTATATAAGTACGGAGCATATACTTGGAGAGTGATGGCTGGTGTGGCTGGAGAGAGAACAGTGTGGAAATAAAGCGTTCGCGATTGGAGAGAGAACGGCGCTGTAATAGAGATAAAATTCTGAACGAGTAAAGAGCACACAAGCATCGAAGCAGCAGGTACACATATAAGCTCAACGAACATGCACACCTCTTGAATCTCATCCTCGCCTGGATCATCTTTTGTTACAATTAAAATTATAGATGTTCGTTCACTGAAAATATATCGTTTAACCCCGTTTTCAAATGTTCTATACTTTGCGGAACTACTAATGTATTATTTTATAATGTTACTTATTGTCCATTAACATTATACATCAATCTGATTAAACGTTATATAACAATGCAAATTTCAAACTAAAATGTCCTGTTTCTAAGCTTACACGTAACTGTTCATTTGAGGAAAGTGCAGAAGAATTTCCCTTTAGGTGTTCGGCGAATAAAACATTTTTACTGTTCCATCGTAGTATAACGAATTCTTACTATTCGGACGTATTTAAACGTATTTCAAAAAAAAATCGTGTAACCGAAGAAAGATCATGTTGTGAGAGATCGCGTGTAAATGCGAATCGTGTACGAGAGCAGCGTGTAAAAAGCGGGGCCAGCTGCGCGATAATTGCAAAAAGATGGTTGTGCAGGTAGGGGGAGAAGGTTATAATGAAAAGAACGGCTTTAAGGGGCAATACGCGACAATAATCATCGTCGTGAGGCAGCAACGAACAACGAACGTGCCCGAGCGAGCCGGTACCGTTGTTCCATATTTAAAGTTCGTTATTATCCCCGATAACGACTCGGCTGATGTACAGCGCACACCAACAGGCCAGACAAATATGCATATGCAGCTCGGTGCACTGGCATCATCCGGGGAGTGGGGAAGGGGAGGAAGGGGGGGAACAAATAATTTCACACCCGGAGCCAATTTCGTAGCCCGAGCCCTCTCTCCGGTTTACGGTGCACCATGCAAGGAAGAAGTATGGGCCGAGTGGCCGAGTGCTCGAGTTCGAGTTCACGGATACGCACACCGGCTATTGTGATGTTATATTCTGCAACGGAGAGCTCGCGGCTCGCCTCGTATCGTTCACGGCGAAATAAATGGTTGAGCCTCGGTCCCGATACACGATCCTGCGGTATTCCTCCTGGGCACATTTATAAGGCAATTTTCACACGTCCGGAAAGATTATTCTGGAAATAACGCGGCTCTGATAGCATCGCTCGCCAAATTGGATAGAATATTACGTATTAGAGCAAACGATTGTTTTGCGCCAATTGGGGACTTCGAATGAGAACGATTTAGCCCTTGTGCTTATTTGTATCAATTTGACGCAGTTTTATAATATTCTTTATTGACGCATTTTAACACGGTATCGTATACTGCACAGATTATTTACCCGTTGTACAATTTATTGTATGATTGCGCTGATCAGAACTTCTCCAGTGAACCAACGCTAATCTCGAGTGAGAAGAACAATTTAACTCTTCCCACGAGGACGGTTCTGACTCGAATAATCGTGTACACGTATTTTTCGAATCTACTTTGTGCGAGGTACCAAAGGCATCAGGAGATAGAAACGGTTGGAATTTAACAGTGGCGTGAAGAATGGCGCACAGGTGTGTCCGGGAGTTCAGGATCTAGCCAAGCTGCGTAAGACGCGGGCTTCAGGGTGAAGCCGTCGTCGGGGCCGTGCACGCAGGAGTGTCTTGCGCTGCGAGGGAGTATTTTTGCCGTTGGTACGAGTTTGCAGGTTGCGCGAAGCGGTCTGCGCGATCAGCCTGGCCGCTCGGGCTCGGTGACCGAGGATCCCCCGGGCCCCCTCGGGCTCCAACGGACCCTCGAGTCGCCCTCCCACTGGCCCCTGGCCCGCGTTGCATCGCGTTGTAGCGCATGGCCTCCTCGTGTGGGCGAAGGGTCATGGGTCGCAGACACACCGCAGTGGCTCTCAGCTTTGGCGGACATCCGGACGCAGGTTGAACGATACTTGTTGTCCCCTGGCAACGTAATAGCGATGCCCGCAACACAAAGACGCGCTACCATACCTTGGAATCGCGGGAAAATATTGTACAGTACGATTATATGTTACCAGAAGGTGGACCTCTTTTGACGTTCAATGTAGAACTCTGAGAAATGATTTCTCTCGAATTTTTTTACGGTTTCCTGCGGCCAAACAGTTCGTTCGTTGTCTGTGCAATTGATTGCAGCAAAATTTTTTCAAGGGTACGACTCGCGTGCGTTTCTAGCGAGAAATACCTGTAGAATCAGATTTTCAAAGAAATTTACTTTTCCGAAGAATAGGTGGCTCCAGCTTAAAGGAACCTTCTGAATATAAACAAAGATACCCGAAGAAAATATGATTCTCCTCTAAATTAGAGGATATGCCATCACTCCGATGAGAACCACCGGCCGTTCCCGAGGTAGGTGGAGGACTTCTCTGCAGCAGAGGGACCACGTACGAAAATCGCGCGGCGCGTTTGTGTGCGACAATTGCGCGACAATTTGTTCGCGGCCGACGACACAATGACGTCGCATAAAGTGTGACTGACCAGGGTGTCCTGCCGTGGCGGGGCCCCTGCGACTCACCCGAGGGTCACGAGGGAAACCGATACGGTTCGAGGTCCAGCCAAGAGACGAGAGCCATGCGAAGCCCGCTTAGCACGAAGGAACGAGGAGGTTCGTTTTATGGGTTCGGTGATTAGCGATGTTTCAGGAGATTCCGGGCAGCTTGCGCTTGCGTTTCGGTCCGGCACCGTTAGACGCGGCATCGTACCCGTACGGAATCGTCAAGCGGGCTTCCACGGAGCCATCGGGAATTTTAGGATTCCACGCGGGGTTACCGATACGGGTCCGTGGTCGAAAAGTTATGGCACGAGAGAGGCTCCCGGGTTCCTGTCCTCTCGTGCGAAAGGTCACGCGCGAACCAACTGACCCGTTCTCCCCTTCGGCTTGTACGTTCGTTTCTCTTTCTCGCGTTTGGTCGTTGCTCGTCCCTCCACCGCGGGTATCCACGGTCTATCCGGCCCGGGATGGAGAGCTACCCCAACAATTTCGACCCGGCGCTGGACAGATAGAATCTGAGAGGGCGGGCCGAGCAAATTGAAAAATTATGCCGACGCATACGCGACGCGGTTTTTTGGCGAAGATGCGAGACAATAGGAGACGGAGATAAAAAGGTGAGGACCGTTCAAAAGGGTAACGCCATCACGGTAGGCGCACCGCATACGTATACAGGTACAAGCCCCCGTATATATCTGCGCCGATCTACGGAAAGGTATATACCCTGGAGGCTTGACGGTCGGTGCTCATGCATAAATGCGTCAACGTTGTTTCGCTCCGTATCTACGATCTCCGCGAGGAATCTCTCTCTCTCTCTCTCTCTCTCTCTCTCTCTCTCTCTCTCTCTCTTTCCGTCTACTCCGGCTGTCCGAGCTCCGCAGCCTATATCGTCCAGATTTCTGATCGGCTTATCTGTTCCCGCGTCTCCAATCGGTCGGCCATTAAATCGAACGCTGCTACTTTCTACGGGGTCGCGCGATGATAAATCGCGGGACCCGTCACGCCGGAGACGACGCCGCGCACGAAAGTACAAATGAAACTTTAATAAGCGAGCAGAACCAGTACGTCTTCGGCTTTGTTCGTCTTCTAATTGATCGTAAATCTCCGTTATCCGGCGGCAATCCCGTAAACGAACCTTAAATCTTACTACCGTGGATGCTCGCTGCGCTCGCCGCGCTGCCATGCCGGAAAGACGTCTCCGTGCCTCTCCGTTCCTGCGAAAACGCGCCTACGCGTTTTGTAATTTCGTTGTAATTGGGCCGCCGCGTAATTTCTCTTGTTAATTGCGAGTTTCCCTGCGAAGCCGGAAGTATATGTATACGTATTGACCGTGCTCGAATAATTCGCAGCAGTGGATGATCGCGTATGTACAATCGGACAATAAGAAGTCTTCGGTAGCGGATAGTCGAAGAATTATAGAATTTATTTCGCCAACAATACTTTGTCTCATTCTTTCACCAATCGACAAGGTATCTTTCGCGATAAGAAACTGTAGGGAGTGCACGAGGCACAGAGGCGGACGTCGAAGGGTTAATCTACGCGTCCAGTCTAACCGATCATGGCAAGCTACTCCCGATCCAATTAATTCCCCGGAATCGAGGAAACAAGAACGTTCTGTCAGCGTTCCGAGTATTCCCGCGGCGAGCCTTTAATATGCTCCATAATGTTCCTATTGGCGATCGAGGCTCGTAAAGCGGAGCGACGTGGACGACGTTCTGTTAACGGTACCCCCCTATCGGACTGATTTCCACAGATTCCCTTTGAAGAGATGCCCCTGATCTATTCGTTACCGTTTAGAGGCGCTAGGTGCTCGTAAACTCTCATCAGAGATCGAATCGAGCGTGCTCGCCAAGTGGAAGAAGTGGTACTGGAAGCAGCGGCGGGTTAATTCGCGAGTGATGAGCTGCCTCGGCGGGTACGAGCCTCTTTTCCCTCTCCGGCGCGCGCGTTTGTCCCTGTTCCGTGCGAGCGTATCCCGCGATTCCTCCTCTCCGTCCGCACTGTTCGGGGCCCGTCGTTGACCACACTCGCCGAGGCCCCGCTCGTACGTACACGCTCCCGAGCCGGGCCCATCGCGGTGTCTGCGCCGCGTCGGGTTCCCACGGACGGGACCGGGAGGAGTTCTTTCGAGTTTGAAAACACGGCAATCAGTGTAACTGCTTCTGCCGCAGAGCGCTATGCGTACATACATACATATGTATATCCGCCCCATTCCGCGCCAAGAACATTGTGCGGTCATGCGTTTTCTTTCGCGGCGGGCAGCGCGACGTCCGCCGACTCGTACACGGGTTTTTATCAGGGCCGCCCGTTGATTGCTCGCATTGACCGACCACCACCTTCGGGACCACGGCCGCCTCGAATGTTAGACACGATGCTGTAAACTTGTCCCTCGGTTTCATTCAGCCACGGATCCGACCCGGCCCGCTCCCTACTTTATACCCGACCGCGGATCCCGCCGCTAATTTACTGCACGGCCGACCGTGTTGCGGGCTCGCGGGTACGAATTGGCTGCTTCTCGTTCTACTTAACGCTACACCTAAGCACCGAAAGCAACTGGCACGCGTTGCCGTATGGAAATTGCGTGGTTGGACTTATTAAAAATTTTCCGCGATTTTGATCTTAATGCGAGTCGACTCCAATGGAAAGATCTCTTCAGTTGAATAATAGTGAAACGAATCACATGTACCTGCGGTTTTTAATCTTCGATCGTCCAACTTGGCCGACAACGGAATTTTCGCGGAGCAGCCGAAAATCCGTGAAGACCGTAGAACAAGGTAGCGTAGGCGTCAGTTTCCCAGGATTAAACATTTGACAGCGGCTGATGGGACGAACGGCGTTAGCACGTTGGCGACAACAAAGCCCCGGGGCTCGCTTGTCAAGGGAAGCTCTTCCGAGAAGACGTCGCGTGTCAAAGTACCACGACGGCGGCGCGGCGCGTCGCGGCGGCCGGCCGGGCAGATGACGAATGCATCATTAAAAGTCGTAACGATCTCTCGTCTCGGTTCTCCGGATGTGAAAATGTAAGAGGCGAGCGGAAGTCTTCCCTGTCGGCGGACGGAGCACGTCTCGATGATTCATTCGATGAAACGTCGTCCCCTTTGGCTCTGCGGTGCGCTGCGCTGACGATCCGGTGACTAACACCGGCAACTGTGGCGTGTCGCGGGGGCCAATACCTTGGTATTGCTCGGTGCTATGGTATCGGCAACGAGCCGATGGCGCAACATAGGCTTTATTCTCGACTTTTACACGCGACTCTATCTGCCGATGTAAAATCGCTAGACGCACGGACAGACGGCGAGAGAAAGAGACGGCGTGGAGAAAGGAGGAAAGAGAGAGAGAGAGAACGTGAACGAGAGAAAGAGAAGCCCCGTGGTTCGCCGCGTGAGCGGTGCGCGACGGTGGCTCTAACAGTCTCGTCTACGCGTGGGTGGAGACCTTCCACGAGATACGCCACGGGAAATACGTGGCAGCCGCGGTGGTAGGCCGTAATCGAATCGGCGGGTAATTACTCGATAGTCGCCGGTGTCATTCATATATCTCCGGGGCGAATTGGTGTGTGTCGCATAAGTAAGCGGAGCAAGTAAATAAACGGCCGCGGATTTGTGCGCGCAACAGGCCCGATCGGTATCGGTCCGCAGCACCGATCGTATCGGGCAGCGCGCGGGCGTCGCGTAAACGGCGATAAGGCGAGAACTAGCTCGTAAGTTTCCGCTTCGCGGCTCGAAACCAAAGCGGATTTCCCCTTTCCCCCACCCACCCCTCCCTCGAGCCTTGTTACAACCGCCGCGTCGCGTCGAGCCGCGCCGCGCCGGTGCCAGCGAAGCGAGCTTTGCACGAGCCAGTCGATCTCTTAATTGATAGACGAGGGGGCGGGGTACATTGTTCCTCCCGCCACCGCCACCGCCGCAGCCATTGCTTTCTCTGATATTGTTTCGCGGAAATTTATTCGCTTTTTCGTGCCTATGTACATACGCGACTCGATTACTAGCTGGAAACTTATCTCCTCTACAGACCGATTGTGCAAAAGCTCTCTCGAATGATAAAAGTACACCGACCGCTTCATGGGAATTCTTCGTACACAATCGTGCCTAGCTCGGTTGGATAATCGCGTGTTTTTCCAGACTATGATTGTTTCATTGTAGGCATCTGTCGCTTGGCATTAGTCAGCCGCAGACTCCGGAACTCCCGTCAGAGCTGAGGATCAATCCACGCGGCAACAGGAATTACGTAAAATCTTGGTATTTCTGTTCGGTGAGGGAAGATGCTGGACTTTCGGTTTTTTTGCATAGCACGATCCGCTAACTAAGAGGAGAATGTACCGAAAGAATCATGGATCCCAAAATCAACGGTCAGAAGTAGAACTGTTAAGCGAAAGATCGAAGAAGCCCCGTAGATAGAAATCGGCAGATTGCTATCGGTCGAAGAACAACCGCCGGACGCGTTGCAGATTTTCGCCGGTTAAATTTCATTTTCCGGTGCGATCTGTGCTCGAGAGAGCGGGGCCGGCATAAATCATCGTGGGAGTATAATAAAGCGGGATCGCGTGAGCCGGTGCGGACGCGAGCGGTTCCAGCTCCGGGTAGACCCGTGGATCGCGATGTCCGAGGCCGGACGGTCGCATCTGCATCTGAATCCGCATCTAATATGCGATTGCCCAAGCCCCGAGGTGGCTTCCTCCCCGGTGGTAAGCTCGTTTCCGCTGACCATTTAGGGTCAGCGGGGGTTGGCAGAGGTCGTGTTCCAATTACTCAAGATCCGAGGGCACCCACCTCCACCTCCACCTTCATCTCCATCTTTGCCCTCGTGTTTCGCAGCCGCGAGGATGCAACGCGTACACGGGCCCGAGACGACAATCGAGAGGTGGGAGGACAAACGATCGTTTACCTACGTGTGTCGCCTCGTCCCGCTCTTGCCTCGCGTTGCCTCGCCCCAGGCCCCGCTCGTATTATGTTGTATACGTGTGGCATCGGTCGTTTCGCCACCGCTTCGACGGGAACCCGCGGCGAGGAGATTCTTTCTCTCTCTCTCACTCGCTCTCTCCCCGCTTCGACGTAATTTGATTTCGTATCAACGACCCATTGTCTACCGTCTCTTCATAAACTTCGGCCCGGCGAAGAGCCTGGCGACGTCCGGCTGCTTTAACACCTCCGTGGCTCCGTCTAAGATGCACGCCGTGCCCCTTTCCTCCGGTTCCTCGCCGATTCGAGGGGACCGATTGGACGTCTGCTGGCGTCGAGCTGAGATATTGCCGCAGCGCGCTCCGCTCGCATAGCGTATTCCGCTGTCGCGCGATCCCCTCGACGCGAGCACGCCGCTGCGCGTGCGAATATCTACAACACATGGGAATTAATGGATTTCGTGCTCGACTTTGCTCCTAATGTCGCGCGCCGGGTTCTGTCTCTGTGTAAAATAGATGGAATTAACCCGAAAATAAGTCGAAATTATGAGATTAATTAATCAATTTTTTAAAATCCATGATTCGTAGGATTAAATAATAAAACTATCAAATTAAATGATAAAACTTTGATGCAGAATCACTAAACATTGTCATTAACGAGTACAAATGTTGATTTTTAACAACTGTTTTTCCACACAGCAGTCCACATAAAATCACGCTACTCCACGAGATACAAAACGATTCGACAATCAAAAGAGCTGGCTGCAGTATCCAGAGTTTCCCAAGAGTCTTTCTGTTATTGCGTCGATCATGCCTTCCATTTTTCGTGGCAATCGACACGGATTCCGTCGTAAACCACCGCCGACAGCGCGACCCGGTCTATCCTTTCGTTTACGACTGGTTCTCCCGATTCATCGAGATCGGAATCCCAGCGAAACGAAAAAGATAGACGGAGCGAGGTCGCTTTAGAAACCATCTGGGGCAATAAATAGTTGTATCGAGGATAGCCGTTTCCGGGGAGCAGGATCTCGGAGAGTCCCGTGTGAACGGGAGCCGGGTCGTTTGTAGACCCGCCGACAGGGCCGGCGAACCTCTTCATCCGATTTTTCGTGAACCTAACAGAGGTTGTCTGTGGTTTTTGGACGTTGATCGTGAAGTATTTCGGTCGGACCGGCAGAGTTACGAGGCAGTAAAAGCGAAAGCCGCGCGAATCGGCGGCCAATTAAAGAGACCGATTCTTTACGGCGAAAAATATTGATCGTAAAACGTCGCGTTACATCAACGGTTAACGATCGTCCCCCGCCTTCTGTTCTCCGCATATCCGGCCCGAGAGCGACGATAAATTAGTATTAAAAGTGTAAAAAGGTATTAGGATGTTATGCGCAGAAACACAGGATTGTTTTAAACAATATTGTGCACACCTTGATTTTGTTGAAATTATCGGGCGAGCGACGAGGAAAACATAAACAAGGGAATTCTGTTTTGCGTCGGCCCTTATCATTTTTCGACCATGACGTCCTGGTACTATTTTGCATAAAATAACAGGAGAATTCGATCCGCAGCAAAGGGAAAGAGGGTTTTTGTTTAAAACAATGTTACAGCTGCAGAACGAGGATGCATTTTAGCATTGACGACGATCGTGGGTACGTAGTCCTTGTAAAACCATTTATCTTTTTTAAACTTTAGTTGATTCAATTAAGAATTATCCTACGTTACGAGTAATTCGCCCGCAATTTAATTTTGTTATATTCGTTTCCGTGCACCAGCGAGACTGCGGAACTGTTAGAACTCCGTTGTGGACCAGTGGGAACAAGTATTTTTGACGAAAAGCGAATTTCACAAGACGGTTCTCGGTTCGCGAGGAAAGGAACGGCTCTCGTCTCAGTCTCGTCCCGTCCCGTCCCGTCTCGTCTTGTCTCGCGCGAGTATAACGGCGAGAGTCGCCCACGCCGCTTCCAGCCATGATCAAGGAACAATGTATAACAGTTTCTTCATGGTTGTCTCGTCAAATCAAGTATTAGTCATCTGCCAGGAACGAGATTCAGTGAATGTACCCGGGCGCGTTCGCTCGCGCACCTTTTCAAGCCGGGGCCCCGGTTTCCGGTTTCCATTCCCTTTCCTGTGAATCTCACCGCGTCGAGGCGGGCCCCGGCTATTGCAAAATTATCGCCGCCGCGGAATCGTTCATTCCCACCGATCGCGGACGCTGCCGCGGCCGTTTCTCGATTCCGCTCCGAATAGAAATGTCTTCGATTGATAAATTGCTTGGCCCCGCCGCGCCGCTCCGCGGGAAATAATTCAATGGCCGTTTTTTTTAATTGTTCCTAGCGCAATCCTGCTGGTTTTTGCTAATTTGTGAGTCGCGAACGCTGTTATCCACTTCCTTTTCGATTTTTGTCAAAGACCGACCGGTTCGATGTGAATATAATTCAGAAATAACGTTGAATTTTATTCTTCAGATGTGAGATTACCAAGTTCTTCATTATTGGATCTTGGTGTATGTAAAACTGTGACCACTGACTGACCAGTACCTGGCCACCCGGCCTAGTTTCAACAATAGTGAGTTGTTCTGCAAGCACTATTAAAAAACAGGAGAACATTGTTGACGCTATTATAAACACGAGCATTGCTGAACATCCTTTTTATTCGGGAGAGCATCGGCGCTCGATGGTGTGGCGGAGTGCCGATATTCGGATGTTACACTCACACATACATACGCTCTCGCAACGTCAAGATTGAAATTGAAGAAATAAATGAAAATTAAAGAGGGAGCAAGCTGAAGGTAACAGTGTTACGTGACGTATGAGAGAGTAAAAATTTCTTTCACTGTTCTCTCACGTAAATTAACACGAATTCCGTAAATGTTGTTGGTAACAGCCTCCCCATTGACGAATCGGCATCGTCCGAGTCGGGCAGCGTTCTTCTCTGGTTGGAAATTCCACGGCGGGCTCCTAGATAAAGCTTATAAGAAGCGAGAATCGTCGATCGGCCTCGCTTTCGAGATGGCCATATATCAGACGAATCTTATCGGCCGGATCGTCTGGTTCTTACGCGGGCCGGACATTTTTCACCTTTGACCGTAGGAAACGAGAGGAGGGCCCATCCCGGCCACCCGCAGGTGATTCCTGGGGACGGGCAGGTTGATCCCTCACGGAGGGTGCTGGCCGAAGGGTATCGATCGCGAAGAGTATCGTTCGCGGGCTGACAGTGCCGAGATATATATCTCAGAGCCGGCCGGGGCCCGGAGTGCCGCGGGGTTCACGCGGGGGTAACTCAATTTGTAGTTACAAACGAGCATAATATGATAATGCTCGGTGCTCGGGCACACCGATTCGCCCGGGCCTCGTCCCCGCTTTGTTAGCGGCCCCACGCCCGGCCAACGCTTCTTCCCCCCCAGCTGCGCACTGTCATTTGTTCACGTCTGTCAATACGTCACTGATAGGCGCACCGGTGCCTTGGCATCGACGATCTTGGCCCCGTCAAGGCCAATCTTCGCACACCAAATTTCGAGTACGTGAAACACGCGATTCACCTGGCGCGTCTCACCTCTCGCTGGCCAGGTGGCTCGGTGGGCCCTTTGATGAGGTGGACCTCGGTGCGTCCGTTGATGACGCAACTAGACTTCCAGGCTCGACGATGATACGGTACAGTTGCCTAATACCAGGCCCGTTTCTTATCTACATCGCAGAACTCTTGGATATATCGTTGCTGTGAAGTTTTCTTTCGTAACCCCGCGTTGGCGTTGAAGTGAATTCTTCGGAGATTTGGAATTCAATCGAATTCTGTCTTCGGACCGATTTACGGACCTCGAGGACAATGCACATTAAATCCACGAGTCGATGGAAATAAATCTTCCACGCAATCCTCTGCTCGCAGCAAGCAAAACTTCGCGTATCACGGATGAGTATCGTCAAGTTATCAGGCTATTACCATGGAGCAGCCTTTCGTCAAACGATTTTCCACGCCCCCGTGCGCGGAATGACACGCGGCGGATTGTTAGAATCGAAAGAAGTATCCGCGGAGGATACTATGTACGCGAGTCTAACCGGCGAATGTAGCACACCGTTACGACAAACATTTTAACGACGCGAGCGTAAATTATTTTACGATCTTTAAACAACAGATCTTAAATAACGCCCGTAAATATCCCGTGACAAATAAAAACGGGCTAATGGCGCGTGTAACGAGTACCGCTACCGGGGCCCAGGCCGCAAACAGGAGAGACACCGCCGCCTCTCGCAGTATAAATCACCTCGCGGGGAATCATATCGGACCCGATTCGAAAGTACAACGCCTGTCAAATTGCTAAACGGTTAATAATACACGTACGCACACGCACAGACAGGGGCCAGGTCCGGCACTACTTTCCGCTCCTTGTTCCCTCGGCTTTCTTCACGATTTCGCCGGGGCTGGAACGGCCGTCGGCTCCGGGGCGCGCGTGATTTAAGGCGCATCGTAAATAGATAATAATAAATCGGCATCGTGGCGCCCATTTGCTTCGGGACCAATTTGTTAGGATCGTTCGCCCTCGCGACCCGAATATATACACTAGGACAAGCCGGCCGCGGCTATTTTTCAACCACCCCGGACCAACTGATTTATTTTGGCACGAACGAACGCGCGCGGCCGTCGCGCCCCGGGCGAATTATGTGAATCCGCTCCGGCAACACGCTCGTAATCCTGCGGGATCGCACCGGCGCACTGTACCGGCGCGGCGGCGCGGCGACCTCTCTCACGAGCGACGATCCTGTTTCCTGACGTAACATTCCACCGTCGCGTCCGTCCCCGAAACAACATGCCATATTTTTTATTCCTCGGATCCTCGTTTTTTTTGCCCGCGCTTAACACGCTCGCCGCGCACCGGTACGGTTCACGCCTGGCAAGGTAGAATTGCGAGTTCGGTATCGTCGAACCAGCTATTTTCGGGACTTGCGTAATGTCATTTCTTTTTTTTCCGACAGCAGATAAATATTCTAATTAAATAAGCTGCTGTCTGGAACCTGATTATTCACCGCTATCTGCGCGTCAACAGGTTTGCCAGTGCAAAGAACCTATTGGGGAAAACTTCGGGATGAGCGAGGAAACGATACACTATTTCGCGAGTGTTGCATAATGTCCAGTCGTTTTTATCCTGATGGGACGATTTTATCCTGAAGTTCTTCGGAACCTGTTGTTGACTTTTATCTTCGTTTAAACAGATTTGTTAGGAAAAAAAGACATTGGCTATTGTGAAAGGTTTCACGATGAGCGAGGGAGGCTACTTCTGACAGAGGCAGATAAATACTTTAATTGCGTAAAAGAGACTAGAATAATAATTCGCCTATTTTTGTTCTACAAGTTATACCAACAAATTTAATTTACAACGTCACGTTTTGAAGAAATACATGTTACAACACAGACATAAAAGGATCAATAATTTTACAGCATGTGGAAATAGTAAATGGGCGAATTTTCACGCTGAGTCAACAAACGTGGGAATCACAGCATTATCGTGGCTGCATCGCCGAAGCGAGCAATTAAATGGAAAGAGCGACGCGCGTTTAATAGAGACATTAAGAACGAGAGTGGTGGATCAGCGTGCGGATTTGTTGATAGCGAAAAATTGAGTAGGTTGATTCCGGTACAAGCGAAAGCCGAACGAGACGTGTCCGACCGCGTTGATGACAGAACGGATGATTTTCATCGGGAGGGCACCACGGCGAATCGTGGGAAAGATGGAATGTGGTCGTATAAAGTACACGGGACGCTACACAACAAGGCGATCCACGAAATGGGTTTCTACTTGTAACTCGGGGGATGGACCCTGTCTCATGGACAGACACCGTGCGTCTTCCTTTAATGTCCCCACCGGCAGCACAATGTGAAACCCACTCGCGACAACTTTATTAGAGAGAGTCGCATCGCGGCGCGGCGCGACGCGACGCGGCGGTACATCGCGGCTCTGCTCTCTGCGTTTTCATACTGTAACAACGCTCGTAACTATCGCGTGGAGATAGACCGTTCCGTCTTTCACCTTGTTACCGATCTTTTATTTTCTCCATCATTTTTTGCGAGATTGTGAGAGTAGAGACCGCTCCTCGCGAATGATATCTAATAACTCTCCGTGGGAAGTCATTTAACCACCCCTCCCCCATCCTCTTCCCTTCCACCGCGCATTACAGTTTCCTATTGCAACCGTGCTCGCCGCGGAAAGCTACTTTATCGTTGATGATCCGCTCACATTTCAGATCGAAAGGAATTCTACGTTCACTGGCAACGGTCTACCGTTGTCTTGAACCTTGAAAATCTCTGGCACAATGGAAGGTGCTGCGAGACTTTTAGAGAAACACACACCTCCGACTCTTCGTGTTACCCACCGCACAAGCTGTTCCGAGGAGGCGACACCGTTTTCTACGGTGATTCGCTTCGACTTGTAGCGAGTAATGTCGGACGCAGCTTGTAAGTATCTTGTAATCCATTTCGCGAATTTCCACGCGATGGTTGGGCTCGGCCGCCTTGAATGTGTCAGATTTGCAGCAGATTTTGCAATTTTATCTTGCGAAGGTGAACGACCTATTTCATCGAAGATTGCATTCATTGTTACGTATGCGCACTTTTGTGACCCTTTCGGAGATATGTGCCCGAGCAGAGGGCCTAATCAAGAACAAAAGGCTTGCACAAAAATTGAGAAAGCCGAGTGCTCTTTTGACGATGCAACTAGTCGCATCATTTCCATGAATCCGAATCTAATCAGCAGTGGCGTATAGCGAAAGCATTCGACGAATAAAGGAGCAATAAGAGTATGATTCTACGACAAACTCATCGAGGTGTGTTGGGGATCCGTGTGTTCCGAATCGCAGAGTCCTGAAAAATTAGCGGACCCGACAGGTTCCGGCAAACAATTAAGTAGAATAGCGCCTGAGGGGCCAGACGCGGACGGGGCCCGGCCGGCAGTTTCGCGACAGGGTCTAGAGCCGCCCATCGACAGATGACTTGTTTATGATGATAAGATCCCAGGTAGGTGCCGGTGTTAAACGGCGCTCGTGAAAGCGCTGGGAATCCGCGGCTTAACGATGTGTAACGAAGTAGTCGGACGGAGCGTCAATCGTCGTAAAGCATCGGAGGCGCGATCCTGACGCGACGCCTGGAACCTGTGCGCCGCAACGTTGCTGCGGAGCGGAGCGAGCCAAAGCCGGGACGAGGCTGCACGTCGCTGGGAGCCAAATGAAAATTTCTCCCCGTTACACATAACGCCGGGACCTGGTCGCTGGAACGCAAGCTGGCTCGATCGTTCGGCTGGCGTGAGAGACGTTCCATTATCTCCATTGGCAGTTTTCGAGAGGATTAATCGTGCCGCGCCGGTGCGGTGTTGCCAGCGGAAGGACAACGACGTTGAATGCGTCGTGTCAAAGCGGGAACGGCCGCGACCGCTAAATCCCTCGTTGCAACGAACAAGGATGCGCGCCGTGCCAGCTATACGATATCCTCTAAGCCCGCGCGAAACCACCGCGGGGTTTCGCGGCCCGTGTCAATTTTACGTTTCACCGTGATTGCTTCCTTGTACGGCGGCCGAGACGAGCCGAGCCGAGCCGAGCCAGACGAACACCGGGCAACCGGTGAAACTCGAATTAAAATCGTACTCGGCTGGATAATGATAACGAGCCGGCGCTAATAGCTTGACAGCTGCGGATCATCGGTTCCCGAGCAGCAGAAGCCTGACTGAACGCCGACAGAATGGAGCCGGATCCTACAGTTTATTCCCCGGGACGTGTCAAAGTGCAGCAACTGAAAAGTGACTTCGCTCGATGATTCGAGAGTTTTATTTTTTCTTTTTTTTTTATGCCGTACTCGCTTTCTCCCGCAGCGATTCGATCAGCCGAGCGATAATTGTCGCAGTTTTTGCGCGAATACTTTACGCGGCTGGAGGATTGATTGCCTCGGAGTGCTAAGAACTGCGACGAGAGGAATAGCGGTTGGACGCGTGTGCTGAAATGGTGATCTCTTGAGAACTTTTATGTAATGCTGGTATTTTGGTATTTTTGTCCGTTACGAGCGATCATTTGGCTCCCTTAACGCTGAACCTGCAGTATTTATTTAGATTTTTATGCGCGCTACATGGAAACATATTAAATCGATCGTTTGCCCAGCGGTGGCTACTTTAATGCCAGTTATAATTACTATCGGGCTTCGTTAATCGTTGACTAAGCTGTAATCTATTAGCTCCTCTTGTAAGTTCGTGCCGCGGATACGTTTATTCTTTTCGCGCTGTGTTGCATAAACATAGAAAATTACATTTTTTCGTAAACTTTGAAGGTACGCTTCATACACAAATTTAAATAGCAGAACAATAAGCGGCACGAACTTATGAGACGACCTAATAGAACGACCAACACGTTATTAAGACGCGATCAGCTGGGGGCTAATGCGATCCACGACGTATCCTCTTAATTGCTCGTTTTAATCGAAACTACCGTTGCCCCACCGTCAGAAGCGGCCGCGATCGGCCCTGAGATCGGAACGAGAAGCGGCGTAAGTATCGAGTACAGTAATGGGATCACGATCGTTGAGGCGAATCGTTAGAAACAATCGACGGATCTATCTATCATGTTACAATCTACGACGATCGATCATTTCACCGGTCTACGAAATCGGCGGCGCGGCGGTTTCGATTCGGCCGCGGAAACACCCGGAGGGCTGGCTCCTTAAGCCGATTGTTGTTGCGGCTTGCACCCGAGACACCGAATTACTTGTCGTTCCGGCATTTTAATTTATCATCGGGGCCCGTGACGGGTTCACGCGGATTTTTTCGATCGGTTGATTTGCGGCTCGGGGTCGGCGGAGGTTAAAGAGAAATTTTTCGTCGAATATTTACGATCGGCCGTGCTTCATCCACTTAATTAGGCATAGGCCGCGAATGAGACGTTAGAAAGCGGACGACGGACACAATAAACATCTGATTACTTCCTACTACGTATCACAGCCCTCGCTGGAAAAGTCTGAATTGCATGTGTAACATTGTCGGAAATGACAGTGAACATCGTTAAACAAAATTGCTACACCAATATGCGAATTAACTGATGACCCAGAATAATTCTCATGTCGACTTCGATCACGTATGATTTATATCGCATACGTTGATTTATATTAGACAATTGTTAAATTTCGCTGAAGAAAAAGTGAACAAAACGAGCGGTTGTTACCAATGATTTGCAACATGAAGAAATTAGGAATAGGACAAAGTAGCAATAGAAGTTCCGTTCTCAATAGCACCGGCATATAGATGCGAGAATTATTCAACAACCATTGTGAGACTTCTCGTTCTTTTCTTCTCTGAATCGAAAGGCGACGGCCTAGCAGGATCAAACCTGACCACTCAAGGTTTTCCAAGATGGAGGATGGCAACTGTTCACGGTTTATCTAATTTCCATTTATATCGACAGATTTTTCCATGCTCTTGGAAAGTGTCTATTAATCAAGCGAAGATGCGTGCGACGTTGCAACCGTGGCCGTCGTTTTTCCGCGCGGCGCGGCGCGGCGAGGTGAAAAATATCATCGAGCGGGAAATTGTAAATGTTACAGTCGCGGGTCTCCATATTGCGGCGAAAGATCTTGAAAAACAGGATTGCGTAACCTACGAGAGTCCACTACGGCCGTTATTTATCTCGATCGCTCGATCTTCGATATTGGCCGCTATTAGGCTTGTAGTAGCTAACGCGTCCATAACGGCGATTTATAACCAATAAATTGCAAAGTCGAAAATGTTTGCCTTGAACGGTTGAACTTTCATGAACTTTCGAAGTAATGGAAACCATCATCTTGAAACAGACTTTAGTTTCGATTAGCAGATAACCGACTCGATCTCCATATTGCTCGACCGTAAAAATCGACAGTCCCTCGGCCATCGGATCGGTGAAAGATCTCCGAGTCGATCAAGTTAGGGCGTACGAAGAATTCCGGGCCGTCACACCGGAATCGTCACGAATGCCTGTGAAAACGAGTCGGATCGATAAATCACGCGGGGGGTGCCGGGGATCGAGTTTCCAGGGCAGGGGCCGATAAAGCCCACCACACGTGGCCGATCATTATGAATCCCGACAGCCACTTTATCCCAATCGGCGTGCGAGCCCTTCGGGCAACTGGAAACGTCCATCAGGAAACGTCGAAACCCGACGAGCAGCCGGTTGCGGGGGTGGTTACACCCTACGGGGCCAGAGAACGGTGGACCGGTGGACGGTGTGGAACCTGCACAGTCTACTTTTTTTCTGCGGTTGTTGAGCGGGCCGGATCGTGGACCGGGGCAGGCCGCGGTAGAATGATTGATAATCGATCGTGCCGAACTGGCCGGAGTCTCGCGCACCCAACGAAGATGAATTCGTTCTGCGCCGAGGCCTAATTGTGCGCAGTCAGTGGTCCACCGTGTGGACTTGCCACGAGGTTCCACGCCTACACCGGACGAGGATAGAAAAATGAGGGTCTGGGAGGAAGAGGAACGCGGAGAGAGGCGAAAATGGAGGGTTAGGGATCGCAATCCGAGAGTGGGGGAGGAGGGAAGGGAGGAAAAGGCAGAGAGTTAACTAACCTCAGCTTGACCCCCTATCGATATTTTCACCTGGTGTTTCATGACCCACGGGAATCGCGTCCCTCCCCCGTTCTCCTCGATATCGTGCAGCTCGGATTCTTCCTCTGGGAGTATCAAAGACTCTTCGCCCTTTTTCTCCTTTCTCTCTCTCTCCCTCTCTCTGTTCTTTTTCTGGGGATATCGCGGGACCACCGCTCTCCTCCGAGCGGCGCATAAAACACACGGGGTTAATGCACCGCTATAAATATAACGCCGGCGCGGCGAGCCCGTGGTTTGCGCGAAATTAATTACGCAACGTATTTACGCCGATGGGATGCCGTTAGGCGTGATCGAGGACCCCGTGCAGCGAAAATGAGACGAGACCGGGCCCCGGAGATAATGAATTATCGGACGCCTTCGCTCGACTCGACTCGACTCGACTCGACTCCGCGCTCGACTCCACGCTCGAGACGCGTCCGACACCCTTTACCCTGCGATAATTCGATTCACTTTACGCCTGCCGCGTAAATAATTGTGTGTCTGCGTGTGTCGCCTTTTGGAGATAAACATCCCGGTTGTTAGGGAGAACGGTCCGCTGAAACGGACGGCCCGGCCCGTGGCTTTTCTCTCTTACCGGCGCGAGGCGAGGCGCGGCGCGGCGCTGCTCGGCGGAGCTAATTTACCGGCGAAACGGCAGGAAAGGTTTAATTGGTCGCTGGTTTACGACTTTTCACGCGGTTTCTGTGATCGATCAATTAATTAGACGGTCATTAGCGGTTTTTAAGCGACCGGTTTTTTTGCTGTTGCGAGACTGCGCGTGGCTTACATAGCCGGACCGGTTGATGCGGCCATCTTTATGGTACTCTTTCAAACGTACACTTTCCTCTATAATATTGCAGCAGGCTGCGCGTTGATTTTCAACAGAATCTATTAAATCTGGGTCTTGTTTGTTTCTTCTACACGGAAGCGGGTACTATTCGCTCGTTGACAATGTTCAGCCGTTAAAATTAATCTAGACGTACAATCGTATAAAGATCCGCACTCTGGTGACAGTAAACTTTGTCTTTCCTATTCTCGTATTAGCAAATAAGCTGTTCCGATTTTATGTGACTTTTACGGTCACTCGTGCAGCACGTTGATTTATCGAAGTTTCAGATAAAAGGCGAGATACACAAACGTACAAACTGATTTATTCAACCGCAGCGCACCTCCGCTACCGTGCCTTTATTTTTCGCTAATCACCCAGTTAAACCGGGCGCCGTTAATTAACAGATAACCCAGCGTGATTAAGGACGAAGCCGAGTCCTATTAAATCCTCAACTTTGAGCGAGCATGTAGAACAAGTTCCCGTCGCGTCGCAGCCAGTCCAAGCGCCGTCGCTCCTAATTTCTCAAAGGAGCGGGCGCATTCTATCACTGTCCCTCGTCGCGGTAATTATTAATTACGGCGCCAGTCGGGTTCGCGACACGCTTATCAGCGAACATCGTCGTTACACGGAGTCGCCGGTATTGCGAAGCTGTAGGAACGATGCGTCGCGATTTTTCCGACGACGCGACGCGACGAACACAGCGAGGAGGAAATGCTGGATCCAGTGCGAGACGTTGCGCAATTATCAGAAGATTCATCCGCGTCCCTCGTCCCAGCCCCCGCGGACCCGCGTTCCACTCTTAAGATCACCCGGGGAATCGAGACGTCGATGCGTGGATTGCTTTATTAAATTTTGCGCAACGCAAACGATTTTCCAGCGGCGCGACGCGACGGTCGGAGCGAGCGAACCGGCTATAAATCACCCGCTACAATGACATCGGCATGACGGTTCCAGTGGTACCCTCTTCTCCAGCCTCCGAGCATCTTCCTCTGTCTTTCTCTGCGACGCGACGCGCTTCTTTCCACGAGCCGCGACCAATCCGCGCGTCGTTTACTTACGTAAATGCATTCTAACTTGACCAGCGGACGACCGAGACACCGACCGGAGTATTGTCGATCCGCGATCGTTTCACGGGATTCACTGGTGACGCGATCGCTCGGACGCGACGCCGATTGGCGGACACCGCTGACATCTCGGGTCAATTTCACGCGTCATTTTCCTTCGTCGCTGATCGCGGGGGCACCCAACTGCAATCGCGGCATAATGATTTTCAGTTAACACTACGGTGATTGTCTCGCGGGTTACGAAGCCTGCGTGTTGTTCGTTAGGCGCAGGTAATGATCCTTCATGCCATTATTAGACCGCGGATCGTTACGCACCAAGGTATGCTGCGTGGATACTTCATAAAATACAAGAAAGCATTTATTTCATCACGGTCCAACAACATTTTCTCAAACAGCCTCTTTGTGGAAAGATCGTACAAATATGTCCACACGAGTTAGCTGAAATCCTCGAAGTCCGATACGACGGTTTGGACAGTCCGAGTGTAGATGTTTAGTCAGTCTCCTCCAGCAGCGCTCATCATTCACATTCCGGTACAGGTGGTTCTCAAAAATCGAGTCGAGGGTGTTGTCGCGCATCAGTCTCGCTAGATTGACCTTTCTGAAAGTCCGCGGGTTTTGACAGCGTCGATTGGTCAGCGAGGCTTGGAAATTGGAAAGGTGAGACCGGTGTCGGGTAGCGATGGGTCCTCGCGAGCCATCGATAGAGTCGTCGCGCCTCGAACGTTGATAATAGTCGGGGACTAATAAATCCGCTTTTCTTAGGCCATCAATCGCCGCTTGCCGTGGCAAGGATTGTTAACACGTTCCTGCATCGGTGTCGACGATAGAAATATCACTCTCCCAGGCGAGATACGGTAGGCGCGGGTCGCGTCTCCGTCCCCTTCTTGCCACCTCTAGAAGGTAGCGCCTTCATCCTCGCCGATAATCCTGCGTTTAGACCGCGATACTCTCGAGGGCTTCCATCTCTCGCGCGCGAGCGCGACCGCGAGCGCGTATGCTTGACAAATGATCGGGCTGGAAGTGTTCGATTCGTCGCCGTTTGCTTTCTATTTACGCCCGATAGTCGTCCGTTTGGTCATACGCTCTGACGTAATCGGTGAAACGAACGAAACACACGACAATGACGCCTCCACGATCGCCGACACCCGGCTCACACACCTTACGCCGTCGTCCGCGCAGGTAAAACCGCGCTGACTTCGCGCGGGAGCGAGCCTATATCGTGCGGGGGAGAGAGCTGGCCCATGGGAGTTACGTGTCGAACCAATGAACCAACTACACTCGGCCGATGAATTATTCCCAGGGGATAGCGTATCCGGCTGCGAAATTTTATACGAACACAGTGGCCGATGTTTTTTCCAGGAACGTATCCTCCTACAGCGATCGTTCGCGGAGACATCGTATCTTATCTGGCTCTTGCAAAGCTACCATTCATTTTGCGTTTTAAACGTCAGCATAAATAACTCTATTAGAATATTTTATATTCTGTCGGATAGTTGATTTCTGTGGGAAAGTTGAACGTCATGTCGGCGACAATTTTTACTAATTCGATAGCCATTAGTAAGACTGTGTGTGTGTGCGTGTGACGAAGTTTTTAGTTATCATCAAATTCATCTGTTAGTCAAGATACGTCTTATTAAAAATATCTCGGCAAAAAAAAGCACCGAATCACAGGGTGAAAGGTGGTCGTTCTGGTAAGCGTCGTTAGAACACAAAAATCCTCGGCAGTCTATCCACCGAGCTTCTAAAGTCGTTCGAGTAATTACGTACAGCGTGCACGCATATAAAGAGATACGTGGAACTGCGTCTGCAAACTGCTCTGCCTATTAGACAGCGGCGATCACGGTATAATAGACGGGGCGCGGCCATTAAAAAGCTGTCAGAAACTCTTCTGTGAGCGGCTCGGCCGATAATGTCACCGTGAAATCTTTTTGCGCGGCGTGATGAGTTACGTGGGTAATTTCGGGAACGAGGCAATATAATAATCAGCCGCGAAATCCCGTCAATTCGCCTTGCGTATTTGCATACAGCCTGGTCGTTATCCCCGGTGAATGGACGCGGACGCGGGGGCGGAGCTGCCAATTTTCGAGCGTGGGGATCATCGCGGGCCCCCGGATCGACGCCGACGTCGGGCCCGGGTACGGGCCCCGGCTCCGGGCCCGCGTAATCGCGATGGCAAAAAAAGTGATTACGTTTTTTGCCGGGTCGTTCGAGATTAAAAACGGCCGACGGCGTTGTAATTGCGAGCGATAGTGGCGCGGCGCCCGGTGGCTGCTACCGGACGTCAGGGGTTCCTTTTTCCCCGGTGTTCCCCAAGGGGAGAGGAATATCATTCCGTGAGGACGATGGGGCCCCGAGGAGAAGGGAGACCCCACTCGCCAGTTCCCCCGGGCACGACCGCACAAATTATAGACCGTCCGAGCCAACGGAAGCCGGCGGAAACGGCCGGCTACGTAGCGCGGAAGCTGGACGCTGTCGTTTCGCGTTCCTGCGAATTGCCACTCGATGCTGAACTGGAATACGCGGGTCCATCGCCATTTCTGATATTTCTTTCGCGTCATTGTGGTCGGAATCGTGAATTCTGAACGAGACATCGGACCTGTAAGCACACTCTGACTCTTTGGGAACGACTATCGCCGTGCAGCAGACATCAAGCGTAGGGTAGACCGAGGCGAATCGGATCGGAATAAGAAATAGTTGAAATTTGTCATGGCTTATCTGATTTCTGAAGCAGCAAACAAACAATTTAATTATCTAGGTCTTTCGAAATTATCAACGCAAAGAGACACCTGGTGATCAGACCGGGGAAATTGAGGGGAATACCCCCTCTCTGCCATTGGTGGACTAGTCACGTGGTAGGGGAATCGAGGAAGATATTCTCCAGCACTTTCCTAACATTTGCAAGTTTGTATAAAATCCGTAAGAAATTGCTCGTCGTTTTATGCACGAAATAAGGAAGTTACATTAATTTCTCCTTACAATTAGCCCAGTCATCTTCCCCGATCTGACCCCGTCCGACTGCTGTTTAACCTCGTTGTTTGCGTCGGATCACCGAGGCAAACATAACCGTCCGGCAATCTCTCGAATGCACGGCCGTGGAACGTGGCTACGCTCGTTCGCGGTTTAAGGGCGCCGCGCCGGTATCATCTCTGGTTTCCCGATAATCGTGCATCGCAGCCGCATCTCCCGTGTCAAGGATCATTGACCGTTGATCGCGGGGTTTAATTAGCCACTCCCGGAAGAGCCGGTCCGTACGAACCACAAGAATCCATCGTTCGGCGATCCCCACCACCCACCCTTCACCGACAGGAATTCCGCTAGCGCGCCGGGGTGGAAGTTGGCTTACGGGAGTTGCGGAAAGGAAGTCACGGAAAAGCTACGGAAGAATAGCGTCTGGGCAGATGCCGAGCGATGGATCGGTCGGCCATTAGGCGGTTCGTATCGGCAGCATAAGCGGCCGGGTATTGCCCGTACACGGGTACGTAGTCGCTCACGTAGCGGGCTTTGATGTGCACCGCGCCGGTGCATTGTAGATGCATTATAATGCATACCCACTAAGAAGCTCGGGTATGTTGGTATTATGCCTGAGCGCGTCTCTCTCTTTCTTTCTCTTTCGCTATAGCCGAGGTTCGATAATCAAAAGTGCCTTGCCCCCCTCCCCCACTCTTTCATACCTCTTCTCATGGTCCGCGGGAGAGCCTGCGCACGCACGCGCACACGGCCAAGATTATATGAATAGAAAGGCAGCGTGATACGTGATGGGCGTGTGCAATTGAAAATCATATTACGTAAAAGAGCGGAGCAACAACGAGCCGCGGTGAAAATTTGCCGTTTCTTTTTGCGGTCTCTTTTGCGCGACCCCCCACCCCCCGTCGCGGCAACCATGTCCGATCGAAACGTCCACCGTCGCTTCCGCCGCGTACACAGTGGAACCGTAGCGAAATGTCCGCGGCAAACGTGTCGCGCTTAGAATGACGATGCACGCTGATCGACCGATAATCTCGAAATAAACGCGCTGGACATTGTAGACCTAGCCGCTGACTTGAATGACGATCGCACGCCGAGCCGCGCCGCGCCGATGCTGCGATCCGTGCCGACAGACCGCACGGGGAACCCAGGGGCGAGGCGTCTCCTCGCGTGCCAGCGGCTCTGTTCATGCTAATCTTCACTTTCGATGGTTTATTTATGAAAAAGAAATTCATACACGCGCCACGCCGCTACGTCGGCCGCCTTTGCCGGCGATTTCTCTGCGGGGCTGCCGAGCGACTCTGCGAACTGACTCTCGTGGACAGCTTGCGGGACAGTAAACGAAAACAAAAAAAAAACAATGCAGATTTAGTCGAAGTAAAATGATCTGAAGAAAATTCAGTAAAAATCTGAAATGTCCAAAAATCTGGTCATCATCTGATCATCCTCTGGTCGAAGGATCGCACTACAAGCGAATCTGAAATAAAACTGACGGTGCATTTTTTTCTGTATCGCCGATCACGCTTATCCAATTTTTGCGGCCAACTTCATCACCGAAGTCTGAGCATCCCTTCGGCCCACGCGATCCCCACGATTCCCACGAGCGAGCGAGGCGAAGTCCGAGAAAATATTTAATTTGCTGCACTCACACACACGCACACACAGGTGCGTCAGAGCATCAGCCAGCCGGAGGAACGTATCGCTGACTGGCGTGATCGCCCACTGTTCGGCAGTGGAACAAAAGGGATCCCGATCCGCGGCGCCCAGTGACCCAATACCATGCGTACCGATCGTCGCTGGGAAATGGTCGGCAGAAACGATCCCGCGGAATTCGCGACGCGACGGGACGCGACGCGCGCGCCTCTTGACAAGGATAGTTCTCTCGGAGGCTCGATTCAATCAGATGTGGCGCCATGCTGCGAGGTAGGGGATGCTCGGCGAAAAAAAGGGAGAAAGAGAAAGGAGAAAGAGGACGCGTGCAGGGATCAATGGGGAGAAGGAGAGAGAGAGAGAGAGGGGTACGCGATCGAGGGCCGGCGCGTAATGCGTTGGCGTCCGGCCTCATAATACGGTAGCGGTCGTGTATTGGCGTGCGGAGCGACGTGCAAGCGCACAACAATCACGAACAAAGGTAGAAAAAAGAAACACAGAAAGGAAGAAAGGGGAACGAAGCGGAGATAGGACGAAAGAGAGAAACGGAGAAAGGGGGGAGGAGATGCGGGGGAGTGAAACGACGCGGAGCGAAACGAACGAATGAAATAACAATCCGTTCCGGCGGTCGGATCATCCCAGGCGGCGTGTGCTAACTAATGGCATTCAAAATTAGTCCTACCCGCGGCGAAATTATTGGATCCGATCCGCGGATGGCAAGCAAGACGGCATCGCGCGGGCACGGACCAAAGTTGTTCCGCGAGAACGCGGCCCACGGTAGCCGGGCCCGTCCTCGCGACCGCAATTGCGGGGCCCTCCCAGCTTCGATATTAGTTTTTGACCTCACGTCCTGCCCCATCTCCGCCACCAGACCTCGAGGACCGCCGCTCCGCGCCGCGTCGCGCCGCATCGCCAGCCTCTTCCGTCGCGTCGCGAAACGTTTAACTGGTTATTACGGTTACGGAGTACCGCGCCCGCGCATCCTCGCGATAATCTATATCCATTTTTGTTTCCGCTCCCCGAGACCCCGTGATCCCTTTTTCCCTCCACCGTACCGTCCGCCCGTCTCCTTCCTTTTTTCGCCGACTGCCGTCCGTCCTTCTCCCGCTCCCCTCGATTTCATGGTAATAGCATCGAACGCAATCTCCGCGCTGCTGATAGAATCTGGGACCTGACGGCCGTCCCATCCGCCTTCATTTGTTCCCCCGCTGAATCGGCCGCAATCATTCTTTCTAATGAACGTCTAACGATTCCGAACTGGCTCTGCCCGTCTGCGAAAATGGATTTCGGATAATTAACTTGACTCGATCAATGCACGATGAAGCATCGGGAATTGAGGGTTCGCTAAATCGTTCGCGAAATATTGTCGGCGTTCAAATTGTTGCAAGCTTGTCCGGAAAATCGTACGACGATCCACGTGGACGTTTGAAACGCGAGACTTTCGCGATCGAATCTTTCTCTTTGTAACAACCCTTGAAAGTTTTATCTACGATTTTTCCGTGGCATTTTGTTTCGTCAGTTTCTCAAAGACCGAAAATAAGCGACCACACGTGTATCAAGCAATACTGCTTGAATGCAATAACGCGTATTTATATCTATTGCAAAGTGCATTATACATTAGGAACAATGTGTCGTATTAATGCGAGGAAACAACGTCGAGTTGAACACGTTCGACCGGTTCCATAAAATCTATCCGGAGGTGTAGGTTTAAGAAAAATGTCTGCCATGCCGACACGTTACGGCCAAAAATACTGTAGTATAATTACCGCGGCACAAAGTGCATAATTCACGGCGTTTCACGAACACCGACCAGTCTTCCCAGTTAGAAGGTTAATGAACAGACAATTAGAGGCAACTATCGGTGTTAATGGTTATCCTACAGCAGTTATGATTCGTTCCAGGCTCGCCTCGCTCGCTTTTGATCCACGAGGAATAGCTGCATACGATCTATGCCCCTTTACCCTTAATCGCGTTCAAACGTGGTTTACTTTCCTCTCGCCTCTTCTCTGACGTTCATCGTTGCCTATCCCTTGTCCTAGCTCGTTTCGGCCTTCCGACACCTTAGCACCGTTCTAAATGCCAGTGATGAGATCATTTATCATCGTACGAAAATGTGAATCCCTCCCCTGCCGCGGCTGTTCATCTCGCATCACGCTTCCGTGCTTCGCGCGCCTCGTTCCCACGAGCTGCTGCACACAGGACTTGAGGCCCATTCCGTCACGAATTTTATACCTGCCTTTGGCCCATGCCGGGGGAAATGTGGATAAATCATTTTATCTCTTTAGTTGACGCAGTGGTTCAATTAAACGAGTCGATAAAGATTCTGTTTAGTGACACATTTCTGAAAGTTGGATGTGTGTAGCCTAAAATTTTGTTTGATCTACACATTTAGCACTTATGCGATATATTTAATCAATAGCATTTTCATTCACAGAAAAATACGTTATCCTGAATGAATTATTTCAAAATCGTTAGTTAGAAGATAATTGTAAACATAACCCTTAATCACCATGTAACATTACTCAAAATATTGTTTAATCTAATCAATTACTAAACGTTTAAGTATTTTATGATGTATTATACCAATTTCATAAAATGAAGAAAAAAAATATAGAATGGAATTATTCTAGGTTGGTAGAAACGTTTAATTTTTCCAGTTAAAATAGCTTCGAGCGCAGTGTTAAGACATTTAACAATGTTATAGGTTGAGCACTCCAACATCGAGAAAAAGTGTCTCTGGTAATTGCGGAATTAATACTGATTTTGCGGAGCGATTAAAAACGGTTCGAGGCACGTGCAGGTCGCGTGCGTTCCCCGGCTCTCGTCCGCGGTTTCTAATTAGTAACACCCGCGCAGGTGTATCACGTTCGGCGAGCAACGTCGAACGGGTTGCCTGTCTCGAGGCTGTTTCGCTTGTTCGAGGAGAAAGCACGGCTCGATCGCGGCGATTTCGCGGGTAAACGAATTCTAATAGCGGATGAAAATAGCTGACTGGCCTCGTCGAGCCCCGAGCCACGACGAAACGAATCGTTTTAATCTCATTCGAGCACGAGGAACGTTGCCCGAGCACAGCAACGACGCAGGTCGTAGACAAACGGGATGAAAGGAAACGATTCTAGGGAACAGGTGTCTGTTAATGAGTGAACACACGGCGCCGGGAGATTTTATGGCTGCTAGGAAACTCTCGTCTCTCTTCACGGTCCAATCTCGTATTCCCGTGGTCGTCACTTCGAAGACATAGAAACAGAAATAAATTAATGTTGCTGATAGGTTTCGCGTCGACGATCGTCTTTGTTAAGAGTCGCCCGAGTCGCGATTTATTTACGAGACTATATAACCAATCACCGGATTCGCAAATTGTAGATGAGTTCCCCGGCGAATAGCGTTGCCTTCTCTCGTTTGCAGCTTTAGTACATAGTTTCTAGCTGGCTGAACTTTATGATATAAATCATCCGTTAAAAATGTCGTTTTATTCGCGCTGTATATCCCGGCCTGACTTATAATGTTGATCGAGTCCGCTGCCATGTTTTATGCACAGCGTCGGCCGTGAGTCATAGAGTACTTACACGGCTCGGTGAATGTGGAATAAAATTTAAAAGAGTTCACTGTAATTTGCGGATTCGTTCTCGTTCGTTCTCTTTGTAAGTTAAAATTATTTACACCACCTGTATATGGGTTCTTCCTGAATTTTTCTTTTTTCAAAGTAATTTTTACTTCGTCTGCATTTTTACTTCGTTTTCACTTAGAAGAGACAATCGTTTCAGTTTCTCACAGTTGGCTCGCAGCAATTTTTTTGTTTCCTGTGCAAAAAGACCCATTGATAAAACGTAGAAACAAGCAAGAAGCGGTGAAAGCAACGAAGCCTTTTGAATTCCGCGGATTGCCCGGTGGCCCAGAAAAACTGAGCGTCGTCGGTTCTTAATTTCCCGTGGATCGTCCGAGGCTTGTTTCTCGGACGGATTTCCCAGTAACCTCGCCGCGGCAAGAATCTCGAAACGTTAAGTAATCGCGCAAGAAATCCTCCACTTTCTCCGCAAGAGAAGCATACCATTTTTCAATTACGTCGACATCGTCGTCGCGCGAGCCTGTCCCTGGATTGCCGGTGGTTTCCGCGGAAAAGGACGAGTCGCCGTGTGTCGGTGCCGGTGTCGGCGGTGGTGGTGGTTGTGTTGTACGCCGCTGGCCGCCACCCACGCGACCCTCGAACAGTCGAATTTGTTTGAACGAGTCCGACGGGAGCTCGAATGAGAGCTACAAGTAGCGGGGCCAGGCCTGTGTCTCGCCCACGTCCGCCTGTTGAAGACGTCGTGCCCCGGCCGAGAGCGCTGCCGGGCTCGCTCGCGCCGCGAATTTGCATAATGCGGAATCGAATTAATGGATTTAGAGCTGACGTCGATAAATATACCCGTGGTTTTATTCGCGGGCCGGGCATTCAGCCTCTGATTAGGATGAATGAGGGCATTGTTCCGCGGGTCCTTCGATTAACCCTGATGTATGATAATCGGCCGGAGTAGAGAAACAAAAAACCATCCGCGGATTTTAGACGGACGTCGACGGGAACGATCCTCGACGACGGCGAGATCGATCGCTCTTGAGATGACTGATAGCCGGAATCGACCGTTCGCTTAGCAAACGTAATCAAACTACTTTAGTCTCGAGCCTTTCAGGTGCAAATCCTTTCGGAATTGAAAGTCTTGCTGGTCAGATTTTGAAAATCGTAGCACCTACACCAAATAATCAGGAACCTGACTTCAGTCCCTGACGAAGATCCATCGAATCCGGCAGCAATCTTTGCGAAACGCTGAAATCCCGACAGCCCGAACAGCAAACAGGACGTACGATGCCTGCTGACGCGGAGGCCTTAAATCTGTGATTAATTCCAATCGAGTTTCCCAATCTCTAATCGACCACCTACGTCACTCGGAGCATCAACATCGGCACGCTGTACTATTAAATTTAGCGTCGGTCACGCGAACGTTTCAATTGGAACGCCCGTTCATCGATACTTGAAGAGACCGTTTAGATCGCCGTTGGTGATAGTTAACCGCCGAGATTTTCGAATAAACAAAGAATAACTATTAGAGACCGTTATTTCAGACGTCTATCACTTATACGTAAACGCTGATTATGCCAATAAATAGGATGTAGGAGAAAAAGAAGAAGAAGAGTCTTAACAGAGGCACCGATAGCCGAATACATATCCACGGCTATTAAACCGTCCGCTAATGCGTCCCGGACTATAAAGTTCCAAATACAGGCGGTAAATCAGCTCGGCAATAAATAGTCGGGTGTAGCCGGGTGGAGGGGGATCTCGTGGAAATAAAAAAGAAGAGGAGCAGGAGGTCGCGTAGGATAGCGGAGAGCCCAGAAAGGTGGATATCGGTTCGATTCCGCTAGAGCGTTCTGAAGCGTAAAGGCCGCCATTACTTGTGTCCACAATGTCGAGGTATTAACCCGCTTCGGCTGAATAGCCAGCCCGGCGTGCACGTCTCTATGCCGGCGATCCACGTTGCAGAGAGGAGAGGTACGGCGACGAGGACCAAGAGCACGAGGACAGCAAAGGAGGCAGCAGTCGCGTCGCGTCGTGGAGGATGGAACAGGTATATATGTAGACGGGAACGACCACACTTCGCTTCACCTTGCTTCACCTTGCTTCCTTCGGCTCTCAGCGTCGTCGTGCGGCCCGCGAGAGTCGTGCCACTTGTCCTGGAATTCTCAGGGACAAGTGGCGTCCGCGAGTGGCTCGGCTCCGCTCGAGACTACGCCGAGCGGAGCGGAGCGGAGGGCTCGACGAGACCACGGCTTCCGCGTTCGCCGGATGCGCTCAAATTCTAGAGGCGTACTCCAGATGGAGTGTAAATAAGCCCGGCTCGAGGACTCGCGACAATTCGAGCGATTCCCCGGCCACGTGCAACCACGTCCGCGACGTCCGCTATTCTATTGGCTCGCGAGCCTCTTCTCTCGCGGATCTACCGGGTGGCGTATGCAAAAACGAACTCCGCTTTTGGCCACGTTCCCGTTAACCGGCCATTAGTAGAAGCCCGTGTCCCATGGCCGAGGATTTTTTTAAATAGATCCTCCAACGGCAACTGATACTTCAATCGTGAATTTCGTTTGGGATTATTGTGCAACAGATTTTCGCGCTGCCGTTTGGTACAACAGAATTATTGGAGAGTCTTGGGCAGCTTTTTTTATAAAAATATTATTGTACATTTGCTGGTTGGTTTGAAATGTTACGGGACACTGTGTATAAGTAGGAGAACGCGAGTACGAACGATGCGTGAACTCCGCGTGCCGCACGGGTTGCGGAAAAATGTTGCGGCCAGTTTATTGGAATTCACTTTGTGTTACCGCACACGGCTGCCGATAATGATCGCCGGTTCGGTGTGCTGGCTTGTGCCCACGATTTCTGTCGATCTTTCCGATAGTTCTGATCAATCTTCACTTTTCATTGGGCTCACAGTTTTATCTTGATTACATCACAAAAGAACAATAGTTTGGAAACTGTCAGTAAACAGTTAAACTAGATCCTATCATATCTGGTCGTCAGGTTACCCATTACCGGTTCGAAATAATCGTATTCTCATCTAGAAGCCATTTGCCTCACAATAATGAACAGATTCCATTTTCAACGGATCCGTATTAAACCCTGCACACTTCACGATCTCTACCAAAAACATAAAATACTATTATTTTATTTTCTATTTTCATTTAGAAAATTGCAGTAGCTTTTCGCCCGTAACTGTAGTGCTCCATAGAAAGTAGAAACTAGACCACGGGAACAGTGCTTCCAAAATAAACAATCGAAAACTTAAAACTCAATTAAGCTCCGAACAGATGGAAACGATTAAATCGTTCGCCACACAGACGAATCATAACCCGTAACCCAGAAAGTGCTACTGCTAATGGTCCGAGACCACCGTCGATCAATTAATACTCGATCGGCTGGCCGCATCCGTTCGATTGGTTTTTAATTGCGCTCGGTTCCCTTTGTTTCGCCGCCGCTAGATTAATTTTCCAAACGATGAAAGACATCGGATCGATCTTCGATCCCGGCGTTCCCTTATTGATCCCGGTGAT
Source organism: Lasioglossum leucozonium (assembly GCA_028454225.1). NCBI lineage: Eukaryota > Metazoa > Arthropoda > Insecta > Hymenoptera > Halictidae > Lasioglossum > Lasioglossum leucozonium. The sequence goes on along the minus strand of CM052205.1, from coordinate 5,183,540 downwards.
AGAACGATATTCCGTGGTAGACACGCGGGTGCACATAGTACGACAATGAGTCTACACGCTGCCCACGCGCGCGAGCGCTTGCGCCTGCGCTTTCGCAACGCCGCCGATAATAAGGATAATAACTCGATTTTATTGCCCACCTTTGCCCTTCTCTTACTCTCTTTTCTCCGGTCCAGGAAGACATTTTCTAGCGTCCCGTTCCCCGCCGCGTCGCCGTGGTCTCGCACAATGCCGGAGCCTTTCGTGTCGTTCCACTTATGGTTATAATATACCGTGGCATCGGTAAACGCATCTTTGCGATTTAATATCGGGTGCCCGAACGCCTCGGCGAATTGGAGTAAAGAAATTAGGTTTGTTACGACTGTGCTGTTCGCTCCGTGAGCGGAGTATTTAACGCAACGAGTCCTCCGCGTCGTAAAGTTTCTTCTCCCCTGGCCTTTTCGCCCTGTAAAAAGACGTCTGTCCGCGTTCGCAAAGGGTCCGCCAGCCCTTACAAAAATCGCGAACCTGGAAATTTTGTCGGCGACAAGGTTAATTGCGATCGTTCGCTTCTAATCCTCCCAGATCAGCGAAATAGGCCAGAATATTCGTACACGGTCGTGTCCTCTCGGCTTTTAGATTCGTATCGCGTCGGTCTTGCTCCAGTGTTTGTTCTTTCCATCGAGGTTCTTGCTCCTTTGTGTCGGTGTATCTTGTGCAAAGTTATCTGTACGTGGGTGGCAGGAATCGGAGGAGGAATTTCGAACACCGGTTACCAGCGGAAGGTGAGCTTGAAGTGTTGCGAGCGTTCTGTCACGTGGGAAAATTGTATCGATCGAGGTGTATAAATAGAAAGTATCAGGACACCTAGCGGCAATCGTTACCTTCGCGCTTTTTCACTCAGGGGACCCTTCAACGTGTTTCCATTGTTCGCGATTGGAGTACAGTAGACTATATTAGATGAGTGTAATTTTCGACTTGCAATAAAACAATAAAATTCTAATCCAATTTCGAAAGAAATTCCTGCCACCACTCTGATTAGTATACTGCGGATGTTTATGCAATTTTCAATTATCGCAGGCAAATTTTGAGAAAGTGCAATCACGTAAAATCTATTTGCAGCAGTCTCGGTAGCCCTGGAATAAATAAAACTCGTACTATTGGGTTGGCAACTAAGTGATTGCGGATTTTAAATGAGAATCTGTCGACGAAATCCGCAATCATTTAGTCGCCAACCCAATAAGTCCTGCGGAATTTTATATTCTAGCATTTTTTCACAATTTTCATCCGCAGTCCGCTGATCAGTATTAAAAGAATTATATATTAATGTCGATTGAAAAGGCAGAAATCTGGTGTACGTATTTCGGAGGTTAGGGAATTTTGATTTGGCGTAAGGATTCGCAGCGATGTTCGTGCACGAAGTCGAGCGCGGTTCGAGCAGTTCGCGAGCGCCGCGCCGCGCCGAGGTGAAACCCGGACGGTACGGAAAGGGTCAAATAAGAGGCGCACGTCACACGTCAGCATTTACGATGACCCAACAATGCATTCTGTTACGGGCAAAGAGAGGCGTAAATATGCTGGCAGCATAAACCACCAACGACGAAGGAACGGCACGGCGCGGTGCGGCGCGGCGGCCGGCCATGCGAACCCGACCTCGATTTTCCAACGGCGCGCGGCTGACTTGCATCACCGCCGGAACATTTCCCTACCGTGACACTTTATAGCGCACTCAATCCGAATAAGTTTCACGGGATTTCCTCGAGGTACTTTGCCGCCCCCGACTGCTCGCGTATCGCCATCAATAACCCTCGCTCGCCGAAGGAAATACGGCGCTCTTACGCTGAATTGGCACAGTGTCTAGAAAATCGCGTACGCAACATTGTTTTATCGCTGGCACGGTTTCCAGGTCGAGTATTAAATTTCATCGGGGGAACTATTTTTCGACCCTCGCAGAGGTTCCTCGGATAAAATTGCTTTTATGATTGAGTGTTAATTCATATTACTATTTCCTAATACTCCTACGCTTTCTAACGATAAACCTACCACCTCCGGACGAACTATTTTACGATTATTGGAATTATAACAGTTAACATGTATCCAAACACATACAATAAAAATCAGAGGAAATCTATAAGCCAGCCATTTTTAGAACTCGGTAGATTTAGTGTTAAGGGAATTTGTCCGTTTTCTATTTATTATTACAAGTTAGAAATGAAAACGCATTCGTGTTTTATAGGCTCTCGTAGGTCCTCTGGAACAACGGAAATTTATTCGGCGAAATAAAAATTGCGAAATTTAATTATATAGCAGAGTGTTGTCGGAGCAGTGCATTTCGGCCCGAAAAATCGTAAGCATGTCACGGAGAGTTAAACAGGAGTGTTGCACGGTGGTTCTGGCTCAGGCGAGCTGATTTATCGAGGCCGATGTCGAGGGCTGGTGGGGGGTGTAGGCGAGCGGTCTCGCGATCGTAAAAATAATGCGATTTGGTGGATCCGTGTTCGAGGGAAGATTTACGCCCCGGCTCCGGAGCCTCTATACGTATAAGACGTATAAATACCGGTAGAGGTGGAGGAAAGGCGAACAGCGTGTCGGTGCTAACTATGCCAGAGCACGGCGTGCCCGAGGCCCGACGATAATGCCAACTTCACGAGTCCGCGGCCGTAAAATCGTGAATTATTAACGCTAATATGTAACAGCCTCGGTGGCGGCCGCGGCTCCGAGGAGCGCACAATCGCGTCGCGGAATCAGATTAAACAGGTTCTCTTGCCGATCCCCGTAGCGGCGGTCTATTGTTGCCCGTGTCACATATATTTTCGCGAAAGACGGAAAAATCGGTGGGACACGCGGAAATTTATCCCGTTAGAGGCCGCTTCGCAGGCCGATGGAACAGTGAAGCGACGCGGCCGCCGTGTTTCGTAATTCGCGAGCCACGCGATCCGGCTCGCGGTTCTAACCGACGGAGATTCCTCGGATTTCCGTTCCTACTTTCGATTCCGCGGTGCGCGGCCATTAACATTCCCCGCGGACAACCGAATACGGTCTAATACGCGAGCCGCGTATATTTAGATCTCTATTAATAAGCGGGAAATCTGCCATCTGCTATTTATAAAACGACGAACCAATCGAAGTTCGGAGGCGGCAGAAAAAAATTCGAACTCGCTGTAAAACCGAAAGCTTCCGTGCTGTGACGGCAAGCGTCGCTGCATAAGAAGAAGATAAAAATGTCACAGCGATCGAAACATGACGAATCAGCTTCGGGAATCTGCGTGACACCGTGGACGTCGTATTAGGACGTTGATCCGTCGTTGGTATGAACGGAGCGTTCGAAGTCGCGAGGCAAGTGCTGAAAAGGGACTCGCAGGGCCCGGATCGTGGAAAGAAACGCACTCGTGCAACCGTGAAACCCGATACACAGTCGATACGGAACGGTACACGATATCGATCTCCTTACAATCGCCCCGGCGCGCCGGAAAAGAATGATCCCACAAGCGAACCGTGAAACGCGCGCGTCTACGCGGCGAAACCGAGCGGAGGAGCGTGGGTGTCGACTTCCTCGGCGCGCGGTGCCTGAGCGGGAGCGAGTGAAACGTGAACGGATACGTGGTCCGGTGAACAAGGAAAAATGCTAATTCGGAATCGTTGCTCGATTATTCATCGATCGACGTTCGTTATCCGGTTCGTTTGTTCTGCCGATTGATTTCAACGGATAGAGAACGCCGCCGGGCCCATTGTAATGTATCCACCCCCTCGTTCGCTGGCTGGCTCGCTGTTCTACGATCACGTTACCTTTCTAGCCGGCGATAGTGGATCTTTCATGAACGCGTATTCATAATTTCAGTTCGCTCTTGATCGGTCTTTCTACGGAAACAGTTTTCAAAATTCGTCTCGTTCACCGATAGTTGTGAGAAGTAGAATCGACAGGTCATGATCAGACACATAAATTTCTATTCAACGGCGCGCGTTCTTCCCGTTAAGAAATATTTGTGTTAAAATCTGAGGTTCCAGATACGAACGACGAAGACGAATAATTGCAAAAAATTGAGAAACGCGTGTAGAATAAAAATTGATAAATGGGACGATAGAGTGTCCGCAGGGCTGAGTGACGGTGTCGATGGCAGAGGTTCGCCTGGATATCGGCCAACGCGAGCTCGTTGCGACAATCGAGGTAGATTACATCGCGACAAATCGCGGCTCCGGTTGCGACACGGTCCGCCTGGTCGGCGCGAGCCGATTAAAAGCAGATTTGTTCGGGTTCCGCGCGGTTTTCTGCCTGTTTCGGGCGAAAACGATTAAAGGTTGCGCCGCGGCTCGAGGCGAAGACACGCGCGGCTCGCACATTTATTTTGTTCGCCTCTGAAACCGCCTTTTCCCGTGATATATATCTGCACCGCCGCGCCGCTGCGCTGCGCTGTTCACGCCGACGTCGCTTTCACCGTTGACTAACATTGTTTGTAATTGCTGAAATTACCGGCGTTTCGCGATAGCCCCGCTCGAGTTCCAGTTAGCGTTACTTAACACATCGCCGGCGTCCGCGCCGCGCCGCAACCGTGGAAGACCGGCGAGAGATCCTCCTTTCTTCGATATAGTTCAACCGTGTCGCATTGTTCCCGACGAACATGCCTCTCGCGGCTCAACAGGATCTGAAATTATCCCAGAATTTTCCCTTCGATCTTGGGAAAAGAACAATGTATTTTTTAACAATGTTTCAGTCAAACTGCAGATTTTACGCATTTGTAATCATGCGGAGTAAATTGAATTTAAGACAGCGAAAGGATTAAATAACTGTTGTCATCAAGATGAAATTATCAAAAAAAGGATAACAATTTACCTCTTGTTTCATACGATTCATACAATTTTTATTTTGCATGATGATCGGAAGTCCAGTTGTAATATAAATCTACCGAATCTGCCAAATTACAATAATTTCTGTTTCACTGCAATTTCTGTAAACCGAGTCGATGAAGATCTGTGAATCGTGGCTCCAGAACACGCTGCATCGGAAGTAAACATTTATCAGTCTCGAAGTGTAAAATTCCGGGGCGTGTGACCAAAGGACCGACAATTTTCACATCGGTCCGAGTGAATCATTTCGAATGACGGTTTGCACGCACCCATTGAGATTTGATGAGAGGAGATGAAACGGGATAGATTAGAGTTGCAATTAGACAGAAACCGATTCCGCCTGTGCGGCCTTGGTTGTTTCTCAAGGTAGTCACCCCGATATTTCGAGGAGATTGCAGGTAGCTATGGCCCGAGGCTGTTCGCTGGCGCCTGGCCGGCGTTTCCTGGCCTGTCATTACCATACGCACTCATCCGTTGCACGCACGGGAGATCGTGCGTGAGCACGTGCACGCGTGGAAGTCGACGTCGACGTGTCTCGCGCGATCTCTCGCGGGAACCACGTGGCGAACGGACAACTTGTCATTCGCAGAATTCAACGCCAAAAGCGTCCCCTTCAATTGCGAATTCTTCCATTGTTTCCCTGTAAAACAGTGGGCACTCATTATTAACCCTTCCACTGTGAAAGGGGTATTTTCGTTAACACCGAACCTATCACTGCCGGTTTTATATTTTTCATTTTACAATTATTATGAAGTTCAAGCACATATTGTGATAAAAATTGCTCGAAATCTAAATCAACAGCGCCTCGACATTTTTATAAGCTAAAACATTATAATCGCTTTCAATGCTCGGTAGGTCTACTGTTAAACTATGCGACATTGATTCCAACCGAGTTAGAAGTGCAACGAGGAGCAGCAGCGCTGAGGATAGTTCTAATCGTTTGAGCAGAGGATCGTTCGAGGTGTTTCGCAGACGAAGTAAAAATCGCTGTCAAGCGTATTTCGATCGGTGGTTAAATATTTTCGATCGTAATAGAAAGAGAGAGAGCTCTCACGGATCGTTCTCGGCATAAATCTAAATCCTTGAATTCCTTATTTAGAACTCGGTAGTAAAAGTTTGACGACGTTAATGGGTTAACACAGAGGCCATTGCCCAATGAAGATACTTAGCTCCTCAAACGAGAAAACACACTTAAGCGAAACATAAGTGACAGTCGATGCCGATTGACCAGTTGTCCTTGCTCACCTCTCGAATCGACACGCGCAGAAATCAGCGCTCCCGCGCGGATACCGCACCGTTCGGATGGGCGACGAGTTCTCAGGGGCCCGACGCAACGCGAGGCGACGCGACGCGATGATGCTCCCCGATATAATACCGTATATCGGAACGGTTGAAAATTAATTACCCTCGGGTCGATACCGTTCACCAATTAAATACACAACTGTTCACATTCGCAGCCGGTGTATATACCCTTCGGTCCAATAACGTCTGGTCTTTCTCTCCTCTCTTTCACTCTCTCCCTCCCTCTCTTTCTCTCTTTCCCTCGCTCTCTCTCTCTCTCTCTCTCACTCTCTCGGAGCAATGGCCATTAAGGCACGAACCGAGAGCGTCTTCCTACACCCTGACCGACCCGGTGTACACCTGAATGCAGGTGCATCCTCGACGCGGTGAAAGGCCGCGGATGGCATTGCTCCTCGGCGACCGTGTCCAGTATACTTATTCGCCGTGGCACCGAGTGACACACTACTCGAGCCTCGTTGCATTCGAAAATCAACCGTAAATTATCGCGTCGAATTCTACCCGTGAAAGTTACATTTTTTCCTTTCACTGTCCAATAATTGGGTAACTAGACGCGCCGACGCGACGGCCGCTACGTACAGCCAACAATGCCGTAAACGCCGGAGACATTTTATTCAATACCGGAGCCAAATGTCGAAATTACAGCTTATAAATTTTTTTCAGTAACGTCTATCGATATCGCGGAGCTGCACTGCTGGGGAATAATTAAATGAATTTATTTGGTCGGCAGTACTCTCGTTCTACCGAATAATGAACCACGATCTCTTCGATGCGAACGAAACGACACACACATGAATTCGAGCGCACCGATTTCACATCAATCGATCGGACGTCTCCGTTGGATGTCATAGCGCGAACATCCACGGTGTTGGACACAGGGTCCGAGGACAGCAGACGACGTCCGTCCTCGAAAAAATGCTTCATAAATCGCCGTGCTGTCGGTGTTCCGCGTGTTCCCGGCATTCCATTCCGGCGGGATTTCATCGGTCGCGCGCCCGATGGACACCGGTTGCAGCCGCCGCTAATGGAGACGTACAAATGGTTATTGGCATTATTTTGCTGAATCTCGTCGCGGCTCGCGAACGACGCGAAACGACACGGCGTGTTATGCGGAGGTCGACGCGTGTACACAATGCGATACCCGGTTGCCGGGTTGCGCAAAACCCGCAGCTCGAGAGAGCGCGAGCCTGCGAGCGCGCGTCTCATCGCGAGATCGCGAGATATCTCGCCGCTCGCTGCTCGGACGTCGAAATTTATCATCGGCTCGTTCGCTTTATCGATCGCGGACACGAGCGACCGTTCGAAAGGACAAACGATCCGCGAGCCGTTCATTTATCGTCCGCCTTGGGGAAAGCGAGGAGCTTTCCCGGGACCCGGACTACACGCCAGAAATCCGCAGAATGCTGGGACGCCGCGCCGCGCCGGGTCGCGTCGCGCCGCGCAGCTCTCGGCTACGTTGACAAAATGAAACAGCCTCGTACCGGTACAACCGTCGGCAATTTATCAGAACGAATCGTTGCCGATCGCCTCGAAATGAATTATACCAACCATGGGAATTATGTTTTACCTCCAACCGATGAATTCTCGTCTGATTAATGGACCGGCCACTCAGAGATCGCTAAGCTTTTTGTCCCGGGCATCGGACGCGTTAAGACACGCGATATTTTTATACTGTGCACATATTGATGATTTTTTTCGTTATGATGCGTTTCCTTCGTTGATAATAAAACAAGGAGATTTTGGTCAACAATAGTGTAATAGAAAAGACAAGATTTATCACAGCAATCACTTCGGAATCTGCTAACATCTCCTAACAAAGTTTGTTTCAAAGAATTGCTGTAAAAATTAATTTTAAAATTTAAGAGAATCGTGTCTTGTGATGCCTCTGAGAGGCGTATCGGTACTAAAAAGGCGCTACAATGTCGACGCCAGTGATTCCAAGTGAAAAATCTTGTGCGAATATTGGAAAAATGATTTTTACCGATGCCGCAATTTTATGGGCAATTACCGGCTATAAAATCGTAGGTTCTCCCGAAGCCGAGGTATCCTCGAAGACGTCCGCTTATCGCGGTCGTTCCCAGCGATCGTCCCACGGGAGGATATCGCCTGGGAGACGATCTCACCCTTCCTCGCGATTCGTCGCGGCTAATGCGCCCGGCCCGGTGCGTTACACGCCGTAATGTGTCTATTCCTCGAGTCCCGATGACGAGACCGCCTTGCGGCCTTCCGGCACTCGACCCCGATCCTGAGGCGCTGTCAGCTCGCATCTCTCTCTCCCTCTCTCTCTCTCTCTTTCGTTCTCTCTCTCGTTCTCTCTCTCTCTCTCTCTGTATTTGCTAGGACCCGTCGAATGGTCGTGCGAACGCTATCACGACGATTCGCACGATCGCGAAATGTGTTGGGGATCCGATCGCGCGACGGAGCCGCGTCTCTGCTGATTGACACGCTTCCGTTAGACACCGGCTGTCCCGCTTAATGGGCTACGCTCGTTGGAAACGTGGCCAAGATAACATCGTCGCCGGACGAAACCGCGAAACCTTCGCCGATTCGTCGACGGAACTAATGCGACTCGACCGCGCACGATTTCGAGCGGAGCTGAATCCACACTGGATCCACCACCGAGGAATCCACGATAAGCCGGGAGATTTATTCGAACGGTCCATCGATCGCCAACACTTGACACTGGCGTTCATCGTTTGTTATTTGAGCCGGCGTTATGCGGGATGCTTGCGAAATTGGTCAACGCTGTGTCTTCGCTGGAAAACGCTTCGAAGATACAACTTAATAGATCGTGGTGTTATTCTGGAAATAATTTGTTTAATGTGCTGCACAGTCGTATGGGTTCTCGAGCAATTTTATGTTTAATCGCACCTGTATGCTGGGGTCTATTAAATCACACAAAAAATATTCTGTGTACGTCGTAACACATCAATCTTTACATAATAGAATAAAAGAATTTATGTACAATAACAAAGTACCAAACTCATGCTACATAAAGTATGGTACTATCCGATAATCCTACGTAAAAAGTCATTACGATCATTGTAGAGTGTTAGGGTCTGTAATAATGCGATTTATTCATCTCGAAATAATTATAAAAATGAAATTCTTTCGATACTCCCGGTGCAGTACTTTGTGGTCTTGATCTACGAGGTTGGGCGAGTTTCGAGAAAGTTTTACAGAATTTTGTCGAATAATTTTTATGACAATTAATAATAGATTTCCAGCAGAGAATGTCACGTCACCGGACATTCCTTGGACACGCTTTCTTGAAAATGTATTATAATGGTGTTACGACGACAAAGAGATTATCTGGTCCGAGTTCTACGCACTCGGGCCTCCGCTTCTAAATCAATAAATATCGTTTCTACTTTCTCCACCTGTTCCCTCGCTACGTCCTCGTGCTCGACTTTACGGCCGGAGCGGTTCGGCCGGAACAATGGTCGTAACGTCGAGCGAAGAATCGCCGGTTCGATCTGGCAAAACGAAAGCGCCAACAGATTATTGAAAAGCGAGTGTCGGAAGAATGTTATTACTTCATAATTCTCGGTGGAAACTCGCCTAGTCGACGCTTGGCCTAAGATTCATTAGACAAGAGGTTTGTAAACCACGGTTCATCGGAGAAACAAGCCCATAAGGAAGAGGGAAAAGAAAGGCCGGCGCGGCGGAGAGAGAGAGAGAGAGAGAGAGAGAGAGCGAGAGAGAGAGAGAGAGAGAGAGAGAGAGTGATAGGGAGGGAGAGAGGAGGACGCGCGTTCCGAGGCAATAAAAATTCAACGAGCTCGCCGATATTTAAAATAGCGCCGTTCATAAAGATCGGAACGCCGACGGATAAATCGCGAGAGGCGATTCGCGAGGCGACCTCCATTAATTTCCCTCGCTAATGCTCGAAAGCTCGTAACCACCGGCGCGGCTCGAGGAAGCGGTTTAACGAGGCGTGTAAATCATTTTCTCCCCGGTGTCGAGAAAATTCGGCGAGCGTGTTCGAGCGGCCGGTACCAATGCTCCGCGCTCGCACAACCGGGCGCTTACGTTTTGCGACTTCGACGCGAACGAGTCGCAGAAATCCGCTCGCAGTTAGATCCGCGCGGCGATAATCTGTCGAGCAAACCGCGATATGCGGGTTCATCTCTCTCTTGGCGGAGACGCGTAAAGGTCAGCCTCGACGTAAAGGCCTCCGCAGACGTTCCACATTACCGTGCCCGTTGCCATTTCTGGCAAATAGATCCATGGCTCTTCTCCTTTTTCTTTCGACAACAGCCTCGATCGGACGCGCCGCCGCCGTCGCTCGAGAAACTGTCTGCTCGAGATCGATTAAGTTCGCCGGCTCGAACATGTCTATGCTAATAATGTTGCCTTCACACCGTCATCCTGAATCACGTCATTTTATTGCTCCCTTAACCCTTTCGTACACCAAACATTTTTTATGCTGTCAGCAACTCCAAAATACGAGGCTCTTGAAACTCTGGAATTTTTCTCTTAAGACTGAAAATATTTGTGGATTACGTCATAGTAAAAATAATGTTGCCACTATTGCACCATTCAGCAGTAGAATAAATTGTTAATAATCACGTAAAATAATTTTTTTCCTGTGACGATTTCAATTCGCGCGACAGCATCTTCCCGGAAACCGTGAAACAAGTGCAATAATCTAGTTCGAGGTCGACCCCGTATTTATTTATCTCACCCACTCCTATCTCTTAATCTCGTTGGAGGAGGGGAGTGGCCTTGAGCGTCCCATGTATTTTCATGGGAGCATAGCACACTGTAAGCACTTGTGCCCCGAGACCATTCTACAGGATCGACCTGTTACGTTTCTCCACCCTTTGCCGGACTGATACTGCCGATGCTCCTCCTTCCCTAAATGCCGGATCGTTCTGTTCGCGGGGACGAGCGAGAAAGCTGGACGAGGAAGCGGGACAGAGTGATCGAACCTCGGAGTCATTCATTTCTCCCGCGGCTCTAAGAACAATTGTTCCGTTTCGCCGATCTGATCGATGCGCGCGGCCACGATGGGCGTGTACGCAAACGACGATGACTCTCGCGTTCCGCGCCGAGTATCTGTAACAATAAGACGCATCGTACCGGTCACGCTCGATCCTCCTCCTTCAACGGGGAACGATTTGTTGTTAAACCGAGCGTATTACGCAATGTTCCTCTTCGTTTTGCAGTCTCGATACACCTTACACTCTGGCTTTTATTCCCGGAATGTCACACTTTCATTTCGTAAGATTCGCCTATCTTCTTTGAACACCTTCAAGACAATGATTTATAACGCAACTTTTTTTCTTTTTAAGGAAAGATAATTGTTTATTTTAAAATTCCAGTCCAAATCTTGAGTAAGGAAATTATAATAAGAAACATTGATGTTAACTTTGAGAAGAGCAGCAATGAGATATTGCTAATCGAATTTTCGAGGCAAACACGCGTGACGAGAAAGTACCTCGCGAAAGAAAGTATCATTTAAAAATATGTCTAATTGCCCCCGTTGAAATATAAATCAAAGAATAATTACAAGGGCATTAATGCACCCCTTAATCGGATTACCCTAAGAGATCGTTGCCGGTACGATACGATCTCTGTAGATCACCGACACCTCCGGCAACATTTAAGTTTGCAAATTGGCGGGTATTTTTCACTTGAAATTGCCTCGAAATTGCCGAGCTCTTGCGGGCACCGTGGCCCATTAAAAATCGCAATTGCGACGATTAATCACGGGCGGAGGGAGGACGCGAAAAATGGAAATCCCGTATAACTCACTGTGCGATAATTACCGGAGTGCCTTTGGAAATGTTGCAACGGGGAATTAACGTGTTCGGCCGGGTCGATTTTTCTTTTGGGCCGATCGGGTCGCCGGGGATTTCGGGGAGGCGGAGGATCGGACTTGACGATAACGCGGCGTAATAATGATAACGCGATCGGAGACGCATCGAATTAATTGCCACGTGTCCGCGCGAGCGATTTTCTGGTGCACGCCCATCAACGGGTCCGGCAGACCTGAAATTATTTTTCGGGGCGGCGCGCTCGCCGTTACACTTAATTAACATGCGGTATAATGCGAACGGAAATAATTAACGCCGCGGGTAGATTGTGTACAGAGATACATATCGCGGGCCGGGGCTGTGTACACGTACGGAATCGATTCGATTTACGCGAACACCGAGATGATATCTGCCGTTGTCGAGCCACTAAATGTCACCCGATAGAATCTCCGACACAGGCGAAATCGAGAAATCGAAACGTACCATGTGGGGAGCCGAAGAATCGTCCCACGACGTTTAATTAAAACAATGCGTCTTCATTAGAACCGGGGGTGGGGGAGGGGAGATCCACGCCTCTCTCTCTCTCTCTCTCTCTCTCTCTCTCTCTCTCTCTCTTGCCGACTCGTAGAACGAAACTAAGAAAATCCCATTATGCAACGAGATATCTCGCGGGATCGGCAAATAAGTCCATTACTTATTAAGCGTTAACAGGTTCGGCGGTGAGCAAATCAAGGTAAGAACACGACCGGCTATCAACGGGATCCTCGTGCTCACCTATGCCGAGACGCGGATCCCGGTGATACCTGAGATTTCGCAAGCAATTCGCGGGAAAGGATCGAGGGATCCAAGCGGGGATCCAAGGGTGTGGAGGCGAAAGATGCCGCAGGAAAGTGGCCATTGTTCCACCTGTATAGGGGCTACGCGCTTGCACCGGCTGGAAACTAGGCCGGATCCCATTCAATTTTTTTTTTTCAGAAATCAGTATTACATTTGGAGAACATATGTACTTCGACTACCTTGTAGAAAGTTTTAGTGAGAACATTTGACGATTCTGACAGCCGCTTTTATTTTTTAAATAATTGTGCCGTGGCGGTGGAAGGAAGTTCCGACGCAAAGGCTGACCCATCGAGAATAACGTTGGACCATTTAGCGCGACCTAGAAAGGGTTCAGATCTCTCTCTCTCGCTCGACAATCCAGTATCGCCAACTGAAATTGCTAAATAGCCGGCAATTAGACGCGCCTCGGACCGCGATCGTCCGGAGCCTCGTGAAACCGAGTAGGCACGTTTCCAAACGCAGAGCGACATCCATTTAGCAGATCGCGGGAGATTGCGGGGTCGGGCCAGACGAGAGGCGAAACGCTTGTAGTCGGCGGCGAGGACTAAAAAATCATTTACGGAAAGGGTCGAATTCGAAAGCAAACGGTGTCGAGTACGGGAACACGCCGCCGCCGCCGATCGTGGAACGCTAAGTGGCGGGCTGAAGAAAACACGGGAGAGATCGATACATCGTTGAAAGTGAAAAGGCGATTACGAATAGAGAGAGAGAGAGAGAGAGAGAGGGGGGGAGAGAGAGCGAGAAAGTGAGAGAGAGAGAGAGAAAGCGATGGCACGCCACGCGTTTCGCATGTTAGTGGTGGCGATAGCCGCCGCGCCGTTACACTTGAAATTGCTCCGCTGGGGCTTCTCTAGCGAAGCGAACCAAAGCAAAGCGTTGCGGAGCGGTGCGCGAGCGGCGTGTAGAAAAATGCGGCATTCGCGATCGGTTCTCGGGACGCGATCGGGCGCGGGCAACCCAGGCAAATGTCAGGTCGTGACTTTCATGCGGTCTACCACCTGCCATGGGATCGGTAAGTGCGTCGTTATTAATGGCGTCCCGATCCAATCGCATCCGGAATAGGCGTAGGTCTTCGATGCTCCTCGATTTTACACTTTCTATTATCGGACCTTTATCACCGGCGTCCCTTCGATCGCGGTTTCGAAAAATCGCGAATATTCCTCTCCCCCCCTCGATCACGCTGCTAACCGGTTTCGTCGAACAATGCATGGTTTCTGTTTCCCAGAGTTTTGCACATTATGCACCTCACCCGCGGTATTTCGAACAGTTTCCTCCGCCGGAGATGATTGATTCTTCAAGTGGATAATGCTGTCGGTAGGTTGTTTTACTTGGTGTTCGTTAAGAGCCGTTTTGTTCGGTGAATGTGGAAATCTAGGGGAAAATTGATGCAATTCGTTGTCGTGGCAGTCGTGTTACATGCAATTCTGCGTGTAATAAATAGATATTGTTCTCGAATAGTAGTCGATATTTAACATTGAAGATTTTTATTATACGAGGTATAGAACCGCTTTAATAACATTTCTGTTTTATCTTGATCAGAGGATATACCTTCCGAGTACAGCGCGAAATCGCATCGAACGACCGGGGATCCTCTGAATCAGAGCTCGGTCTCCCATAGCCGCGAGACTTTTCCCAGGCGAGCGTGTCTAATGCTCGGCCGAGCAAAGTCCCTAGGATAAAATGCATAAAATTTTATTCAGTACCCGCAGCGTTCCGCAATCGTTTGAACGGGACTTTCGAAACCGTCGGGACACGGTTCGATATGTACGCGCCGATCGCGTATTGTTCATATCGGAGTATTTCACCGCGTCCCTCCTACGCGGCCGACCTGTTACGAATACCGTGGCGAATAATAAGGGCCGCGCGGATTTTTACGGCCGGCCTCGGGTTGCCACGGATGATCCACGCACCGCACCCTGTTCCTCGAGATCCACCGATCTTTCCCGACGGACGGCCCTCCCCGTATTCGTCGTTGCGTCACGTCGTAACGGGGCCCCAAAAAAGGTGACACCCCGTTTTCTCTCCGAATCGAGAACAACTCCGCCACGCTCCGCACCGCTCGGCTCGGTTGCGCGCGGAATCTTCGGCTCGAGGCGAGATCCGTCGCATGGCGAGCACGGCCGCGTACCGTGAATACCCTCGGCCGCGTGATATATCGATGACACGAGCGTGGGTGTACCGGAAAGTCGACCTCGAGGGAGATTAAAACGGCCTCGCCGAGGCGAGAGCCTCTCTTTCGCGCGCTCGCAAAAATCCGCTCGGCCCGCGCTCCCTCGATCACCGAGCTGTCCGAAGATACGCTCACCGCGAGACCGCCTCGCTTCCGACACGTGACAGACCCGATCAGCTCCGAGTAATCTCGTTTTTTTGCCGAGCCGAGCCAGCCGAGGAAACGATCTACGGCGATTTACCATTCGCTGCCCGCCTGATCCTGGATCCTGGCCAACCTGCCGCGCCGGTGCAGCGACTGCTGGCGATGGTTAATGAATACTGAGAGGAGGACTGCTTTGTCACTGCTATTGTAATTGTTAGTCGTTTAGTTAGGTAAATTATCTGTACGGATAATAATAAAAAAGAAATAATGGCCTGAGAGTGGAGAACGTTAAAGTTGTTCAACGCGGAATGCTATCAGCGTACGATGTATTCGAAAGTGATTCGAATCATTCGTTCGATGTTCTTTATGTCTTCGACGTTTTCCAAGGGCTTATTTATTTCATGCAGTCGATTGTTGCCGGTGCTACAGTTGGGAAATACGAGTATTTATAATGGTGTATGAGGAAAGTGTGGGCTGGGACTATTGAACGGTAAGTTTCGTTTTCGAAGAAAGTGATTTAAACGGTCTGAGAACGGCGACATACTCACCACGCATTGAAATCACCGCACCGCAGCGCGCCGCTCCTATTAACGTTACGACTGGCACTCATATTATATGTGTGTATCCGAATATCTTTTCTCGTCCGATTTACGACTTTATACCTTTATAGGTATCGGAGTATCAGGTTCTCCGCTGTAGATTATAAGCGTTGCACATTCGATACGTATTACGATAACAAATGTCGTTCTGAATATATTACGTAAAATGTCGAGTGGGAACTCGAAAATTTCGATCAATCATTACCTCGCGCCAAAAAAAAAAAACATTTTCAAACGGAGGAAAACATCCTCTACTTGGTTCAGAGGCTAACCATTCGCCGTAGATGGTGTATTTCACCACCCACAGATGATGAAGTAATTTAAATACTAAATAAACCTGTTCCCCGGTGATCGGAACTGCAAAACCCGTGGGAATCTCGCGGTGTCAAGGGACGTTAGTGGTGGAAGTGATCGCAGCAGGGTAGCCAAAGTTTACCAGAGCGCAGCTTCTTCACCCTATCCGGGTCTGCAACCCCGTGCAGTTGGTTTTCAGCGTCATCGAATCGCTTCGAGGGGCAGATCTAGGGACAGAGGAGGGAACGTGGACGATTTTCAGGCTCGACACACGAATACCCCGATCGCTTATCTGCGGCGGAGCGAGCGTAGAGGAGACCGGTCGTGGTCTGGGACGCGGAAGAAGACGGAAATCGTGCGATCGCGGAATACGTGTGCGGCACGAGAGGGATCTCTCTCTCTCTCTCTCGCGCTCTCTGTTTCTCTTCCTTCTGTTCTTCTCGTTCTGCTGGCGACTCTCTCGCTCGGTCGCGGGGTTCCTTCTTCTTTTTCCAGCTCCGGCGAAGCGGTTGCGATTCCGCGATTTACGATTCGTTCCCCGCCGTCGCGGATTCCCGAGGACAGGCAGCGCGACGCTTTATCGAGCGCTCCGCCGTAACCTTTCCATAACTATCGCGTCTGTTGCCGTAGATCAACGGTAACGCCGCGCCGCAGCGACCAATTTACCGAGCGACCTCTCGGCCGACCTCTTCCACCAGGCCTCCTCTCCGCAGGTAATACACGTACCTTGCAAATATATATCCATCGCGATGTATAATCCGTGCACGCGTATACATCGCCTAGCCTTGCCTTCCCCCTCCGTGAACGCCGCGCGGGGAGAACCAGGTGACGCAACGGACAGCAACCCTCTGCCCTACAGAATGTCGCTCCTTGATCCGTTCTCATTAAACAGTGTAACGACACCTTAATTTTTCAACAAAATTACACAGCAACCCATCTTCCTCGTCGATCGTTACCACGAATTCACATCCTGAACCTTTTGCGTTCAGTATTAGCTACTGTAACAATGCTCGAATGATTTTGTAAAAATATTCACGAGTACGTACTTCTTCCATAATTTCGCCGACAGTGTCAGATCACGCGTCCGTCGACACAAAGTTTCGTCGATAAGTAAATGGCGATCAAATATTTGTCGGTGACGCCAGAGTCACCCGGAACATCCTTAACACCAGACCAACCGATCATTAAAAACGTACTAATTTGTACGACCTCTTAAAAACAACGAGATCGTATTTACGGAGGGATCGCACAATAATTTTTGGATATCCAGCAAGTGTCCGCAGTCTGAACAATGATAGAATAAAAAATCCGAATTTGAACGAACTCGATAGTCTAAGTGTTAATTCATTGAATCCGGTGGTTCGAATCGCGCCATCTAATTTTCGTCGTAAACGCATAAACTCCACGGCTCTAATAAAACCATTCCGTGTCGGGTTGCGGTGCTAATCGCACCGCGAAGTGTGATGCAGGTTGACGATCCTCGCGCAGTATCGGTAGCGCTCGGCCGTCCGGCGTGTATGTTAATTGCTCGAAACCGACGAAACCGCGATCAGCATAATGAAACGGACAATCAGCGACGGCCGGCTCTCGGCAGTCGGTCTGCCGTCACGATTTCACATTATAATGCCGCGGTCCGTCCGTCGTGCGAGAGAGGAGCGTCTCTCGGCGCACCGGTGGGCCGTCCGCGCGTCCCTCGCCGGACGGATAGGCGAGTGCATTAGATCGGGTACACGTCGTCGCGGCATGTCGTGTGCTTTTTTTGTCCGTTGGCCGCACGAGAAAATCTCTGAGGCTGCCGGGGACCCGATCGAGACGTATGTACACATCGAGCTTTACGATTGCCCTCATACATTAATGTAAACGTTGCCGGCTACCGGCGAGCCTAGAGACCGGACGGACGGACGGAGCGTGGAACGAGCCGGACAAAGACGGACAAACGGACGGAGACAGACAGAGAAAGAGAGTAACAGTGAGGAGATCAAACGACAGAAGAGAGATCGAGAGGACGTCGCGTCGCGATCCGATCCGATCCGATTCGACCCCTCGCGATCCTCGCGGAGCGGAACAAAGAGGACGCGTCTCGCAGGGTCCGCGGAAAAAGAGAGAAATCCCCGGCGAAGAAAAACCACCGCTTGTTTTCCTCCGGTAGAATCGATTCGTCGCGTCGCACGCGATCGATCGAACGATCCATCGGGGTGGCTGCCAACCTTGCGACAGATCCTGCTATTTTTATTAATCTATCTATTATTTTTATTAATCTCTGCCGAACAAGTTCTATAGACTTCTTGAAAGGGAGGTTGTTTGGTGCACCGCATGATTCTGGGAATTGGGACAGGTTACTGTTGTTTTGTAAGTAAAAATTGAAAAAAATGATACAGTAGAAAATCGTACTGCACAATACCTTCTAACTTCCCACTACCTTATTTTTCTTGTGGATGCATCGATGCACATGTTCGAAACGTATTTCATCAGAAAAAGTATGCAAATTCCTGAATTCCGATTTGGGACAATTATAGGACGCGGCGAGGACCTCCGCGGAACGAAACGGAAGCGGGTTTCGCAACGAGGATCGATCCTCGGAAAAAGAGAGAAATCCTCGGCGAGGAAAAAGCGCGTTGATGAACGGTGAAACCGGGCTGGCGCGCACGCGCGCGCATGTTGTTTTCGTCCGGATGGAATCGATTCGTCGCGTCGCACGCGATCGATCGGTCGGTCGGTCGGCTGGGAGGCCGGATCGATCGGTAGGTCGGTCTGTGTGTCGATGGCACACGGTATGGTATGGTTGGTTCGGCTCTCTCGGAAGCAATCGCGTGAGCGCGAGCGCGAGTAACGACGATATCGCGGACGACAAGCGAGTCTCGAGGTACAGAGTCGCGTTTTGCGGAGTCCGCGAAGCTTTCCCCCGCGGATCGAGATAGCTCCGCGCCGGCCGGAAGGAGATCTTGCCTTATGCGAATGCCTGTATACACGTACCGTGTGCGCCTCTACACGTACGTGTTATTCGTGTTAAACACATAGGCTCTCTGGACGAGGAAGAGGACGGATAGAGAGGGACCGAGTGTACACACGTATATATGCAGGTACCGTGCAAGTACAGAACGGGCTGACTTCGCGAGGAGACGCAGCCCTCGCGACCGGCCCATAAATCAGGCTCCGCTTCTTGCGCGCCGATCGTTTGCCATCGCCGTCGGGTCAGAGGGGAGCTTGTCGACGATTCTGCTCGGCCGTAGTCTTTCTGTTCGCGAGCCTGAACGGTTTCAAAGCTCCGGGACGCGGGATACTTTTTTTTTGCCCTCCTCCCCCCTCCCTCACCCTCCTCTCTTTCTCTCGGTTCGATCGTGTCCTCTCTTTCCGTCTTTCTTCCGAGCGGCTTCTTTCCACGGATCGTCTCTGTTGCCCTCGGCTCGGCGGCTGCATCGTGTCCCTCGACGAACCATGTCTACCGGAGACATCGCGATGAACCGTTGCCACTGCGAGGGGAACACGATTAACGCGAGAGAAACGGCGCATTAATTAGAGGAAGTGGTTCAGGAGAAAATTATGGCCACCGCCGCGCCGCACCGCGCCGTGCCGTGCCGTCCTAATGCGACCCCGCGATCGACCGGCCGCTGAAACATCGCCGTACGGTTCTGTCATTGCGTTGCGTGAGTCGTTGCACGCTGATCGATCCGACGATTCCGCTCCATCGATCGCTTTTATTACTACCTGCTGCTCGGCGATCCTGATGGGAGACCTCATCCGAGTTCCCGGTTAATGCTCGTCCATTGGGTTTCTGTTACTGCTGACTTACATGGCGGATTGTTCACCGATCGTATCTAGGATTTGGCTTTCCAATCATTTCCGACGTCGGTATTCTGAGAGAAGCGAGAACACGCCGCGAACTGCCGTTGATTTTCAGAAAAAGAGTTCCGTTTGAACAAACTCGCTTGTTCAAATGTTGATGATAGTCGATAGAGAATTAAAATGGGTGAAATTGGGAAAATTAGCCGACCGAAATCACGCTCGAAACTGCAACAGATTTTGAGAGAGAAAAAATATACCGAAAAATGTGCACTTGTCCTAAACAAACTCGCCTGTTCCAATTTGTATGGTAGCAGTTCGTGGAGAATAAAATTGGGTGGAACAGAGGAAACGATGCACGCTGGCCAAAGCGAATCTCCAGCACAGGTTGAGAACCCCGATGTCATCTTCCCGCGGCGTAGCCGCGAAGAGGTCGCTTTCGAGAGTGGGGCTCTATGATCCCGTGCGCATAGCACAACCGGTTGTCTTTTCTTTTTTTCAATCCGCACTCTCACCCCGTATGGGTGCGCGTATGCGTGTGCACGATAACGGCCGAACACGCGGCTCAGCCTCGGCCGATTCGCACGCACAATGACTGGGATACTCGTAATTGCCGGTAATATTCATCATTTAATGGTCTCCCCGAGGTCAACGCATCTGGAGACCTCTGCCGAGAGAGAAAGAGAGAGAAAGAGAGAAGCCTTGCCCGGATTTTCGAGCAACAAGAATCAACGACCCGGCCGTGGGATTATTTCCATAGAAAAACATTCGTTTCTCGATCCGCTCGTCCGTAGACCCATGGAAAATCATCATAGTTTTTCATCGATCCGCCAGAGACACGTGGAACATCCGTGGAATTTTAATTCCGGCAAATTTATACGACACTCGCCCGTAACTTTTTTTTTTTTCTTCAATCGTAATCGAAACGACCCTGTCAGAGAACATCGGACGCGATAACGAACGTTCTCGATAATGGTCCTCGATATTTTTTTCTTTTCCCTCGAAACGAAATACCGCATTTCGAGAAACTATTAGCAGAGTGTCTTTTTTTTGCGTTGCGTTTCGACCAACGAGAAGATTTATATTCTCGACGGATTGTTCGACGATCTTCCGGTCTCTGGAAGAATTTCTGCGACTCCCCGACCAGTTTCATGCTCGTAAAATCGTTGATTAGTACGCGGAAAGAATGTTCGGAGGTGATGAAACCCCGGTATTGACGAAACACCGACCACGGCAGATATCGCTTAACATTCGGACGCTGCGACTTCGGCTTGTTTGAACCCAGAGTTAAGGTGCGAATACACTGGCGCGTGAGATATTTTGCGAGAGCAATTCGCGGAAGCGTGTACACTCGTTTGCAAATATTACAGATCTCGATTGTGTACTGATCCCAAACAAATGAAATTCATAAAGTTTGAATCGCATCAACTATAATTTTACGAATTCGAACAAACCCTTTTGCACGCATATTCTACGCAACAGTCATGAGAATGCAAGAGAGATCGATTTTTTGGAGATGAAAAGCCAGAAGAGTCGTACGATTACTCGCGGTGGCCGGCTCGCGCGACTCGTCGATCTCTCGATCAGCGGTCAAGGACACCTGACGAGTCGCCTACTCGTTGTGGATCTTCTGGTTACCGGTAGTCTCGCCACTGAAGAACTGACCCCCGACCCGGGGCCCTCTTTCGTGTAAGTCGAGAACTGGTAAAGCGACGTAGTGGCCTCGGTTACGACAGGTCGTAAGACTACGAGCGTGTCTAATAGGTCGCGATAACGCGGCCCGATGATATCCTCCGGGCCGTATCGCCTTCGGTGTGGTCCACATAAGGCGCGCGATTAAATGCCCGAGACCTAGCCCTTGGCTCCGTTCACAAGGTGCAGCCGGCCGACGCGGCATAACAGCATACCTTTAAACTATTGACGAATCGAAATCGGATAAATATTACCATTTTACGACTAGTATCTATCCGAGTTAACCCGGTAACGACGCAGGCCTCGTAACACCTAATGCCACGAACCGCTAGTAAATTCTGCGACTTTGCTCGAGCAGAATTGACACTAAGATAGAAATTAAGCAGCCATAGAAACCAGTGTCAAGAGCAGAGAATTATTACAAGGTATTTTAATGTTGGAATTGCTACTTTTACTGCGAGCGGAATGACTGCTCGCGGGGTAATCGTGTTTCGAAAGCGGGTACCTCGATTGAATTATAGCAATTTCTACTGGTTTCAATTATTTGAGAAAAACGGGGATAAATAAAAAATCTCTTTAGAAAATCGAGAAAATCTAAACATCAGGACATTTTACAAGTCGTGTTGTTTCTTGTCGCATTTCATTATGCATGCGCGTCAGGTGAAAAACGGTAAACGCGTTTAAAGAATTCGAAAAGATCGTTGTACTATGTTCAACTCGCTAAAATTATTCAGATGGCAAACGAATGTCTGTGGACCACCGGTATCTTGCAACTGATGTGGACAATTATTACGTTGCGCAAGAGTACGTGAGATTTTTCTCGCAGAATTTCACCGTGTCGCGTCGCGTCGCCTCGAAGAAAATCAGATTTCCATATAAAGTGCAGCTTTCTCGTTCGGCAGAGAGTGGTCGAAGTACGAAACGCAGAAGGACGTTTTCGCGGCCGAAGAGTAACAGAGCGTAAGTAAAAGTGGCCAATAAATTTCCGAAATCGTTAAAAGAGCAACATTGAAGGCAATTGTAACAATCCGCGAACGATGCTCGGTAACGAGGCGAACCGAGCATAATTTACAGCGCCTTATCATAATTACCATCGTATTAAACCGTACGGCGTCGCGTAAACCGCGAAAATTATAACCATATCGGAAATTTACGAGGACGTTAAGACCGGCGGACATATTAATCGGTGTGTTATACTTGCCGAATTAACGAGGGATACTTAACGGCACGCGGGATGATTTCCAATCCATGCTTGGCTGTGGATCGCGCGTGCACGGAGGAATGAAATACGCCGGTCTCCTTCGAGTTTATTCTCATTGTCGGCGCGTATCGGATTGTTTCTCAATAGCTATTCGTTCGGGCGACTTTATGCCGGTTAAACGGAGGCATCCCGGGCGAAAGCGGCAACTGCCCCCGCGCGTCCCCCGCCCACGGATAGAAATTCGAAAGTTTCGCTCTTTAAAAGAAACGTAAAAGTTTACGAGGCGATCGCTGATAACACCTGCGACATTTTTTCCCGTGATCCCCGGGAATGACCCCGGCGGACGTCGCGAGACGTCGTGACGTTAGATCGCCGGTCCCCTTTTTAACGACATCCGAGGGGCCCCGGTTTTGCGACCGTTGCCAGGGGGCTCAGGAGCCCCGCGCGGTCTCCACGGCGTACTTTAAGCCCGATCGCTTCTGAAAATTCATTTCTCGCACGGCGATAATTTACCGGGGGCCATTATCATAAAATGTGGAAGGCCCCCGGGTCGGCGTTTTAAGTTATGAAAGCGACGCTCGCCGCCGGGCAGCATTAAAACGCGCGGTTTAATCGCTCGGGAGTCGCCGATCAATTGCCGAGATTATTTGGAACCGTATCGGGGACGGCGTATGGACGGGACGCGATCCTGGCGCCCTCTGCGACGCGTGGGTCGCCCCTGACCCGGCCGAAAGCTGACCCTTCACTGCCGCTTTCGTTACGGTATTTCCGGGACCCCCGGCATCATCTCAACGTCAGCCTCGACATCAGCCGGTATCCGATGGAAAAATTTCCTTCGTTGTATTCCCGCGTTGAAAAGTGTTGACAAGCGCGTGGTAGTTTTCCCGCGACTCCCTTCTTATGGTCTCCGTCGAAGTCTTACGTCGTCTATTCCTTACGAAATAGGAAGAAAACGATCTGACGAATTCGACAGCATCGATAAGGATTGAAGCGTGCGTTTTTCTCCGGCCTGGGAAAAGGAATGAACCCGAATGAGTCCGGAGGGGGTCGGAGGGGGGAAAGAAACGCCCGTCGAAACTTGTTTTTCGCGTGTGACGAACGCACCTTGACACGTCGGGTCGCGCAGGAATTCGCTGCAATAGCGCGAGCGAAAAAGTCGCTTTTCCTATAATTGGCACGCGACCTGTGCGCCCGCGCGAGCTCGCCGAAGGCGTGGCGTGCGAAAGTGCCACGTGGCGTAACACCGGCGCACAATCATAATTGCGAGTCCCCGCGTGGAAACGAAGCCTCGCGTGACACTCGCGACACGCTTGCTTCCGAGGGGCTCGCCCCGTCTGCGCGCATAATCGTTCGTGTGCCGGTGCCACGGACGAACGAGACGTCGATTCGCCCGAAAACGTGGATAAAAACGAAAACGTTCGGTTCGCGGGGTCTAATCAATGTCGAGCTGCAAATCTTTCTAACATATTTCATTGGAACGTTAATCGTCGGTGGACTGGAAATGGAATTTCGCAACGCGAGAATTAAAAGAAGACGATTGACGTGTTGGTCAGTTACTTTCGATTTGCTGAAAATGATCGAGGCGTGAAGTTTCTCAAGTGGCTCCGTGTTCTTCTTTCAGAATTATCATAATTTAATATTTTCTGCACAGAAGTAGCCCACGTATCGAAGTCTCGAACGCAAGAGAAAAGGAAAATGTGAATGTCGTTCAACGAATTAGTATAAACTATCGAGGATATTAATTTTTTTATGTAAATCGATTACAGTGGTCTTTTACACGTTTTCTGACCTCTGGCCGAGAGCAGCTCGATCTCTTAATGACTCCCGAAAGCCGAGCGGAGCGGGCACAATAATTCGCGGATTAAACCGCGGTCCCGATTACGTTTCGATTACACGGAACGCTGGTCCCGACGCTGCTCTTCGCTTCCATTTAATCCGGCGACACGGGCTTAATCTTAACCGTCCGAGTGTCGGATACTTAGGGTTCGTTATTCCGGTTCTGATAACTGAAACTTAATATTGAATGTACTCCCGGCGAATTGATGCAAACGCGCATCGTCGCGTCGCCTCCGGCGCCGATTGCATGGCTCCGGAAGCTACTCCGAGGGAGATACATTTTTTTTAAGAGAAGCGTCGTTAAGTTTCGGACCGAAGTATCCGTCGGTGATTGTTTCTCGGCGAAAGTGATTCTCCCTCCGGGCGAAATACACACTCGCGGTAGCCGATCTCTTGTCTGATATACGATTGCACTCAGAGTCGGGCAATCGTAATAAAAATTGTAATAAGCGGCTGTGGGATCTCGCTTGCAGGAATGCGTTCGGGGGATCCTGTTTGTTTTCATTAACGGGAGTTTCATTAGCCTGAAACATACTCCATCTTGCCAATTCTGGTTCGTCCTCCACGAATAATAACTAGTTCTATTGCGCTCGGGCTGTAAAATCTAATTCGTGCGTTCTACGTCGAAGCAATATCCGTTCATACGTTTCATAATTTATCGGACGCAGAAAAACAGAACTGTAATTCATCGTTGGTTTCTCGATCATCTTCACTCGTCGATTTGAATGTCACGAAAAACTGAGAGAACGTAATATTGCCGAGACACAGCCATCGTTTAAAAAGGTTAACAATCTTTTCTTCTGCTCTGATCGACGAGCTGTTCGGCCGACTAACTGTACCATTACTGCCGTGGACGTTTATGCGAACTCACTCACGTCGAGAATAGAGGGGCACGAACAATTTTATCCTCTGCGCTAATTTTATTCTGTTCATAAAAGTGTGATGTGCGATGCTGAACGTTATTGAAATTTTCGTTTTACTGCGTTTCAGTCGGCAAGAAATGCTGTAAATTCATAAACATCCGCAGTCGAGCAATTATATCGGACTCGGCTAGCGTGTCTACTAATTATTTGCCTTCTCTGCTTATCGTACGGTCGTGTGTGCTCGTCGAGGTAGCTCTTCATCGTCTATTCAGTTGCTTTTGTCACGCGGGATCGCTCTTTTCCAAATTCTGCCACTTCGGTACACCGTTTCACCGATGGCGGAAGAGTTAGGTCAAGATGAGCGCAAAATCTTAATTAATAAAAAAAAATCACAATAATATTCTGAACGTAATTTCACGAAATGCCAGATATTTATTTTCCCAGCAGTCATTTCGGCTAGTAAGATTGTAAGCAACGATTCTCGTCCGATCTTCGAGAAGTCTCGGGCGCAGTGAATCGTGGGGCCGAAGTCGCACGGTCTCGACCGAGGAAATTAAAGGGTACGGAGGGGGGAAGTCTACTTTTAAGTGGCACTTCTGATCGTCTCCCCCGTGGCGGAAAGGTGGCTCGAACGACTCCAATCGAATCGGTAACGAACGATTCGAGATACGGTCGAGGGCGTTATGTAGGACCACACACGAGGCGTCCGCGCTATCCTCGACCCGGTCCCACCAGGTAATGTTTCTTTTAAGTGCGAACACAAATTGTAACTGAGACGATGGGCTTTCGTCCTTCTCCCCTGCACGGGCCCATAGCCCGGGCCCCGGGTCGAGAAATATCTGGCGGATCCGATTTCAAAAGCCGTTCGTTTGGATTCACGATTGTACGAGGGCCCCGGAGCACGGAACGTGTCGCGGCATTGACCAACCAACCCTCGCACCGTTCTCTTTCACCCTAAGACCGTAATCCCTTTTCCCCTGACGGTGTTACATAGGGGAACTGCGGCGGGAACCGCGGAACGTGTCGCCAATTTATCCTCCTGGCCGTGAACGAGAGTAGACGGCTGCTTGAGGAACCTCCGGCCACGAGGGTGGCTATTCATTTCGCTTCGGGGACGTTCGTCTGTTCGGCGCAGTCCGCCTGGTCGAAAGTCATCTGTTCAATTCCCTTAATGGGTTTACCGTTTTGTGTTTCGCCTATGATATAAAAGCACAATATTCCCTCCATAAATGAACACTCTGAACGCCGTCGATAGTTTACGAATAATTGTACAATTTCGCGTTTTCATGTGGACGGGTGCTGAGTAAACTTTTCTCGATATTAATCTCTCCAGCTCGCCGCATGCCGACTGATAAAGGTCCCGCGGACGATCGGCGCGGCGCGGTTCACCGCGTTTCCGCGCGAAACCGGGCGCCGCTGATCGATATACTCGCCGCGCAATAATTCGCGTCGCGGAATGCAATATGCGGGTTACGTGATATTTCAAACGACTACCCACTCGGAGCGTCGAACCCGCGTTTTAAATCAAACGAACTCGGTCACGGAGCGAGTGATGTCATCCGGGAGAAGCGGACGCGTAGAACAGCGTCGGCGTTGGTATTCCAGCCGGCGCGTCTTCTTCGCTCCGGTCTGCTCCTCTTTTGCCACCGTTTCGCGCGCGTACTATTTTCTCTTCTCTTTCTTCTGGTTCCCTTATCTTTATTCCCGGACTGGTTCGCCGTGTCAACCTTGCCTTTTGCGCAAGCCGATCGCCACTGGCGAGCGTCCCGGTTTCACGAAATTAACGCGAGTTGTAAATGAGCTCGACCAGATAAGTAATGGCGGTTGCCGAAATCGGTTACGATTTGAATAATCCCGTCGATCTTCCATGGGACCGGCTAGTTTTCCGTGAAATCTCGCATCGAGGCCACCAGACTGTCCATGGACCGTTTTCAGAAATTCCGGCAACGTTCTTCGACTGGAAAGTGTCGGGAAAGTACGCGAAAAGTTCAACAAACAATTTTACGAAAAATTCACAAGATAAAATTTAATTAAAAATCTCCGCTAATGAAGTAACGTAACTGACGATACATTTGTACTCTCTTCTGTATCACCTGCTGACATTTATTATAAACACATAAAATCCGATCTAGCGATGATGCGTGTTCCGACTTTCTCGTGGCAATGTTACACTCGAAATGTCTGCAACCTTCGTCAAGATAAAATTCAGATTAAAATCTGCTGACTTCCCGCCCCGCATCATTTTCTCGGCTCGCATTCTCACAGATTCCAAAGACGTCCGTTGGAAAGGTAGCCCGCGGCCACCTCCGCGCGACCGTTTACGCGCGTTTTTTTACGCACGAAGCGGACCCGGATTATTTACAATCGTGCGATATCGATCGAGATATAAACAGGTAGGAATGCCACGGGGAATTCGGCGGTGGAGCCCGAACGCGCCGCTGAGAGATCGCGCCCGAAATCGCAGTTTTATTTGCGAGCCGTCCGGCGCTCGTAAAACTCGCGCGATCCGCGCGCGACAGGCCCCTAAACTCTTCTGTCGCTCGTTACACGGCCGAGTGCTCGCTGTTCCGGGGATAACAGACCTAATTGATGGCGGAATAACGGCGCGAGATCGCGGCCGAATTTCGCGGGCGTAATTGCCGCGAGCGTAATGGCCGCCGGTGTCGATAAACGGCTCCGATCCGCGATTAAAGCCGCTCGTCGCGTTGCAAACCCTTTCGCAGAACCTCGGGGAGGTCTTGGTTCTGTTCTTTAGATAATGTCGCAGGTTCTGATAGCGGGATGGGCCCTGGGGATAATAAAAAATTAACTTCGTTTCATTTAAAAAGAAGCGTCGAGAATAATGATTGCGATAGTGTGTTTCTTCCGTATCTGACCTTGTATGACCTTGGAAGTCGTGCTCATTACGAATAAAATAGTGCCAACGCAAAAAAATTACGTATGCCACTACCCTGCTCGCAAAGGGCAGTATTACTTTCTCCTCTTTCATTTGTTTCTAGTTTTTTTATTTTGTTATTATTTTATTATAAACGGACCAAAGCCATCTTACATAAACGTTTACATAATAGAAAAAAGAATTTACGTACTATTCGATGATACTACTTAATTGTTTCTTAACACGTTCGTCGCCCACCGCGATTCGGCGGAGTTTCTTGTGTATTAACGAATACGATGCGACATAGTATAATGTAATATTTTATCCTAAATATAAATTAATAAAAAGTATAGTATAATGTGTATATTTTTAATATTTTTATGTTGTATATTCTACATTTATATTTCAATGATTATTCCATTAAATTCCTTTTAGAAATCCAACTGAAAATCGTATTTAACTTGAACAAGAAGAGCGTCACCCATATTTGGGTGACGGTGCCCCCACGGAAGCATACCTGTCACCCAGATATGGGTGACGCGGTGACGAACGTGTTAAAATTGTGTAAAAACCCACTAAAAAATATCAGACGATTATATAGAGTGTATAATAATGTGAATATTTATTATTTGTAAGAATTTCGAATAATAGCCCCACGCGATCTATGTCCGGAACCAAGGATCCAGCTTAGATCAAGATTTTACCGTAAGTGTAACGTCGTTGTATTAGAATATCACGGAGAGCTTGTAGAAACGAGTCGAAGATGAAAAGGATTTCGTAATAAACTAGTTTTTTCGTCGGGCCGCTGATCGGCAGAGGCGTCCGTGCGGAGAACGTGCTCGAGTTACTTCGAACCCGTGGCTACTTTCTGCTCATCGCGGTTTTTGTCGACGAAGTAGGCTGTCCTTTCGCGGAGAGAAGTCTTTTTCACGGGGCTTGATTGCTCGATACTTTTCTAAACGAGGGAGAGCTCTCGCAGCCGACCTCATTAAAACGCTCGACGCGGCGGCCGGCCGCGATCGTTTTCTTTTTCGAAGCGGTGCACATTGTTGACGTTCGTCTTGTTGCCTCTTCCGGTCGATTCCGTCGGCCGTACGAACCGCTCGATGGGTTCGTTACACTTCTGCCTCTTTTAACCAGCTGCTTCGACGCTCCGTCTCGGTGACGTAACAACGACGCGACGCGACGACGATCCTCTTCTTTTTGGCCAGGCGCGAAACGACCAGCAGCTCCCTTCGCGAATTTTTGCTACTCCTTATTCGCCGAAAAGATGCCCCCTCGAACTTTCTCTTCTCGCCATACACCTAGATATTTATTATTTCGCCTTGGTTTTTACGCGGACGACTCGCCGGGCTCGAAAAAGGCGATCCCAGCCCGAATCCGATCGTGCTAGTTTTTATTTCTCGGTGATAAAAGTCCGTGAAAAAGGTTTATTCTCGACGACTTTGGAGCTTATTCCACTTAAACCAGAATCTGTGCGGTCCTCGTTTCGAGATCACGCATATTTAGCAATGTCGATTCTTTAATTTTTTAATACTGTAGATTCTCTATTATTATAATAGATAATTGTTTGCAATTACCGAGAATGTAATGACATATTGTTCGATATTAATTTATTTCATCATTTAGGTAATTATGGATAAGGGACTTTCTAAGAAATTAATTTTTGTTTGAATCCATTCTGACTAGGAGGAATGGCTACCGGATGTCGTTCGCTGCCGACGTCATTTCGCCTTCCTCGCGAATCCAGCGGAGCAAAACCAGCGATTTCAGTAATTGCAATATTATATAAAGTGATGAGTTTTAAAATGGTGCTTCGCAGCCGATAACGAGATCTTCATCGAGGCAGTAACGACCGCGAGTAACTTTGTAATCCAATATGGACCCTGTATCTCCATAACGACGCTACGTTTCAACCTAACTTCCCCGTGTCCCGGTTGCTTTAATATCCATTAAGATACACGTGGACAGGATATCGAGACAGCACGCGTTCATTTCGAGTCGTTCGACCTTCTTTTAGGAAAAAGAAAAAAATCACCGAAATGTCTCCGAACGACGTGAAAATAGCGCCCACGTAAAGGACAGTTCACTCGCAACCTATAGAGGGTCTAAGCGAACAGTTGCGACTCTTTCCGTGCGCAATTGATCGTATCGGATTATAATATTTCACAGAGATTATAATATCTTGTCAGACACTATAAGAAGAGCTCTCAATATTAACTTCTTTTAGATTTTAAGGACAAATAAATATTTTTCTTCTCTTAGAGAACATTATGAACCACGAACAAGTTCTACTGAACAGTAAAAGAAATCGTAAAACAATGGGTTACAAGAGGAATAACGACGCTGCTTGTTTTAATGGAACGCTTGAGAACGGATCGTTGACATATTTTACCTTCCGAAACGAGCAGATTCAGAACACACCGAGGACTCCTTTCGCAGGTAACCGCTGTTTCGCGGACACCCCACAACGCGGAAAGAGAAAAAGGAAGGATCGGCTGGAAATAGAACGGGCGAGCGAGAGAGCGAGAGGGAAGACGATCCGCGCAGCCGCGCCGCGCCGGTTTCGAAATCGAATTATTTATTCCCGTCGCGGTGCGATATTGGGACGGCCGATCGTAAAACTCGAGGCTCGCCTGATGGATCCCAGTGTCCTCGGGCTCTGGTAGAGGCCGTGGTCTGCTTCGGATAAGGCAGGAATTGATGGTGGAATAACGGCGCTAAATCGCGACCGAATCGCGTATAATTAGGCTGCGTTACCGCGCGTGTTCTCTTCGACGGGATATACGTGTCAGCCTCGCATAATCACGCACGCACGTCCACGTACACGTGCGCGCGCGCGAACTTGCCGCCACATGTACATACGTACACAGAGACAGAGAGACGGACAGGTAACGCTCCGGCCGCGCGGCGAGATCGTCCTCGTGTCGGGCTCCGGGCAGCGCGAAGTAGAGATTAATAGCGAAATTATACCATTAAGTAGATTTTATACGTATCCAGTCGGCGTAAAAAAGTCACCAGTTCATTTGCATGCCACGTGGGAATCCGTCCGGCGGATTATCGGCCGATTTATATGCCGCCATTAAAAAATCTCGGTCTGCTTCGGCACACCGGACGAGCGACGGGCGGGCAGAGCGTTTTCTTCTCTCGGGCCCTCTCGTGTTTGCGAAACCGTGTGCCGAAAACGAGATCCGCGCGGGACGCGCGTTACGTGCGAGAGAAATTGCCGCGCGACCAGACGACGTTATGGCCTTTTATCGCAGACGATTCTATCGTCGTGATGAACGGCCGTGCGCCCGGCAGAAATTAATCGGGCTTCGGGAACGATTCGGGACGCGGTCGCGGCTTCCGTGCGATTTTCGGCGTCCACTCCCGGCGAACGGGATCCCCCTGTTTCTTCTTCTCCTCTCTTCCGTCTCTTTTCTTTCTCGCTCTCTCGAGACCGCGGCGGCGACTAATTAGAATAAATCGTGCGGCTACCTTTTGCCAATTAGCCCATTAATCACCGCGGGTGCATTCGTAACTCGGCGATCCCACTCGTGTACCACTTTTCGACCGATGATTAACGCTCCACGCGAAAAGGCGGACCGGTAATTTTTCGTCTCCGAGCGGAACGACGCGACGCGACGCGACGCGCTTGCCCGGCCTTTATCTGCATGCCGAGACACTTTTTAGCGGCTCGTTATGTAAAGGCCTCGCGGCTAACTGTAATATTTTCTGACGGCCGGAATGCAAAATTCGTCAGCGGTCTTATTAAACCCCTGACTTATGGTATCGTGAAAGTCCTGCTGCGAGGGTTTCGGACTTTGACAAATATCACCGTCATTTGGCTACTCCGAGATGAAATTAAATAATTCTTTTCTGGTGTATCGATATTTATACTTCGAATCCTTTTTTTTTCTCTCTCACTCTTGTAGTTAGTTCTTCTTGCTTGATTGTCGAAAGAAAATTAATTTCGTTCGATTCCTCTTGGTCGACTATCGAGGAAGATTAACGTTATTCGTTTGCACGGGGTACGTGCTTATCGTGTAGTTATATGTAGAGAACGAAACATTTAATGAATGAAGACAGTCTAGCACATAAATATTAACAAAAATTATTTTACGTTTTTAATTTACGTTCTCTTACGAATTTGTGCACCGAAAACTGAGTGAAATCGTTGAAAGCGATCGTTAATGTATCATTCACACGATGCTGTTAACTAGTACTTGTTCAGAGCGTCTGACTATGACGATCCGTTTCTACTTTGTATCGCGCCGTTTTCGTTACGGCTTTGACTTTTCCTTACGAAAGTTACCAGATTGTATCAGGATAATTGCTATCGGCCGATTCATTAGAAAATTCTACCAAACTAGCTTGGCTGTTTAGACCCAGCAATTAGAAGAGTGGACGCCGATGGGGTCAATGGCTGTATGACAATAATCTACACGCGTCTATCGGATCTAATGCAATGACCAAACCCGCGGCACTGACATCGAAAAAAAAAATCACCGGTTCCCATCACCACGAGTCAAGCGTGGCTGCGTCGCGCGGCATAAGCGGCGAGCGTTCTCCCGCGGCACGGCACGTCGAACGGAAATTCACCGTTCGCCGGCCACCGGCGCGGCGCGGCGCGACTTGCCGCGAGTTTACGTTCGCCGGGTTGCGGGACAGGTCTTCCTTCCTGTATCCTTTCATTAAGGACGCATCGGCCGATCTCCCGTACTCGGAAGAGATGGTAGATCCGCTGGTACTTGCGTGGTCGCGGCGCGGCGTCGTCGTCGTCGGTCGGGCGAACGCGCGTCCAATTACCGACGGGACCGACGTGTAATACGAGCTTTAATGTCCGGAGGTAGCGGCTTATTAGCCGGTCGGAGCCGTCCACGAGAGCGAGAGAGAGAGAGACCGAACTGCTGGTTCCGTCGCGAGTTCGCGGGAGAGGCGACACGAAAGAACGGGAGAGAGAAGCCGGTCCGCGGAGGAGACACAAACGGCCGCGGGATCGTTCGGTGTGCTCCGAGAGGCGAACGTATACAGCGGGCAGGAGGAGAAGCCTTTCGGGAAAAAAGGGGAAGACGGTACGTGGCGCGGGACAAGGATCGACAGATCTATGGGACCGCTACTAGTTTTTCTCGTCGCGGCGGCCTCGATCTGACGCGATCTTGCCTTGACACCGGCTCTTTCCGCCCCGATCCGACCAGCCGCGCGATGCTGCTTCAGGAGAGACCGGCCACCTTCCGACGCGACGGATCTTCGCCTTGCGCATACCTGTACCCTGGCCACGGGCTTGTTTATCGCGTAATAAATTGCGCGAGCGCACGTGCGCAAGATACCTCCTGCGCCGCGCACACGGAGTCAGGTGTCGCTCGGGGTGTGATCGATCGCTCGGATCCCCGCCGCTGATCCTGTCCCTCGATTTTCCGACGACAAACCTTTCTTTGGCGATCCCCGGACTGCTGATGACCTTTTCGGACGATCCTTCGCTCCTCCGATCGATACAAGTTCCGCGCACCCCAAATTCTGCTGATTCCACGTGCAGAAACAACGCGAAAACCTTTTTTATTCTGGCCTTCGCATGTCCTTGAGGTCAGTGACGGCCTCGTGGACAAAATTAGGGGCGCTGCTCCAGGACATTTTTTGCCTTTGTTTAAAAATTGTGTAACAGGGGGATGGCTACTGATATTGAGCTTCATTATATTAAATGTTATCGATAAGATCAAGCGGAAATAGGGGGTGCTGCAGTTCCACAGCGCCTGTAGGCGAACCGCCTCTGCTTGACACGCATTTCCCCCTCTCTATCATGCAATGTTTGTATTTAGCATTTTTTTTTAAAAAGCTATTACCCATATAGCCATCGGAAAATTTGTCGCCAAATATCATATAGAATATATCTTCTTTCGCTACCTTCTCACGTCAACCGAACCACTTCATGCGGACTGCAATTTAAGTCCGCACTTAGCATCGGGATATTCGGCAGAAGACCGGTCCGAAAAATTGCTACATTCCGCGTAATATATGTATATCGGGGGGTATCGGTCGTCATCATCTCGGGACTCGTCGAAAGCGGGGCGGCGAACGACGGTTGATCGATAAATCAACGGGCGTGCTGGCAAATGTTCTCGTCGGTGAGGGTGTACGTAAGTGCTCGACACACAGGTACACACGTGCACACAGGCGCACGTACAGGTCTTGGTTTCGCGAGCTGCTTCATATGAATCGGATCGTCGAAAGAGGCGCTCGTAAGTCGTGGCTCACGGTCGACGATACGAATCTGCTTCGATGTAATATTTAGCCCATCGGCGCTCCCCATATGCCGCCGACAGCAAGGCAGAAATGTATCGGCAAGCCGCGGGGAGCAGCGAGGGCAAAATAATGCAAAATAATGGCCAGGAAATCGTTCGTTCGACTAATCGTAAATTTAGCACCGACGTCCGAACCAGACGCCCGGAAGATTGATTGGTCCGCTTCTCTCTCTCTCTCTTGCGCGCGCGCGAGCGCACGCAGAAGAAGAAGACGTCACTTCGACCTGGGAAATATTTTATTTATGAACGAGAGAGCCTCTGCCCCCGATTCCTCCGGCCCGATCCGTAGTCGTCAGACACTGTGCCGAACGTTTTTCGAATCTCCGTTGAATGTACGCCCACGGCGCCGCCTCGACGTATTCAATTAAAGATTAACGATCCAGGAAAATGAAACAGGTTGATCGTTTATTATTGTTGTTTTAATGGTCCGCTTTATGCACGCGAGTTAACGTCGAGCGAGTTTTATTCGCAATTAGCAGACACGGAATGCACGATGGCTTGCTCGTCTAAGCGATAAAGCATTTTTAATTGCTCGACTGATGCACATTGACGCGTTGATCGTGAATTTGTTCGGGTGTATTTTCATAGTTACCGAATAACGCAAATTACGCTTCGTAAACGAAAAAATAGGACTTTTCAGGGCGATAGCGGCCTTATCTAGCGTTTTTGACTACTGAAAAACCTGATATTTGTATTATCTAGAAATTAATTGAATTGAATTGAATTCTGGAAGCGAGTCTACCGCCATGAAGACCATCCGCTTTCGCTTTCGCAGATTCGAACCGATCCGCGCAGCATCGAGTCGCTTCTTCAGCAACCGGAAGTCACAGGAACCGTGTCCGAGGCTCGGATTAATAAATCGTCGAATATCCGGCAACGCGGTCAGGCCGATAAGCTCGCGTTCACGATTGCGCTCGCGCCGGTGAAATATTAACACGTGACCGACCTGTTATCTGAGCCCGAGTTCGCCGGGGCCGGCCTGTTAAGCGTGCTCGTAAATTTCAGATAATTAATTGCGTTTACGTATTAACCTGGCCGGCCACGTTCCGCGTGTTCCCTCGGCTGATTAAGCCCGCGGACACCGGATCTAGTTGAGGAGGGTCCCCCTAGTTTCAACGTTTCATCCGCGAGAGGCGGCCTCCCCCCTAGGCGTATTATCTCGTTCGCGACGCGTTTCGCGCGCGCGCGGGCCCCACAGATTTGCATCTGGCGCTTGTTAGCCGTGGCTCAAGAGCGATTTTCTTGCAACCGTGAAAAATCGATCTAATCTCCGTTGGGTGCCTTCCTCTCCGCTCGGTGCCCCGGACAAGGATCGCCATCTGCCACGTAAGTTACGACACCGAGCGCGAGCAAGAGCGCACGGGGACGTCGTGCATGCATGAGGGACGTAGAAAGGACGACCACCGATCTTGCCACTCCGTGTGTTCCTGCCGAGGCTCTCTTGCCGAGGCGCATCGTAATGCATTGTATTTTACTTGCCTCGCGTGCACCGGCGCGGCGCTCGGACCTCTTCCTCTCTTGTACCTTTATTCCGATTTTTCCAGCCGCTTCGCAATTATGATCGCTGCGCACCGTGATCCCCGGTGCACGGCTCTTCGTAAGCCGCTCAAATTAAATATTATGCGACCTGGGAGGCGAATTGATTGACTCTTGCGACGTAATTTTCTTCCCTGTTTAACGCTCGTCCGTCCCTCGTATCAATTTGACACGGCTTCCATTGATCCCGAACAAATAACAGGTCAATCTGTTGCGCATGACGTGAATAATTTTACTTTATCTTCATCCACCTTGGATTCGTTTTAATTTACTTCAAACGGACGGGGTTACTCAATTCTTTAGTCGTCTCCAAAGAACTATTGACTCCCCTAAGAGTTACGATTCATATACACCCGCCTCCTTAAATCTTTCTCCCTTCCTCTTCATCCTAACTTTAATCTAACTTAACTTATAACTAAACTTACAACTAAAAATGAGAGACGGACAAACCTATCTGCAAAAGCAATCTTAAAACTACCCTAAACAACTACTCCTCACTCTTTCCTTCACGTGGATCCCCCTTTCGGTCCCACACCCATTTCTCCCATACCTTCCTCCTTCATTCTCCCTCTCAGCCTCCCCCATTCTTCTTCCTTTCCATTGATTTTTTATTACCGCGTCTCCGATTCGATGCCAATAGAGAAATTAATAGCGTGCGAGGTGGGACAGGATTCTACTGAAAATTGTTTTCTCTTGGTTCGGGAAAACATTGTTGAATTTTCAGATGGAATTCTACGCTCAACCGCGGAGATCAAAGGTCCAGACGAAGTAACGTTAAACGGTTTTGACGTTGGTGCCCGAGGTTTCGCTTCGGTATCATGTTTACATATGCAAACTAACCGGGAGACACGTAATACAAGAATGTTTAAGGTAATTCTTGGGGAATAAGTAGGGATAGCAGCTTAACCACGTATAGACACTAAGCAGCACACGAAAAGAGAGTTTACGTGTCACGTACAATTGGAAAATCGCCTGGCGTAAGTACTAACGTGACGGACATGCTAACCCAGTTGTTCGAGCTCCGTAAAAATGAACATTCATAAACACCGTCGCGAAAATAAATGATCTAAAATTGATCTACCGTAACAGTGACTGTTTCAATTTTCCTTGCGGGCTGTAGCTACCTCAAACATTATTTCCTCGTGTGAAACGAATAATCACGCGTCGAACCGATCGCGATCTTCGATTTCGCGGCAACGAAACGACGCAATCGATTTTACCGTTTCTGTGTCAACACCGTTGCGTGGATAGGGGCACACACACACACACACACACTCACGCAAACACACGCACGTAGTCGTGCAGAGGCGCATGCATTCGTCCGATAGCCGAGTCAGCCGCAATTAATTTGAAGTATTTTATGCCGGATAGGCGTGCAGTTTATTATGAATTTTAAGCAGAAGCGCATCGCGCGCGGCGCTGCGCGGCTCGGCGCGGTGCGGCGCGGCGCAGGCGAGCATTACGATTGCAGCGGAGATGAATCGTGTTCCCACAAGACACGTAGAGGGATTATATAACCTTTGATCTTCCTTACAACGGTTCATCCATTGTACAGGTTCTTTCTTCGAACCCGCCGCGGATCTAAATTATTGCCTAGAACTTACTTAAAGAGCGTAGATTATTATTTATCATCGTGATTTACGCAAATGACCGAACATTTCGAGCCACCAGATGTTTACGTTTAATAGTTATACGCCGGCGTAAGCGGCCGGGGGACTATGCACCGGGCCCCGTTGCGCGACAACGCCGAGCGATTCCTCTCGCGTATCGGTCCTACTCGCGACTCGTTATATCGGCTAGATCGATATCGGATTGCACGCCTACACAACGCCGCGCCGCGGTAACGTTGTATTTTAATTCACTCGTCGCCAGTGTAAATCACCTTTTTCGAATTCGCCCGGCGTAAAGCATCGCCGGGGAACGCGATGCATCATCGGCGACTCCCGATACCCGCCGCTGCGCCGTAATTCCATTCCCGCGATAGTTAATCCGCTGATACTGTATCAGCCGTTGCGCTAGCCTCGCGGGTACGCCGCCGAGCCGAGCTGCGCCGCGCAGCCTGTCACGGAGCGCAGCGTTGAGAGCTGAAATTATGTCCGCTGACAGTGCATCGTATATTAATGATCGCCTCACCTTGCGGTTAGACCGAGAATCGGCGCCGACTAAAGACGCGTTAATGAGAACGTCGAATTGTGACAAATTGCCCGGTGCGCCTGGCGACTTTGCCGAAATTTTAGTCAGATGGAAGCATGGCCGTCGAGTTAGGCGAGTGACCATGTTCGTGTGTCTTCGCTGCTTGTTCCTCTTCGATATTATTACCTTGTTGCAGCTTCTCGAAAAATTTTTACGAGGAACAATATACATTTTCTTTTTCATTGCTTTTCGAGAGGCTTTCGACGCAGAAAAATCGGACGGGGTGTTGGGCGGATAATGGAGATTGCGTACGAGACGGTGGGAAGAGGGGTTCGCTGTCAAACGAGTATAAATAGAGTTGTGGAGCCGAAAGCTGTCAGTTGTTGAGGAGGCCCCGGGCGCGATGGAATACCCATGCAGGATGGATGGGATAGTCTTCGGCCTCGGCAACCACCCTATTTGACTGCGTTCATCTTCGCGGTCTACTTCTCGTCCTCTTTGATCGGGTTGGTCACCTTTGGCCTTTCGGGTCGCTTCGCAGGATGATTCCGAGAGACTCGCTTAGAAATCTCTAGCGGCGTGTTGTTGAACGATTGATAGTCTTTTACTGAATTTATACATTTTTTTATTCCACATTGCTCATAGTCCTTATTGATCTCATCACACGTTAGTTTGCCAGTACCGTCTCCACCCGGAAAGCTGGTTGTGGGAACGCTCTAACAACAAATTCTCCGCGCGCCGCGTCCTGTTGGACCATCGGCGAGACACCACGTCGAGCGGACGAGGGTATCGTTCTGGGCCGACCGGAACCGCGTGTTCAGGTTAATCGAGAGCAAAGGTCGTCTGATCTAGATGTGGAAAGCACGCGTCCCGGACACCTTTCATCATCGTCATCATCGCCGGAGCCGTATCTCGTATGGTTATCATCGGCGAGTCATCGATACCGGGACCAGTCAGCTTGTTCGGCTCCTCTATGTGTTGGTGTAGATCGCGCAGCGAGTACAGGAGACGTTCGTTCAGCCCGTGGTGCCGCACACCTATCGGCACACCGATTGGTAAGCGGCTGATGACCTAGCCACGATCGGGCCATCACGTCCGCGGCGTGCTCTGGCCATCCGTCGACTCGCTCCATATAATTTGGAGCGCTCACGTGACCCTGGAACGACCAGGGTCAACGCCACATTTGTAATCTTCGGGACGCCGGCGCGACCTGTTCGCACGTTGTTCTCTCGATAGTTGCCGCGGCAGGTAGACGCCGATGACGATGGTCGCCGAGGTGACGACGCTTCGACGGCGTTCCACTAGCTTCGTTTCCCCTCGGTTTTCTCCTATGCCACTTCGAAATTATTATCTTCTTCTGTTACAGCTTTTCTAACGGTATTACGGAACGTTG
This sequence comes from Lasioglossum leucozonium, assembly GCA_028454225.1. NCBI lineage: Eukaryota > Metazoa > Arthropoda > Insecta > Hymenoptera > Halictidae > Lasioglossum > Lasioglossum leucozonium. Next base: position 5,144,024 of record CM052205.1, on the reverse strand, counting down.
CGCGCATGTGTTGAATAAAACAGAAATTCCGGTATCGGAATTGATTTTCGAGGACACGAATTTTGCAATTTGTTCGCAATAGTGTCAACCCTACTCGGGTATCAACTGTGTCAACGTCTTTCTGAAACTTCTACGATGTTTTTGTTGACCACTGGCAAGATTATTGTAAATTTTTATATGCTCGGCTGTATCATAGTTTTACATTCGATGCGTAAAAAGACGTTTAAATTGAAGATGGGCAGCCGGTTATTGACACGAAGACGCGTCTGGGAGAGCCAGCGGAAAGAAACCAGTTGCGCGTTCAGATAAATTGCTCGGTCCTTCCAGAATTAATGCCATCTGACATTACCTCGGTCGGAGCTGAGCAAAGACAAAAGACTCATTCCGGAGGAGTCTCGATCAAGCGAACTCCGCGCGTCCGGAATCAGCTCCGAGCACATCAGTAAAGAATATCTCGATCCGATCGGGGCCCCGAGGTCCCAATACCGTCTCCCATTAACCACGGGTCAGTCTCGTTAAGTCGGATCGCGCCGGTTTCCCGGTAACGAAACCGCGTCGGATCCGTCTGTCGCTTGGCTCGGGGAGGAGCGTGTTTCGCGTCGGCGTGGACCCGGCAAGATGTACGAGGGTACGGCAGGGGCTGAAAGCGAGAGCAATTTGGTGGAAGGGCACAGGGGCACAGGGGCACACGGGCGAGGGCGGTGGGCCCCGGCGCTGACATCTCATTTGACTCCGGCGAGTAAGCTATTTTATTTAATCCGTGATTTACGGAGGCGAGGCGCGCGGGGTCCGCAGGGCGATGGCATTCCGTGTCGGAGGGTTCCGCGCGCGGCTCACCGGGGCCATCTAAGTATATAAAGAGAAGATGCCCCGAAGATAAGTCCCCGGGGAAGAGGGAGGGGCCGACCGAGATGCATAACTTAACCCTCCGCTCTCTTGTTCTCTCTCTCTCTCTCTCTCTTTCTCTCACTCTCGCGGTACGTAGGGAGAATTTAATCTCTGGTTGAGCGTGTCCGCGCGACCCCTTTCCTTCTCCACGGGTAAAATAAATAAATAGGACGCGTTCGAAATATGTCCCCCGTCCGGCTGATATATATATAGAGCGGACTACCTTCCAGCTGGAATTCCCGCGCGAGTGCCAGGGGATCTTTCCACCGCGCTTTTGTTGTTCCGCACTGGCTCCGCCCCTCCTACTCGCTCCGTCTCCTTTCAACTTATTCCCCTTTCCTCTTCCTCTTCCGTTTTCTTTCGCGTCGTGTTTCTTCGAGAAGATTGAGAATTCCACGCTAGCGCGAGAGATGCTTCACGGTGCGTCGCAAAACATTCACGCACCCGCGCGAGAGAGCTCGCGCGTCGTGCCAGGCCGCGCCGGTCCCCGCGGGTTCCCGCGGGTACGTGCACGCCGAGCGACACGCGGCACCGGGTACAGTCCCGCGCGAATTCCGGACCCGTTCCTCTACTTATCGGAAGGGATTCCTGCCCGTCTACTCACCCGCTGCGAGCAGACGATGTTGACGCAGAGCGCAGCTGCGCGAGGGCGAGACTCCGCGAGCTAAGGATGGTTCAGGTAATTGGTTCGCGTGATTTAGTGGACGATCGCGAGCTCGCGATCCTGGGGATCATCGGGCTGGGACATCAGTAAGTTGGCTAGCTTTATAGTTTGTTAAATAGTTGTTGGTTGTCCGTGTATCTTAATTCGTTCTTGGTGTTGGTCACGATTAATTGCTTAGAATGTTTTAATAAATTTCGTTAAAATTACAACATTTACTTTTTAACAAATGAAAAATTCACCGTCAGGGATACCAGGAGGAACTCGCGTTCGAATTACCCTCGTTCGCACCCTCTAAGAATTCCCAGCACCTCTGCGCACTCGCGCTACGAGAGAAAGAGAGAGAGAAATTTGCAAGTGGGTCCCGGAGGGTTGCGCTGGTGTTGAAGCAAGGATGGACGCAACGCTGCACGAGTAGCGTGTAACCACGGGCTCGCGTAGCTCTTGTTGGCAGTCGAGGGGCCTTATGTTGCGCGGACGCCTCCGGGTACCCGCGAAGACCCTTCCACTCGGGCCCCGGTATCGGGACCCGGTGTAATTGGAGCGATCGGCACTTGTTTTCGCACGGCACGGCACGATCACGAGCGCTGCCGCGGCTTGCTGCCTCGACCTCTCGCGGTACCGGTACTCATTACGCGGCTTCGACACTCCGTGCTGCCTTCTCGGACATCGGTGTATGTGTGTGTGTTTGTGCGCGCGCCTATAGCGTATCTCCGTTACGCTCGCTTGCCTCGATATTGAATATCCCGGGAGAGCACTTTGAGCGCCGAGCGCCGAGCGCCGGTCTGCTCGAGAACGCCCGCCACTTTTAGGTCCCGGGTACTTTATTGCTCGCGGAGGTTCCGTGGGCTGATTAATGGCGGCGGTGCTCGTTTGTTTGTCGTGCGACCGGCCCGAGCGTTAGGAAACGCTTGCCATCGTATATTGTTTCTATTAAGAATAATTAGCACGGTATGACCTCATCCGACTGCGATTCGTTACTCTCCGCTAGCCCGTTCCCTAACGATCGATACGACCGCGAAGTTCTCGAATCGCCTCGATTCCTCGCTATGCTTGCCGGTTTGGCATAGGAAAAAGCATTTCGAGGTAATTGGACCGTTGTCGATAAGCTTCGACGATTTTTTTTTTAGCGACATGCTTCGAGCCTTTCACAGTCGACGATGTTCCTACGACTCTGCGTGAGACTCGAAGCGATTCTGTCACAGCGATCGTGTACAGTCTTCCCGGGAGACTAATTTCCATTTATTTCCCATTAATATGCAAGCGAAGTATTCTGGAGCAGCAACAGAGATCGCGGACTGTCCGTGCGATCCGGCTCATTTCCCGCGAATGGAGAGATCAAACGGCGATACCGCACATTCATACACGACACCGGTGAACAGTGAAGCCGAGAGGCAACCGTAAAGGATCTTCAGGGGCCGAAAGCCTCGAGTGGAAGAAGAAGGAAGCAGAACAAGGGGAAGGTTGTCGGGAGTTACGAGGTCGCGTTGTCGTAAAGATGAGGGCGCTTCCACTCGTGGCTGCTCCCTTCGTCCCGGTACGGCGTAACCGTCCAATTGACTCCCGTATACCACGATGCAGGCATGATTCAGCCCGGCCGACTACCACGTTCGCTACCGACGCGACGCCGACTCGTGATGCTCGTGACCCGAGAGAATCCCTCTGTATACGATCCAGCTTTTACGATCGATCGCATTGCCACCATCGTATCCCGGACATTAGGGAAACAGCCTGTCGGGAATGTCTGCTCGACGGAGCTTTGTCCGTCTGCCTCGGAGATCTGCCTAGAGATTAGGCACTCTCATGACGCAGTTACCGATGGTAACTTGCCTCGTTTAACAACGGTCGCGATCTTTGAAACCAGTGAAATTTAGTCGATGAGATTGAAACTGGAGAGAAATTGAATACAGTTCACTGAGAAACAGTTTTTATTTTGTATAAAGATAGTCGGCAAACTGAAGGGACAATTTGGAAGATAAATTGACCATAATCTTCCAACGAAGATCCGTACATTAGCCTTTATCGGAGGCCAATAATTTCCAATCACGTCTCCAGTAGCCGGTGTTCGCCCGGTTTTATTTTATTCGATTATCAGGCAAATCGCTCTACGCGTTCGCCGTGTAATTAATTTCATTGACAAAACGTGCTGTACGGCATTCCTTAAAGTCTGACCCGCAGAGTTCATTTCACTGAATTCCCTCGGCCGGACTTTCCCAGCGTGGAAATTTCCCATTTAGCGGGCCCGATTTCAATGGTGAATAGTCGCGTTTACACTTCAGGAAACTAGAAACGGGTTAAACATTAATTCACTTCGATGAACCATAAATACTTCAGCGGCGGATAGCTCGGTTTCGATCGCATTCGCAGGCGCATTAGCTCGCGATCAGCGGACCATGAAGGCGCTGGGCTTATCTTCGGCTCGTAACCGTGAATTAAAAACGGATATTCCAAAATCGATTTCAGTTTACAGTCGGTTTTAGAGGTTCCCAACGTATTTACGTTAACGGGCGTATTACGGGGGACCGGCGAGCCGCTCGTTTCCTGCCCTCCTCCCTTGCCCCCCCACCGATATCGAAAGAACCCGGTAATGGTACGAAAAGTGGCTGTAGCTCGTTGACATCGGACTTTAGTGGCCCGTATCTTTTTACTGCTCGGCCGAAACGAAGATCTATACGTCCGTGACACGACACGGGGGATCGAAATACCTTCCAGCTTCAGAAATCCCCGTTCGCGATCCAGCAACTCCTGTTACTCGATTATTTTCGTAACTGGAACCTTATTCAACACTGAAATTTCGAACAAGTAAACGGTTTTTTAATCCGGTATTTATTCGTGATTCTTTTTAATAAGAAGCTGGATTAAATTGCTCTCTAATGTATGCTCGACAGGAAATCTCAAGAAATAAAATGCTGACCCGTTCATTGTTCGTTAACAGGCTCGTTTTTCTTTTACGAGTTGATAAATGATTGGCCTGTCATGCAAATGGGTTTTTTTCTTGCGCAACATGAAATATCGTTTCCTAATTACACTTTCCACGCTTCGTCAGAGATCTTCATTTCAGCATTAAACTTCGTCGGTTATCGTTGTATCGAGAAAATCACTTATGCATGGTGAATTTTCTCGAGGCAAGTATTTATGAACAGTTTGCCTTCCGGGAATCTGCCGATGTGCTTCCGAACATCATTGTACCGCGAGAAGAAGTTTCCGAACGCTGATTCAAATAATAATCTGAAAAGACGTTGGTCAGATTCTATAAAACGCTAGCTACTTCGTTCACCGATTAACAAACGAAATATCGTTCGCAAGTAAAGCACAGGCGCGCACAGAACGATGCACGTTCGCAGAAAAGAAAACCTGAATTCTTGCAGCGACAGCGAGGCGGATCGTCCGCTCTGGAAACGAGTAAAAATGCGGGCAAGGTTCCGCGACGGTTCGCGGAGGAGGAGAGGGTAGCCGCGCCGTTGAAAAATGAAAGGCGGCGGAAAGTGAGTTTCGCAATTTCGATTTCACTATCGAAAAAATCGTCATCGTTAAGCGGGGCTCGGCCATTAATTAAGCAAACGGGAGCCGGCTAATTGTGCGGGTCTCGGTAACGGGCCTGCGTCGGGCCCCTGGGCACGGCGCGGATGCGCTCGTCCACCGAGACAGAAGACGCCACGCATGCTCCTCGCATAAAAACGAACAGAGCGCGAGCGGTCCGTCTCATCCGACGCGACGGTTGCTCTTTCAGGTCATCCACGATTGCACAACGTAGGGCCCGACGACGACACGGTACGAATCGGTGAACACGTGTACGCCGGGGGCCCGATCCTGTTCGTTTTCGTTTTCCCCGCTGCCGCCGCGCCGCGGACCCGACGCTCTTTCCAAACGTAGCACAGTGGAACGAAAGGACTTGACGGCGATCAAAAATCTGTAATTTTGCTTCTGCTTTATGGACTCTATTGAATTTTTCAGAAAGTAATCATTACATTATAGCCTTTGTGTTCTGTTGATTTTTGAGGTATTAATGGACCGAGTATCGAGATATTCGTCTTATTAACAGATATTCATTTTCTCTCTAAAATTAACAGAACATTAAGGCTATAATGTAATGATTAACTTCTCCAAAATTCAATGAAGTTCATAAAGCAGAAGCAAAGTTACAAATTTTCCATTTAGATTGTTTGCGGTACAAACTAGCGTACAATATTAAAACAAAAAGTTAGTTAAAAAGTAGGTTATTTTAGAAGTTGAAAATTGTTATACAATATCATGTAGATTTTCCAGTTTAATCGCATTTGAGACTACAAAAATCTCGATAATTGAAGATTATAAAATTTTTAATAACCATACGATACTACGAAGATGAACAGGCGTATTAAATTCGCACGAATAAATTAAATATTCGAGCCGTACCGATTTTCAAGCCGCTTTGTAGAAAAATCGAGCAATGTGCGTCGTGTCGCCATAGGCCTCGCATAAATGGCTCGTTACGGTCCGCTCGGGCCTCGGAGCCAGTAATTAGAACGAGCCGAGAGCTTCTCCGCAGGCGCGCGTATCGTCGTCGCCTTTTTCTCCGGCCAGCCGCTTCTCCTCTTCCTCCTTTCCTTTTTTCGCTTTTTTTTCGATCTCGGTCAACCCGATGAACCGCTGCCGCCGCCGCCACCGCCGCCACCTTTCTCCTTCGAACGACCTCGATGACCTCCATCGCATCGCCGCGCCGCGCGAGAAGACCGTCCTCTCTCAGGTGCAAGCCCCGATCCCGGATAATTAGCCGGAGCGATCGAAACCGACGCGTTGACGCGCGATACGTTCACGTAATCGATGCGGATCGCCGCGTCAGTAATGAACTTCTGCTCGCGTCGCGTCGGGCTCTCAAGGATGCAGTTCCACGGTTCTCGGGGCCTGCTAAGGAAATTGTAACACGATCGAGAAACGGAGCGCTGAAACCTCGCGCGTCTACCTGTTGCGGTTTTATTGGTCGCGCTTCTCGTATAATGGCGTTATTATTGCCCGCAATTTAAATGCTGCGAACCGGGCCGAGGTATTTATGGCAAAACTTTGTTCGAGACCGCTCCGCCGGGAATTCGCTCGCTGCACCTTGCGGAGGAGGAATTTTATTCTAAATTTTTTCTACACCGTTAACGCTCCGAGCACAGCCATGATTATTTTTCGCCGAACTCGAAAATCAATTTTCAATAAAATACACATCCGAGGGTGAACGACGGTAGGCTCGTTTAGAAGATACACCGAACGAATTGACACCTCGAAGTTCGAATTCCATTGTCGACAATAATTAAAAAAGCTGCGCCGCACAGGGACGCAACTTTTATCGAGTAGCTCGCGTCTCGCGACCTGGATGTTAGATCCAACGGAGAAATATCCGCGTGTCGGTGAATTCTGGGCAACGGTTATTTATTCGATGTCGCCCGTGGTTTACAAAACCGTGCCCCCCGACCCGTATAAACTAGTATCTCGGCACTAAATCTCGCGGAGATCGAACAGCCGGGCACGCAATCGTGCGAGCGACTGTATCGGATCACCGGGGAGGTCAAAGAATTTCAGAAATGCCAGAGCACCGCCGATCAACTTACGGCGCGACGCGATGCGATGCTACGGGGGGAATCGGTTGTTCCGAGAGAGGAGGCATCCCGCGACGGTTTCGTAACGTAATGAGGATCCACTCGAAAATCCGGGGTCCCCTTTCCCAACGGCGGGATATCGTCGTGTTATGTTGCAACGCGCGAACGCAATACGGTCACCTTTCCCGATCGAATTTAATCGCGGGTTTAATCGCCACGGTGTCCGCAAGTTCCGTCGCCAATTACAGCTTGACATTTTCATAACGATATTCCCGCGAGTGAATAAAATCCGACGGGTTTTGCGGACCATAAACAGAAGGAATTTCTACAACAGCGAGAGATATCGGGTATCGATCGCGGCAACCACCGTCGCTCGATTCGCCGAAACGCGTCGATTTAATCGGCCGTTATCTCGAGAAGCTCGCTCGCTAATTACGGTTCCGACGTTTCCAGACCGATCCGCGGACGGTGTGCACCTCTAGAAGGAAAAGAAAAAATAAAGAAACGAGAACGTCACGCGGTATCTGCAGCGGACGTCGAAGAATTTCGACAGAGAAATCAGTATTCGTTGGAGATGGTCGCGCGGCAATTTTCTCGAAATTCCGTTTCGCGCCGAGCAATTATCGATAACGCGCCCCACCCGGTCGGCCGGCCAGCCGAGCACAAGAGATCGCTAATTACTTCGGGCAATCGGAGACTGCCAATTACGGAGGCGTAATTGCACGACGCGGCCGGATCGCATCGCGACATTCAGTTTTGTGAACGCTCGAGGAAGGGAAGGTCCCGTTCGAGAGATTCGAATCTAACGGGACACCGGGATAATGACGCGCCGCTGATAACATCGATATTATGACGGGGAAGAACGTGACGCGCAGGTGGACACGGCTGATGAAATACGCGGGCGGCTACGCGCGCGTGAAAGCAGCCCCCTCCGATCCCTTTCTTCCTCTTTCTGTCCCCCCTCTTCACTCCTTTCCGTCCCACCGAGATGCTAATGGACGTGGAAACAAATTACGAAAGCACCGGGCCCCGCGGTGCATAAAGCCGCCTCGTAAAACTGTAACGTTAATCATGCACGGAAGAGTTACAGGGGCCCTAGCTACGTGTGTCACGAGGATCCACCGTGATCCAGATTCCATGGATTTTCATGGGCCGGCCACGTTGTTGTTGTTGATGTCGTGGTCGTGACACGCGTTTCCGAGCGTCCCCAGCTTAGGGTTATTCAGGCTGGTCGTTAAAATTGATTACTAGACTCGTTTCTCACGTGTGGTCGCCACGCGAACCAAGTCCATTACGGCCGTCAGGCCTTTTTTCCGAATGTTATTGAGTCTTAATTTGTGGGCAGCACTTAACCACTGTGTTTTCATTAATTGGTTGTGCACGTAGTGCGTCGGCCGAGCCGTGTAATTAAAGTCGAGATAGCGGAATCGTGGCCCTGAGTAAAATCAGATCAAACTATAAAAGAGTGAAAAAGACGAGTGTTTCGGCATTGATGGGTGGGGCTGTTGACGATTCTTTTTGACAAGTTTTTCAATTTAGTTCTTGAGATCAATGGACGTCCTTGGAACCAGTGTAAGAAGCGAGAGGTTCGACCTGGATACTAAAAAATTGGCGTGTTGGTGAACGTTTGTAATTCTGAGTTAAAATGGCCCTTAGGTGCTTCATGAATATTTGAAAATTTGAATATATGAATATTAGAATATTTAAAAATGCTTAAATTTGAAAATTTGAAAATTTGAAAATTTGAAAATTTGAAAATTTGAAAATTTGAAAATTTAAAAATTTGAAAATTTGAATACTTAAAAATTGATACATTTAAAGATTTGGTAGCGTGTGACCTTAAAAATTCCGAAGATTTGGAAATTGATCAGTACTGGCACTAGATAAAAAATTGTCTGATGTATTCTTCAAAAGATGTCACGTATTCTTCGAAGTCATCGCGTATAACGGTACAAGTATCCATGAAACGGCTCACTTTTCTCTTTCAAATCCGTCAGTCTCGTGCTCGAGAGCAAAGCGTTCGATCGATCTGGCCCGATAAAAGCAATTTATTATTTAAGGAGAGTCAGATACCACGCTCCCGATCGGCGAAGCCCGGTTTCCTTTTTTCGTTCTCCAATTTCTCATAATCGGCCACTGACACGCTTCAATGAAGTCGTAGCACTGGGATCTCTCTTATCCGTGTATCGCGCGTAGTACGCGATCGATCGGTGGCCACGGTTCTCACAGTCCGCCGCGGGATCCCATTCGATCGAATATTTCATACACCTATTCCCATTCCGGCTTCCGCGGTCGATGCGGCTCACCGATGCGATGCAGCGTGCACCGATGCAGGATCGATGCAGCGCGCCGATGAAAGTGCACGCGCGCGTGGGCCCGCCGTGCACGCAGGAAATGCAAAGAACGCGGCGCGCCGCACCGTGCCTCTCTCGCGAAACTCGCCGCGGTAAAAGTGTTCCTTCAGCGGCAGATCCCGAAGGGACGCCGGGAAGATCGCCGACGCATTCTCCGGTAAATCTCGCTTTTCGCATCCGCCGGTTATCGTCCTGGGAATTCTCCATCGGCGTGATTAAACATCGCTGCGGTATCGCTAGATTTTTACCAAACTGGTGCAGCGAATTTTTACCAAATTGTCGAAACGAAATACTGCTGAATGTATCAACGCATCCCGGGGGTCTGCTGTACCGTTTAAAGAAGCGGATCGTATCGACTATTGAACAGTCGAATCCTGATTCGGGGCTGGCGCGAGTGGTTGACGCGACAGGTAGGGAAAAAGGAAACAGATATCCCCCGTGGCGGGCACCCGGATGATGAAGTGGCTCGTATATGGGACGAGACGGGGCCGGTCATAAGTCCGGCTAATTAAAAAATATGAATACGACGGCGTTCCGGGTTGCGACAGCCGGGGAGGGGCTGATTTGCGTCCGTCGACGAAACGCCGCGCCGGCCGTATTTTTCATCGGTCTCCCGGACCAGCCTCTCCGACGCTGGCGGATGGAACGAACTTTCTACGCGTCCTACGCGTGGGTGGGCGAAATCAGGTCCTCGGTTTTCTCCCGGGACGGTTTAATTGACGCGGCGGACGTTACGAACGCGGCCAGAGGAACAGAGACAGCGGAACCGGAGACGACGACGACGACGCCGCTCCGCTCTGCCTCGACTCCTTAGGAATTATTGCCGAGTGCGTTTTCCCAGCAGGTCACAAAACGCCGAGTTTATTATCCTGTGCCGCGAGAAAGGAATTTCTTTTCCCTTGAGCCGATCACCGTCGCCGTTAAAAAACAACGGTGTTCTATTCACTTATCGGCGACTCGGATTCCTGATCGGCCGACCTGCTTCGCGAAATGTTGATACTAAATTTAAAAAAAAAACCAACATAGATGTATTGTTAATATAAAGTACAATGAAAATATCCTTACCGTAACATTACAATGTATATATGCGTTGTCTGAATATTCGTCCGTCTACAGCCGACCGTTTCTACTTACCGGAAGTACTAGAACCACTGACGCAAATGGCGAACCTGTAAGCCAAACGTTCAAAGTTAATTTTACCGTGGTGGGATCTCTGGGACTTTTTTTATTGTCCCTTTCATTTTGCAGATAGCACACAAAATCCCTTACGCGATAAAGCGAATTGGTCGTTAAAATTTGGAACGATTCATCGGAAACGTAGCCTCGCAGAGACGTTCCACGGTCGTTGAACTCGCGAACGAAAACGTTCATCCGGCGCGCCGCGCCGGTCCGTTTCTTAATATCCAATCACGAGTCCCCGTACACCTTCGTTCGCGGAATGTCAAAGCGGTTCTAACCGAATGGCTGCTCCGTGGCTCGTTTATTACACCTTTAAATCGAGCGAGCGTCGTTCCTACGTGGGTCCCTGGTTCGTTAATCGCGTCCCGCGAACGGAAGATTCGACGATTATGCTCGAATATATGATTGTATCGGGACACATGTCCGTCCGAATGGGATTCTAACTTGTAACTGCGGTTTTATGATGTTCCTGATTGCCGGCCGGCTCATTTTCCTCCGTGAGACATTCAGTTCGAAGAATAACCGGCCAGGAATCCGTGGAGCCCCGAGGGATCGTGAACTGCATTACGATCAATTTTTTGGTAATTAAGACAGATATTGATGGTAATTCCGCCGTGGTAACACAAACGATACCGGTTGTCCGACAAATAGAGAGTACACGGAAAAGCTGCGCATAACTTACACGTGTACTTCGGACCGAGCAGTCTCGAAAATACTTTTACGAGACTTTATATAGGTCTATTATATCTGTCCATTTGTTCGTATCGTTAGCTCGACGCATTTTTACGGGGTAAAATCGCGAACGGAACACCAAAGGTCGAGCATACCGAACGGGAGGGTATTAAGACAACAATTTCTTTTATTTTTAACATGCCAACGAAACTATTACGAGTTTACGATGCGGCGCGAAAACATGCTTAAAAAGTTGTTACTTGTTTCTTTTTAACTACAACGCACCCTAAAAAATACATTATCATTCAATTAATTTTCAGGGTGGTCGCTCTTAAGCTTCAGTATAAAATTTTTCTGTCTTTTTTAAATTTTTTACAGCCAGAGTTTGCAAGTGAAAAATCGGAAAAAATTCTCGAATGTGTGGCAAAATGTGTCAGATTATTTACAAATTTTTTAACTACCGTACCTATCCTTACAGGCAAGTGACAGGGCTGAAACTTGGTAGAAAGGATGTTTGCTTGAGAGCTATCGTAATGTTGTAAGCTGAAGGGCATTTTTGACTACCATAATTCGGAAAATCCGGATTACGAAGTAGGCTCAAGCTAGTCGTTCGGAGTAAACGACAGAAAGGATCGACAGGGGATCCATAATGTGTAAAACCGAGATCCATAAGGACGGGACACCGGGGTAGAAGAACCAGGAAGAGCTTGGCGGGAACAGAAAAGAACGGAGAGGTGGAAAAAACTGGGCAATCGCGTGCACGGGGCACCATACCAATTATAACAAACTGCCGTTTAATCGCCACATCCCTGCGAGAGAACGAGATACGTCAGTTGCTCGTTAACGGCGCCCATGGCCGGTCTTAAGTCTGGTTCGCGCGGCACCGTCGGACGCGCGGCGTCTCGTTTCCGGCACCGATAAGGAGGTCCGCGTTTAAACTCCGCGAGGAAACGAGCCTCGACCAGGAATTATGGCCGCGAGCGTAGCCTGCCGCGGATGCTTGTTCCACCCTCCGAAATAGCCGGCGAGGATTGAACCCGCGGGACCGAGCAATAACTTAGTTTACGAGGTCGTGGCCACGGGCTGATGGAACTATACTATCGTTAGATACGCAGCGGGCTCATTAAGAGGCGTGCAACGTTCGTACAAGCGGACTTTATACTCTTACCCGGCCAAATACGCGCGATACCCGGCCAGGTTCCCGCAGCGAGTACCTGAAGATACCCGGGGACTGCGAGAGCTCGCGATACATCCCGAGGTGGCCGAGAATGTGGAAAGAGACGAGTTGGCGGGCTGGGTTTTCACCGCAATTTATTCCACCTTGCGATCGGACTTGTGGAAATTCAACAGTAGCAGCCCAATAAGCTGCGGTAAGACCGTGGACTAATGTTGTTAACCCCACGCTGACGAAAACGGAAACGAAAACTTTGGGAAATTTCCAAAAATACACTAAGAATGCTGCCTGTGATACGTTTCAAATTTTTTAAGTATTCTATTAACTGATCTTTCAAAAATCAATCAAATTTCCCAAATAATTATGCAGACTTTTTTCTTTCCATCACATTCTTCTTCCAATAAAAAAAATTGGTACGTAGTTAAGATTAGAATAGAAAATGCACAGAGAGAAGGTTAAACAAGAGATTGGCAAAAAAGAAAACACGTCCATTTGATAGATGAATTAGAGACACAATCCTGATGTCGTGAAACTCGTCCAAGTCGTTGCCGGGCGACACGCAGCTCGCACGGCCAGCGCAGCGTTGTGGCTCGGGCGAAATCGTGCTGGGTCGATCGAAAAATTCGGTACGCACCTTTAATGACGCTCGAATCCGCGCGGTTTAAGTGCGCCCGATAAGGGGCTGGCTTTTGCGTTTACGAGCGCTATTAAAAAACTCGGATCCTCGAGCCTCTCGAGCACCGAGCGCGTATCGCCGAGCGCGAACAGTGGGGTGCACGCGAGCACGGGGAACGGAACGGAAAGGGCCCCGATTGAGACGACACGGCTCTCGACCTAGTAAGGGGGTTGTTTATGAGGCCATATAGCCGCTGATATTTACAATGATGTCGGTGGCGGCCGTTTAAAATCATCCCGCGCCGAACGACTCCCCACCGGCTTTACGCCCGTCACGCATCCCCCCGTCGCGCTCCTTTCCCCCAACCCCCTCGTGCCTCCATAAATATCGTTCCGCGGATCGAGATTTAATTTTCGTGCCGACCTCCGATTGTTCGTTCGCAGATTTTACGAGATCCTCCAGTTGAAAACGGAGGAAACCAGCGGCGACTCGTTCGCAAATTTTTTCGTCTGGAAATACACCTTGTGCTTGCTTCGTGTTCTCTTGGTGCGTTTGGATCGTTCGGTGCTGGCGCATACCGATTGCAGTTTCTGTGCGTAGAATTTGGTAGTAGAACCGCTTTATCAAAGTGAAGCGAAATTTAAACACTTGCATGCGTGTGTCAGTGGCTTCAAAGTGCGAATAACCGGACAACTGATTGCTCACGAGCTGACAGCGCTCGAGCAACTACCCCCACCCCTACCCCACGAGACCTGTCATTTTCCGAGAAGAAACACTAAAAATTACTATCAAATTACTCAACTTTACATGCTCATAACTATTTAACAAGTAGTTTCCGCGGTCCACGACTTCGATATACGTGTTTTATCGTCGAAATGAACAAGATTGGATATATAATAATAGTAAATTTTGGGGTCTCTAAGAGACAGTTCGGCCGAATATTTTATTCTATATATATAATTATTTATTTAACTTATTTAAGATCTATATTAGATAAAATTAGTAACATAACACATTGTTGTTGCTGATTCTATATTCATTAAAAATACGAAAAGTTCCGACTGACTGTAAACATGAACTGCAAAGATTGGAAAGTGAGACATTTAGTATACCGTAATCGGAGTTTTATAAATCGCACGGTGGTGAAGGTATTTATGATGCGGAGATCGCGGATCGTTTTCTCCGCGCGATCCGTTTCTGCGCGTCAAGGTTTCGCGTCGGTTATCAAATAAAGAAACGTTGTTTCGCCAGCAGCACGCGCGCTAAACGAGCACAGCGATCTCTCTGATTACGATTCGAGGCAGACGTATACCGACCGGATAATCCCGCGGAACGAATTGTCTGGAAAAGGGCACGCAGAAGATCGGTGCCCTTGATCGGTGTGCGCGCTTTGATCCCAGTTCGCCGGCCTTCTCGTTCTGTGACGCGCGCGAACCGCAAAAAATCGGCAAGAAACTTCCGCCTGTCTCTAATGGCGGGCTCTCCGAGGCTTACTCGGAATCGAGAGCCGATCGTGCTTATTCTCCGACCGCTGGAAGCTCGGATTGTTTGCACGAGATCCCCTTTCGATTGTTCATCGCCTCGCAACAACATCGCCGTTCATTTAATTTATTAGTACGTATGGTACAATGAAAAAACAAAATCACGAGAAACATCGACGAATATGTTCTCGTAATTATTACGAGGAATTGAGAGGAATGAAATTCTTGCTTTTGACGCTGAACCTATCAACCGATTTTATATTTTTCATTGTACAATTATTGAAATTATGAAGTTACCTACGTTGCGGTTCGATAAAATATCTTATCCAAACGCATAGGTCTGCCCTATTGAAATAAAAATTGCATAAAATTTAAATAAACGTTGAGCCTTGTCATTTTTATAAGCTAAAACATTATAATAGCTTTTAGTGCTCGGTAGGTTCGGTGTTAAATCCCCCGGTACCCGCGACGTCGTAGAAATCCGAAACGATAAAACAAAATAGGAGATACTCACCGGCAGTACAAAGGATTGTTCGAGGTGGACGAATCAAAGGCAAGACAAAGAGAGATCCCGAAGAGGAACAGAGAACGAGTAGGAAGCCTGACCGGGGTGATGTACGTATTCCGAGTACCTGTACCAGTCGAGTAGCCCGGAGAAAGAGAGAAATTCCGTGACAAGGAGAGAGAGAGAGAGAGAGAGAGAGGAGAGAGGAGCACGTAGAGCAGCCCGCGGTGGGTGAGAGCATGCACCGAACCAGGGGAGTGGGTAAGAATGTACTCCGAACTCTCAACATAACGGGTAGCAATGTAACCAGATCACGACCGGCGAGTACTGCGCCCGGTGAACAAGAAGAGAACCGGGGGTTATAAAGAGACACAAGGGGAAGCTGGCGAACGCATCCGCGACACGGCGCCCGTATTACGATTATTAACAATTACAATTGATTTCGCAGCATTCCTACGCATTGTACTATTCAAATTTATTCAAATCAGCACACGGCAGACTGCGCCAAGGAAATCCTAACGAAATGATGCCGACGAAAACTCTGCTTCGCGTTCACTGACCATGATGTAGCTGTAAACTCTTTTCTTTAATGTATTATCCGGCGGAATTTTAAATTCCGTTTGTTATTAATTTTTGGTAATTTTCGAACTTTGAGGCTGCTTCTTCTTGGAAAAATGTTACCCATTTTCAATCATTTATTACTCGTCAATCAATTTCGACACAATTTTCAGCTTGCTAAAATTTTCCTAGAGCAGAACTTCCACTAATTTTCATTTTCATTTTCAAAAAAGCATTTAGTGTCTATCCACTAACATCGTAGCTAGCAACACGGGGACGTTTCTCAAGAGAGATCTACGACGCTTGTCTCCACCGGAACCTACCAAAAAGAAAAAATGTCAGTTTCGTCGGTGTCCGTGTGATAATGCATCTAGAAGAGCGTTAGGCGGCAGTGCTGGGGGATCCGGCGATTCGCCTAAGTGCGCCGGTTGGCTCGATTAACGATCTCCTCCGCGGACATGCGTTCCAGCTTCAAAATTGTATATTCACGAGCGGTCGTGGGTGGCGATCGTCGTCCGCGGCTAGCAGGAAGTCTCGGCAACATCGCCGGCGGATGAATCCGGGGTACATCTACCTGCCGGATCGGTGGCCGACGAGAAAATCCTCTCGCGGAGGTGTCGCGGACCGTTTCGGTCGTGGCTTATTAATTTGCATACGCATTTTTCACCGGCGAGTCGGCACGACCGTGCTCCCAACTCGTCCTCCCTATATGGCCGACGCGGGGCCGCTACCGTTCGCGGCTACCGTTCCCGACCGATCCCCTGCCGTACGCTGTACATCGAAACATACTTTATAACAGTCGGTTCCCCACCCCCGCGACGCAATCTCGGGGACCGATTTCGTGTAATGATCGGGACGAGAAGAGAGGCTCATCTCCTCTGCTTTCTCTTTCGCTGCCGGGTAAGGACAAAGCTTTTCATACGGACCGGGACAGGGACCGGGACCCCGGGCCGCCCGTGATGGGGCCTTTTGATAAACCGTCGAATCGCTCTTTATACTTCCTCGCCTCCACTCGATCGGGACACGTGTGCTCGAACGACGACGGGAATTTAGGGCACGCGGGATCGTATTAAGATTTATTCGCCCCGAGCACGGCTAATTCGTGCACGGAATAAATACAGGTTACTGCTTGTTTTTAAAACGCCGCGGAATCGATCGTAATCGGGCACGATGGCTGCTGGTAATTACGGTCCTTAAGGAGCATCGTGTAGACACGCTTTCTTCTTTTATCTTTTTTTTTTGCGCGCGCGCGTCAGATAGACGAATAGGCTCCACTGTAATGGACGATTTAGAACACTTTGTTCCGCACTTCCGTTAATCACCGGGTTCGCAAGTGAATAATGCTGGAATGTGCCGTAGGAGATCGTCTTTCAAAATGAAAAAATCATTTGTGGTTTGTAAAACTTACGTTCGGTCTAAGAGCATGTAATTTAAAAATGTTCTTCATGTTTTATCGAGTTTTTTAATGTCGCTCATTAAAGAGAAATTCTCGATGAAAGATATAAATAGTCCTGTGCGCCTATCGAGCTTAGCTACTTACAGTCTAATTGCAAATGACTAATTAAAGTATATTATCTGATACAAGATAGTAGCCGACCGGTGGATATATCCAAAATCCTTGATAACCATCTAGGACTGTTTCTCACTGAAAACCGCGCCACATTTCTGTCGCTCTGAGAAACGCCGGAACTTTTTGCGCAACCCCAATACTCACGTTAGAATGCTTAACGTCGCGATTGGTAATCCACGCCGGCGTGCTGTTTAACGGCTCAGACCTGGAAGAAGTTTCTCGGTCGGCCTATAAATTGCGCCTCACCCCATAAGGAAACATAATATCGGGCTAATAAAGATGCTGACAATGCTGCTGACATATTTCTCCGGTGCCCTCGCGAGAGAGCGAACATTGTTGACCAATATACAATATATTTCTTTTTTTTTCACCGAGCGTTCCCGATAGATCGTAAAGATAAGAACGCCGGCAAGTGGACTTTTTACGACTGCGACTCTCCACCCCGATTCGGCGTTTCGTTCTTTTTCACAGATGACGTAAGCGGCGAAACACGAGATCGCATTTGTTTTTTTTTTCTTTTCACTTGCTCTCCGACGGAAAAGATCGCGACCAACGCAGCAAAACGAACTGACGAGCGTCGGGAACAGTTTCTGCGATCGTTCATTGGAAGTTGAATCGGTACGTGGTAAATAGGCTGGCCGTTGCGGGAATAAAAGGCAAACAGCGTCGAAGGTACAGCTCCGGTAGGGACACAATCCGCCGTTCGGTTTAAAAGGCGATTGCGGTTAACGTGGGGAGCGCAGCGTCCGTAATTTATCGCTACCATTTAAAGCGCTATATAATAATACGTTGGCGTACGACTATTTCTTAAGATCGCGGCGCTGCGTTGCCGGCCAGGGAACAGGAAAGACGAAACTTGGGAGGAAAGCGGCGCGGCGTGGCGCGGCGCGGCTGATCTTTAAGGAAGCGAGGATCTTATAAAGTACGGACACGTTTGCATAATAATTACCGGGGAAAGTTATTCCAGAAGAAGATTACTTTGAGAAGATCTCCGTAGGAGGCGCGCTTCCCGGTTCTTTCGTTCGGGCCTCCCTCGGGCCCCTCCTTTGAGCCAGTTACTGAAACGTTCAGACCCTTTTCTGTCCATTCCGACCAGCTTACGAACAAGCTAGTCGCCGACTGCAGGTATGCGCATCGTTTTCGTCTCAGATTTACTTAATTCTACAGCACAGTCGCACGACTTAATTGGGAAGATATTCATAATTTCCGACAAAACAATTATTTTGTTAAAAATTCGACTTTCCCTTCGACTCCCGATCGACCTCGGTGTCGCCGGGTTCGCGAACTATAGCGACATTGCGCACCGTTTAATGGTGGCTCGTGCATCAACCGGCGGGTTCGGCCGATGACTCATTAATGAAGGTTGTGCATCTCGTATTGCGGCATACAACACTCGCGGTGCACTTCTACGGCGCACACAGCCGCGGTTAGGGTCGTTCGCAACACGGACACGTTCGCAGCCCGGTTCTCCGCACCTTTTGTACGTACCGGCGCGGCGCGGCGGTGATTGGACAGTGGATACGCGCGAGACGACCGTGGGTAGATCGATACATTTGCCGATCTACGGTTGGCGATCGCGCGAGCGGCTACCGCGGTAAGTAGATCATGTTCCGAGAGTCCGCGAGCACATCTCGCGCCGATCGGGACGCGTGCAGGATCGAGGCTTATTCCCGGCTCGGTAACTGGTACCTGGTAATCGGTCCCTATCGCGATCGTGTCGCCGATGCTCTCCTTTGATCGGCCGCGAAAGATCCAGATTCGATCGCGATCGCGAACGCGTAGATCGCTCGAAGCAGCATCGCGTCGCGTCGCATCGCATCGCATGCGCGGCATTGAAGTCTCTCGCGCGGCATTGAAGTCGCCGGCGTGCAACGCTCTTTCCCACCAGTTTATTAATCGTTTCCTATATCTCAGGAATCGCTTATAAGGATCACGGCAATCCGCGCGGTGTAGACCGACTTTGAAAGTGGGTCGCACACATTTTTTAATATCTCATCGATCCGCTCTTCAACTCCTTTGTTCGTTTTCTGTGTTGCTCTTCCTTGGCTGAAAATGTTTTAGAATATATTTAGAAATTTTAGCTGTTTACATTATAAAATTGTCCTTTTCTCCACGGTAAATCGAAGATGATACAGAATTCGGAAGTTTGGATTTTTGGAAACCTATGCAAATATGTAGAGAGTTGTCAGATTACAGAGGAAAGATTCGGTATGCAATTTATTCCGGTTTTCCTGATTTATTCTGAAACAACTCAGACTTAAAAGTTGCGAATCGTGTTCCATTTAAAAAGTTTGTAATATCCTCAAGAGCCTGTCTGGTTTCTCAGCGGGCAATCTGTTTCACATTCTACCATCGTTCATGTCAAGCGTGAAAGCATCCATCCGAGGATTTTTTAGAAGCCGCAGAAAAATACGATGCTTTATAGAAATTTATTATACGCTCCGTGGGCTTGCCTGTGTTAACGCGAGAATGATTGCATAATTAAGGAAGTAGAATTTCAATAAGTTTCTACTTCTCGTTGCCCCGGAGCGTGAAAGCGCAGACTCAAGCACACGCAACATTTTATAAACGAAATCACGATTCTACATTCTGACTTATATGATTTATTGCCGCAGAATGCGATACTGGTATCGATTATACGGTAGTTTGGTAGACGCTTTTTAGAATGCAACGCTTCATTCATTTTTTTTCATTGCGAAAGAAAGAATTTTGTATGCACGCTTGTGGATTATTATTTCCATTTCGAATCCTGTGATTTTTGTGAGAGTTGCAGATTTCTTATCTTTTAATATTCTATAAAACCGACGAATGATCATTTTTACATGATTAATTAATGTTGTACGTTTGTTTATAGGAACTACTACATTATTTTCTGTAAATTTGATCTCTCGATAAGCAAATCGTCGGACATAACTTAGTACAACAATAATTTTAAACCTTCTAGCCATATTCTGAATGACTTTTTTATTTTTCGAATGTTCGTAAATAATTCAAAACACCACCACCCTCGATCGTCTCTCCCCGAAAACCGCACTCGGTGATAATTCCTAGGTGTCTCGAGTATCGTAGATCTCTATCGGGAAAATATTCGTACATCAGACTGTCAGACACATTCTACTAGTATACCAGGCACGTCGGAGGATCGAGGAACCGAAGAAGGTGAACAAAAGAACGCGCGAACAAACGAACGATACGGAATCGTTGCTGTCAATGCAGCAGTAAAAAAAATTTGCATAATCGTTCGATGTCGTCGATACGGATTTGCATAAAGAATTCGTTGTCGAACCAGCCGAAGGTGTCCGAGATATGCGCGCAACCATCTCCGGGTGGAATTTGATTTCATTCATTTCGGGCCAGGAGTGCCACCGGTCTTTTACAATGCGCGATGCTAATATTCATTTTGCCTCTTGCAGCTTAGCCATTTATGCGCAAAGTATTTTTAATGGCTCCGTTATAATGGAATATTTTTTTTTTAAGCTGATCAAATATTCCCAGAGAGCTAAAATGTATTAAACGATAGAACAAAGGCGTCGCATTGAATTCGTCCCAAGATGATCCGAAAAAATTACAAAATATATAAACCACCAATTTAAAAAATTCATGAATAAATATTTCCATCGTACCACATCTGGAGTCGAGTTCGATAAAAATAAATTTCGCACGTTTCATTAAAGCCAGCCCAGAAAGGTATCACCGATCGTCACCTGCGGCGACGACAGCGCCGTGCGCGATGCCCTTAACCGTGGATACTTTCGCTCGTGGGTCCCCGGAGGGCCATTTCGTTGGTCCGGAGCCGTGGCTCTGTGTCGGGGCCCGATCGTCGGCGGGCAGAGGCGCGCGGCTGTTTCGGGGCCGCGACAAATTGGAAATTACCCTTCCGCTGCGCGGTCGCCTCGATTGAGATTAATTGATTTTTTCAACGGCCATGGTGCGGTGCTCTCACCGGGGCCACGCTCGCCCCGGTTCGCCATTTTCGGACGAAACTGGCGCGGATCGGGATCGTGAGAACCGTGACGAACGATAGATCGCCTCGGGTGGAAGAAGCTCCGCGTCGAGGAAAGCTGACCGGGGACCGTGTTACGTCACACCGAAAGTACCGGAGGAGCCCGGTCCCGAAGGAGCCCCGTTCGTCGATGATCGGGATAATCATGATAAGTTGGCGCGGGCAGAAAAAACGTGTAAAAAGAGATACCGGAGGGTGAACGCGCACCATAACGTGCTCTCTCTTTCTCTCCCGACGCCTGTAATTGCTGTTCACCGAAATTGGACCTTCTCGCCGCGTCTACGAGGACAGGTTCGACCGTAAAGAATCGTCGTACGCTCATTTCCCGGCGCGTCCGGGTAATTAAGATATCGTTTAAATTCCGTGCCGCGCGCGCGCACGTATCTCGATCTCCGCGGATGCGTCGACCGTCGTCGATCGGCAATTGCAAATTTTTCTGCCCGTTATGCCCGTTTTCTTGCCCGACCGGGAGAAAGTTCGGCGGGACGTTTTAGGAATGCCGGGGATTGTAATTAGCGTTTCTACGGGAGCAGCAAATTACTCAAATTCTTCGCGTGGTGCAATCGTCCCAGCGGCTCGTTAAATTGCCGCCAGAAAATTGATTCGTAAAATCGTTCCCACAAAATCTGCTGCTCGACCGTCTACGCCAATTAAATGTTACGCTGGTCCAGCGAAACCTCTATTCCACGTTTCCCGGAAAAAAGATACGCTATTCTTGAAACTGTTTAATCGTTGTTTCAAGTGAGCAGACGAGACACTCGCGCACGATACGCAAACTTAACGACGAGGTCAAGTTAGCTCGAGCAAACGCGAATCTCCTGGTTTTGCGTAATCGGTAACACCGTTCGCACGCAAGGTACGATCGCACAGATGATCGTGGATCGCCCAAAGTCTCTCGATTCCACGTAATTCCATCTCGGCCGGTCTTTTATTCGGCCGCGATTCCCGCTCGCCAATTAGAATTGCAGGTTGCGCTGGTCGGTTTTCCATCGTCCTTGATAAACGAAAGCGGCTCGCTACGGAGCGACGTGATTCGCGTACGCTTCTCATCACCTTCGTCGTTAACCGAACAATCTGGTTAATAGTTATCGCCTGCGTTATTGCCGTCGTTGCTCATTACCTTGCTGCCGTGTTCGCGCGTTTACATCGCGCGCGAAAAGGAGCGCGGCGATCGCGCGCGAAACCGAGGGAGCATTCCATCCGCACAACGATGATTCACCCCGGATTTTCCTTCCTTCTTTTTTCGTCGTTCCTTCCTCCTCGCGCTGCGCCGCACCGCGGCGTGATAATCATTTCACTACCCGGTTGAGCGTGCCGCGACGACGCCATTTATTACCCGCGACACAGATATTATTACGTTGAGTCAGGCACCGTTCCGCGAGCGGAATTCACGTTTCTGTAGTAAAAGCGTCTTCTTTCTTTGCTCCGCGATCATTAACACGCTCCGAAGCCGCCATTAAGAACGACCGTACCGAATAATTGAATTAACACTCGCTCCAGGCGCTCGAACATCACGCACAAGCCACGAGAATATCGCCACCGTCGAAAAAATAGTACTTTGATCGCACTCTCTTTCGAGAAACTTGACTCTCTCATTTCGAGGAAGCTTTCGCTGTGATATTTTTTCTTTTCGTGCTGTTATTAAGCCTAGGTTTACAAATTTTTTAAATTCACGATTATCACTATTCGTTGTGAAAAATAATTAGTGTTGGGATCGGATAAGCGCATCCCGCCAATGCAGGTGTCTTTCACCGACCGATTATATAAATTCCGCCTTGCAGCAGGTAGGTAGAGGATCCCGGTAGATTGAAACAATGTTACAGAATCCTCTGGTTCGATCGGAATCCCGTTACGGTCGATCTCGAATCGGCCGGCGCGGCGTTGCAAGGATCCCGCCGATCGGTCGTCCTCTTTTTTGCACCTGCTGCACCGGTCCCGGCGAGGCCTGCCAGCGTGTCCCTTCCCACGCAAACACGGTAAACATTAATTGAAATGTCACTCCCGCCGCGACATTTTCACCTGGCATTCGGCCGTAGCGGCGCGGCGCGGCGCGGCGGTGAGCACCGCGTGGCTCGAGCGGCCACGGCCTCTCCGTGTCACTTCCTGGTGCACCTTATTAAACTGAAAATTAACATAGGCGGCTGATATGGTCGCTAAAGAAGCTCTCTCGAGCCGAGAGGTTCGGTCTGGATGCAACGGGAAGAGGATCGAGGGGAGCACTGGTGGAACCGCGGCGAGGAGAGAAGGGAAAGGGGGAGAAAGAAAGAGAGAGAGAGAGAGAGAGAGAGGTGGAATCGTGCAGAGCCAGGGGGAAATTTATCACCATAGAAGCAATTAATGGGATTTTTGTCGGGCCGGGCCGGCCCACGGCTCACGAGCACGGTCTCCGTTCCGTGCATCGTGGTCACGTCTCTGCTGCATACACGGCCCTCTCGGCTCGGTCTGTGTGCACGCGGCTTATGTAACGCTGGTCGTCCGGCTGATATTAAGGCCACGGCTGAGAACGCCCGTCGAAATCGTCCCCCGGTTCATTAGGGTGTCTGAATAAATGAGCGAGCCGTGGCTCTCTCGGTACCGGTGTGCGCGCTCTCGCCTGGACGCTCGTCACGGTGGATGAATTTCTTGCGTCGCGGGGCCAGCGATTCCGAGTCGTTTAATTGAGGCCTTCCAGTGACCCACACCATGCCTGATGGATTTTAACCTTTTCCCACCGAACGGATTTCTAACTCCGCCACCAGGAATCCGCGGACAGACTAAACAGAGAATGCATTCCCGAGATGGGAGACGAAGTCTCTTCTGATTTCAATTTTTCTCGAGTTTCCCTCCAAAAGTGCGAATTTCTATCAACTCCCACTAGTCTAGTTCAGTCTCGGTAAGTATAGTTTGCTCTGGTCTAGCCTAACTTGGTCTATTTTGGTCTAGTTAGGTCGCTAGTTATGTCTAGTTAGGTCTACTTAGATCAGTATGGTCGAGTCTAATTGGATCCAGTTTGACGTAGTCCGTTCGGATTGAACGCATTTGCCAACAAGCTCCGTCCACAAGCCCACGCATTATCGTCCAATCGTCACGTCCCAAATGATGTGTTCACGCATTCACACGTGAGCGCGTGGAATTCAGAATCGGGACGATTTAATAAAATCCGATGAAGCTTTTACTCCGTTTACAATCCGTTGGTATGCTGATTACGGGGTAAATAAATTTATGTTTGATAACAGGTTGTACAAATTAAGCCGGGGGGAAAAAGAGATACGTTCATTTGCATAAACACCTGCAGTCAGCTAATTAGCGGCTTCGGGAATAACGGTGGACTGTCTTGCAGATCTCCCGATCAAATCTCGTTTATGCAATTTGTTACGAGATGAGGGACGTACCCGACTACACCTCTTTAGGGTACGATGGAAATTATGCTCATGTATTACATTGACTTGATATTTAATAACGAGATCTCTGACTCGATGTTTCATGCATTTAACTATGTGTTCCCAGCCTTGAATTCTTTATAACACGCGTCCCCTTTACCCGACATCCTGTACTTTGGCGATAATTATGTTTTTGCGTTGCTATCGATGCTCGAAATCGTGATTTAGTTTTTGGCTTGTCAACTAAGCGATCGCGGATTTTAAATAAGAATCTATCGACAAAATCCCGAATCATTTATTCGCCAACCCAATAGATAGACGAGAACTGACCCAATATTATTTCTGCTTTACTACAGCTACACCGAAGGAACCTAGTTTGACGCAGCTCCTATCAGCACCCTGATGTCAACGCACAGCGAGCCCTCAGAAAGTGTCATATCGAAACCCCGCAACCCAGCTGGGTCGCTTCTCTCGCTTATCGAGGGATCCGTTGGCGAAAATGATGAACCGTCGCGTGCATTCGCGAGAGAGGCCGGGGTACCGTAGGATGCATCTCGACGCACGCAGAGGCAGGGGCGCGCAATCACCGGGCGCGATAGCGGTCAGCGGCCGGTGCCGGCCGAGTTTGACGTTAATTGGCTGTAATTACGGGGCGAACCGCTTAATTAGGTGGGCCCCGGGTCGGCGGAGGCGCCGATTCCGAAATTTATCGATGCACGGGACACGGCTCGGTGGACGGGACGCTCGGAGGCTGTCGGGGTTGCCGTGCATCGCGGCGCATCGATCGCCGAGATCGCCGGAGGAAAAAACGAGGACGCCGAGGAGCGCATTAAACGGGGGAAAAGAAAAACCAAAGGGGGTGAAGAGCGCGAGAGAAAGAGAGGATCCTCTCGCGGCCGTTCGGTGGTGCCGCTATCGCGATCTCGCGATCTCGGCCGGTGTTGCGCAGAGAGCGGAGAGGTGCTAGGAGAGTGCAAGGTAGCGCGCGGGCTCGCGCGCGAGCGGACGCTACCGGCCCGGCGTTAATTAAGCGACGCCACCGCTAGAGCGGCGGCACCTAGTTGCAAGCAAGGCCTCACGGTTGCATTCGGCGAGCCGATCCCGTGCGATTTTTACCCGCTCGCTGGCCGGCCCTTGCAGATTTTTTTCGGGACAGACCCGACACCGACACCCGGGGCCCCTATCTGCCGCTCGGAATCGGAAGCGCCTCCTCGCTCTCGCGCTCGTTTCTACCCGCAGCAAGAAGAATTCGAGGCGCGCGTTCCTTGCCGCGAAACCCCGTGAAGCCGTGCCAGCCTCTTGTACGGAGATAGCCGTATCGGGGCCGGCTAATCGCGCCGTGGCCGTGTCCACCCATCTGCACCCACTACCGGTTCACGCTCAAAGGTATCGGCCAGAGATCGGCCGCGAGCATCGACGCGATTTACCGGCCGCGGCGCGGCGTCTCGCCGGGAAATTGCCCGTCTCTCGTGCCTCGGAGATCATCGGCACACGGAATCGTGAGAAATCGAAGCGCGACACTGCCGATGTACTCATCCGAGGTTTCGTCCACTCGCGGATCTTGAAAATGACTTGGGCACTGTCAGAAGCTGACAGATCTGCTTGGCGAACAGCGGCCATCGGTAACCGATACTCTCCCTGTCTTGAAAACGCCTGTGGATTGTCATCCTCTCTCTCACTTGATATTATTGATAATGTTTAATATAATAAGTTCTTTTTTCTTGAATTCATTCTTTACACTTGTAAAAAATTTTCTGGAGCAACACCCCCACTAACTTTAGCCACGAACCGCCACTGCTCTTTCTGCCAGTACAGGACATACGCACGACAAAGATGAAAGGCGTCACGTGACCGGGCCGCGACGGAAACCTGGGGGAACAGCGTCGTGGAAGGGGAACGGTAGAGTGGGGACACATGTCTCGGCCGGGGGACCTTCTTGTAATCTCACTGCAGTAGAATGTTCTGTTGTCCATGGTCGTAATTGCGAATCATGCCATTCGCTGGAAACGGTCGACTACCACGTCTTCAGAATCCTGAACCGAATGACCCGGCGTACAGAGACAGATCCCGGCTAAATGCCACTATGACGTTCGCTTAATCGCGCGATCGGTTCACACGACTCATCTCGGTTACGTGGCCGGCTAACTGGTCTACGTCGTGATTATCGTCACGCGATCGTCCGGCAACCGAGTTTGATGGTCGGCAACGGGTGCCAGGGAGTCATACCGGCGAACAAGTTTCTATAGAAAAGTCCGTAAGTGCACTGAAACGCTGGCGCGCAGCCTCCGTTAAAACGCCACGGAAACTCCGCCGCGAAGGCCGTCAAATTGCAATCAACGTTTAATGAGAAACGCCATTTAACGGCGCTGCCAGGCTGTGCTACAAAGTATTTACTTTGCCGCGACCGACGCGGCGGTTTTAATTGCCGCGTCGCGTCGCGTCGCCTCGACGAATTTCATCTCCCCCGCGTCTTCCGTTACGGATTCTAAAGCTGGGTGTCCATTAGAGGGCTGTACTCTCGCGACCACTATTAATCCAGTTAGAAAACTTATTTCTGGAATTTTTTCGATTGAAATGACACTAAACACGGTATAATTGCAACTGTATTTAGTGGTTTAATTGGCGGTATTTTGTGCGCCGCGCGGTCCAACCGAGGCGGTGCTGGTCCGGAGCTGGTGCGTCGTAGTGTTCGCACATTTCGTCGAGTCTGTGCCGATGCTGTGCTGCACTGCCAAGGGTGCGCGGTCACATTGAAACTACATAGAAGGAAGTCGAAATGCCACCGGTAGTCCGCTGCTGGTGCGTCCTAGTGTGACCTTAATCCCTTAGAAGCAAGGATCCCTGCCTACCCCTTCAGCAGGGAGCATTTGAAATATTAAAGATCTATGCTCCGAATCATTCCACACGCAACGTTCTTCTGCGTGCTCTTTGGAGCCAGCTCGCTGGTACCGTCCTCGAATGGACACCTAGCCTAAGGTCGTGCGATCTCGGTTCGTTCTGCCGATCGACTCGCACACTGGCCCGTCCACGGAAGAGACGAACTCGTGCACGTCGTGTAAAACGTCGGGACGTCATTCGTTTTGACGGTGTACAAGGCAACGCGCCGGTCCGGCCAGACCTGGACTCCAAACACGATCGGCGAGCCGCCGATCACGCCGATCGCGAGCTCTGCTCGCAGTCACCACTCCTACAAGGTGACTCACTGACTCACCCGCTCGCTCACCACTCACCTCAGCTCACCTGGCAATCAGCGACGGTATCTCCTCCCGTTGACGAGGTTATATGGGGGCGAGCGGAGGTGCACGGAGCGGCGGGGGAGGGGGAGAGCACGGCGAAACGAAAAAAATCAAGTGTTCTTCCCACGTCCCGAAACTCGTGTCTCGTCTCGTCTCGTCCCGTCTCGATTCGACCCCGCCCCGGGCGATATCTCGCCTGTCGCTGGACCATAAATCGATTTCAATCGGACATCGCGGCTACGTCCGCGCCTCCGACCGAGGAAATATTTCAGAGCCCGCCGGCGCGGGCCACGGCTGATCCTTATCGGGCGATTTTATTGTTTCGCAGATAATAAGCCGGTCGGCAGCCCCGAGATTCTGACGCGAGTTCTTTTAACGCCTCGGAGATGCTTTCGTTAGGTCGAACATGCTCGAGGATGGCGATTTATTCTGACTTATTTTTTTTTTCTTGAGCTCTTTTTCCTCTCGGTTCGAACGGATCGTAACGTTGAAGAATTTTTATTTCACTGGTTCGGCTCTGTTTAACACACTTACAATAAACAATTACTTACAGGAAAAACAGTAGAGAGAAATGCACAAAATTAAAAATGAAATTCTACCGAGCGTTTAACTCGTTATTTTTTTATGATCCCTACAAGCTACAAATATAAAGCCCCTAGCTAAAAATAAGTATACAACGATTCGTAACCATTAACACCTACCAAGGTCTCTTAATAGTCCTTTAAGAGCCGATGATTAACAGCGAAGGATTTCTTAATAAATTTGTCAATGTCAGCAGCAATTATGATTGCGAATCGGCGAGTCATCTCACCATTTTTCTGAGGACTCTTTTAAGCAAAATTGCCTTTTCTCAATGTTGCACAGAGGCGAAACCCATTAATAAGCCTCCGGGTAACAAAATATCACACTTGCCGTGTCTGTAGAATATGAGACGTTTAACAAAGATACTGAAACAGTATTTGCACATACAACTGTGTTACATATTAATTACACATTATGCTGTGAAAAATTTTCAATTATAAATTCATAAATATTTCTCTCGTTTGTTTCATCGAAATGGATTAAAACAATCCACTACTATTAAGGAAAGCTAAAATCATAATTGATTAAAAACTATATAAGAAAAGAGCAGAGAGATGAACAGAAGAAACACACCTGTCGGATATTAAGATTCCAAGACGAACCGCACAGCGTTTTTCGAGTCGGTGTTTTTCTTCCAATGTTCGAACGAGCGGTTTCACAAGCGACTTACCCGGTCTCACAATTAAGTCCTAATGGTAGCGAACAATTACGCGATTTTTCATCGCGTGTCGGTTCAATCGCGGTGGCGATTAACACGCGCGAGAAGACTAGCCGCGTTCCGATTGCTTTCCATATCGCGCTTATTAAAGGGATCACGGGAAACGGTCAAGGACCGAACGTTCTCTCAGGGCCGTGAAAGTTCCTTGACAGCCTAGACCCGAGAATGGCGCATCATGAGAAACTAACCGGAGTCCTTTCGGGACCGGGGGAATCGATTGTCGTCGTCGATACGATTCCACCGGCTTCTCTATTGCACACCGTATCGCTTCATTCCGGGGAAGTTGGCAATGTTTTACCGGTAATAGAGATCCGCCGGTTCGATACCGTGTGTACCAACTTTGTACTCGTATGTTCGATCGTGTCGATCGGCCACGATCGGCAATCAATTCCGCGATCCCCTTCGTACCACCGACCGCGATCGTTTCACTCCAAAAACTCTTCATCGTTCGTTCTAAATCAATGAAAATCTTTCAAAACGTACACGCCGTTCATTAATTTTCATACGCTTCTCAGAAATAGTATACGATCATTAATACGAATGAACCTTTTACAAAAATAGTTATAGTTACTATTTTCGTTATTTTTGTTCTTCTATATTTCGTATTTTCTAGTTTTGTATCTACTTTTAAACAAATCCATCAAATTATAACGGGATCCATAAAGAAGTAAAAGAATTTAAGAAGATAGATAGATAGATAAATGTCTAACGAACGAATCGTTGAGTGAACGTATGCTTACTGGAGTGTAATTGTGTTTCAGGGATCAGCGCTGTCAGATTAATTCTTTCCGGACATAACGACGGTAATTTTTAATGGAAGCGATGATGCCCCTGTGAAAAATCGGATTACGCCGCGAGTACATGGGTAATGACCGCCTGCCGTGAAAAAGAATGAACGTTTTCATGGTGTACGGCGTTGCGGGCTATAATCACGGGTACGAAGTACAATATAGATCTCTCTAGAATTACCTGAAAGAGTCGAGTCCCGATTTTTATAACATTCACACTTTATCCTTGACGAGCATCGGATGGTGTAATTTGTGTCTGCTGCACGATATAGACCTCAAACGAGCCAAGATAGAGGTAAATTCATCACAATTATGTCATTTTATCGTAAACGTTGCGGGCAGGCTTCGCAACAGCCTCCTTATGAATTAGAAGAGCGGCTTGAATCGGCGCTCGCTAGTTTTTCTCACGATCCCGCGATAGACCTTGCTCGAAGGCAAGAATAACGCTACGCGGCGACCGAAAGAAGTTAGGAATCCCGTAATCCGCGGCATCTTTGCCGGCGAAAGGCCGGGGGTGGTGGTGTTATACTCTTCGCTCCCAGGCCAACGATTCAAACGCAGCACCGGGGAACCCCGGCAAAGCCGAAACGAATGGGTTATACAGTCGCGTCGTGTCGTGCCAGAATGGGAAACACGGTTTTAAAACCACTACGCGATCCACAAACCATTCAACTTCATTTTTTACGTGAAGGAAACCAGGCTTTCAAATTGCACCCATATTAATTCTGAACTAAAATCTTTCACCGTGTTGAAGATTCATTAACAGCATTTTCTGTATTTATGTCAAAACTGAGTGCGCAATATAAAAAGAATGCAAGAACATAAAAATGTCAACGCACTATTTTGTATCCTTTAAAATCATCAAAGAAAGACGGAACTGTTCATTTGACTTCTATGTTTTGTAATTGATGCAGATAATTTTTTTATGGATAAAACTCGGAGATTCGGGAAATACATCAATGGTAATGAAGATCATCTTGGAGAGTAAAATGCATTTTACACGGCTAATTTATCTAGTATTCTACATGGCTACCACTGCGATTCGTTCGATTCGCGCGAGACGAAAAACCCTGTGACGTCATTGGTCGCGTCGCGGCCGAAGTTATGGGCGCCGGCTTGTTCGAGCCGCATTTTCCAAGGAGCCGCGCGGGTTTCTTCGGAGCGCGCGTTTTCGCGAGATGGCGAAACACGGCCGTGGATTTTTCTGGCGGCCGCGCGCCGCGCAGAACTTCCACGAAGCCGAAGACAAAAGGCGCGGTTGCGTAGAGCCGAGGGCGAGCCGCACGCATGTCAATGCTCCGGCAATTAAACCTTGTTTGGCGCGGACGCCGCGCCGGCTCGTTTTGTTGCTCCCCTCGGTCGCGCTGCAGCACTGGGCTGTCGACCTCACAACGGGAAAGTACTCGCAGAAGCGCCGCGCTGATTTATTTCCGCGCGTCCTGCTAAACCGTCGTTCCTCGTTTTTTTCCAGCAAAGATTTGTACTCGCTTGCGACCGCCGCCATCCTCGTCTTCGTCTTCGTGGTCGGTTCCGCGCGCGATCGTTTGTTCTCTCCGGCTGCAATCGCGGATGGTAAACTGGAGCAGCTTTTTGCCAAGTCAGAGGAAAGTCCCGCGGACGCCTTTTACGTACCTGTCGCGACCGAACGACGGTGAGAGTGATATTTTTCTCTCTCTCTGTCTCTCTCTATAAATGTCTGTCTTCCTCTGTTTCCCGAGATAGCGACCGCTCGGCATGTCACCGGACGGTCGGTTTCTGTCGCGATTAAACGGCGATTTATCAGCTACATATTCTTGACAGTGATAAATGACAACAGAACATGGCGGTTCGAAATCGGGTCAGAAATCGAAGCGACCGCGCGGAGTCAGCTGACTCGACCTGGCATTGGTCTCCGGGACTGCTCGGACACTCCTCGCCGTTCCACGGTGTCTTCGACTCGTCTTGCCTCGAGGTGGCAATACCAAAGAATTCGAAACTTGACTTTTATCGATGATCGTGCCTCCAGCGAGCCGAAGACCGTCTGTCTGATTTTGGGTAATAGCTTCGTACATAATCCGTTAATTCCAGAAACCGCCTGCGTCTGTAACATCGCTCTCAATTTGATTTTCGTCGATACTTTTGATAGCTGATTTCAACTGCGGATTTTGTACACTTTTTACCAACAATGTCGATGCGTAAAATCGTGACAAAAGACGCGTGTTTGCGAGAAAATGTGGTCCAGCATTCCCCCGGAACTTTTTGTACGAGCCCGCAACCGAGGGAGCGTCCCGAGGATATAATCGGCGAGGGAAATTTTAATATCGTTCAGAGTATCGAGTGTCGATCGTCGGTCGGATAACCGACGGGGCAATTGCCCTCGAATATTTCTGACAATCAAGATGGTGTTCCACCCCATTTGGCGCGAAGTACGTTCCCGGAATTTATGGGTTCCATGGGTGCACCGGCCCGTTCCTCACAAAATTCCGCCGGGCCGGGCCAGCTGGCAGGTGAGCGACTTTCAGGTGCAGGGCTCCAATAAATTCCTTGGCCTGGGGTCACGTCATGCACCGGTTAGGGGTCGGATCGTGTTCTACATTACATACCCTCCGCTTTCGGCCCAAAAAAAATTAACGCTTGCTCGGAATCGTGTAAAACATTGTTTACCCCGCTTTTTAAACTTCACGTTTAAGATAAATTATCTCGATTATAAAAATCGCTGAAGACGCTCGTGTACATAATCTTCGAACATTGGAAAGCTGGATGGAGTTATTGGACTTTTATGTTGCAAATCTGAAGTAATTGGAATGAAATGGACAGCTACGTGCCAGCACATTGAAGCGTCCGTGTACTTTTGATTTTCGTAGCGCTCGCACTGTGAAACGACGGTAACAATAGTTTGTTTACTGCTCGATGAATAACCTTGACAGCGAACGATCACTCGAGAATTTCGAAAGCACAAATATTGATTGATTCGCCGATCGCTGACGGACACCGTGGCCCATAAAAAAAAGAAGAAGCGCGGATAATAATTATTCTACGATGCTGTAAAAATCTGGTGCACAGGCATTAACCTATCTCGGGATCGTGGCAGATTTATCGTCCGGCTCCGCGGTAATTAATTACCCGGTCGAAAATCGTCGGAATTAATTAATGATAATATTCTGTGGGAACTCCTGGGAGCCTTGCATAAATTTCACGTGCCACGCTGAACCATCGGCGATTGAGAGATCGGATCGTCGGTAACTGTCGATATAAGAATTAATTCGGCGAGTGCATTAACTTTTTTTTGTGGTTTCATTAATTTCTTTGACGGTCGGATACAACTTAATTTCATGCGCGCGACTTGCATAAAATCGATTTTTTCCCCCAGAAAAACGATTTCAACGCTGGGGGCTACTTTCGACGTATCAATCAATGCCTAGAGAAAAAAAGGGATATCGATTAGTATCGAAGCTGCGGGTTTATCGGCGGTCAGGATCGCCGTTAGAAAAAGAACGGGGAAAAAGCGCGCGCGAGTAAAGAGAAATCAAGCGTGTCGCGATCCCACGCGTCTCGCGCTCGCTCGAACAAGAAAATGACACGCGCGTCGATACCGGCAGTCCGATTTTACTCGTTAGCCGCGATTAAGCGTGACGGCCGGCTATCCCTGTCGATTTATATACTAATTACGCTAATTAATTTATCCGCCGGAAGCAGGGAAGCGACCGCGGCGAGCGAATCGAGTCGAGTCGAGCCGAGTCGAGCCGAGCCGAGCCGAGCGTTTTGCCGCGATTAGTACGATCGACGCGGTCAATTTGCGCCGGTTATTTTTCATGTCACGCCGACACACCGGAGCTCGTTTACGCGCCCGAGACCGAGATTATCGTACGTAATGCGATCGGTTTTTCTGCGTGGCAGCGCGCACCCGTGTCGCTTCGTAATTAGAGGCTCCCGGTGCGTGTTAGCCGCGGAGCAAGACCGGTAGTTAACAAGAGCATCGGCGTCGTATATTACGCCGATGGATAAACGGCTCTTATCAACGCCTCCGTGATTGCGCATCCTGCTTTTTCCACGATCTATAAACGCTGCTAATTCAATAACCTGCGTAGCACGTGTTCTATACGGGACGAGCGCCGCGCAAGACACGCACAGATGAAACAGTCCTTTGCACTAATTAAATCTTTTATTACTCTTTGAGTGGTACAACGTTTACTAAGATTGCGACATTTCACGCTGGGAACATACAAAATTTTTTATAAATTTTCTCGGACATCTTCGTAATTTAAGACTAAATAATCCACTATGTTTCAGTGAAGAGAAATTAGTTAGATAGAAGTTATTTTCCAGTATTCGATTCTACCCTTGCCCACGGTAGTCAAGACTGAATTTTTCATTCTGCCGGCCAGTTTCCCATCGATTTCTCGGTTCGGTCGCCTAAATTGTACCCGAAAGACAACAAGCGAGACTCGCTACAGCTGCAGGCCGGCGCGACCGCCTCGTATTTTCCCAGATTCCCAGAGCCGGTCGTTCTCATCTTCGAGCCTAATCGCGTATTCCGGCGTGGCCTTTCTCACAGGCGCGAACGGGGAAGTCGGCGTCGACGGCGATTCGTTCTACGCGTCGATGCCGAGAGGCGTCCCGGCGCGGCGCGATGCGTTCCGACGCGGGGAATTGTGCCGGGATTATTACACGCGCGGATAACGTGCAGGCACTCGTGTCACGCGAGTGATTAAGATTTTGCTCATTACGCGGCCTAACGCGCCATATCCAGCGTATCTGCATCCTCTTATCCTCCCCAATTAAAGGGGTAGATCACACCCTGAGTATAAAGCCAAATTACCTTCCGATTTAATTATTTCAAAGTTGACAGTGAGAAATTTTTAAATAACAATAACAGTCTATATTCTTCTGACTGATCGATATAAAATGTCGGTTTTCTGCCAAAGAGAAAATACTCCGAACGAAGTATTGTGGAATGTAGGGTACGATTTTATTGTATCTCGATTATTTAATTATTATATTAATATTTCATCATAATTGAATCGTAGCATGATGTAGTCGCTATTGACCCCATTGGTTTAATGCAGCTTTAAACATGTAATAATAATTATTCGAACGACGAAAATATTCGAACGGTGAAAGCGGCTGGACAGAGGCCCGATTCGGTATCGGAACAAGTCCTTTTCTTTTTTTATCGGTGAAATTATATTCCGTATAATATGGGGGACCGCGAAGAGATTGACGGCTTTCTTAGCTCCGAAATCGGAGTGAAGCAGAATCTACTTTTCGAGAAAGTTGCTCCTTATTTAGAGGTTCTGCGGTTTTTTTTTACACATTTGTATTCAACTCGGACGGTGTCGGAGATTTATATTTCAACTAAGAATAATTTCTCGTCTGATTAGAACTATAAATGGAATCAATTTAAGAGGCCATCAAGAATCATTAAATCGTTTTTTGAAGATACTTTCCTTCTATAAAATAAATGAAATATATATACAAGTTGTTATAAAAACTTTTATATTCAAACATTTTCTCGAAACTAACAACTATTTGTCTCATCTTAATCGTGTATATATTAATAAAAATTGGTTATTTAATTATGTGTGCGTATGTTGTACATATACAAATTATTTTTCCTTGCAACAATAATTGATAATTCTGAGGTAGCGATGTGTTTCGACTACTGTACACGTTCCATAGTAATTTATATAATTATTACAAAATTGCTGGACGTCGAATCATGTTCCACCAGAGAAATCACTCGCACGAGTGTTTGTAGCAAGTTTCTTCACCACTTCCCACAAAAGCTGAGCCTCTCCCTCGCAGGAGATACGAACTTCGCCGGCCATAAAGATCATCCAACGCGTGTCCTTCCTCCAGACAGTCGGGAAAAGGGTGCGATTACGAAATCATAGCGGGAACTCGGGCGTTCCTGAGTCTCGTTCACAGCCGAGCGACGTATCAGCAATGAGAGGCGCCGTCGTCCGTTCGATAACGCGTGAGTCATGCTCTCTAATTAATGATGTTGAGCGAGCGCAGTAATTTGTGAGCCATTCGTAACACGTTTTTTCCGATTGCCGGAGCGGCCCACGTCGGAGCGGCGGCGCATACTATAAACCGCCGCGCCGCGCCGCGGCAACGCCGTCGTTCCGATTCCACCGATCTAATGATCACCGGAGATTCCCTGGAAAGCATTAGGAGACGACGATCAAGCGCGTCCTCAACAGCGACAAAAGATTGATCAGCCGATTACAAGACCCCTTGTACACCGCACAATCGAGACCTCGGATTTCCTGGGAAATGTTGTGTTCGCTACTTCCTGGTCCTGTTCACCGTGTCCGAACACACTCGACGCAATTTTTCCCCTGGACGTTTAAGAGCCTATTATCGAGTCTATAGAAATGCAGAAGAGCCACCACGTACAGTTTCGTCTCGTAAAGTTGCTTTTACTTTTACAAGAGATTCCCCGGCACTAAACGTTTTCCAAGAATGAAATTCTTACAGGCATAAAATCTTCTTCAGCGAATTCCTCGCGAGATCGTGGCTATTGGATTAACATCCCTGTATGAGTCACGAATACTTGCATACTGGGTGGCTCGCTTGTAACCGACAACTAAATTATTACTATCTAACGACGATCGAGGAAAGACATTGTGACCAATTTTGCCAGAGACGATAAGATTTTCTGTAATTGCCTTCAGAAAACTCATTGTACTAATTTCTGAAAACTGAATGAAACGATTGTTATTCTTTATAACATACCAAACGACCTAAAAATATGGCAAAAAAATTGTTTCTTCTTTTTAATTTTTCTGGGGTGAAGCGACTCTTAATTTTTATCAGAGTGGCGACGACTATGGATCGAATGAAGTTTCGGAGGGAAATTGAATTTTGCGAACTAGGTAAAACCTCGGCGACAAGTGTGTCGATAGGATGAACGCGGGCCGAGCGTCGTTTCTTGCGCAACGATCCAGCGATCCGTCTTCTGGGTGACGACGATCGATCGGTGCGCTCGTTCAATTACTCCGGCGTGCATTCTACGCGAGCGAAGGCAAGGTTCAAGGACGTGACTGAATGCGTTCCGCCGGCGCTGGTTTCGCGAAGTTCCGGTATCGATGAGTCAGTCAGTCAGCGCTCACTGAATTATGTGGGTGATCTTTGGATAGGTTGCCTACCTGCCTGCCGGAGAGTGGCAACAGTCGAACGTTTCGTCATGTTCGCGGCGTTATTGGCAACTGCTGTTAGGATCGTTACTCTATTTTAATAGCTCTCTTAACCGTAAACTCTAATTTTCGTGTCGCAATCCACGCTACGCAACGCGAACGAAATGTAAATAAATCATTATCAACAGGCTTCGGCTCCTCCGTCTGGGCGTTGAAGACGTCTCACAATTTTTTCCAACAAAAACCTCGGAAAACTGTACGATATAGCGTTGAAAAAAGAAACTGGAAAATCGCAGGAACAGAATTCTTGGGTTACAAACAGGTGAACGATGCGTCGCGTGCAATTATAATGGTGAAATGAAAGGACTCGTACAATGCGAACGTAAATCGTGCGACTTCGAAGTTAAACAGGATTACATATGGTTAATTGGCCACCTCTTTCACTTGTTTTTTTAACCTTGGAGTCTCGTACATTCCTCACGCGAGAGATCAACCGTTCTGTGTCTTTAAAACATCGGTCGCTGAATTAAGCATGAACCAAAAATGGATGAACGTTAAAGTCCTTTATGAAAGTAATTACTTCTGCGGAATGTGCAAGGGTTATATGAATATTGTTTCTGCTGTAGGAAACACCAGGGAGAAATAAATTTGGAGAATTTTCTTTTACCAGCTGAAGAATATTTATGAGAATCGAGCGAGGATCTCGATTTCTACGGCCGCGGTGTTAATTTTGTATAAAATTGGACGAAGCAGTTATAACGGGCACCGTGTTCGGCGGCTTAACGATGCCGCGGTGTCCAGGGATCGGTGCAGGAAACGGTGCTGCCAAATTGAAACCAGGCGATGGAACCGGCCGGACACGATGAAACCTAATTGCAACGATCTGGTTCCGAAATAACAGTTTCACCGAAGACACACATAGTGCCTCGACAAGCGTTCCCGGGAATAATAAATGTTTCCTGCGAGCGCGCGGCACCGCGCCGCTCTGCTCCGCGTGGATTAAGGGCGAACGGTACACACAGCGGACTCGGGCCTCGCGTGAACATCGTCTTGAAAAATGTGTAATACACGGCTCTTAGCGGATAAACCCGAGAAATCCGGCGTGGCGGCCCGGAGCGGTTACCCAGCGTGGAATTCGCGAATTACGAGCCGCCACGGTGTACGTCCGACGTATATTTCGACCCGGCACGACCGCCGATGGTATTGCGCAAGGTGAAGGCGGGTCAGCGGACCGACGTAGCCCTGCAGCCGCCGCAGACCCAGTTCTCATCTATTAATGCGCAATTACCGGCAAACAATGTGATTACAGCCGCGTTTAAGTAATTACGCGACGCTCGCGAGCCGCCTCCGAGCCGCGCACCACACCGGCGCTTCCTCTTCCCTCGTTTCGACATCCACCTCCGCCCCTTACCGTTTCGCAGCTCGTTCTCCTCCTTATTCCATTAAATTTCGGAAACAATTCAATTTTATAGAGTAGATTCGGCGTGGATATGGTTGTAAGGATCCACGAGACCTCTAGTCATTTCTCGATTATGCAGAGTCGAGACTTCTTAGCAGTGACAATCGCTAGATATAAGATCAATCTAGCCCGCAAATGTCCCAAAGTGGCTTACTTTTGCATTTTCGAGGCGTAAATTGCATTATTCGACAGCATGTAGCTTGCCTAGCTGTATGAAAATGTATTACTCGACAGCTCCGACAGCGGCAGCACTGCAACGCCGCCATATTGCTTCTCACGATCTCGCTACTTGCTGCCGAATAATGCAATTTACGCCTAGAAAATGCAAAAGTGGTCCACTTTGGGATACTTGCGCGCTAGATCTTCTTTATTTAATTAAATTATTATCTAGCGATTTTGGCTACTAAGAAGTTTCTCAACTTTGCATTATCGAGAAATGATTTAAGGCCCCATGGATCCTCGCGTACGTATACAGTGGAATACCAGGTCTGTACCACCACATTCACGACGACAAGAACACACCCTTAATGGATACGTTCGATCTTAAATTTAAAGGAGACCGCGATAATGGCCGTAGCGACATCTAGCAGTAGCCCAATAATTATTCAAAGATTCTCGAGATCGAGTGTTTTACAGCGTCGCGAGGTGACAAGAGGATTTATGACCGGCTTTAGCCGCGGCGCGTGTTCCCGCCGATTGAAAAACCGCGTTAAGAAGATTGCTCGGTCAAAAGGGTTTCGATGCCAGTTTTTATCGGCGCGCAACCTTTGCGTTAATGGGTCAAACTGTCCGTAACGTTTATTGACGGTTCGCGTTAGACCGAGGCGTTCCATGTCAACGGGACGGGCACGGTCCTCCTCCGGTGACGCGTGAAAGTCACTCGAATTAGAACCGAACCACTTCCCATGATTAAAAACGATTCGATCGAGAGCGACGACGCGGAGACCTTATATCGGGCCTCGCAGCTGTCATTAACTCGGACATCTTCAGCGCCGGCAGAAAAGGTTGCGCCGGTTGTGACTTTTAAATCACTGGTTCCGAGCGACGCGACGTTCCGCCGCATGGCATATACGTAGCCGCCGCGCCGGTGCGTCGAGCAGAGAGAGAGAAAGAGAGAGAGAAAAAAACCCCCGTGACATCGAACAAGAGTAATCTACAAACATCGCAGGAAAAAAGGCGCGGCCGTTTTTCTAAACGCACGTTTGCCTGGCGGCGAGCGAAATTGCACGCTTCGCGGTACAATGTTGGTGATTTATCGGCGGCTAATGGATTTAAACGACGACGCGACGTCGTCGGCGGAATTTTTTTGTTTTTGTTCGCGAACCGTAGCGTCGCGGCTGCGACTGAATATGCAAACCAGTAGTCCTAATTGATCGTTAATCGTAACAAGGACTGAAAACGGGATGAACCCCGCGCCGCTGCCTACGATTTATTGCACGTACTGCCATGCCAGCTCGCTTTGACTTCCTCGTTACGCTAATAAACTGCAACGTTATATGCGTCGCCAGCAATATTGCTTGGCTTATATCTAGTGAAAAGTACTGCCAGCGAAACGTACACTTTTTCTAATCGATTGGAACTATCATCGATCCGGTGATTTATGCCTGAATTTCAAAGGATTCCTTAGCGTTGCGTATCTCTGATCCAGTCATCCGAGTTTTGCAACGTTTGCACGCTGTGTGACGCTATTTTCTAGATATCTATTCATCTAGATATTCTGAATCAATGTATAATCAACTGTCTTGGAAACAAGTTAAAGATCGTCTAGAATTTATTTGTTTAAAGTTTTCGGCAGTTATTGCAATT
Organism: Lasioglossum leucozonium; assembly: GCA_028454225.1. NCBI lineage: Eukaryota > Metazoa > Arthropoda > Insecta > Hymenoptera > Halictidae > Lasioglossum > Lasioglossum leucozonium. The sequence goes on along the minus strand of CM052205.1, from coordinate 5,103,733 downwards.
TTTAATAAAAGCGTCGTAATGCGTTTACGGAATCAGGAATTAATTGACCCGAATCGTGGGGCAAAAGTTACCCTCTCTCCGCCAGTACCGGATCAGTTCCGTGGCATTGTGACGTATGCGTGACAGTGACGTTACACGTCACGTGACCGGGCCGTGGCGAAAGTGTGGGGGAGTAGGCATAGTGGGGAGGCTAGTCTTAATCCGACGATTCTGAATGCAAGTAGAGTGGCTGTATTAATATCCTCGCAGTCCGAGGAAGAAAAATGCCGGTCTAAGAATAGCGTGGACGTCAATGTTCCTTTCGTGCTCGAAGTAGAATTGATCACTGATAGCGACAACAGCATTGAAAGCGCCGAGCGCATCGGTCATCTCGATCCGTCATCCCGAGGAACACGGCCGTAATCGGTTTCCCAGACGACCGATCGCGATCGCCTTGTTATTTTCAACGCTGCTAATGAGTAATAAACACTTTCCCCTATGAACTAATCGATTAAGAATCGGCACAGCCGCGGAGGATCGCGCGCCGCTCGCAGCCGTGACTCGTCCGGAGCTTTTTCCCCTTCGATCGAGACGATCGCCAAGGATCGTTCCAGGATCCTTGCTCTCTATTCTCATTCCTTAATTGCCGACAGCCGTTTCGATCATTCGAATCGCTACTGCCTCGCAATTAGGGAACCTTGACTTGGCCTGATTCGGTCCGACGTAAAGAAAAAAATAAAGAACTGATCCTGGGAATCAAGGTCCCTCGCACGATCGGCTACCGGTTTGCCATTTGCATAATTTCGGGTCAGCTCTGTTGATTCTAGCCACGTTGAAACACCTTCCATGAATCCGAACGGGCACGCATTGTTCCGTTTCCGTTTCGATTTCTCCGATTCCGAGTTCTTCTGGGAATTACGATCGATCCACTTTGCTGCCGGTTCTTGCTATTATTTTTTAATCGTTCGGTACAGACGTAGTTTCATCAAGAATCTATTGCGCAGACGTGGCTTGAAATTCAACGACGTTTATTGTCCAAAAGCGTCTGTACGGACGACGCGACGTTCGTACGTACAGAAAACATTGTCGCGCGAGCTTAATTAAACAATTAGTCATCGCTGTAATTCCCCTCTTTTTGCTTGCACCTTGTCCGAACAATTCGACACGGTTCCTCCGAGAAATTATACCGATTTTCTTAGATGCGACAAAAACTTTCAGAATGGTCCCGTACTTTTTACCGGTGTTTTTCTCCGCAACAAAGTTGAGCCATCGGATTGGAACGGAAGGCATGGAAGAAGGGGAAAATCATCGACCACGTACCCGGGAAAGATCATCGCGATCTACGGAGCAGGATGAAAAAGGCTCGGAGAGATAAAGATCGGGAAAAGCGGTCGATCCCAGCCGGATCGACTAGCGGCCTTGGGCATCCGTGAAATGCAAAGTAACTGGCGGACGATTCTAAAAAGTCGCGAGCAAAAATCCAAGGATACCGGACCGTTGGGGAAAAAAGGATCGAAGGTTCAAGGCGAGGCTCTAACGAGTCTAACCTTTAAATTGATCTATAAAAGCGCGCGCGTGACCGCGGACGTCATCGCCGCCGCCATCTTGTTTGCTCGGTCGGAATTTATCCGGAATGTCGAGAAAAACCGCGACACTTCACGCGACCGCTCGGCTACGTTGTCATGTCGGTGAATAATGATCAGTGCGTTGATCGACGTTAGCAGTAAACGATTCGCGAATTTGCAAGTTTAATTGATCTGGGATGGCTGTTTGTCACTGACAATTCAGCTCTACAATGAGACCCTCCTCCGAGTAGAAGATTCCGCTCGCTGTAAAATTAGTTTATTAAGTCACCTCGTTCCTGTTGCATATTACTTCTTTTTTTTCCCCGCCCCCCGCCCCCATCCCTCTGTAGCCACTCGTTTAGAGATGATTAATCGTCCGAGCGTTAAACGATCGAGCCTTGAACTTGGATTACCGGTGCTATCATTTGCCCAGTCGAATCTTTTTTGTGCGGCGCTTACACAACACTCTTAAAAATAATAGATAACGCTAGCTCGAACGACGTCGGGACTTTTGTACCGTGCCGTACAATTCATGAGATGATTCAATGTGAATATTATAACGAGCAGTCCGCGGATGTTCTGCGAGTACTCTACGGAACAAAAGTTTTAACGAGATGTGATCCAGTCTTTTACGAATTCTGACGCGACCAGGCCATATTAACAAGGGAGATCGGTTTCTCTTTAATTCTCCTTGCTGTACACACGTTGCAAACCTCGAAATTTGCATAGACATCCCAGCGATTAGTGTCGCCCGTGTAGTTTCATTATTCAGCCCCGGCGATAAAAGATCATCCCTGAACCAAATAATCTCGTTCTCCTTCGCGGTCCCGCGGATCACGCTAGTCTTCAAACGGGAAGGTGTGGATGACCGTGTGTGTCACCCACGGAGATCCGAGCTTCGCCGGTCGTCGTCGTCGTCACCTCGTCATTATCCCCCGGCGATGATTACAATTATTATTCCGATCGGGCAATAATCATGTCCCGTACGCCGTAACCAGTCGCGTACGATTGCGATCGGCGATCACGTAGCCGGTCCCGCTGTTTTGCACACTTTGTGGAACGGGAGAGAGAGGGAGAGAGAGAGAGAGAGATCTTCCCTTAGATTCGATTGCACGTTCCGCAAACTTTCGATGAACGGAACGTGAAACCTCTTTCGGACGGCCAATTTGTCCCTGGAAATACAATGGATATAGAGTTCAGGAGGATCGATCGTTCGAAAGCAGTATTTTTTACGATAGAATTGTTATTTTGCATATAGATTCGCAGTCTAGTTACAATGAAAAAAATTAAATTACACGAAGATAGCATTTGTCATTGTTAAATTGTATGCATTTAGAATTTTGTGTGCGCAAAAGAAAAGTCTCCTCTGTCGCTGTCCCTTATACTGAGAACCTGGATTCTCCCACTTTCTGTTTTTTGACTACAATGTAAAGACTGTAGTTCTCCGAGGACAGACTTCGAGGTTCGAGCACAGTCAGTTGAACTGAAGCGCTTGAGCGAGAAGCTCCTCTTGTATTCACTTTTGTAATAAACTCTATTTCCTGTTTTTCCCTAATTCACGTACTACGGATTGCCAGCATTAGCTTATTTCATAACCTACAGGATTTCAACAGGTGGGCCCAGCACGCTTCCACTGCGCCAATCCGTAGTGAATTAGGGAAAACAGAGGAGCTTCTCGCTCAAGCGCTTCAGTTCAACTGACTGTCTTCGAACCTCGAAGTCTGTCATCGGAGAGCTAGTCTTTACATTGTAGTCAAAAAAGAGAAAGTGGGAGAATCCAGGTTTTCAGTATAAGGGACAGCGGCAGAGGAGACTTTTCTTTCGCACTCACACAAAATTCTAAATGCATACGATTTAACACTCCCACTCATTTAGAATTGTCGCTCCCACTACAACGGCAGAGTAGGTTTTTTCATTCATACGAGCACGCTTTAGATAACTTTTAAATACCTAATTTAACAGTTATACGTGGAAAGTTCGTATTATTTAATTGACAAAACGACGGCCCCGAAAATTGCGAGAATGGTTTCCGGAATGCGAGGGATGCGAGTGCCGTGACTCGCGCAGCTGGCTCTCCTATCAGGTTACCATTATTAGGAGGCGGATTAACGAGGTTGGTCCACGGGACGGTTTTCAAGCGAGGATTCCCGTTCCGCTCGGTAAGACGAACCGCTTGAGTACGCGCGATGACGCGCCGCTACGATAGGACGCCGAGCGCGTCATGAGTCAGATATCCTCCAGGTTTCAGCGTGCCGGGTCAGGGGTCGATTGCATTTGCTCCTACCGCCCCCACCCTTCTTCCGTCTCCGTGTGTCTTGGAGTCCTTGATATTAGAATGGTCCAGGGGAACGCGCATCTAGTATAACCGTTACATGCTGCACCGGCGAGGTGCGCGCAGGATCTTCTTGATCGTCCACCGACGACGCCGCTTCATTATCGTCACGATAGGCTCCGCTAGACGAATCGGTTGGCCTCTCGGAGTGTCTTTGATCGCGAGGGATATTAAGGATTCTCGCCTCGAGCTCCGGCCTCCGTTCATGGGAATCTGTTCCATCGATTTGTCCTCTTTCCGTGTGGCCACCGATCCCCTCGCAACCTCGTCCCTTTCTATTGCGCAGAAATTGTCCCTTAACCCTTTCGATATTTTATTTTCTTTCTTTTTTAACAATGTAGAGAAAATTAATTAGTCTACATAAAAATGTCTGTTCGACATTCGATGATCTCGAAGAGCTTGATGTCGAAGAATTTCGTAAATCCTTTCGAGACGCGGTTGACATTTCACAAGTTTCCGTTTGTCAGAAGCGCGCAACAGTTACATAAATTTCGAGGCCGCCTGTCCCGCGAAAGTATCATCGATCGCGTCTTAATCCTCGACGGGTACGGCCGTCGCATCGCTGTCTACTCCAATAAATTTTGACAGTGGAGACTTTCCGCGGGTAAGACAGAAGGAACGGTTCACGAGCCGAGGATTCCAATAAATTGAGAATCGAAGCGCTCATCGTGAGCGTGGACAGGTGTCCCGATGGAAGGTGCAGTTGAATAACACGACGAGTTCTCCGGTGGAACGAGCCGTTTAGCAACGGAGAGTCCTGAGAGCGGTCGAGCGACCCTGAGATTTCGATCCTATCTCGGCCGATCCTCGATCGAAGGACATCTCGATTGACCGAGTTGGAAAACAATGCACCGAAGAAGAGAGATAGAGGAGAGGGGCAGGACGATGGATGGCGAAGACCGCGTATTGCAAATTATCCTGCCGGTGTAATTACCCCGGCGAAACGACGATGCTTCTGATAGGCAAACGGGCACCGGCGACGATCGATGCCAGGTATCGAACGGCACGGAGGCGATTATGGTAACGTCGTTGTCCGTGCTGAGAACGCGAACGCTTCCTTGACACGGGGAAGCCAACTCGAGATTCTCCGATTGCGATTAAACTGATCCTTTCGTATCACGGTACACGGTCCAGGATTCCTCTTCGGCGACGCAACGGGCAACTGGTGCAAATTATTGCGCCATTAATTCAATATCTTCGTGCGCTCGTCAATACACAATTTCCAGAGCTTGCGAAATATTGAAACGTTATTGCAAAAGTTCATAGTCTCTTTTTTTCTAAATAACGCAGCAGAAACTATTTTTCTACGAAACACGCGCGTTGTTATTCGATATGTAATTTTAGAACCACGAAAAATTTGTCACGTTCGACCCAGTTTCGCATCGGACATGTCACCAACCCCTTAACAAGGTGCGGAGCTGTCGTAGGATCCTCTCAGCAAGGACCTCGCGTCCTTTTCTTCTTGTTTCCCATTCCTTGTACCAAGATCGGTGACCAGCGAGCAGCCTGCGCCCACGAGCGAGAGGTCCTTGTAGGGCACAATCTTTGAACCGGCCCTCATGCCTTTCCGCGCATCTCGAGCACTCATTCGGCCAGTCTTAATTTTCTCCAATTACGTGCGCCTACGATTCGCCATTAACATTTATATACGAGAGGGGAATTGTAATATGCTTATTACAGGACGAGCTGCGACCGAGATGCGAATCGCCGACCGGAAACGAGCCGCCGCACGTGCGATCCTAGATCCCAGCTAGGACCGATTTATTTTAGATCGCGCGGGCAAACTCGATCTTCGAGATCCGCGGAATTCAGCGTGCTCGGACGTTCTCTGGTAAGTGGACGAGCTGGAAGGTTCGCGTTATATTATGCTGCTTCTGCGAGTGCACTTTCAGTAGACAAAATAGGATATTTATCGTAATGCAACTCTCTGGTACGCGAATGAACACGGACGACAGTTGTGTTATTCCGCTTCCTTAATATATTTTCAGTGGAAAAATTCGATTACAATGTCGTCGAACATCTGACAGAACCATCGTCCAAGGAATTACCCTTCCGCGTTTTTCAGTTTCATGTTTGCGAACAGGCTTCAATTGTCGTTAGCAATTGACGGACGACTGTTAGGAGTAACGAACGGAGGCCGACTGAATGGCGCAGGTTCCCTCACCACGAAGTCAACAATCGACTGTAAACGCGTGTTCACTGGATCGGGTGGTGAATCGGGCCTGCGTGTCAGGAAAGTGGTACGAGTCGATCTTGGAAACGTGGTTAGCGTGAAGACGCATTATTTGTTTGACAGCTGGGAGTATTACGACGCAACGAACGTGACTCCTCTTCTGGGAATAGATTGAGATTCCCTGGGAGACACGGGAAGCGTTCTTCCGGGCATGATCGAGCGAGTTCGAAGACCGAATACAAAGAATTTTCTTGCTGAAGAGCTTTCTTAATTTTATGGGTTGAGGATTTTTTAACAAATCGCTCGATGACAATTTTGGCCATGAACCAAGCCACCTCCGATAATTTCTCTCAGAATGACATTTTAAAACATTAAAAAATTTTCTCTAATGCGAAAGAAAAATTTCTTTCTTTAATAATTTTATAAAATTTACAATAATTTATTAGGTTGCTATGTTTAGTTTTGATTAGGTCGATATGTTTATTCTTTTTGCGCTAAAAGAATTAGAGTTGAGGGAAAGAGAGAATAGATGAATAGACGAGAGTGTGATTAAATTTTTTCGTAAACTTTAAAGGTATAGTTCATATACGAATTTAATTAGTACAAGAATAAGCGACGTAGAACAATAGAGACGAGCTAATGTATACCTGAAGAAAATTTATGTGGAAGTATCCGAATGGATTTAGCCATTTCGGCACGAGAGGATTAAGTCAGCAGAGGGCGTGTAAAAATCTATTCCCGTCGAGTTTCTTGAGCAGAGGACAGCTCGAAGAGGCCTGCGCCCGTGTAGATACGCGCTATCTTAATTACGCTTTAAGCATTACGCTCGCGTCGTTTATTTTCCGCAATTTCTTCGCCACCGCGTGCATCAATCGCCGGACGCCAGGCGTCATTAACACGCCTCTTGATTTATTGCGCGAAAAAAGAGCACCAGTGCTCCGTGGATTTCGGTTCGCGTCGATAATTCCGTGGCTAATAACCGAGAGCCGAGCGTGATTGTTCCGAGTCGAGGGGAATTAAGAGTCTTCATCGGTGAATTGGCAATGAAAGGGGAACGTAAACTGTGACGAACGCGATCCCGCGTACTCCACGCCGCTAACTCAATTTCGCGTCGGAAGTTCGCCACGAAAAACTTGCGAGCAAAATTCATCGCTGGTACAATGTATTCCAACGATAACTGTGCAAATTAAATGGAAGTAATCTTTCGATCTTGCTCTGCGGGGACCACATATAGAAAATTTAATACGTTTAAATTCGTTACCTAGGACAATCAGGTCTTCTGCATGCAGTGAAATTGTATTCTACTGTTTCGATATGAATTTTTGAATCTGCGGACAATTTTGATTTCGTATAAATATCCGCAGTCTACTTGCCACACGGTGTTTTCGGCAGAAAAGTGAAATCAGCGCACAAGTGCATAGGAATCATGTCGAAATGAATTCTGAGCTGGCGAAAGAAGGGGCATTCCCCACCGACGACTAAATAATTGTATTAAAATATTCGAAGCTTCCAGGTACCTTCCGAAGAAGTAGCTTCATCAGCGATGCAGCGTACCGGCCGTGTCCCGGGGACTCCTCTGTCTAGATCGATATAAGGATCAGAAAACGACCGAGAGGAAGCCGCAATTGAGTATTCCGCTGGAATTCGATCAGGGTCAGACGTTACAGGATTCCCCGGAGCGTGGATTCGCGAACCCCGCGGGAGCGGGTTTGCTAGTCGTCGCACGTCGGATGTCACCATCATGGTACGACCTTAGGCGAGCGCACCAGGGCCACGCACGAAGAACGCGCGCACCGCCGGATTGTGGCTCGCTTTTAAACCGTCGAATTAGCCGGCACGGATCGCCTTAAAATCGACCACAGTGGCCGTCTTCGGGCGTCGCAGACTCGATCAAGGCCGACACACGTGAGTACGTGCGAATTGCACGATCTGCCGAGCTTGAAAACAATTGCCCAACCGGAACCTCACGGGTTCGGTATGGGAAAGCCTCGAGCATCAAACCATGCATCGGAGGAAACGTTGGAGCTCTTGGAAGAAGAATTCATCTGAGGAGAAAATCAGGTTCAGACCACTTTGGAGCCAGCGTTGGCGCACAAAGTCTCTCAAAGGGATCACACGACGTCACGTGTCGAGGATTGCCCCAGCGATGGTGGGGGTAGTCAGTGGTAGTGATAGGATCCCCACCCTCCGAGTGGAGACGTCACTATCTGGGTTAGACTACACTATAGCTTCGTAACTCAGGTGTACTAACTATAGCATTAACTATTTCTCCCAGGAATCGCTCAATCTGGCAACGTTGCACGTAAATGTCAAACATGTGTACTCGAAACTATTTTAGCTCTATCATTACTGGACTGTTGATTTTCTCTGTAAAATAAAAAGTTACGAGCAGAAGTTAAACGAAAATGCATTTCCTCTTTCAACAATTTTAATAGGTCGGATATAATGGAACAATGCTCTCAACACTAAACCTACCGCTGCCTTTTTCATTTTACAGTTATTGAAATTATGAAGTTACTTACATGGAAACTGATTCGAAAACTTTTTTATCCAAGCTCATATTGAAATGAAAATTGCACAAAATCCAAATGAATAGAGAATTGAATAAGCTAAAACATTATAATCGCATTTAGTGCTCGGTAGGTTTAGCGTTGAATTCTTCTAATGTCGTCGCAGTTGTCTTTTACACCTATTCGTTATTCTAAAAAATGCATAAAAACGAAATCGTGGCGAAGATCGAACAAATAGGAAGGAAAATATCAGTTTTATTAACACTTAGCGCGTGGTATTAGTTCGCGGAAGAGCAAAAAGCGTTTCGACTTGTTCCGTCTTCTCCGAAGAGCAATCCTCCCCGAGCATCGCCTCGCAATTCCGCTTACGTTATTATCCGTGGTGCTCGCGAAAAAAAGCGAACGCCGCGGGTACAACATGGTCGTATGCAAAAGCGGTCACGCGATAAAATCAAACCCCGCGTGAGTGACAGGTCGGCTTCGTCACCGCGGGACGCGGCAGATAAAAGCTGGAGCGCATAACAAGGTGGCTGCGAAACCGCACGTTCGTGCGAGCATGTTCCCGTGTACGTCTCCCCCTCGTGTCATACCTATTCGAGCAGCCGCGATACAATTATCCCTCGCGACTATCCGCAGCGACTCCCGACTATCTCGGTCTGGAGTGGGTGCTCGAGATGACGACCGCCGCGCCGAGCCGAGCGGGCAATCGGAGCGGAATCGAGATGAAAGTAACGGGGATGATGTAAGGAGCGATCGCTTGCTCGGCGATCGGTCGCCTCGGGTGGATCAAGGTTGATCTTTACAGCTGGCGTCTCCCTTTTCGGGTAAAACGTACTTTCAATACGCTCTGTTATCAAACGTCACATAGCATAGTTTCGATTTAGGAGATTTATCAAAAAGATTAGGCCTCTCATGCTAAGTGGTCGATTGATTCTAATTCAACAGTGGACGGCTGCAAAAATCATTATGTGTTCATTCATCTGGGCAGCTGAATGATAAATATCGCGCATCGTGCACAGTGTTGTTACAGCTAGAAAAGTAAAATCTGTACACGTGGTCCTAATTTACCCATTTGCGCTCGGTGCTATTTTAACTGGAAAATTGAACATTTATTGCCTGGTAATTGATTAGATAGCACCATATTTAATAATATAAATGATATTGTTAATAATGGTAGAGGAATTTTTAGCGATGAGTCACCACACGAGTGTTAAGGGTTCACAACGAAAGCCTCTGAGAATAGAAAAATGCAATTTGTTGCCCACCTGATGCACAACATTTCGACTAATTGTAAGTAAGATTTAAAGAGAAATTACGATTTTAAACGGTCTAGGCTAGGCTCTCGTACACGAGAGAGTTAAAATCAGAGTGGCGAAAGGAAGCGGAGAAGTGGAAGACGAAACCGTGTTGCAATCGGAAACGGGGAATTAGCAATTCAGTGACAAAGTGTCCGTTCCCCGAAGTCGCTGCTGGTGAGTCGATTGAATTTTCACGAGCGGCCCCCGAGGTGCAATAAAAATCGTTTCACGAACGGTCCGCGACTGGCGATGAAAATTTATACCGCTGGGAGGGACAGGAAGTGGTCGCGTTTGGGATTCTTGAATTCACCGCGATGAATAAAGCCCGATGAGACAGAAGAACATCGCTTCTCGTTCCGTTCCGTCGAACGTACGGGGGATCGGGATGTCGCTCACGTCCACGTGCATTTGCATTCGACCCATTGTCTCCTCGCCCCTCTGGTCTGGCCGTCTCGCTTCATCGGCAAAACCGAGAGAGGCCTTCGCTCTTGAACTCTCTACGATTCGCTTTCAACGTTATTTTTGTACGCGTCTCGTTGTCATCGCCGGCGCATCTAAGGCCGCCCCGATTTATACGACGCCGTGCAACGGCGCTTCGCGCGACGATTAACAACCATTACGTATGCAAAGTGCAAGGAAAACACCGGCTGACGCCATCGTCGCGAACTTTAATTTATGGTCTCACGCACTATCCTGGTGCATGAGTGCGCGCGCGCGTGCGTGCGTGTCGCGACTCGGTAGACGCGAATTCTAATACTCTGACGACCCGCGATTACTACCGTCGTTTAGAGCCTGCCTCGGTAGTACGTACATTGTGTTCGACTATGCTCGATCGCGATCACGACGCCGGTATGGAAATCAAGACTTATGAATGAGAATGCTGACTAGCGATCGATGAAGTTGCTCTCGTTTCAATGGCACGCAGCTACCGAACGATCCAGCTGTCGAGATTTCCACGCGGACGTACGCGTCATGCTAAACTTTGTAGATTAACGGAGGATAACGAGCAGCACATAGTTATTTAACACGTTCACGCTGCCAATCAAATTTAGAGGCGCTTTTCTCTGGACGCCATGATTTTATTTTAAGGAAAACACAGATATTCACGAGATATAATAATATTTAGTTGCAGATACAGTATTAAAATGGATTTATGGTATTAAAAAATAAACACACTACAGAGATATCTCGTAGCTGGCACATTCCCATTCAAAGACGTGATACAAGGATTCCTAAAAATCTGAATAAATCCAATTTAGCAATTTTTATGAAACATCACTGCTGAATCACGTCATCTGGCAGTGTAGTTTGTACGACGTACAAAGGAACAGGCTTATTGAATCTCTAAGTGTCAATATTTTTATAGCGGGACCTAATAAGCTATCTATTTAATTTATATCTCACTTCTTTTCACTTGTAACGCTGTACCAACAAACTGTAAAGCGAAATAGACTCATATAAGGATCGGAATAGCTTTAATTTAAAAAAAAGCACTGCTCACCAAGTTTAGTCGTACGTGGTTGTTGCTGTACGCGAAATGTGCGAGGACAGTCTTACCGAAATCTTCCGGCCATTTCCCACTACGATCCCCTATGCATGTTGCCAGCGGAACGTCCATCCCTCTGCCTCCCGACGAACGTTCGAGGGTGTTAGCTACGGCAACGGATCCCTCGGAGGCCGGCGAGGGCACGGGTTAAGAGGTTGGTCCCCGATCCTCGGTACGTGTGTATGCATTCCGGCTCTCCCGCGATATAACCGCGCTCGCGCGCGCATAATACGTACATACGGGGGTCGCGTATATAATATGTATACGTATATGCACATGGGGCAGTTATATATGCATATAAATACGTGGGTACAAATAACGAACACGCGGCCGTGTCTCGGGGCCGGAGCTCGTTGGAGGCGCGCACCGGAGAGCTGAACCAGAGAAATGTTTTAAGCGAGCCACTCACGGCGCCCACGCTCGTCCGCGCCAACAGACGCGCCGACACGCGCGCGCACACGCCGGGCCCTTATTTCAACCATAAATTAATGTTCTGTCTTCCGCGGATGCATAATTGTGCGAGCCGCGCTAGCCGACCCGGCTTTTCGTGTCCGCGCCGCGGCGCTGTTACCGACGGACAGGAGGACGACGCGAAAGCCGCTCCGCGCAAGGATCGCCAAGACGATCGCCCCCCGATATCGCCGGCAATGACACCTAACGAGCCTTCTAATGGCTCCGCAAACACTGCCGGTGTCTGTAATACCCGCGACACCCAACAGCCACCGCCGAGGACCAAACGGTTTACCGAACGTGTCGAATTCCGAGGGATCCGATTAGGTGAAAAGGTGAGGGGACCCGCGGGCTGATCGCTGCTTGCCTGACCCACTTTGCTAGGGAGCATTTAGCAGAAGCCGAGAATCGAGACGGAAGTGCTCGAGCTGTGCACTGTAGCTGGTTGGATCTGCGAAGGTCGCTGTCAGCCTAGTTAATGGGCTTTGAGACGCGGACTTGATCTTGCACCGATTTTCCCGTCGAATTTCATGGTATTCAGAAATTGCGAAATGCCACTGAATGAAAGTAGTTATTGCGACAGAAATCTGGAACGAAGAGATTATAAGATTTATAATTAGTCGCGAACAATTACGATCGACGTGGTTAAAGTCCATAGCCGTACGAGCAAAATATCATTTCTCATCGGCCTCGATAAAAATCATCGCTCTCAACGAGTCACATCGATTTCACGTAAGTTCGTGCTCATTAGCCACAAAATTACTGAAACGAAAGTATATGATCCTCGAGAGGATGCTACAATTACTAATAGCATCGCAGAAGTCACGCGAGTTCCATCTCACTTTCCCGTCCGGCGAATGTGTAAATTATCAATCTGTTGGTAAGCAGAAATAAAATTAAAGGAGAAAGGGAATATACGCGATGTGGATTCAGGAAAGTTTCGTGCGGCAAAAAACCCGATGAAATATGAGAAACGAAAGAACCTGGAGGATATGGGAAAGAGGAAGTGAGAAGAGGGGGAAAGAGAGAAAAAGGTATAACTAGGAGAGTAGGAAGAAATAAAAAGGGAAGAAGGAGCGCGAAGGTGGCGGAGAAGGACGCCGAGAGACGGTGGAACAGAGACAGTCGGGGAGTCCACGGAGCGGACGATTAATAACCGAGGTGTTTCGAATAAATTAAAGCACTTACTTATCTCGCGCTCGCGCGAAACACCGATAGCGAGCGGCCCCGTGGTCTTTGTCGTAACACGACGGACATATTCGTTGGATTCGTTCTCACCTATTCACTTGGCACGCCGTCTCGGGGATTGGTTACACACGGCTACCTGGGTGGTTCCGCGTGTCACAGGAATAAGGGAGTAGGACGCTCGAAACTTTTCGCCATTTTTCGCGAAAGCGAATCGCTCTACAATTTAATCACTACCTAATTAAACCTTTTCTATATTCTTTACTTTTTTATTGCATGCTGACATCTTTTTATTGATTTTTAATACATTCCTGTGGAGATTTACTAGATTTACGTTGAAAATTTTCCAATTAAGCTAAACATTATTGGACTGAATATCATGGAATTGGCAAAAATTGAAAGAACTTTTGAAAAATGTACACTATGACAAATTTCCCCTACTTTTTATTCGGTAGAGTAGTGTAACTCGGAGTGCTGTGCCGGGGTAATTTCTGACTCGCGCCACCTTTTCCTAATAAGAACGCATTTACGGTTCCTCGAGTTTGCAAAATGTCCGCCGGGGAATGTTGATCGATTTGTCAACAGATCGCGGTCGAGTGACACACCCAACATATACAATACACCTTGGCACAATCGTTTACCTTCTCCTGAAATACTTTATGTAAACAAAAACGTTACAATGTCGTTCACGTACGATCCGCGCGGTGGTTCGCCGCGGCTGAAAGGTTAAACTGAATCAAGAAGCAATACTCCACACATGTCGCACCCTGTGAACAACATTCCCTCGCTGTAGCCACCAGGTAGGACTCGATCAGCGGCAAAAGGCAGTCGCCGTAGGATCCGTTCTCCCGTCGTTACCCGCAACAACGTGTCGCCACGAGGAGTCAGGTGGATTAGATCGAACACGAAGAGGATCAAGAACGAACGAAGTGGAAGACGACCGGGCTGTAACCGTCCTCGGCTTGCCCGGAGCGATGTTCACACGTGATCGGCGTGGAAGCAGCTTTCTGGGCCAGATATCGGCGTAACGACGACGACGACGACGACAACGACAACGACGATGGAAGAAGTCCTCCGCCGAGGGCGCAGGAGCGAGGACGAGTCGTGATCTAGCGCGCAAACCTTGCTTAGAAGGGGTGGAGGGGGAGGCGAGGGGGGGACGACGGTGGGATCTTTTGCTTTCTAATCATCCTCAAGGTTAAACCCTGGTGAACCTGCCGGCTCCCGCACGACGTGGGTTCAAGCCTCTCGTCCATCTCCTTTCTCCCTCGCTCCCCCCGTGCCCCCTGCCGTTGCATTATATACAACACCGTCGCGTATAAGGGTACGACCTTAGCCGCGGGAATAAGACGTCGTCGACCTGCTCCCCCCGGGTTCCCCGCGATTGTCTCTGTCGGGGCCCGAGTGGCGAAGATATTTCTATACCGTTAAGCGATCGGAACGCCTCGTTCCATTGTCTTTCCTCGGCGCGCAGTGATCTCCGCCGCGCCGCGCCGCGGACCTCTCCGCTACGTGCACAAGGTGCACACGCGTGTGCACCCGATCCACTCGGCCTCCACTCGCGCGGGGCTCTCCTTCTTCTCCTTTATGGGTTAATTACCATCGGCCGATGGACTCGCGAGCCGGCCGCGAGCACGGCAAGCAACCCGGCGCGTCGCAACCCGGTCGATCGAACGATCGATCGATCCATCGATGAGAGAATCTTGAACCCGACCGACACTCGATGAGGCAACCGGACCCGGGGATTCGATTCCGCGGAACGATGGGAATTCGAGATAAAACGACGAAGCCACCACTCATTTTCCGAAGACGGCGGCGAGCGTGGATGGAGAATGGTATTGCGATTTGTTGGGTTTAGGCGAGCCAACCACCCGACATTGTATTATCGAAGTCGACGCTATGGTACGCGTGACCGGCAGTCGGGCTTCCCGAAAATAAAGGAAAATATTTTGCATGTGAGAAAATCTGAATGCACGTTCAGAACGATCGTCGAGCGACTAAACGAATCGTTGGTTTTCTGAAAACATTCGCATTCTTCAAGAACACGGTGCTTACCGCGCGCACACAATCCCCGTTCGCCGTGGCGCGTTAAACAATCGATCGGTTCGCGACGTTGTTGCGGCAGCTGGCATAAATCGGGCCTGGCTACCGGTAATTACCGGCTACGGGAATCATTCGGCATAATTGATGGTTTCTCGTGGGCGGCTCGAGTCGCAAAGAGCAGTGATCGCGAGCCCGCTACGATCCGGCTTCTGTATCCTGCACGACTTGCTACGTTTCTGATCCCGGAGATGCTCCAGAAGCATTTTCTCACGGAAGTCGAGCCGAAAGTATTTCGACACGCGCGACCAAAAACGTTCGCTGCATCCCACTTTCGAAACTGTAACAACTAGACCGCTAACTTTCATGCAACTCCCCGGAATTTATTTCGTGTACCGTAAACTGATAGGATTATATGCGTGGAATTTATGAATTCAGAAAATTCTGGTAGAAATGTGATAAAAAGAAATAGAGATATTTTTTAATGCTTACGGTGATGTTTGGTTACTAGATTAATTTTACGCATCGAACACCAGCGTTTCGATTCGATCGTTTCTGTCCATTTCTGATCGGTTCACGCATTCCTTTTGCCGCCCGCGCGAAATAATGCTGTTGCCTTCGCGCTTTTGTTCCTCGCCGCTCTTTTACTTCGTGTTCCACGTTCGAAATCGTGTCGGCCCGGCGCGGCGGATCGAGCCACGTCGGCGGTGGTCCCCGAGGCCTCTGGCACCGAAAAATCATCTCCGTCAAGAGCTTATCGGACGTCCGTGGAAGGGTTGAGAGGGAGAAAAAGAAACGGCGGGGGACCGGGTTCGTGGCTGGATCGAGGCAAACGAGGCGATTTAAATGTATCGAGAATCAGCGACGGACGCGCGCGCAAAACGATCGCAATCGGTCACGACGCCTCCACCTGCATTCCGATCTCGACGCAATACGTCGGAGAGATTCCTTTGTCGCGTCGCGTCGCGTCGTTCCCCCCGACGCGTATGAAACGTGGAAGAATCATTCTACAATCCCGTTGATTGGCGGCGCTCGTTTTGCAACAAGTGGACGTAGGTGGAAAATGTTGCGGGAACGTGTGCTCTCCGCGAACTCCTTAAGTTCACCTCTATCCTGGGATATATTAATTAGAAACGTTCCGCGGAATAAAGGTGAACCTCCTTTGCTGTTTTGATCGAACGCGAAACGCTTTATAGATCATTATGCGAAATGAAAATTGTCTGAATCAATTGTAACGCACCGAAGTTACAACACGATGTTGCTCCCCCTTGAGTCATGATTTATTTGGCGATTACAGTTGTAATTTTGTATTCTTTAATGACTATATATCCACACGACAATAAAATAGAATTTTATACTCGATCTTGCAGTGAAAATTAAAAATAATTCAATAATATCCTTAAGTACCTATTGTTTTCACAGTTCTATATCGTACCTATTAATTATCTCCTCTAGTGCATTAAATCTCCAGTTTACCGATCAGTGAGAATCAGAACCTGAACGATTCCGCGAAGATTTCAGTGGTATTGGCAACACTGATAGCAGACATCGATGGCTTGCAGTGTGCGTTAACAGTTTAAAGTCTCCGGTGCCTAACAGTCACAGCATGTTCCTCGGAGTCGAAGTCCAAGAAACTTCTTCGAGATTTCGATGCCTGATTGCGACAACTCTGCTTGGAGACTTCAGTGCTTGGTGGTCTATGTTCTTGCTGTGGACTTCGATATTGAGTAACGGTGGGAGGAAACTTCCTGGAGATTCCAATGAACGATAGTAGATAAACCGCTAGGAGACTTCGGTGCTCGGTGGTGGTACTTCTTTGATAATGTCACGGTTTTTGTGACAGTATCGCCGCATCGGGTTGTAGGAACTGTTGAAAAACCACGATAGGACCAATTAGTTTGGCTGCTATCTTTTCAGGCATTTCTTGCGCGTGGAATCCCTCAAATCCTTGGAAAAATTCACCGACGTACAAGGCAATTTAATTCTACTTTTAATTCATCGAATATAATAGTGATAAGAATTGACCTTTATTCGACCTCTACCGTTTGATACACTGTTTCGTAAATTTTTACATTTTTATTCTTTTCGCAAATATCTGTATATGATTATTTTATTGTAAAATAACAATTCGAGATAACGATTTTCAGTACCTATTTCAGCATCCGCGACGTTTCTCCCGGCCACGGATCGGCCGACCTAAAATCGTTCTCACACTTTAGCGAGCGGCTCCGTCCTCCCACAATTGTCTCTTCGTTAAACGCAGGCGCACAGCATTGTTCGTTGCCGGTCCGCAGCCCGGCCCGCGTGTTCATATATCACCGCGATGCTGGCCAACAGGCTGAAACTATCGACGACACGATCGAACCATAATTTCTTCCCGGGCTTGTTAATCACATCGTCCGCGGTATCGTTCGTGTTGATCACTCATAGTTACAAGTAGCAGCGAGCCGGCGTGCGTGACACTCGTGACGTCCTCGGTTAGGTTTTTAAACCGGCTTATCGGCACGATCGCGAGCGCTCCCGTAACGTTCGAACCGAGAAACGAATCCACCTGTCGACAGGTACGCCCTTATCGCCGGCTCGAATCGGCTTCTTTGATTTAATAAGACCTCCGCGCGATGACGTGATCTTGACAAGCCGCGAGCCGTCGACGACGAGGACGACGACGACAACGTATTCTCGGCCCGGTCCTACACGAATTTCTGGCCGCGATCGCACGCGGGATCGATCGGCGTCTCATTCGAATTCCGACCATCCGGTATCAAGCCATCGGAGGACCCCGCTCGGTATGCGAGCCCCTCCGGAGCATCGCGGTTTCACGATTTCGCTGCCGTTCCAGTCCGTTTTGCCCGCGCGATCGATCCGCTATCGCGATCCGAGGATCTTCCCGAGCCAGCCGCTTATCTGGATCCCGGCTGGACGAGCAGCGTTTCGGGAATTCTTGCTGGCTAAATTACCCGCAATCTAGGTATAGAATGCTAAGCGTTGGAACGCGAATGAAGATCTCCTCCACGATACAGACAAATGACCCCCCTCCCCACCGTTTACCCTGAAACGCTACCCTCTTCCACGGTCACCCGAATTGCTCGAATAATTCTCGAGCTTTTTAATTAGTCTTCGGTATTCCGCGTTACTTTGTATTTTGTTTCGTGGGGACTCTCAGGGCTGTTTCAGCCTTACGGATCGCCTGACTGCGACAATTGTGTCGAGCGACATCGAATTTTCATTGCATTTGCATTTTTAATATTCCTTTCTAACGAAACGACCATTGCCTCGCTGAAAACACCGGTTCTCGTTCGATCACTGAAGTTAAGCGGCGTAGGGCGGGGGATGCACTAGGATGGGTGACCGCTCGGTAAAAAGCCGGGAAGTGGCCTTCTGGGTGCGTTTGAAAAAGTAGGTCCCGCTTGAAATTAGGCGATAGTTGAGGATTGGTAAAGGGAGCTGAGGGGACCAAATATCATTACACACATATTCCTTTTTAACGATTACGGAATTTTTAATCAGATTTCGTGGGATTTTTATGGTGACGTGCAATTTAATAAACCGGTAAACAATTTCTATAACTTCACGAATTGTAATTTACAATTTTTCTAGGAAAAGTTTAAACCGTATTTTCAGTGGTAAAAAAAAAATGGTAAAAAAGTAAAACCATTGTAAAATTCTATCGAATTTTATATTTCCCTAACACGTCCGTGTTACACAAATATTAAGGAAGTTTCTAATTTTGTTGTCGTGACTCGCAGCTTCCAATTTAGACTAATCGTGGATCAACACACGGGACACGATATCGCGAACGTACTTGCGTATCTCGTCGGAGAATTTTCTGAGATAGCGCGAGAAATCGGCCGACAATTCGCGCAAAGCAAATTAGGCGGTGTCGAAGATAACGACGACAGTCCCCCAGTTTCCGGCGGGAGTTCTAGAACAAGCACACGCGAAATCGTTATCTGGCGTGCGTGGGTGTGCCGTTTGGGGCGTGCATTATCCCGCTGTCGTCGGCCGTCGAGGCTGACTAATGAGAGAAAAAGTGCAAGGCTGACGGTGGCGAGCACCCTGGCTGCTGCATCCTACATGCAGGCTCCTTACGAGCGTGTAATAAGTTCCTCGCGAGGATAAGCACGTCGTTAAGGAGGAAAGGGAAAGAACAACTCGAACCGAACATAAAACGCAATTCAGATACTTTCGCGAAGAGCCATCCGAACGTTTCCTTCCTTTACAACGGTCTCCGGAAAAATGTTCAACAGAAACGTTCGTTGCCACACTGTGGGATTGTGGGAGGATCTTCAAATTATTTTTGCCAAACTTTTTCGAGACCTTCTACACTATAGGTTACGTAATTAATTCTCGAGCGATTAGAGTAATTGATAGGAATTATTTTTAATTTACCGGAGATCGCATACACACAAAAAATAAAAGTATTATGAAAATAAAACTTGATGTAGCTTCGTCCACTTCTGACGCACATAATAATTGTATACCGCTCGTATTTTAATTGGTTCCAATAAAACCCGGTCGGATGTCGGTGCACATTTATTAGCATAATGGCCGGAGCGCGTCTCGCGGAAGTAATATTCGTGTTTTGCGAGAGTAAATTGTTTGTTACGGAGCCGGTGGAAAGATTCTGCGGCCGATCGATATTAAGTTAGAGAATATTCTTCTTGCTGTAACGATGATCGTTCTCCTATTCTTAGATTTCCACCAATTATCATTGCCGCTTGTTTTAACGTACCGGCTTGATGCTCGATTACGATTACTATTCTTATCAAGGATCTCCCGGGGAAGCGGCGATGTCACTGATACATCGCGTCATGTCGCATTACCGTGCGTTGAAATCACCCGCGTTCGTCGATTCTGCGCTTTCGATCCCTCATTCCGCGATATCTATCGAAACAACATTTAAAATAACTGTATAAAATATATATTATTCACATAAGTTCTCAAAAATATTCGATCACTCATTACATAAGGATTTGTCGATCAAATTATTAGAGCAACAGTACAGGAAATATTGAACGAGACAATGCAGTTAGCCTTTCGTTTAAAAATTGTTTTAATTCTCTTTATAGCAAGCTCCTAGGACATCTACAATTGAGGTTAACACTCTTCGGCAAGTGAAAGTGTCAAATTTACTCCTACTTCTTTTATAGTCTCTCTTCTAGACTGACATTATCTCAAATTACGTAGAATTATCGTTATCTACCTAATATTTGTTACTTCGGTGAACAAAATGCTTAAAATTGCACAGAGTTTAACACTTTTAATCGATTACGGATAGCAAAATATTCTCGAATCGCTCTTACTATATTGTCTGCGCCGTAGACTATCATTAGGCGGAATTATATGGAATTACATTATTCGCGTAACAATCGTGTTTTTAGTGGCAAGTGACCGTTAGAATATCATAGAACAGAGGTTATTTTCAATTTCATTATTTCTAATAAGCTCTTCTTGAAACTGTGAATTTCAAGTGCCCCGGTAGAGCGGGCCGATCACGTAGACGAGAAAAATTGCACTGGCGCGGGCTCGTTGCTCGGGGAATCAAATTGCCGGGGTGGAGTTGTTTCATGAAATCGTCAATCCCTTAAAGATCTCCGTGATCGATCCCCTGGAACCGTCCCAAATTGCTGCGGCTCGGGTTCGGAATCAAGATACCAGGGCCGGCAGAAAAGAGGAGAGGAAATCGGGGCCCGAGGGAGTCGAAAAGGGGCGAGCGTGGAGAACGAGGAGGCGGGGGGGCGTTTTGGAGAACGCGAGGACGGTTTGGCGAGATCCCACGACGCGTACCGGCGTGATTACAGGGTCAGTAATTAATATATTGAGCGGTAATTAATATATTGGCCGGGCGAGGCCCGGCAACGTGTTATTAGGGGATCCTGTTCAGGGAGACCGGAGGGTGACCGGTCCTCTTTGCGGCGACAGATTCGGGGTCCCATGGCTGCAGGGGTCGCGCGGCTGCCTCTTCCGCTTCCTCGTCCTCACGGGTGGATCGTGACTCGATTAATCACTGATAATTTGCGCAGTACGAATCCATCGTTGTCGCGAATAAACGTCCGCGAAGTTATTACCGCGCGACGGTGGCAGACACGCCGCTCGATCGGGAACACGCATCGTCCTTACCCGCTGCCTTTCATATGGTTGACTGTAATTTATCGATCGGATGCCTCCGATAACTTGTCCCCTTCCCACCTATCCATACGCCTCTCTTCCCCTCTCTCTCTCTCTCTCGGTTTCTTTCTCGCGTCCTTTCTCCGTCTCGTCCTTCTCGCGCGTGCACCACGGGACGCGAGTTAGTAAATTACCGGGACGCCGGACGCGATGATTCGGGGAAACCCGATCGGCGTCGATGGAATTTTTAACGAGAGATCGGGTGTCTCCCGACGGTCGACACTATCGCCGGGAATCTCGGCGAATTACAAGTTAATCGAAGATCTGGAGATTGTACAGTCGACGCGAGTAGGCCCTGCGCTGGGCACGTTGCCGCTGCTGTAAGTGTACCGAGCACCTGCGCGAATTTTTTGTCCGGCTGAAATTCAATTTTTCTTTGAAATAAGCTTCGTGGAACTATTATTCTGGATTCACATAATTTTAACAAAACCGTGCGGAAACAAACTGACCCCGTCAGTTGAAACGGGAAACGGAGCGACGGTGAACTTTTCACTATAGGAGAAACTACCTCGTAAACCGAAAAATATCCTGCGGTAAGATTATAGTATAGCGGCCAATGAAAAAGTTGGAAAGATCGTCGCTCTTTCTTTCTCGACCTCGCTGTTTAATTAGAAAACTTAATTCGTTCGCAATGGACGCGATCGGGTAAAAATTGAGAACACGAAACGCGTAATAGCGTCTGATATATTGGAAACGTGAGTTTCCATTTAATTCTAGCTTCCCGAAAATTGACCATAAAATTCGGAACCCAACGAGGCTTCCGCAATTTATAGAATTTGATGGACCGAATAATGGTCGGAGACTTTCTACCGTAGGTATGTATGAAATAATTACCGTGAAATAAAATTCCGTTCGTTTTGTATATACGATTATCACGTACGATTAATATAAATTTTCTTCGCTCGTTGGTGGGGACAACACTATCCAGTGGAATTGGAAGTAGAATAAGTGGAATCGGTGGGCCATGCACAGACGCGTCAGACGACTCGTATTCTCGAACGAATTCGTACAAATTCGTTCTATCACTTATTTTCTCATGCAAAATGATGTGAAAAAAACAATAATGTGAAGAAATCGTATTAAAAGAAGATCTTCTGTAACTATTGAGAATGAAACGTAGCGAACGTTGAAGCGTATTTGCGAATCGCTTGAGCCCGTCGCTATCAGGTGCAAGGTAGGTAGCAGGAGCGATCGTCGGCTAATTCGACGAGCGTTATTGTCGCTCGCAGGTTCACCGTCTCGCCACACCGAAATGTCGCCGTGCTGACCTTTCGAGCCGACACGACACGGTTTCCGCGATTTCTCGAGCCGCGTTTTCTAGACGACATCGGACGACACTCGGCTCTTCCTCCGGCGCTCGCTCCGAATCGAATCGAATCGAATCGAGTCGAGACGAGTCGAATCGAATGGAATCGAATCGCATCGAATCGGCAATCGATGTGTATCTGGGAGAAGGATCGCGCGCGCCTCTCCGATTGTCAGGGAATTTCTCCTATTCTGGGCGCGCAGGCATCCGCGCGGAGACGCTTCCAGCCTCTCGGACTCGCCGCGAGTCCTCTCTAAATAAGGGGCTGCCGGCGGTGTTGTAAGGAAATAATCGATGGACCGGATAATTTATTCTGGCCGGTGAGCTCGCGCTCGCATTTAAATGGAAAACCCTCGGACAGACGGACGACGCACAGTCCCCGCGATTTCGATCTCGCTAAAATCGAGCCGATCGGACGCGGACGTCGTACGATCGCCGGCCAGATCGATTCCCGATGAAAACGAGCCGGGGAAACGAGCCTGTTCGACCATACTCGATTCTAATACCCGGCCGATCGGCTCTCCCACGTGAATAATTGCGCTCGTGGATGCGAGAACCGCGTCATTGGCTGTGACAATCGCGGATTTCTACAAAACTATTTGCTAACGTTTCTGAACAGATAAATCATTTATTCACATACGACTATATTTCCATTAGGATGGGTAAAAATTATTGAACAATCCTAAGGCTTTTATTTTCATTCGAATCCAATAAAAATGATTCGAATACCGCAGCAACTTATGGGTCAAGTGAAAAAACGTTTACTAGTGCGTTTAATTATACAGCCGTGTCTCTGGTGTGTTTAAAGAAACCGGCGAGGAAAACGTTCCACTGAAATATATAGTACTGTTTAATGGCATCGCTGAACCTAACCCCCTCGGACATATTTCTAATAAATTCACCTGCCGTTGCAATCATTTACTGTTATTGTCGCGATATTATTACTATTATTCCGCGTGGGTCTTTATTGCTAGAGTAATATGCCGTTAATTTAGAATGTACACCGGTATGAAAATAATAAAATTGTATGGCCAGCGGAGGCGAGGCACGGCCACAAGCTGTTATTAACCTAATCTTAAACGGGCTCGCTAGATGGATTGATTAATGGAAAGAAGGCGCGCAAAGATATTTTCATTAGTTTAAGAAGAAAGATAGACGTCGTCCGGAAAACTTCAGGCCATGTTTCCCTGTCATCGAAATCCCGAATGATAAAATAAAGACAATAATTAAGTTTCTATTCGGCCGGCGCGGCGCGGCGATCCGTTAAGAAATAATAAACTGCTCGTACCTCCGGCAGAACGCTCGCGAAACTCCCGAGTCATCTCATTCATCAGAGCTCCGGGTATTAATTAAAAGTGCATATAGAATCGAAATCGTACGATCGCTTTCCCATAAATCACTGGACATGCGCATTGTGGCGGCGAGGATCCATTTGTCGGGGCCCGCATCCGCGGGATCGAGAGTGGCGTTCGCGTGCATACACACGGATCGGGGGAGCTGTCTCGTTGCCGGGTTCGAAGGTGCCGAATGATGAAATACAGCCGTTGATCTACGCGCAGTCTCGTCCATCAGCGAAATGACGTGGAATTAGTAGTTTGAAGATTGGTATAGAGGCAGCGAATTTGAATTTCATCGGAGGCGCGCGGCGCGTGCACACGCGCTGTATCGCGCTGCGCGGCGCGGCGCGACGCGGCGTTGCGGCTGACTTTGCCATTAGCGCGCGCCTCGGTGAAAGGCATCGAGGACAGTGCGATATTATTTGTACCTTTTTACACTTTTCTTACGTCGAAACGTTGAATCATTCTCTGGGAGTACTCGTTACTCGTCGGGCCGGCGAGCGGTGCGATTGTAATTCGCGACGCACCTGGAGCTATCGATGCCTATTCACCAACCTGTTCGAAAGGTTGCGCTGATTGCGGCTGTTTACCCTCGTACGTTCGTACGTACCTTACGTACGTACCGTCCCGGCATTATTTTGCCTCGCGGTGCGATTCGCAGATATTAAAAACTCCATCCACCGGCACCGCGCGCGGATGAAAAAAAGTTTAATCTGCGCGGAGGTCTCTGATCCCTGGAATCCATCGACTCATCGCGCTCGCCGCTCTGTCACTTCCTCGTAACCTTAAGACAGGCCTCTCGACTTTTATTACTCCGATCATACTTTTACTCTCCAAGACTTGGCGATGCGATCCAATATAATCTTTCGAGATCGTACAACCCCTTTCCCTACAACGTCGAGTTAGGCTCGCGATGAAGTCTCGTAATTAATGGGACACACTTTAAATCAGAATAACTTTTTTACGAATATTAGATTTAGTATTATATTAACAAGAACAATTACGTTTCTGGGAATCCGCACTCGCTCCTCACATTAATAAAGTGCCCTTCCCTGCGATATTCTGAAAATATGAGTGACAAGATCGATATGAGTGACAAAAAAGAAAAGTGACAGATCGGTTCGAGCTCTGAGAGAGAGAGAAGACGCGTCAAAAAGTGGCGATATAATTGATACCGTTTACTGTCCATCGTTTAAACTAAATAAATCTGTTTGTTGTGTTAAAATTTAGTCAATTATTAAAATATGCGTTCACCGAGGAGGCGGAGTAGAAGTCTCCGCAACGGTATGATAAAAATGCGAACTGGGTCACGGGCCCGTGCAGCAGCTGGATCGTTGAAACGCGTGTATCCTCTTAATCGCCGGAAACGCGTCACTGGTAAAGCCCGGTAGAAAGCAGGCAGACAGGAGCTACCGCGATAACAGGTAATCCGTGATTAGCAACGCGTCGATTGCCTCGTATCGTTGATCGGTAGTCCGATCCCGGCGATATTTCAAGCGGATCGGGACCGCGGACGATGAAACTCGATCTCGGGGATCGAGCGCACGGGATCCCCCATCGGGAAAGCCTCCTTTGAGAAGCCGGCAGAGAGCTCTCCGCGGACGTACCGCTGGCCTCCGCTCCGGTTGAGTGATATAAAACCGGCATCCGCGAATAAATACTCCATTGCGGGAGTACCGGGGGCCCTAAATATTCATGGGGCAGAGGCTCGCTCTCCTTAGTGTCCTCCGTCCTCGTTTCCAGTCCCTACCGTTTTAACCTCTACGACGATGGCCGTGGGCAACGTCACGTTCGCTACGGCCGACCGCGGGAGGACTTTACCATTGGAAATCGGTCCGGAGGCTTTGTATCGTTCTGATCCGATCGACGCGACGACCACGGTTACGAAACGCCGCGTTCATTCTTGTACAATGTCCTTTTTCCCCCCGTTCCGTGCTCCGGATCATAGCTTCATCCCGCGACGTCGAGCCCGTCATGCCGATCCGAGGACAGCTCTGAGAATCTGTATGCAGGATTTACATGCAGAGATCGGTATTCGAATTCCAGCATCCGAAATTTGCCAAATTCCTATTCCAAGACCTGCCAAATTTCTGATACCGATGTAACTCTTAAGGATGATGCGCAATCTTTCCCCCGGCAAGTATTATAAATGATTTGTATAAAAATTTTCTCACGGGAGAAAATCCTACTTTCGCTAAACGGATCGCGGTTCCGTTTTCTCACGGTGGGCAACGCAATTTTATTGATCTCTTATTAATCCCGGACAGTGTTGCTCTGTTCAGTAGTTCGTTCGCGGGTTCAATTTTTCAATCGAGTCGTGACGGGGTGATTACCGACCCGCTGACACTCGGGAATTAAACTATCATCGAGACGTCGGTAAATATAGAGATATCTCCTGGGCATTTCTTACATAAAACATCAGGATCGGTAGTTAATTAAGTTGCAAACCTAGGAAACGTACTTAGAAACCGTTCTGGCAGACTTCATCGATACGTAATAACGTTTTCACTCCGGCCCCGTAAGTCATCGTTAACCCTCCGACGTGTATCGTCAATTTTCCCCATTATCTTAATATCTTCCATCGTCTCTGCACTTCCTCCATTATCCACTCACGTTTGACTCCGCGAATCGAGATTGCAGATTAACCGTCGAAAGCGGCGTTTAGCGTTAAAACGATCTTTAATTCGCGTTATCCTGGAAGAGAAACCTCGGACGATTGTGTTGCACTGTACGCAGTCAATGCGGATCATACGGGAATCATCTGTTCCTTTCAATCGGGCGAAGATGTATGTCATCTTCATTAGAATATAATCATTGTTACAAACGAGGCGGCGCATTAAATTGTTACGGTGATACACCAGCTGGAATACAGACAGGCGATTATTAAAAATCCAGCTTCTTCTCGCTTCCGATTTTTATTATTATCCGATTCAGCGAACGAACTTTAACCTGTTAGTCGAGAATGACAAATTAACTTGTCAATCATGTTCGACACGGCCTTTCGTAACTTCTCGCTTTCTTCTTAATTCGACCAATAAATAATTCCGTCGCCACATTGTCTGATAATGTCACGCGATTACATTTCGGTTCTTTATGCAAAATAAATATATTTTACCTGCGCGTATCTCGTGTCCTTTTTATCGTACGAACCAAAAAATCCGTCGATATTTTCTTGTTTCATATCTAAAAGATCGCCGGATGCCCGAAGGTGGCATAAAATCGGATCAAAAAAGACGAATATCGGCATAAACGAGAGGATCGTAATGATCAGGACCGTGAGGCGTCGAACAGTTTCGTTTTAACCGCTTTTTCCCGATGCGTCGAATGGCGTCGGCGCGGCGCGGCTCGTCGATCCGTCATAAAGGTAACTCAATTGCGCACCGTAAAAATGGCCCCGCGGGCCGTAAAGATCGATGATCGGACGTCGAAGTTGCCGCGCTTTGTCTTCACGCATGAGCCGGGCCGGATCGGAGTAGATTAACGCGGCTAAGGTGACGGACACGACGACGGACACAGCACCGGCGAGATAGAAAAGCGAGGAGAAGCGACGACCTCGGGTCGCGAGCGTCGACTCTCCGATCCGGCGAACTTAATTACGCGCCAGAACGGAACGTTCCTCGTCGTACGTTGCTCGCCCGCAGGGATCCGCCGCGCCGGGTTAATTTATTAGCGGCCGCCTTCGAAATCGGGAACGATTGCACGTCAACGTCCCGCGCTAACGAGTCGCGACAGCAAATTGTTTCGTGCGATCGTACCGCGCGCCATTGTCAGCCATTCAATTACCGTCGCGGACGATTTCTGCCGGATTAATTGACCGATTGTGTCACCGCTCTCAACCGGATCGACTGCGGTTTGCAAAATCGAGCCTGACAATCGAAACGATTCGGTGAAATTTTATCCGTCGCGTCGCTTCTCTGGAAAAAAGCGGCCCGGAGTCCGAAGAATTACGGATTTTCCAATACCACCAATTTCTACGCACTGTGTATGCAGTTATAAAGGAGTTATTAAGCTTAATTAGATGTCAATCATCGTCCAGTGTAATTCGCGAAAGGCTAATGTCACAATTACCAGCGCGGCATCATTATTCAAATGGACCCGGTCTGCGTGCAGGAATTTAATAAAAATTCCGGCGAACACTCCGCGCAAAGTGTCGCTAATAGATGCTCGGAGTGTGTTATAATCTAACGAAAGTGCCGTGGGGCGGAGATAAAAGTCGCGAGATAAACAGGGAATACCGGAGTCTGTGCAGCAACATTGTGACTAAATCGGGTTATTTTGAGATCATCGTCGGTCCGAGGGATCGCCGGTAGCCTGTAATCGCGTTGATATCGGAGTAGATCCCCGATTATAGCCACAGGCTAGCAATACCGATTCCGCTAACAGACTTCCTTCGGTATACTAGCTGCTCGCAAGAAGACGCGTCGAATTTCTCCGCTCTCTGGTTCGCGCGCGCGCCCGTGTGTTTACGCCGATTTACCCACGGAGCCTTGTTGCCTTTTTTCCCGTGGGCCACCGGGAATGGTCATCGAGCACGCAACCAGTAGCACACGCGACGCATTAATTCCGGCATTTTTCTGGCGTCCCGGCATTAACCTTTAAAGTAGACGCGTGATCGCCCGCAATCACGCGTGTGCCACCGTTACAGCCGCCTATCGTTCCACTTTCGCGGCCGCCGATACGTTCGTCTTCGTCGCCAAGTGTTTTGCCCGCTCGTTGTCGATGCCGATCTCCTCGAAGCGACGCGACGCGACGACCGGGATCAAACCGCTTCTCGCTGGTCCGGAGATATTCGTGACGATCTTGTTGACAACCCGAAGACATTCAACCGCCCGGCGGAATGGTAAGTGCGCCGTGTCACGCGGACCTTCGCTTATATTTCTGTGTCGCTTTTTGCCAGCTGCCGGTTCGTCTAAACGGCTTCGACGAGTCTCTTAATAATACCTCGATGAGCCGAACTGTCCCATCGGTCATTCCGACCGGGGAACTTGATCCTTTAGGTCCGACAAGTGCACGGACAGTTTTCCTTCGGGCCGCGTCGTTTCACCGGCGACACGCAACCGGACAAATGATCGAACCGCTAAAAACTCGAGACTACCGTGACACTTTATAATACTATCATAATATTGCCAATAATTACTATCACGCTGATAGATGAAGTGAGGAAAGTTTCACATAACTGCGCAGGTGCGCTTGAAATATAGGAGAGCACTCTTAATCAGTCAATCAGTCTGGCCGGAGATTCCGGCAGGAGCGGTCCGACTCCGGGACCAAGAAGACCAGGGGGAACTGAGGATGACCAGAAGCTGTCCAGTCACTGACTGTTGACTGACCAATGAATGACCACTGACTGGCCATCGACTCACCACTCACTGACCACTCACTGACCGCTGACTGACCACTGACTGACCACTCACTGACCACTAACTGACCATCGACTGACCACTCACTGACCACTCACTGACCACTAACTGACCATCGACTGACCATCGACTGACCACTCACTGACCACTCACTGACCACTGACTGACGACTCACTGACCACTCACTGACCACTGACTGACCACTCATTGACCACTGACTGACCATTGAATGACCACTGACTGACCAGTAGGTGACTTGCCTATGTCGCAGAATAACACAAGGGCTGACAGCCCTTAATAGTATCTCGTCGGTGTCACAATCCCGTCGCGTCGCGTCGCGCGAACCGAACCGAACGCGACGTGCCGGCGAACCGGCGTGAAATCGAAGTTGCGTTCCGCGATCGTTAGCGTCGAAATTACGAGGCGTTCTATCGGAGGTGGACGCGTGTAACTTTGTAAGTCGGTCCGTTCGGGCAGGCGACTTACGAGCCGCGTAAATCGCGGGTCGAGCGGATCCAATCCTCTAAGTCATTACACGGGAACTTACGACCGTCAAAACTCCGCGCGCGGAGCCGTACGTGAAACTCTCAACGGTCTTCTCGCGACTCGTGAGTCCTCGCGCGTGGAATCGATATACACGCGAATCGCCTCGCGGCCAAATGATTTGCGAATTGCCAATTTATGAACTATTAAACAGCGAGCAGCTTGGAACCCGTTTGCCCGGCGTGGCGCGATCGGTCGCGCTTTTCAAGGAATGCTTGTTCGTCAAATCGATTTTTCTTCTAACGGCAAGCCGGAAACTCATTGTTTTATGGCGGATCATCTTGAATTATTCTTATTTGATGAATTTTATTTTATTTGATGAATTTGTATGAATTTTTTCGACGGCGAACGAGCAATCCTAATAAGGTGTGGGCGCGAGGACTGAGGGGAGAGTCGGAAAAACGTCGAAAATTCGCCGGCGAGGACGGCAAACAAATTCCCAGCGCGCTCGATTACGTTCGCAAGGTCCGCGCGGAGTCTCGGCGCGAGAACCGTATTCGTTCCGCGGCGATGATATCGCCGGAATATATCCTCTATCTCACGAAATATCTGCTGATAGTATCTGTACAAGTGCTCGCACACCCCCATGGGTCGTGGACAGCGCACACCTTGCGCCGTGGCTCGGCGTATACACGAGCATTACCCTATAGAGGCGTATGAGCTCGGCCCTAAGTGTATCTGTATATGCATCGCGGCCAGTGCATCCCGAGCGCCTGTTATGGGTTGCGCTGGCGTTGCACCATAATATTATTAGATAAACGGCGCGCTGCTAGATAGTGTGTGCTTCTATATGGTTTACATAAGCGGCTGTGACCCCTCGCCTCGCGAGAGGGCCTCTTCTTCTTCTTCTCGCTCGTCCTCCGCCTCCTCTACTTCTTCCTCGCCTCTTTCTCCTCCGCCCTGACTGCTTTCATTCTCCTCTCCTTCTTACCTTCGGTTCGGTTCGTGCGGTTCGAGCCAACTATGTAGAACCACGGCGCATCTCCGCGCGATGCAACACACCGGAGGAACCTGGCAAGCGACAAGTGCGATCTTCCACGTCCTCTCCCCTCCGATCCTCCTCGCGCCTCTCTGTCCTTATCCCTCTTCGGAGACCGTCCCACCGCGCGCCACCTTGCTCCCTGCCTCTTCGTCGTTCATCTCCGAAGGGTTAATGGGGTTTCAGGGAAATTGCCTCGCGCCTAGCGACGGATAAGAACTGCTCTCGAGCCTTCGGCGAACTCCCTGTCGCGCAGTCGGACAAATGGACGATCTAGCTGGGGAAAATGTGTTCATAAAAATCTATTTATACAAAACAGTCTATTAGAAAAATAATCTATCTATTTATAAACTATTTATTCTTGTTCCGGTATGTTTTTTCTTGTTCTACAAGTCACTGAGTGACAACAAAAAAATTCACTGGAACAAAATATTCTACGCGATGCGTGCACACTTCAAAAATCGAGCTACAGTAAAGTCGCGATCCAAGTCCCATCGCCGGGTACGAGCAGGGGCAGTGATCGCGTAGCTCTGAGGGACTTAGATTGCGACATTACTGTGTAGAGTTGCAAGGGGTTACGATCAGTGCTGCTCCCAGCAAAGAAATCATTACAAAGTTCATTAGAAAGATGCTGTAACCAGATTTCATCGTCAGCTCTACCGTTCGAGCCTCCGACAAATCGCATTCCACGGCCAGATATACAAAAAGTCTCATCACGCCTAATTGATTCCCAGGTTTCTTCGGGAACGATGCCCAGGTATTCCGATACGAAATAGGTACAAGCTCGTTGACAATTATTGAGATGCCAAGTCGAAGATTCAGCGTCGATTAAACGGTACCCGGCCACGAACCGTGAACTGACTAATTCCCTTTCGAACGAGCCCGCTGGATCCACGGAAGTGGCGAACGGGAAAACGCGGCGGTGTTCGTGGCCGGTTACAGAGTGACAGAGGTTAACGAGCGACGAATTCGAGCGGTTCACGAAAAATATTGCGTTGTCAGGGGCAGCGAATGGAAATGTCCCGTTTGATTAGCGCCACCAGCGCCGATAACGATCCTTATCGGTGAGACGGCATCTACGTAGTTCCCGGGGCCACTCAAAACCATTCGTCGTCTCTTGATTCCGGAAAATCAACCTTCGAGCGGGTAACGTTTCGAGGAGTCGCACGAGGGCCGCGTTTCCCTCGATGATGAACAGCGCGTCTTCGATTTCTACGCGATACACCACGCACACGCACACGCGAACGCATAGGTCGAATCGCCGGATCAGGAAAAGGAGCGGAGAAGGATGAAGAATGTTCCGGCCGGGGCCGTCGGGTCCTTCGGATCTTCATTAATAATTACTCCTCTCCTCCGCCGGGATCAAGTTTCTCTGCGTGTACGCGCCTCCGGACGGTCGCGTTCCTCGTTCCTCGTTCCTTCGATCAGAAAGTAACCAGATGCTGGCTACCACCGAACCAGCCGGCCGACCAAGCTGCGTGAAAGCCTGATGAAGACGTCTGCCGCGGACGTCGCGCATGCACCCGACACTGTCGTTAACGAATTCATAAGGAAACTCAATTAGCTGCGGGGGGACTACTTCACCGCGCCTTCGATCGCGGACCTTTGTTCATGACTATGCGGTTGACGATGACTTGGACCATTCGCAGCTCCGTTCTGACATTTTTCGATCGCAAGCGAACGAACGTCTGGTAGAAATGTTACAAATTTTCTGAGATTCACTTTTGGCACTCAACAATGGCACCAGAGGTTCTTCACTGTACAATGTTCCGCCAGCTTTTTCGTTCGGTAGTGTAAAATTGTGTGCCGCAAAAATCGTTCAAAATCAAATTCTTTCATAAAATCTAAAGTCCAGTTGTAATCGTTGTAGCTGCGCAGAAGATTGTTCTTTTCTACAAGAAACGGGGAACGAGAGAGGGTGTCTTCGACGATGTGGGACGATGTGAACGGTAGCATCCGGGCACGCGTCCCGCAATCGAAACGGTTGTGTTTCGTGTCCCCTCCTCGTCCTTCTTTCTCGCCGCGATTCACGTTCCCGGCTGTGCCTCGGGTTTCGTAAGAGAACGTCGAGCGAGTTGGCCGGCGTGATCGTTATGTCTGCGGCCGGTTCGCACCCGTTGACAAATTTGACAAGACACGCAATCGATCGCTCTTAACCGGCGCTAATCGATACAGCGATCGGTTCATTAGGCGGATCAGGCTCGTTTCTCCCTGCGGCCGGGATCGAGCGCAACAGATATTGGCTTTTCGATCACGTCGGCTCTCACGGAAATCTCCGAGGCTATGTTCCGCTTCGCTCCACGCCGCTCCGCGCCGAGCCACCGACGTTCCCGGGCTTCCTTCTTCGCCGATCTCGCGCCTCGATCGATCCCCCTCGGATCGAGATTCGTCCGCGCTCACGGTAGCCGTTTTCCGGCTATCTTCGATCTCGAAACAAGGTCGCGTAGTCGTCGTTCGAGCGACCGCAGAAAAAGCATCGACGCGATTGGGGCTCGATTACTCGATCAGGCGAAAGCTCGTTGCTCTTTCGGCGATTTCACCGCTCGTCTTACTTTTCTATCTGCGGGATCCGACAAATAATAAATGCCCATCGTTGAATCGGGGACATCCTTAACACTGTACCTACCGAGCTAAAAGTAACCGATGCAAGCGATGCTTCCGAAATATAATACTGGATAGAAGTTATTTTAATCAAACAACAGATAAATATTCCCCATGCAAATTGAAATTGCATCGAATGAAACACTATTTAAAAATAATCCACTATCTATTAATGCAAAACATATAGTTACCTTTCCATTGATAATTAAAAATGAAAAGTAGTGGTAACAACTTAGAATGATTTTTTTCTTCTAAAATGAAAATAAATTAAGCTTGCCTCATACTTGTAATATTTTTAACAACCTGGAAACATTAGCATCGACTAGATACTGTTCTTCCTGGATACTATCATCATCGAAATTACTTCAATAAGTAATTATTGTGAAATGTTCCCACAGCAACGTCGAAGCCTCATCCATCTATTTTATGACCGCGTGTCTCCTAAAAAGGACTTCGTTAAATAAAGAATATTTATAGCCGCAAAACGATGGAAATTTGAACTTCGACTAACAAAGCGATTGGTTCGATTCTCAGTCAATAAACCGATCGACGATCTCCTCAGGAACCTAACAGCACCCCGGGCTCTCTCTCTCTTTCTCTAAATCATACTCCCTAACGCACCTGGCCTTAAAATCGCTCTAACGATTAGCCGAACGAGCGTATCCGGCAGAGAGGGTGCCAATCTCGCCGAAAAATTCGCCGGTATCGGGAGCGTAACGTCGTAATAAGCCGTTCGATTTCCTCCCGAGTAAAACTAAGTGCCAGGTTGCGGTATCGGGAGCATACCGGTCAGCTTGCGCGCGCTTCTTCCGAAGATCGTCTGCTGGATCAGCGATTTACGATCACCGGAGGGTGCTAAGAGCGACCCGTAGCAGTCCCGGTTGGCTTGAAACGTGATCCTCGCGACGTCCTCCTCCTTTACGTTCGCGCGCGTTCCCCCGTTCGGCGCATACACACGTCGAAATGCGCCAAAAGGAAGATCCAGCCAGCGAGCATCACTCGGCGCGGCCCAATTACTTTAAATTGAGTTATAACCGGATCAAATTGCCGATAATTGGCGACTGCATAGGTTTAATAGCGTGCCACCCCCTCCCGGTCTCCTCCCACGTGTTCCTCGTGGCTGCTCTTCATCATCTCGGCACTCTATCGCCTCTCGGCCGTGGCTCGTATGAAGTTATTCCGCAAAGTGGAGGATCGAGTGGAGGAGAGAAAGAGAAAGAGAGAGAGAGAGAAAAGATAGAGACTAGCCGTGGCAAGA
This sequence comes from Lasioglossum leucozonium, assembly GCA_028454225.1. Lineage (NCBI taxonomy): Eukaryota > Metazoa > Arthropoda > Insecta > Hymenoptera > Halictidae > Lasioglossum > Lasioglossum leucozonium. The sequence continues at coordinate 5,069,103 of CM052205.1, read as the reverse complement.
AGAGGGAGCGACGGAGTCTAACGAGAGAAAAAGAGGGATTCCGTCGTCCATAGAGAGCAGCCTTATCCTTCAACAATACAAATTGCTGATTATGCGCCCGGCTTTTACGTGCCTTCTAATTGGGCCGCCTCGGCTCTTGGGAAAGATCGACCGATCGCACGATCGGCCCTCGTTAACCCCTAACGCTCTCCGTGCACGCCACGGTTCCGCTCTTCGGCTCTCCTCTCCCTCTCGAAGCCGAAGAGGATGGCTCGCGACGACGTCGCAGGCTGCACCCAACGTCTGCTCGCTCGCTCCTCTCCTCTCAGCGTCTCATCTCGCTCCGTTTCCAGCCGGCTGGACGCGTATATGGGCATGCAGGAAGTCGTACCGCGCGTTGGACCAGTTCCGAGTGTCGTCCCTTTTGACTATCGAAATCTGGATCGAGGGCCGAGCGTCTCGTCGCGTCGCCGCGCCTATTCCGCCGGCGTCGATCGCTCTTTATGGGATGCGTTCCCGAGCGGGAACACCGCGCTTTCACCGCGGATTTTATCCGCCGCGCCGGATGCGACCGTTGCGACCGTGCTCCATGCTCAAGACTCCACACCATCCTCCGGGACACTCGTATCTCGGAACCGCATAAACGAGGGACGCGCGCGCGCGCGATTTGCTCTTGCCGTGGAGGACTCGCTCGCGCGCCGAGTCCCCCGCCATTAGGATAATTTTATTGGGCAATTACGGGCCGGTACGGTAGTGCCGGTCTCGTTCCGACCGATTCCTGCGCTTGTATTTCGTCCAAGAATCACTTTCGTATTGCTCGCGACCACTCGGGGATCAGTCTGCTCGCCGATAGTCATTGTTCCGTTTGGTACGGTAGCCTCTTTTCGCGGAGACACTGCTGCGGTCCGCAGTGTCCCGCGGTGAACGGATTCGAGGTTCGATGTATTGGTTGGTCGCGGATGTTTCTGCTCGATTCGAAAATAAAACAGCAAGTCCCCAGTCACTGCGGATCCAGCGATTTACAGTCCGGTGGTTCGAGCGGAAGTTCGTCAGTGTTTACGCACAAGCCGCCATGTCTAGAAGACCCTGGTGACGCTGAAATATTGTTTTCTTGGTAGTGAGCGTAAACACTGGACTGAATTTCGTTCACTCGATTGAATTTTATTCGTTTCACGATCTGCGAGCTACATTCTTTAAAAAATTCTCCACTTCATGGAAAAACATTGAATCATGGATATATTTTAGGGGGAGAGGCTATTTTACACGTTGTCTTATGTGGAACAAATCCCCCCTCTCTCTCTTTTGGTGTCGCTTTTTGATGTCACCTCGCAAACTTTGGAATGATCCCCAGCCCTAAAACATATCCATGTTAAAAAAAGCACAAAGGCCCGTTTCGAATGTTAACACGTGATCCGCTGATCTCCAGCGACTCGCAACCTCTCTCGACTCGCCGCTCTATCGATACATCGCGTGATCGGACGCTATCGGGTGTCTCGTTTTACTTTTTTTTTCGGGCACCGCGCCGACTCTCTACAGGGTCCTATCGCGTAAACATTTCAGAGCGTCCGAGGCTATCCTTCGAATCGCAGGTGGCTGGCGCACTTTATGAATTAATAATCGCGCGAAGACGCGGCTCATTACTCACCGGCCTAGCAGCCGGTGGTTACGCGTGTACGCGTACGGTGTAATCAATTAAAGCTCATTACGGTTGTCCTTCTCTCTCCACGCGGTCGTTAATTCGCTCGGCCTGACGACAGGGATGGGGGAAGGAGAAGCTGGAAAGAAAAAAATGGGGGACAGACAGGAGGCTGTGTTCTACGCGGTGACTTCTTATTCGATCCGCGTACGATAGTAAGTAAGTAGTCGATCGGTGGCTCTGCGTGTCCGCGTTCGGGGCCCGAGCTGGGTCCCGATAGGTCTCTCCCAGGTCCCCGGAGAGCTGTTGACGGTCGAGCTCTCGGTGCGCTATGTTCGCCGGTGCTCGTATTTTATACAGCGCGCGTTTCTCCTTTCGCAGACGATCCTCTCCGGTGCGCGAAAGAGAAAAGGCATCGGCGCGGCGCGGCGGTCTGTATTGGCCAACATATCTCGTTTGCCAGTCTCTCCTGGTGGTTCTCAAAGGTCTTCCGGAAGTCGCCGATCGGCATGCCAACAATGCCGCGAGCCGGCTGCCCTGTACTGTTTTTGTATTGTGCAAATGAACCTATCAACGTCGCGTCGCTGCACGCGTTTAGCTAATGCAAGGGCATCTTGAGACCTGCCTACCGAGGATAATTTTACGATAGGTCTGTCGAGGGTTGATTGGTTTGCACGCTCGCCGCTCTAAGAGGTTTTTGGCTAAGCCCGTGGGCGAACAACTTCCGGATGCAAAGTGAAAGTTCCAAGACCACGACTCGCCGGCTGTTCGATTGATTCGGACGCATGCGAATGAATCATTATTAATTGGAATAATGTTTACCTTAATCACGCGAACGTCGATAATCGATAAACGCGCCGGTAACATCGACGTGCCCGCGATGTAAGAACGGATAATTCTCGAATCGCGCATTAAACGTCAGATACAGCCATTGAACTGCGTCTAGTTCTGATTCGAACGACGCATAAATGATCCGGCGCGTCGGAATAGATTAACAGTGGAATAAATTAAATTCGCGTAACGATGAATTAAGAGCCATTCCGCTGCTTTTAATGCTATCGTACAAGACAAATTAATGACCCTGTGTTTTTGTGAGAATAACAAAATTGTTTCAGCACCCGAGTGGCAGCTCAGAGTCGCCGTACATTATTAAATACGTTGATATCTAATCAATTACTGATTAATTTAAGTATTGCATAAGATACATCAATTACATACCCATCGAAATGAAAAAGTATTTTCCAGTTAAAAAATAGGTCCAAGTGCAAAGGGTTTATAAAAACCGTTCGATGTGTCGAGTCATTGGGATCCAGATCTATGGATCGAAGAGGTACGGGGCTCGATCGGTCCGCGACCGGGAAGGAATCACGAAGGAGCTCTCGTCGAAGGAGGTCCGCTCGATCGAGATCGCTCCAGTTTCTCCCGCAGAGCGGATCAAGCGGCAGACGTCGATCTCTCGAACCCTAACCGGTAACCCCGGGCCCGGCGATATTTCACTCGGCGAGAGGCCGAGGGAACGCTTACCGGGCAAAATCGCGTCCTGCGTACGAGCTATACATACATATACCACTATGCTGCACCAGTGTACACGAGTATCGTACTCCAGCGTTGCCCAACTCATGCATAGAGTCATGACGAGTCTAAGCGATTGCTTATTGCTCGGGTGGTGCAACCAGTCGCCGCGGACTGACGCATTGGTCCGAGTCTCGCCCGTTTGTTATCCTGGATAGCCCGTGTAACCGTGTACACGCGGTACCAAGGAGTCGGTACGTGAGCCTCCGCGAGCCTAGCTCTCTTTTCCGCTCGGCGAATGCGATCCGCGTTCGGTCCATGTACGTGCGCGCACTCCGCGGACTCGCTTAAGGGCACCTTTACACCGGCAACGATCCTCCGTAACGACCGGCCGACAGGAAAGGGATGATTTTAATGAAGCGACCCGCCGGAGAGAATTATAACTTACTGCCGCGATGGTGGGAGGCTGGAGCCTGGGTCGTTGGCGTTGCGAGCCGCGTTTTTTAATAGCTCCGCGCTAACGTCCACTTCGTTCCATTTCACTGATCTAATTCGATTTATCCTTCCGATAAAGGCTGACTTCGTGCGATTTGTTTAATCCTTTAGGTTCACATTGAATTCTTCAATATACGTATACTCGTTTGCCAGGATTGCATGTTCTCATTTCTCGATAATACAAAAAAGGAGGTTTTCAGTAATAATGCCTCCAAATAATGCAAATTGCGCTGCCGAATAATCCAATCTAAGCCTCGCGAACGAAAAAATAGGACTTTTGAGAGCGATCTTTTATCCAGTTTTTGACTACTGGAAACTCCGATCTCTGTATTATCGAGAAACGGGAGGCGCGCATCCCGGAACCTTGCAACTCTGGAAACGAGTCTACCGCCACAAGTAACTTCCGTACAAACACGTGATCTTACTAGAATGCTTCGCACTCATCGCAGTTCAAAGCCAGAATCAATTCCAAGGATCGCGTCCCGCTAAAAACCACAACACCGCTGCAATTTCGATCTCGCATCCGAACCTGCTAAAACCCTCGGCTTCGTAAACAAACTACAACTTCCTGTCAGCTCCCGTAGCACGACTGACAATAAACTTAGCACAATGTCTCCTTTCACCGGGGAAGCAACATTCAAATCTCTTAGCAGATTCATATTAATTAAACGTTACTTCACGAACCACCGTGTTAATTGCGCCAGCATGAACGTTCACGGCCCGCCTAGGTCAGGTAACAGATCAAACTTAGACTCTCGAGCGCAGGCAGCTGTGCGGCCGCGCAACCCTAACACGCTCGCTACACGGCCGTGTAAACGTACCCTAACAGGACCGTCGACAAATGGATCTATGCCGTACGCGGCGTCGATTTTTCAGGGTGTACCAGCTTTTTCTTTTTCCGGAGCGATGCCTACCGCGAGCGAAACGAGGCGCCGTCGTGTACATTACGCGCGAAACGAATGATCCGATATACGGGCCGTGATACGGTGAATGATGGTGGCCGTAATAAAACCGGGATCCTGATGAGAGTTTCGAGCCACGCGGTGATGGCCGATCGCGATTCACGCCGGAAACCGACGCGACGACGAGACCCGGCTGTGCTTCGGTCTCTCGCGGAGCTTACGTAAAGTTATTATCGCGCCGCGAATAATACCACGCGCGATTAGCATCGATAATCGTCGGGAATACGTGTCACGTGGGTCCAGCACGGAGGACAGGGACGGGGACGAGCATCGGGACGTGGTAAGAACGATCGACTTGCCAAGGTCAACCGCGTGGGACGATCAGAGTTGCGGAGCTTAACGATCTTACGACGTTCTCGCGCTTCCTGTTGCGATTAATGCCGGCTGCCTTTCATCGTGTGCGGGATCCCTGACACGTTCCCGACTTTAACGTAAACGGACCCTTCGATTGGGACTTAAAAAGGCGTAAAGTCGAACGACAGTCTTCCTTTTCAGGCAGCGTTGCTTTTACTGGTTTATCGTTGTAGTTTCGTACGGATGTGCTCATTTTTATGTAGGTCGTTACGAGCCGAGAGCTACGCAGGTTCGGCGTGAGCCGAGGATTGTTTTTTGTGGGGTTTGGAGCGGACTGAACGATTTTTATTTCATCGCCAGGTTGCCACTATGCAACAAGGGGTCGTGGTTTCTTTGCCTCGAATCGTCTGAAAATGAACTTGATAATGACCAGAAAGCTGAACCGTCGCAGAATATCAACTATCGGAATTTCGAAAGGGATGCGGGAATAACAAGGACTCTAATATCTTAATTGTGAGGATGGTATGCGGGAATATTAATTCTGTATTCTGTGGCGGATTTTTAAAATCAAATTCTACAGTCAAGAGCTTGATATCCTGCGATTTAAGCACAATCTATACCGAAGATTGCGTATGTACTTACCAGTGATTCTACGGATCTCTTCTTAGCAAGACATCTGGAAGCTGGATGCAGAAGGAGGGGTGCGATAATAACAGAAACAAATGCGGAGTAGCTTAAACAAAAATATTTAATTTCGCGTTATGTGTAGGTACTGGCCGCTTGGGTTCACCGCTTACATGATATTATGTACAAAATGGAAAGGAAAGAAGCTTCGCCGTCGATAAAACAGTATGGAAGGGAGAAAACAAAGTAGAGAGAGAGGGAAAGAGAGGAAAGAAGAGAGAAAACAAATATACATTCGCCTGTCACGCCAGCCGAGAGGTCGTACACCAAGCGGAAATACAGAAGCGTCATTCTGATTCGCAGGCGAAGTCCTGCCCCCCTTTCCCCTTGCAAATTTTTTATCGGACGCACGGTCGTTCTCTACGTCGAACTGACGTCACGCTCCCGTGCGTTTTATTCACTGGCCTCTATATCGTCGGCGACGGAGTCACGGACACGCGAGGAACGCCGTTCCCGCGTTTCGACACGCCGCGTCTCGCCCGACAATAACAGATATACGGTACAGCCTCGCTCGTTGAACGAAACGGGACGGGGAAAATACGTTGGAAAGACGGAGGCGGTGCAACGAAAGGCGGTAGCCAATCGCTGCGATTCTACTGCCTATACTACTCGAGATACTAGGTAGCCACCGTACAATCCCCGCGACAATTTCAGAACTCGGTGGGAATCGTTGGGTTGCAACTAGCGAGGCTCTACCGTAACGCAGCAGTGCTCGGTTAAATTTACACGAGTGAACTCCGCTGTTCTCCCATAATTCATTTCTCAGTGCTTTGAGGCTGAACCAAGTCCCAGCGCTCGCCAGAATCCATTCGGACGTAAACTTAACCGAGCATTACTGCGAAAGAGAACATCAGGCTGGCCGAGCGAGTCGCGACTGTCCGAAAACGGTCCGGCATTCTTCGTACATATGCATAAAGAATATTTCTACATATAAATATATTATGTTAAGGCACTGCACTACTGGCCGGTATATCCGCGACTCTCCCGGGTTCCATTAAAAAGAGGACTCTCGCGCGCGCTCGCGTATTTGTCGTTGTCCGTGCGTATACTATAGAGGCGGCACGACTTGGGACGGAAAAAAAAGAACCTCTACATGTCAGGATTAAGGAGTAAAGTGAAATCAACGATTAAAGTCGACTGTCTCGCGCTCACTTTCTAACCGCTGCCGTAATAAATTAATCTCGACTCTTGGATCGGTTCGACGCACACCTATATACAGATTTGAACACATTCTTGCAGTTCGACGCCGTTGCTCCAGAAAGTTGATCCACGTTCGGACGCGGATACTTCGACTCTGCGTCGTCGTCAGTCCCATCGGTCTCTCGTGCTCTCGGAGAGACGCGTTTCCATCGATTCTCTCGACGATCCGTCATCGTATCAGTCCAACCGCGATCCTCCTTGAACGAGGATTCACACGCACCGGACGGTGCGTCAGAACTCGGGACCAGCCCGTCTCGGGCCTGCAAGGACACAGCCGGAGGTTCACAACGACAGAGGCAGCTCCGTCGGCCTCTTCACTCCCAGGGTCAGGTCCAACGGTTTGCTCTTGGTCGTCGCCTCCTCTTTCGCCGGGCTCTCGCGCTCGCATACGTTCTCGACCGACCTGTTGTCCTCCTCGGACGACTGACTCGGTCTCGGGGAGCTTCTGCTGGACCTGACGCTGAGATCGATCGGTTCGTCTTGCTCGACAGCTAGGCCGCCCGGACTGGGGCTAACTAACAGCAGATCGCCGCCTCTGGGGGAGTGTTGCGACGCTGCCGGGGTTACCAAGCCGGGCGGTGGATAGACCAGGCCTAGAGTATGATGAGGGTGATACCCTGTCGTCAGGGTAACGGTGGCGTTGATCTTCCTGGGCGGGAAGTCTCTCTCCGAGAGGGTCGGTGACGCCGCGCTAGCCTTGAAGTAGCTCAACGCTGAATTACTCCTGGACTCGGTGTCCTGTCCATCGCCGCCGTCGACCGACGACGCTCCGCTATCGCTGGGTGTGTCCGCCGTCCTCTTGTACGTCGGGAGGAAGGGTCTGAAGACGTCCGAAGGACTGGACGGCACGCAAACGTCCTTTTGAGCAAAGTTCATGGGGAACATCGGCGAGGTTGGGTGCTGCTGCTGTTTGTAGAAAGGCGGTGGAGTGGTGTCCCTCGGTGGTGTTGTTGGGGGTTGCTGGGGATTGCTGCCGATCCTCTCGCGCTCCTTCTGCCAGGCTAGAAGGCGCAACTGGTTTTGCAGGGCAACGTCGCCAGGGTGCGGCGATTTGTTGCTCCGCTCGCGCTCTTGCTTCAGCATCGCCACCTGCAGGAGATGCGATTGGAGGGCTATGTCCTCCTGACTAGGTGAAGCACGGTCCTTCTCGTTTTTGTACACGCCGCTGCCCTGCTGTCCTTGAGCTTGGGGCAGGAAACCCGGTAAGAATCCTGGGCCGAACGGTGAACCAGCGCCCGGTGTCACGGTCACGTTCTGGCTACCGTTCGTCTGCTCCTGCAAGAGACAGTGGATTTTGAACCAGTTCGATCTGCGGCCGTATCGCGATCCGCTCTTCGACATCCCCACGAACAGGCACTTGCGCAGCCGACACGCTTTGCACGCGGTGCGGTTCTTCTTGTTGATCACGCACACTCCGCCGTTCTTGCATTCCGAGATGCTGCTCAGGTTGTTGTAAGTCCGCCCGAAGAATGACTGTAATCAGAAGAGAGACCGGATCGGTGAGTCGCACTGCGAGTATCGTACACATTATTTATTATAGATAGTGGAATCGTACACATCTAACCGCAGATGCAGTAAAGGCACGCCAATTTCATTGCACGTTCTCGCGGGTGGTATTTCTTTCGGGGCACGGACGAACGACGATTGTTTATTGAGCATAAAATTCATAGCAACTTTTTCGAACCATCGCGCGAGCGAGCGCGCTCGATCGAAGAAAATTCTTATTGCCGGTGTGGTTGGATCGTTTGGACAGTGATTTACCGCCTTGCTAATCAAGTTTTTCATAGACCGCCTCTTATCATTCGACGCATAGCGAATGATTTCTTCTACTCGCCACTAATAGACTAGCCGGGCATGCTTCTGGGAAGCCGGGTGCCGTTTATGACCTCCAATCCTGTTGCGTTCATTAATGGCTACCGGTGCCGTGTAACGAGACTGCTGTTCCGTGATTATGATAATATCATCTTCGTTTTAGTTAATTACCAGCTGCGCCGGGAAAATCCGTCGTTTCCTGCGAGAAGATTTCACACTCGAGGAACCGCGCGCCGTGGTCTGTCACGAATGTATCGCCCGTTCGTGCTGCTGCAGAAAATATCTGCCTTTCGAGAATATCGTTATACGCTCAAATTTTATCTAGATCACGAGCAAAAGAGCAAAAGAGTTCGTTCGATTGTCTTGCAAATTCCCAAATCGTTTTCCTAAAACGGCAAAAAAAAGCCTAGCCAGAAGCGGCTCTACCGCGCGATGACAATACATTTCCCTCCGGAGATCAACGGCGTGGTGAGTTATTGCCACAAATTTTTGCCACGGTTTCTGCGAAAGGCAAGTCATCCCGGTAACTTCCTTACGGGGACAGCGAGTGGAAGCAAATAGCGAATCGCGCGGCACAGAATCCGACGTTCTTTTCGTCGAGGACTCGGCCGGCTATACAAGGTGTCACGAAACAGCCAGGAAACTGGATTTAAAACGAACAATAAAATTTTATGTTCAAATGCTATTTTATATAAAATATTTCATAGTTAAGTATTTATTAAACACCGTGTATATCTAGGACGAAGGATCGCCCGTTCGATGTAAAGGGCCGACCGCGCGCGGGATCGCGTTTTCTACCGGATTAAACGTCAGAGGTTAATGTTACGCACGTCACGAGAATTAGCATGCCTAGAAGAAGAGGCAACGAACGACGAGGGGGTGGCAGGGTAGCGCATGAGATTGAGCACACGGCCGCTCGTAAAGTTAGACGCCTGTCGGCCGACAATAAAACCGCCTCGAAACCGACGAGCATCGAGTTCTAATTTACGACGATACTCTCCCGCGTCTTGGGAACCATTTTATTCTTTCGAGGATGCTCGAAGCGGCGATCAACTTCTTTCATCGCGGCCTGGGAGCGTATAAAGTAACGCGTACGTTCATCAGCTTCTTTTTAAGTTACATTGTCGAGCACACCTTCTACATACTGCGTTTATTAAATGTTGTCACGTTCAACCTCGTTTCTAATCGATAATCGGGAATACGGATGAAAAATTAACGCATCTTTCTGTAGATTACGTATATATTTTCAAATTAATTTTCAGTCTGTAAGATTTCAAATGAACTCGACGTATGAATCGAAGCAAAATTTAAAGGTGCCCCGGCACAAGCGATCTCGATCGATATTATCGAGCGCGTCGAATCGCAGAGACTATAAAACACGAAACCCACGAGTCATTCTCCGCGCGTCCATATTTCACCGCGCACCGGAAACGCACTCGGATTCTGGATTTCACCTGACGCGCGGCCGCGTGGGTGGCACACGATAACGGTCCGAACCATCCGAAGAATGACTAAAGGTATATCTCACGCGAGAGAGGCAAATCATCCGGCAAATTCGAAACAAAAAAAAATGATCGATCAATCATGTCGCCTAGCCGTCACAATAATTAATCACGTAGATGCTTAACGCGCAGAATATTTTCATTAGCGATAATCAAAGGATGTCCCATACCGTATGTTAATAACTGTTCCTCGCGAGCTACTTGTATACGTATGCGGTTTTATTCCGTCGCGTAGCGGACATCGCGTAAAAGGAATTCACCGCGAATATTTCGATTGTTGCTCGGTATGCAAATAATTCGATTCGACTTGCCTAACGCGCGGGGCAGTCGTGAGAAACTGGCTCGTTGCTCGGCAATTAGAATGGCCGGACGGTCAGCTGGGATACACTTGTTTATTAGCGGTTGCGAGTGTCTCGAGTGAAACGGGGAGCTTGAAACGCGGAGATTCGAGCGTCAGCCAGGGCGCACGGTGGCGTTGATTAATCGATGTCACGGGTACCTGAGAAAGAGCGCCGGAAGGTTGACAAACTGGTAATGATCGCGAGATCTGCGAGCTCGGATCGCTGGACCAGCGCAGCGCGGTGCAGCGCAGCGCAACGGCGATGATAATCTACCGGCAACGATCTTAGATCTGGCCGCTCGCTCGGATGGACGCGTTGGAAATGGCTCCCGTACGCCAGATGATCCTTGGCTGTCACCGCGACTGTGTGAAAGAGGTCACGGTGCCGTCTAAGCGCACGCGAAAACCGGCACGGCCTCGGGACCCGATCGCTTCCGCCTACGAAACGCTCATTGTCCGCGCTGCAATATGATCTAGTGTACACGCGTGTCGGCTTATAGCATCGGCGCGGCACGGCGGTCCGGCCGCGAGAGCGGGACTTTCGCGGTGTACGGAATATTATATGTACGTACAGGCTCGCTCGCTCGTCTGCGTCTGTTGCTGTATGCATGCATGTGTGGTCTGTCGGGGATGGAGGGAAGCAGAGGCGGACAGCGTGAGTCCAAGAGCGTTCCGTTAGAAAGCGTTTTCTTTGCGATCGGAATCACCGCGATGGTTTAAATCCTACCGATACCCGGTTTCTGGTTTTATGGAGAAACTCTGCTATGGGACTCGTGAGCGGCCCGGCTAGATTGATTATTTTGATTAATGCTTCAATGGGAGATCCCGAGACGCCGATAGTTCCCGCCGCGCCGCAGCTCTGCACGCTCCCGCGGAAAATGCGGAGTTTTACGGGCCCAGCTGTTGAACTATGAACCCGAATTTCACTGGAACCAGTTCCGAGCCGATGCGCATCAATGGGAGTCAAGATCGGAGCCAGGTTTAATTGCGCTTCGAGGAAATGTTAATACGACGATGGAATACGACTGCCGGAAACTTTTGGAGACTTCGACGCATGGAAAGAGACATCTTCGCGCGGCAAGAGCTGTCTCTCGAAGAATTCAATGCGCGCCGAGACATGTCTCTCGGAGATTTTAATCCATCGTAAGAACTATGTTTCGGTGATTTGAATGCTTGGAAAAACATGTTTCTCGGAGACTCCAACAGGCAAGGTGTGTCTTTCGATGATTTCAATGCATGGCAAGAGACCACTTTCGGAGACTTCGACGACGCGTGGTAAGACCGATCTTTCGGGAGACTTCAATGCACGGTGAAAGGTATCTTGTAGAGACTTCAATGCTTGGTTAAAGCAATTTTTCGGAAACTTCAATGCGTGGCAAGCGACATTCTTCGGAGACCTTAATGCACGGTAAGAGCTATCTTTCACTGAATTCAATGCGCGATAGAAGCTATCTTTCAATGCTTTCTATGTCCGGCAATGTTGATTATCGGCAAGAGCTATCTTTCAGTGATTTCAATGCGTGGTGAGTACCATCATTATACACTTTTAATATGCGCCATTTGTCAATAATTACTCAATATCAACTCACACTTTTGCCAACTGTACCGCTTCTATTAATTTCTTTTAAATCGAAATATTATTCTATGTCGTCACTGTACAACCATTAGAGAACACATAAGCTTACAATAAATACGATCATCGTTCTTCTAAGAAATTATGAATAACAAAGAAGTTCTAATCGCTGCGTTCGCAAAATAGTACATAAAACTAAGACAGCGTTATCAAATTGGTTGGGAAAGATATTGTTTTCGACGTGAAACGCACCGACGCGACGCGACGGAACGCGAAGTTGCCGCGCGTACAATCGGTTTCGCGTTCGCGATTGCGTCGCCGGAGTCGGTCAGCTGTGCGTATCTTGACCGTAGACAGAAAACAAGGTGGACAACGGGATTCGCGTGATTGCGTAAGAGCGTGCGAGCGCGTGTTCCTCGGGTTTTCAAGTTTTTTGCCGGTCCTCGTCCGGTGGCGAATCACGTACCGGCAGCGAGCGCAGTGCACGGTATCAAACGGCCGCGCGTCGCGTCGAGTCGAGTCGCGAGCAGAAAATTCTCAGCGGCTGAAACGCGAGCCATTTAGGGCCGGCCGGCTGCGACAAATCCGTCATGGACGCCGGAGATTATCACAAATCAGCCGGCATGCCCGGAATCCCGGACTGATTTGCAACGCCATATAAAACGCCAGCGGGGAAATCGTTGTCCGTGATCGTGAAGCGGCAATCGCCGCGGGAAAGTTTGACAAATTGTCGACGGCGTTGTACAAGAACACATCGTGCCATAGTTAGGCCGCGCAAAAACCGCTCGTGAAAATTCATACCGTATCCTTCCGACTTCGATCGTCTATTTCACCACGCGCGATTTCAGCATTTCGCGTGCCAGATTGCATAATTCCATCGGCTTTGTTGGCACGAGAATTTTACTTGCTATCTGACCTTGCATTCTATCGGGATCAGCAGACAACGGATCTCTAGGCAAAATAAAAATTGTCTGCATCGATTGCGAGAAAGATTCTTTCCGCCTCGAATTACTTTAAGAACTTGGAAACGATTAGAGTTTTCTCGGATTGCTACAGTAATCACGTTTCTATTAAAAATTATTAAGACAGATATATATTCGCACTGTTTTCCTTATTATACTTGGTTCTACGTAACTGTCGGCTATTTCTAGAATCGAATTACTGTAACATCAGATCGTATTAATAGACACAATTTCTTCGTGGAACATCGAGACAAATCGAATCACCGCATCTAATTAACCAAGAAGCGAAACCGCATAATGTCGTCATTCGCAGCGTGTTAATTCGCGATGTAACAACATCCGGCAAAAATCAGTGAAAATCTGCCGTGGATCGTTGTACAATATTTTGCTCGAGCAGCCAGAGAGAAGAGAATCGGAATGGTTGGTTCGTAGAATCGATTAATTTCACGGCGGACGGGGTCACAGCGCCGAACACGGTCATTTCTTCGACCCGGCGTCGGGAATGCGATTGGCACGGCGTTTGCCGAGCTCGCGCGCGCGCGCGCGCGTTGCGGGAACAATTTCCTCGTGGTAAGAGCGAGCGAGAGAGAGAAGGGGAGAGGGGGTGGGAGAGAGGGAGAGCTGAGAAAAAAAACCCGAGCTCGCCGATAGTTTCCCGCACGTGACAGGAATTCGAGGCGCGGGCAATCGGCGCTGTGTCTCAAGCGAGCTGAAACGGATTGTAAATGGTCAACGCGATCGTTGGGCGCGGAATCGGCGCACGCTTCGTTCCGGGAAAACGTTGAACGCGAACATTGATCGTCGAGGCGAAATTTTCATCGTCGTCGGCGGCGGTCGCTCCGCGATTCCGACGATTCCGCGAATACGCGCGCGCGACCTTTGTCCGCGCGACACTCCGGCTAACTGCTCCGGCAAACACGAGTTTTGCGCGGCCGACAGACGCGGATGACGTTGCGAGTTAACGCGATTAGAGGGGACAACCGCCTCGAGGTTGAAATAATTTTCGCTCGTGACAATCGCGAAACCCGCGGACGCGCTCCCGCCGAACAATGGGAGCCGCGTGGCGCGCCGAACACGCCTCGCGATTACGTAAAACGGACAACGCGCCTGAAGGATCGCGATCGTCGCGAGGTCCGCGTGAAAATTCGGGGAAACTCCGGGAACTCTCGAAATTCCTCGAAGTTAATCGGAATTCGATCGTTGCCTCTTTTCCATCTTCGATCGCGACAACGGAATATCGTGGCGTTTCTGAGGAAGACGTTCCGATATGTTCTGTTATTCGTATTAAAAACCATAATCGGTTTTATTTCATTGAAACGGGATCGTAATTGAAGCGAGAAATCTCTCAGCGCGCCTTCGGAGATGCGTCTCGCAGCAAAAATGAATCGGCGTGTTTCTTGTTGGAGATACCTGATTGAATCAGGATGAAGGAATAATTAGCTCAAAGTCAGCTGCGCGGCGCGCAACAGACGGGTTTGACACACAATGTTGCTCTCCCGAGACCGTACCGTGGGCTTCTACAGTCTAGCCGGACAGGTCATTTCACATTCCCACGTCCTTAATATAGATTCTTGATACGTGAGCGAGTAAGAGGCGCGCGGAACAAGGACGCGAAAGGTAAATGAAAAGGACGAGGATACGAGGAAGACCGTTCCGAGAGATAGAAGGAGGCCACAGGCGAGAATAAACGAAAACGGATGAATAAAGGCTGCGGGACTAGAAGGTGAGAGAGAGAGAGAGAGAGAGAAAGAGAGACGTGGTTACGTGGGTGCGACAGCGAGGGCACTGGTCTCACAGGTGTCTCAGCTGATTGTGTAGAAACAGCATGGAACTGGTGAACGTGTTCTGTTCGCTATTTTTAAAGAGACAATACGAGGTGAAAAATTATACTTCCTCCCGATGAAAGAGGTAATATATTAATAGCATTGAAGGCGTTAGTAAAGAAGCCGCCATGGCGGATTCGATACTTCCAATTTCGAACGAGTACGAGAGACTCGTACAAAGCGACAATGCAGGAATGTAGAAGGTTTTTACGTAAGTAACGATTCTTTAAATACAGGCGACTAGTGCTACTTAGACACAAGCTTTTAATTCGAACATTCTTTTCAGATGCGAGCGCTAATATGTTGTATATGGAAACGGTGCAGGAACGCGGAGTGTGTTTTTATGTAACAATTTTTTAAAGACAGGCAATTAGCGCCACAAATTAGATACAAGTTGAGATAAATAACTAGCTTAGAATCATCAATCTTCAAATGGAAAAATTGAAATGTTAGCCGCGAGTTAATAGTCTAGCACTGGGTGATTTCAATGCCTGGAAGTAGTATCGCCCCGGAGATTTCAACGCGTGGCAGTAGTATCATTACTCACAGCCAAGGCACCAGTGCTTAAATTCATTTTACCAGGCAATATACTTAACACTAAAAGCGCCCTGTATCCTGCAACTGTTTCAGGCTATAAACGAGTACACTAGCGTCACGATTACGGTGCAGGTTCACAAACCAGAATATACAGGGTGGCTCGCGATTTTTCCCTAGAAAATCATTTTACTCGGAGAGCAATACAAATACGTATGTATGTAACAACAACGAACTGATTTTATCGATGGTCGTACATTTGTCGTTAATGTCCTATCTCGACGAATATGTTATAATTTTGTTAAATAAACATTTTCTTTCCGTGCTCTACTCCTGTGCTGTTAAAGATCTCGATAAGCTACGAGTGTATAATACAAAGATCGTTGGTCTAATCGCTAGTCTGCGGATGTTTATGCAATTTCCGATTCAGTACAATTCACAGGTGTGCTGTACCATGTACCAAAAGAGAATTGAATACCATATTTTCAATAGCAATCTTAAAAAGAACGATAAGATCGCGTTCTCGAAGGTGATTTATTTTTTAAAGAAATCTGTGAATCTAAGCAAGATGCAAATTTTCCTCGTAGATCATCGATCAAAATTCGCCGGGAAAACCCAGAATGCACAGTGTTCGGTGCAGTTGTTGCACCGGATATCGAGAAGAGAACCCGTCGCGGATGCGTCAACCGACGTTGCCCACCAATTTCCCGAACGGTGGTCCGCGGACCGCGTGACTAGGACGCGCGTGTCCCGTCGGCGCGGCGCGTCATGACCCTGATACGCGCGCGATTCAGGCTGGCCGATGTTCGCGGAACGCGCGTCATCATCCTCGTTCCAGCGAATCCGCTAGCTGGCTGACTGGCTCGCTAGCTCGCTCGGTCGCTCGCGTTTCCTTCCTCCCGTGACTTTCCCATCGGGGATGACTCGGCGATGCTCGGAGATCTGAATTCCGTGTCCTGGCACTACGTGGTACCAGCTGCTCCGCTCGCGGTAATAATCGGTCACGCCGGTTTTCGTGACGTCTTGCCGGGAAAAATCGTTTTCCCGGTGCGCGCTGCGATACCGCGCCGCGCCGCCGTCGTGCGCGACCGGCGCGCCGATTGACGCGCGATGGTAGAACGGACGAGTGCGAATCGTTAACGAGCCCCGTTCCACGTAATGACTTATCTAGATCTCTGCCTGGCTATTTCTAGACTGTCGCTGGCGGCCACCGCCGCGAGACCAGCACGTTCCAGTCTCGCGATTTTACTCGGGTTTTCTCGATCCCGTGGCGCCGCGCATGACTGGCCACCAGGTATGATCGATATTCACCCGATTCACTGCGAACCGCCGAAGGCAGTTCCTTTTTCCGCGTGTACCTTTTCCTTCGGTTATCGAGACCGAGAGCGGCGGTCGTTCGGCCTCTAACCGGGGTCACTACCCTCTCGAAATGGAAAGTGCACCGGTGGAAAGATGATTTCTGCGATCCGTTCGTTCGCCGCGAACGGTGAACATTTGGCCGCGATCCAAGGGAACACCGCTGAAACGGGATCGCTGAAAACCGACGCGCGGTGACGTCACCGCGACGCGGAGAGACCTTGGCTGATGCGCGCGGCCTGCATGCCGAACAACAGAACCACCGCGCCGCGCCGAGCCACTCTCGTTTTCGTTTCGGATTTTTAACCGTGCTACGTGTGCTGCCTTTGTAGATATATCGTGCCTCTCGCCCGATTCCCCCGCGTATCGCGTCGCGATGTGATCCGGATAACTTTCCAGAGGCTTCTTTAATCGTCGACGACGACGCAACCGACGAGCGATCGCCGAAGAGCAAGCAGAGTTCACCGGTTTGGTTCCCGTGTGCCCCTAGCGTTGCAGCGCCGCTCAGTGTCGTCCGAGTTCGCGCGCGGTTTAACGCACTTTTATGACGCGGGACGCTTCCATGTTCTACGTACGCCGCCGATTGAATTGCAGATCGCGGCGGGGACAGCTCCTAACTGCGGGAACAATGAACGACGGTCATTGTATGCTGATTCCGCACCGCGATTTTGTAAGTTCGTTTCTCCGGCGCTACGTGCGGGGAAATGGTGTTTGACGATCGGTGAAATCGATTTTCGTTTTCGCCCTCCACGGAAACCACCGTCGGACTCTGTAATTGCTCGGATCACTTGGGGAATCCAGTGAAATCGACTTTTCGTTAAATCGGCGTGCTCCTTTCGCCGCTTGTTCGACACGATTATTGTGATTTCAATAGAAATGCTCCAGCCGTTTGTGCATCTATTCTAAATTTTCAGATGAAATTTGAAACAGCTACCGAACCTCCGCGAGAATTTTGCAATTCGCCAGCTACGAAATGCGTCCTAAACGGTCAGGTTTCTCACAGTTTTTTTCCGTGTTACAGGAAAGCGAAGCGTTTTGAACAGCCTCTAAACGCTTCCTCGTCGAGTCCGCTCGATGTCACGCAAGATACCACGGAGCCGAGAATTGTCCCGGTGGTTACAGCTTCGAAAAGCGTCCGAGACGGCCAGGTGGTGGTCCGTCTTGATTTTGGCGGCTCGCACGTCTCTACTAATGCCCTATCCAAATATTTTCGAGGAGCGGGTTCTCGAGCGTCGCGATTCGAGCGTCCCGATCAGGAAGTCATCGATCTTCTCGCGGCGAGACGAGCCCGTGTTTCTCAGTCGGCGTGCCGCAAGCTCTAGTCCTCTGCTTGCGTCTGACTGGCGCTTTATGGTCGCGGACAAGATCGTACGTCAGCGATTTTTCCGGCGGCCCGATATGGTCGCGGGGAATTTGTCTGCGCGCGAGCTATTTGCTTACATTAGTCGGTCGCGATCCGCGCCGCGGAGGAGCCGCTCAGTCTATCTCGAAGGGACACCGTACGACGAACTACGTGTTCCGTGGATCCTTCCTCGGATAGCCTAGCATGCCGGGATTGATGCGCGGCTGAGGATTCACGCTCGAAGATGCGAGCCGGACGATAGACAAGTTGCACGCCCGTTGGATACTCCGGCCGCTCGAACTTCGGACGCAGGGAGCTGCTTTTTCAGCGTTTCGGACGAAATTTCCTTTAAAAGAAAATTCATACGTGAACGCTTCACGCTCGGAAGTATTTTCACCCGAACAGCAGACGTTTCTTTCGACTTGGAATATTTCCATTTTATCTGATCCTTCTTTTTGCAATTGACTTATGCAGTACTTAAATTAATTCAATAAATATTGTTTCGGAGACTTCTACACCGCGAACTTCAACACAACGAACACAACTATTTATTCTTAATATCGCAGGAGAGGGCAACTTCGTTAATGTCGCGTAAATTTCACAACATACAGCAATTTTTATTAATAGGATTCCGCTAGGTGAAGCGCGTTAAATAAAATAAAATCAAGAGAAAAGTGCTATGTACCTCTCCGCGAGCACCTTCCAAACTTTCAGCCGCCAGTGTGCAGGTGTTCCCCCGCGGAAAAGGGTACATATCTGCGTCGTCGCGTCGGTACGTGAGAAAAGCGCGGGACAAGAGAAGAAACCATCGGATCGATCGGCGGATACCGAAGAATTATTTCTTCGGGTTGGTTATCGGGCTGCGAGAAAATGCTGCGCCGCGCCGGTTGGACGAACGGGCCTCGGATGGAAAAGTTATGGTCGGACACGAGCGTTCGTACGGTGTGCGTGTGTATTATCGTGTGTACGTATGTATGTACGTGTGCGTTTCACTCAGCTGCTCGTCCTTTTCCCTGTGGCGCGCAATCGGCCGGTCGAATCTATCCTCGCGGTGAGACCGATTCAATTGGATACAATCGGGCATCTCGGCCGATGATCACGATGCTCGAGAGTTTCACCTGTGTGCCCCGTGTTTCGTGGCCTCTCGCGGTAGTATTACCAAAGCCGGGACGAGGAAACCGTTCGGGCTCTCGTCGGAAAAGTCTGCTCGTCCCCCGAAACGGACGCCGAGTAGAATCGACGCTCCGGCCTCGGAGAAAGAGAGGTTGCTCTCGCCGCGAGGATCGAGGAATCGAGCGTGATCGATCGCTTAGGACCGGTGATTTATTCGTTGCGTGTGCCGGGAAAATGTCTTGCCGCGTGGATGTCGCCGCGCGCAAAGGCCGCGCATACCATTTAGCTACCGCGAGATGGATTTAATTGCTCGATCATATTCAAACGCGGGGGAGGGGGGAAGGGAGGGGAAAGCGAAAGAAAAAGAGGAGAAGGGGATGAGCGACGCAGAGGGAAAATGTCGAACGATCGACGGAGAGCCGTGCGCGCGGTTTCGCAAGCAGTCGATAAATTGTTCGGCGACTGCCACCGATTGTTTATCGAACCGCTACCGAACCGTTGCTTAATCGAGGCGTAATCTGCGATCGGTCTCTGCCTACGTTCTCTATTATGTCCCCCGGGGAAAAGAATCCACCGCGGATCAAATTTCTTGATTGAACGGACGGACTGCGCCGGAGAATAACTCCCCGCCTTGTCGTAAAACAAACATGAATATTATTAAAAGGATCCACCAGGCTCGGACTCGGATAATAAATTTGCTGCTTTCACTGTTCGTCGAGCAAGATGAACGCGACTACGACGACGACGACGAGCACCTGGCGGCGAAGCGCGCTAATTTTCGAGAATCGAGAGATGGCTGGAGCCGACGATAACGTGTCGCGATACGCCAAGTACCGAGAAAACAATACCGCGTTTCCTCGTTACGCGAGAGAGTCCGGGCACGAGGCAGCGGGACCGTTCCTTCGCGACCTTACTCAATCCGAAAGATCATCCGCGATGCACGCCACCGGCGCACCGTCCCATGCTGCTGGCTTGCCTCGCGCGCGTCTCCGCCATGGGATCTACGGATGCCTGCTAGAAGACGGGTCACGTGAATCCGATTCCCGCGTGATAATCTGTTCGACGAACGCTTTCCACGGCTGCCTCGCGTTCGATATTTCATCCCGGGCCGGCGGCTCGCGTGACTAACTGTGGCCCCGGCCGCCTCGTTTGCGAACCAGGAACGACGACGATTGTCTCGCGGACAGGCAGACAGATTTAGCAGACAACGGACCGCGCCGCCAACGTAGACACCCCGAGAGACGCGCGCACGCTTATTTACGAGCCTGACGAACGGCAGACACGCGCCTCGTTTCCGGTGAAAGCTGGCCAACACGAATTTTCGATCATGCCCAGGACCCATTTGTCGAAGACACGAATTGCCGCGGATTCACCGGGAGAAACTCTGGAATCGGATTGGGTGGATCGATGGATCTTTCATTGAACCCTCCGATCAAGAAGCAACATAGCGGAAAACTCGATCATAATTGCAGCTTGGTTAATTACAACTTTTGTATAGAACATTTGACTATTTTCTTGTTTATTATATTATGTACTATGTCAATTGTACGATTACCCCCTTGCGTCTTCGAAAATATGTATTTTTCGTATGACTACATGGATTTTAATACTGAAAAAATATTGATTACAAACAAATCGAATTTTATTTCATCTAAAAAGAGAGGCGTGACATTCGTATTAGTCAGACTTCGTTTAAAATCTTCATCGCGAGTCTGACTCGTTAAAATGTCGGCGGGGGGTTAAGAAACTCGGATGTTTCACCAAGAAAACAGTGAAGACGTACGACGAGAGAACCAAAGAAACGAGAGGAACGATCCGAGAGAGTATCCCTAATTTCCCAAAGTGTCGACAGCCAATGCAAATGCGAGCACGTGCCAAGCAAACCCTGGCTATGGTATTCAGCGACCGAAATGTTGGGCCGATTTCACGCGCAACTCATTACACACCGCCGCGCTTGTGTTCCCGGCGAGTTGCTTTTACGCCGATTTTCGACGTATGTACGTATCTCCTTTGAAAACGGCGCGGCCACGTAATTCCGCATTCATAACCTCCCGGAGACTCTTTTTCCCGAGAATTGGATGCGGTCTGGGTGATTCCAAGAGCGGTCGGTTTCGCGAGAATTCGCCGGGTTGCGTCAAGCAGTTCTCTGTCCATGTGTGTGTCTCTCTCTCTCTCTCTCTCTCTCTGGGTTTTGCGCAAGCCCGATCGTTCTGAAAAGATCGGTCGCGGACGTGAGCTCGGACGTCGCGACGCCGCCACCGTCGCCGGTTGCGACGGGGAACCACCGTCTTCTGAATGTTAAACGCTTGTACTCAAGGGCGCCGACGCTGTGGCAAGAGGACACGATCGCACCGGGCGTGAACTGGGCCATCTTGACCATCCTTTCGCTCCAGCTATTGCCGGGCTGTCCGACGTACGATACTATTTTCTCTGGACACGTTGCCTACCGGCGAATATTTAATAATATTTCAAAGTTCACCCTAGCCAGCTGCCTTCCCGCTAATCTAACAATTTTCACCATTGGCGATATTGTTAAGGTGAACACATTTCATTACATTCCTCGTTGCAAAATCCGCAGTCTATTAATAAAACCCGACGTTGGTCTATTAACGATACCAAGGTGCTCTTTCTCGTTAACTTGTATCGGCAACGCGCGTTCGCGATACGCGAAGAAAAAATTTTATATCGATCGGGGAACGCGTAACGAAGGGTATATCTAATTATACAAATGAACACGTACCACCGTTTCTTGAGGCGTTTCGTTTTGTCGATCCAATTCGCTCTACACGGTTAATCGTGTGATCTAGGAAATAAAGCGGCGCTAAATTCCAATTAGCGGAAAACTAATCGCCGAATAAAATTCGCAAGAACTTTGTCGGACGGTATCACGTGTCCGACAGCGTTCGGAGGTTCCGTTAACGGTATTCCAGGTCGTTCGCGAGGGGGCGACCGATCCTAATTCGAGAAACGGCCGTAAATTATGCTCGCGCGTTAAATTATGTCACGGATGTTACGGTTTCGCCGGTGGAGATCCGTTCGGGAGAAAAGGGTGCTGCACACCTAACTCGCACGAGCTCGCGCGCGGCCGGAGCGGGCTGGTTCGAGCCGCGGCGTCGGGATCGATAGATCGCGATTTATTGGCTCGTAAAACGGAGCGTAAAGCGGACGTCGCGGTGCCGCGATTTGGCCCACATACGAGCAAGGTGCTTTTGCCGGCCCGTCGCGCGTTTCCGCGCTGGGCACCCTGCCCGCTCGTAAATCGCAGCTTTATACGAGCGACGCATTGTGGTCTCCGCGGTTTCCTCCCCTCTGTCACGTTTTACGCTCCTCCGGGCTAGACATCGGCCAGGCCCAACCTCACCGTGGCAAATGGTTCCATGGGAAGCGTCGCCGAGGAATTTGTCCGACGTTTTTATTCGACTCTCGTGACCTGCGCTCTTTTCTGCTCTTGCGAAATCGAGACCGAGGTGCTCGAGATGTAAAGCGTCTCGATACTGCTGTCTAGATGATCGCAGAAGTTCCTGCTCGATTCGAAAATTGAACACACGTTATTGTAAGGTTACAGTTTCAAATGATATTTTCTATAATTGTCTCCCGACGTTTCACAAACTGGGGGATTTCATTTTGCTAAAAAGTCCGTGAATTTTCACGAGAGCAGAGGAATCACTCTCGGAATTTTCAAAAGATACAAATTTTTACGATATACAACATTTATACACAGCTATTGAGTACGTAATTCTGTTTCGCGAGAGAAGAAAAATTCGAGTTCACAAGCATAGTTTCGCTGGAAGCCCGAGAGCAATCTTTTAGGGGAGAGAAGGTCGTGTGCGGAGCGCAACAACGATGCCTAAAATTTAGAACGCCGTGTAGATCCGCAGGCACGAGAAGCCGACGGAGGATTTATTTGCGAGCGTGCGCGGGAAGAGCAAAGCGGGGAGGCGAGCGGAATGGAAGGCAGGCACGACTCTGAAAACCGCCGAACATTTCGCGTTCGCCTAGTTCCCAGTTCAGGCAGGGGCAATCGTCAGGAAATATCTCAGCGGTGTCGGCACCGAAATGCCGGCGGAAGATGCACGGCCGAAGGTGCGCGCGCGGTGCATCGGTACCAGCCGTGGCGACCTCTCGAACCTGCCCGGCTCGCGGCGAAGTCGAACGCAGGTGACACGGAAACTCGGTGCCCGCTCTTTGCCCGCTTACGTTTACGCTCGCGGGATCGAGTACTTAGGCTTTTAGCCGTGGCGCGCTCGCCTCGAACATCGCCGTAAACTCGATTATAGAGGCAATCTCCGCGCGATATCTCCGTGGCTGGCCGGCCGGCACAATTAGCTCTCTCATAAAGCCGACGTTAGGCAGGCAATAAGGTGGCGCGTGTTAACACACGCGGAGAATCCGAGAGCGATTCCAGCGGCGTGCTCTTCCGCCTCCTTCTTCTCCTCCTCCTCCTCCTCCTCCCCTACCCTTCATCCTCATCCTCATCCTCCTCCATCGAGACTCCGCTCTTTTCCGCGGCTTCCTTTTCTACGCTCGGCCGCAATCCGCAGGCGATTCGGTTGGCAACTTCGTCGGCGCGACTCGCTCCTTAACTGCTGCGATTACGTCGCCTAATTGCCGGCCATTTAAATACCGCCGCTGCAAATAGATCCTCGCGATAAACGGAGCCACAGCGATCCACCGTGCCGGATGTCGCGGGACGAAGCGACGCGACGCGACGGCCGTGCGTCGAACTTACTCTGTTCCCTGATCGAAAAACACTTCCCCATTTTTCTCGCGACTTATCGGGTAAATAAACGACAGCGGCTATTACTTTTCTCCAATGAAACGGGCGATCGTTCTCGGTCCAAACGCATATGGACGATGCTCGATGCGAAATCGTAGACTTTGCTCGGGAAGTAGAAACGCGTTGAATACAGTAGAAACCGGCACTGCGTTCAACACGTTTACTCTATTAACCTGTTCAATTTAGAAATACGTTTGTTTTTTACGAAAACAGTTACTACGCGCGACAACATAAACGTAAAAGATAATATTAGATCGAACTAGCAACAAGGTCGTTAAGGAAACGTAAACCCCGTTCCAGAGATTTCAATGCGCGATAGACAGGCAATATCGGAGAACAGTTCCAGAATTGCAACATATTCGAGAACCCAGTCGAGAATTTCAAAGCCTAGACTAATAATGTGTCTACGTTCCGCGCGATCCGAGATCAGGGAAACGCTATTATCGCCGGTCCGGCGATTACCAGATCGTGATAGACAGCCAATGTCAGCAAAGAATTCCGAGCTTCCAGCGGGTTTAAGAAACCGTGCAAGAATACCGAATTCCTGACTAATATAACGAGTAAACGTTTCGCGTAATAAGTTCAGAAAAATGAAATGATCTTCAACAACGATTCCAATTCGCTGTGACGGCTTCATCGCGACGGACTGACAGTTCTCGATTCACCGATGTAAATTTAACCAGAGCACCGACGCGAGTGCTCGGTCAACAGTTTTCGAACGAGACCGAAACGAAAACGCTGGACGTTCGAGACGCGTCGTCGTCGTCGTTGCCGGCTAATTCATATACGTCCGTCCGCGAGGCCACAGCGGTTTCGCAAACCGCTCCGCACTCGTCGACGATACAATTGCAATGGGTTCGCCGCGGTTCGTCGAAAGTCGCCGGCGTTCCAGGTTTTGCGTAACTGCGCCGTTGCCTCTCGCGTGTGTGTTGCCCGCGGAATCGTTACGATTTGCGACGAGTTCGCTAGCGTAACGAAAGGAGACCGATTCCGTGCCGTGCCGGTGCCGTACGCGCTCACGATCGTTGCGTTGCGGTGCGGTGCGCTGCAGTGCTGTGCGGTGCGGTGCGGAGCGTTACAGCGAGGTGCCGTGGCTGGTATAAAATACGGGACGTGACAGTTCTGTCTAAGGGACTCCGTAGCAGATATATTCTGTCGCGAGTACGACTGGACACTCCCAGCGAAGCCAATAAAGCGCCGCGGCAAAAAACGAACCGGTCGACTAATCTGTCGATCGTGACGGGAAACGGTAATCGACGCTCGCGAAATCGTCCGGCCGTTTGTGGAAATCGGCCTAAACGGTTTCTCTAAAACGGTCTCTCGGTGCGTCTGCACGTCCCCGGCGTTCCTCTCTCTTTCTCTCTTTCTCTCTCTCTCTCTCGCTCCCTCTCCTCCTCGCCGTTCTTTCGCCGTGGGTCCCGTGGCATTGTGCGAGTCTCGCGAGTCCACCTCTTCTAGACGGAACAAGTGTTCTCGTTGCACGGACGCGCGCGCTCGCGCGTGGCTCGCTGCGTTGCATAAAGTGCTCCGGTAATCTACATCGATATTCCGCGGCTTCCCACTTCTGACGTAACGATCGACGAGAGCCCCAGCGCTACTGCCATCGCAAAATGGCCGATCACACCTGCGTACTGCGATCGTCTTCGAGGAAGTTCCACTCTGATCGACAGAACTGCTCTTCCCAGTCTCTTGGCCGTCTGTCGCTGCGCAATCGCGCTCGCACCTTCGAAAATTTCCTCTGTCCATCGTGGAAATGCATTCCGAATTTCTATTTTTCAGAATTATTATTTCAATCGTTCCTTCGCAGCGTGATGTTCAAGGATTTTTATGGGACAGTATCTTTTGCAGGATGGAAAGGATTTTGTATGTAGAAAGATGCAGGATGACTGTGATTTTGTAAGACTTCCGAGAACTGCATCTTCTTTCACGAGCGTTGACCAATGAAAATCGGAATAACGCAGGTTCTTGCATTCCTCGCAGACCGAGCACGATTATCGCGTAAATTATTTATCGTCACGCTTTCCTGCGGCCAGTTCGACCAGAAAATCGGCGTCTTATCAGAGGAAACAGTGTTAGCGGCTCCTATCGCGAACAAAGCCAATTGTTTCTAAGCGAACGTGTTCCAACTTTTCCGGCACGTGCGCTCCGCCACTTCCGACAAGCTCGTAGCTGCACTTCTAGCTCCTGATGCAACGGCACCGGACCGGAAAACCCGACACTTCCATCGGGGCTAAGTGCCTTTTCAGATTCGCCCGCCGGAAGTAGCCCGGATTCCAGACCGACGCTGTTCCTCGCGAAACGACTCGGACAAGACCGTGTCGAGAGGCGCGAAAATCGAGAGACCCGGGTTGCTTTCTTTCCGCACCGCCACCGCGTGTCCCCGATCCATTCGAGACGTCATTGTCGCGCGATGAATAACTCTCGCCCCGTGAATCATGCCGGTCCCCCGAAAAATGTTCGCGATGTCGGTCGCGCATAATCGCCTCGCGGAAGACAATGGTCCTCGACAGTGTCATTTGCATCGCAACGCGTCGCGAATCCACGAAAACCTGACGCTCCCCCTTGCTCCTTTTAAGAGCAGCTCGCATAACGAGCGCGCGTCGGGCCTTGCAAATTGGTGCAACGGAGAAGGGGGGGAGGGGAGAGGGGCAGAGCAGCTCGGGTCACGTTAATATTCATACGTCAGGCGCAGCAGGATCCGACGCTGGATCTCTTCGATCGGCCTTCGAGCGACCGTTCCCGCCTTTTTTTCGGTCATTTTGCCACCTAGCGGCCGCTGCGCTGGAATCCAAGCGCTGCTAGAAGAAGAATCGTAAAAGTGGGTGGAGGCCCTGGATTCCTACGTGCTAGTGTTAGACTTCTATTTTTGGACTCCGGGAACTAGTTTGCAAAAAGAGCCTGCGCGCCTGCGTCCGAAATGTTGATTAACCATTCGCGGGGCGGGGTTTAAATCGCCAGAATGCTGGTTCGAAGTTTGCCGAAGTTGCATCGAATATCAGCGATGCGTATCGTCTGAAAGTTCCACCGTCGTGAACGACGTTTGCCATTGGAAGTTTTCAGAATAGAATTATATTCGGCCACGTCAAACGAAGCTCGGCCGAAGACCGTCCGGCGCGGCGCAAAGTAAGACTTCACGATCCCGTATTTTCAACGGAAAACGGCGTTTAGCATTTCGCGAATTCCCGGGATTGTCAATCGAGCCGAGATTGAAGACAGGTTTCCGAGGAACGCGGTGTCGCCAGAAATGGAATGAGGCTCGAACGACAAAAGGGGGACGGGAAGGACATAGGGGGTGGGGTGGGGTGGGGAGGATCGGAGCGGGATGGCTCCTCCTCAATGTTACGCGGGGAATTCAAGCCAGTCGTTAGTATGCTAATGAGTGTCCCCGGCCTCTCGGCCCGCTCCCGTAATGCACACGGGCCCGTTGAATTATTTCGAATATTTCCCGAACGTCCACTGCGCGCCGGACCGTCTTCGAACGGCGAGAGGCGCGCCGTGAGAATGGAGTCTCTCCGGTCCGAGAACCGAATCGAGTCGCAGTAAAACCGAAGGAACCGCTTACACGGGATTCTTTCGACTGGTATCATAACTCCTAGCATTCTTCTCACTTTCCGAACACGATCCTTTTTCAACGTGGTTCGATCTCTCTCCCTCTCTCGCTCTCTCTCTCTCTCTTTCTCTCGATCATCGAGACAGAAACGCGCCCGCGTTCGCTCGCGCGTCCAATTACATCATCGCACGGTCGAGCCATCGTTCTGCCGGGCCGGGAATTTTTGCGAGAATCACCGTTAGCGAGATCATGAAGCGGCGAATAGCACTGGCGAGATGTTCCCGGGACCTTTTTCCCGCCCCTGATCCTGCATCGATCAAGCAGCAGCACGCCTGGCGGAGCTGAAACCCCGCGCGGACCGGTCGCGGCAGCGTAACGCAAAATTTCTCATACGAATTGAATGTTTAATTAATGATCGCGGATCGCCGCGACGCGACGGGATCGGATGAAAGACGATACGGTCGGCCGCGGGAATTAATATTATCATCTCTCCCCGTGGCCGTGTACACGTCGCTCCGCGGCGTAACTATGTGCTCGCGGGGCCCCGAGAGAGCCCGGTACGTTGCTCTCACGGCGTTTCGATGTTATCGCGGGATATATAACGGCGCCATCGCATCGGGTCTTGATATCGAGAGCCGCACGAAAGTCCAGAGGTGAGAATTAAAGGCACTCGACCCGGCGCGGCGCGGCGCGGCGCAGCGCGGCGCAGCGCGGCGTGGCGACCGATCTCTCATCTCACACCGACACGCACCAGCACAGATCCATGACGAACGCCACGAAAAACCGCCTTGCGATCCCCGGCTTCTTCAATGGAACGCCTTAACGGGAGGACCGCTCGGACAGGCATTAGCTCGGTGAACGAGGGTGAACCTTATGTAACCAACAGGTAATTATAATGAACTTTTTTGATACGATGAAAACGAACGCGCGTGATAACTATATATCGATACGAATGTCTACTTTACTGAAAGTGGACTTCGAAGAATGTTGGTTTCTGCGTTGGTAGGTTGATTGGCTCAAGTTGGTGCATAGAGGAATGAAATTCTAGTCAAACGATTTTTAATGATTTGATACATTGAAATGTGTGCTAACCAACAACGGATAAACGTTAAACTCCTAAAACGTTCAGATCACTATGAACTTTGGAGCACTTTCACCACTCTGTGCGTTCAGAGGAACTCCGTTACAAATCTTCCGGTTGAAAACGACATTCGGTCGCCCCTCGACCTTAATAAACTCATGAAGCACAGGGTCCCTTATCGCCGCGGTACTCGGAATAGTGTGGCAACGACGGGAAAAGGCTTTGTGGCTGTGGAGAACGATAGAAAATCCGGTCTCGGAGGAGGATACCTTCGAAGGCAGCTCAGATATACGGACATAAATCTGTATGGCGTAGACCCGCGGCCGTATTTTCCCCGGAGCCGATCCTAGTCCACAAAGAGAGAGTCTAATTTACCTAAAACGCGTTATCTGGCGGCTCGGTCTCTCCGGGAAACCGAACGAACGAACGAACGAACGAGCGAACGCACGCGGCAGAACAGAGACAGCTCCGTGGGCCCCGTTGTTGCCTTAATGAGGTCCAATTACTATCGGATGGGTCACTTAGTATGCGGTACCGATATTCCACGGTGTACCACATTAGTGGGACGAGAGACGAGAGCAAGGGTCAACACCCTTCGGCCAACTAAACGCGGCCTAACGAGACTCGGGGATCGTCTTGTCGGGGCACCGGAGTTGTATACGCGTTCGCCAAGTGCTCCTCGCGTGTGCGCCCCACGGAAAAAGCCCGCCGATTGAATATTATTTGCGTCCTTATCGATCGATCCCGCGACCGGCGAACCGGCGAAGGACATCGCGATGAAAGCGCGCGGCGGTCCCCGCTTTGCTGCTTTGCTGTCCCCGCGGTCGCAACGAATCGACGTCGAAGATGAAAGGACGGTACCCCGGGGCACACCGTAGCCCCTACACGTCTTGGGAAACATTGTTCGAGCCGAGATATGGGCCATAATTTCAGATCGTAACGCTACAAATGCCAGACTTCCCGGTCGGACGCCTATTTTATATGGGAATAGACGTTTTCGATGCGCGAACTCGGCGAATTTATTTAACCAAAATTATTAGCTCCGCGTGCAATGTGCTCTTCGCATACCTCTAGTAATGCTCGAAGTTTTAACCAGTTGTTTTTTCGTTTTTGTTCGAAATTTACTAGAATTTGTTTATAAGTGTGCGCGAGAGTGTGAATTTATTTCGCGAACTCTATGGTTCTCGTATACGAGCCGTCTCGTACAGGAAATTTCCAGATCAGGTTTCTCCGCGTCGATAATTCTCTCGATATAATTCGAAGTAAATGAGAGAGCTGCGGAATTTTTTATAAATTGTCTGTTAATGATCCCCGGCGTTGCAGATGGGACTACCGAATCGGGTTTCTTCGGATTTTCAACTCCATCGCGTCGGCAACAAATCCATCCCTGCAGGAGGACGATCCGAGACGATCGATTCGCCTCGCTCGATTTTTCCATCCACTTACGGATTCGCATCGGGCGAGCTTTTTTCCTTTGCACGCTCCGCTCGCGCTCGTCAGTCCATCAAGACCGGACTTCCTCGCCTTCTTCATCGATTGTACGCGCCGGTCGTTTCTGTTCGCGATTCGTCACGGCTTATTAACCCTCTCTCTCTTTTTCCTTTAAACCGGAGCGGACAACGCGGATTCGTTTCATAGCGCGACCGAGCACTCTCGCGCGCGTGGATCGCGATCGCTCCCGCGTTTCGGCCGACGATTTCAACGCGTGTTCAAGCAGCGTAGCGTCGCGTCGTGAGAAAGGGAACTACACTGCGCGACACGCGGCCTTAATTAATTCGTTGATACATGATTTACGGGAACGAGTCTGGCGACATTATCTTGTAGTTGACAGGTGTAGCAATGCGGAATGGAGTATCCTGTCAAACACGAAAACGATTTTCTTGTTGAGGAACGCCATACGCGGAAAACGTTGCAGATCTCGATGAAGTCATCGTTGCTGGACATTTGATTCTTAGGAAATGTGCTCCACTAGTAATTATTATTATTTTATGTGCAATTTTAATGAACACAGTTCTCCTTAACTTTGTCCAGTGCTACTTCCATGGATACAGTGACTAGAACTTCTTTGATAATTTTACCTGATCGGGATGCTCCAAAAATTTTGTACCTGATCCGTGCGATTCCTGAAGTCATTTCAAGTAACTTTTCCCTTTGCGAAAATATTGTCCGCAATTTTGTTCAGGAGTTGTTAACAAAATACAGGGAACCAATCAGAGCGCGGACGGATTGCATCTTGGCCAATGCCAATGCCGCGCTCAGCGGGGCTTGTCGCTGATTGGTCCGTGTTTTACGTTAATAACTTCTTAACAAAGCCGCGGAGGAGATTTTCGCAAAGGAAAAAGTTACTTCGAATGGTCTCAGGAATCAGTTCATTCCGGTACAACATTTTTGGAACACCTTGTATATCCTCAACCGCGTCCAGATATCCAAGCCTGCTAGACAGCTTTACTGACGAGTGGCGAGTCCTCTAGCAGGCCCAGGACGGACCGTTCTCTTTCCATGTGCTTCTCTCTCTCTTTCACACGCACACACACACCTTCAGCCACCGCCAAAAAAAAAACGCAGCGGTTAAAGGGGTCAAGTACTACGTATCCAAGGGACGATTAAACGGATTCCTTACCTTGCAGCCCTCGCACGTGAACGCTCCGAAATGAAAACCAGCCGCCGGCTCGCCGCAGACCTTGCACTGTTGGTTCATCTGCAATTATAGAAATTATGTTATTCGAGACGGATAGCGGATGCGTCAGTTTAGTCCGGCTCATCCTTGGAAAGATAAAGGAGACGGAGCGGCCTGTTGGCGCGGGTGGAACGGCGCGGAGGGGGAGTGACGAACCGGTTTCCCGGTGTTCGCTTCGATTTTTATTCCTCCCACAATATCGTATGGATGTTCGAATGCTATTTGGATTACCGGGAGTGGTGGAGAGCTTGAAAAATTATTCCCCGTCGTTTTTTACGGCCATTATCGCCCCTGACACGGTTCACTGGCGTGTAGTAATGCTTCAGGCATCCGAGAGCATCGCAACCCGATCGATTCCGTTCGTTTCTCGCCACGCCGCCGACGCCGCCGCGCCGTATCCGACTCTTGTCTCGATCGTTAACTTCGGGCACAGATTTGTCCAGGCTGCGACGCGTTTTTCTTTCCCCCGTGGCCAATTAATAAATTAATGTCGTCCGACGAAGGATCGACAGACCATTAAGCCCTTTCCGGACGCGGCCAAGTGTCTTTTTCTGTTCTAGGGTCCAACCCGAACAAGGGAATCGTAAATCAAACGCTCTATCTTCGGAAAAACCATCGTGTGACGCAGAGGGCGGTGTCGGGGAAACGGGCATGAAATTAGACCATCGATGATCTGATAAAACGGGTCGTCCGAAAGCCCGAGTGAACCGTAGGAATATTAATTGCACGGCTGACAGCTTGGCGATCCTCGTGAAACGATAAAAGCATTCGTTAATGATAACGACTGCAATTATACCCGAACAAGAAGACACGCACTAACTACAACGAAAAATAGTAAAGCATAAAATAAGGATAAGAATTGAGCTGTTTTCTTGCGATCCAATAAATTCGCCGAACAAAGATCGTCGAAGCGGAAGACACTTGGTCGAACGTCGTTCTAACCGATTACTGTCGCGTATAATTTACCGTGGCGAGATGCCCGATAAACGCAACTTCCTTCGCGCAAATGCCTAAACACGTGTGCAAGCGCTGCATAACAAACGCGCAGCTGGTGCTAATGAATAATTTCATTCTTCGAAAACGATTCACGCTCGCTCCAGTTTTCTCTATCGCTTTCGAGTCCCGATTCGAAAAGCTGTCTGGCAATTTCGTTTCCGATGAATGCCGTTAAATACGCGGAGTTCAATGTACCGTGCGAGGGTGCCAGCCACCGCATGCCATAGACATGCTCGTGTTAAGGCGCCATTAACACCTTAACGAGAATTTAAAGCGAGTATAATTATGTCGCGATTGAAACGCGGGCCCTTCTAATCGTTCCGTCGCGATTGTTCTTGAAAAGGAAACGATCTGACGCCAGTGGCTTCTAACCGGACGAGGACAGAGAAACAACTGAGCCAAACAAGGGGAACAGAGACGCGAGACCGGTGGAAGACGCAAGTTCGTTAAGGTTTTCGAGTTTTTTCTCGACCCAGTTGTTTGACGCCCGCTCTTCCTCTCATTCCGCTCGCTTATGAGGCCAGGTCATCCTCTTTTCCCTCCGAAGAACCGGACAACGGGTATCTACTCTCCTTCTTTCACCTTTATCTCAGATTTTCGACCCATTTTGCCTTTCGCACGCAACTCGCTGCTTTATTCTACATAGATGATGTATGATCCTCGTTTGTTCTTGTAGAACAAATTTGGGGGTCTTGGTTTTTGAAATTTTGACTTTCATTAGATTATAGAACAATTTATAAATGTGTCAACTTCTGCAGATTATTTTTCAACGCGTCTTTTTGTTTTTCCGTCTTTCTTTTAATGCAATTCATAGACTTCTCAAAGATAAAATTTACCAAATAATTAGCTGATCTTATGAAAAGATTGAGCGAACTCAATTTGCTCCCACCCTTAAACATCAGATCGTTACTTTACGCAATTTAAAGATGTAAAGTTATGCACTTAATGCATTCTATCCTGCTCTATCTACACTGCTAATGAATAACTGTAAGATGCAACTGTAAGGTAATATGGGGAGTTTCATTTAAGCTTCCAATAAAAAAACAGAATTAAAACCGAATCCTAGTATCAATGATTCACGACTGTGATCCCCACGACCTCAACAATTTCTATAAAATCACAGTGGCATTAAAAATATTCGCACGGTTATCTTTCCCAGGGAATCGGCACGAAAAAAATGTCGGAGGGTGCAGTCTACGAAAACAGAATCTCGGATAGTCGAACACCGGCGTGGAATCGTGAAAATTCACCTAAAAGCGACGGCTTCGGTTCGCGTGAGAATCGAGCGGGAGATTCTGGATCGCGTTTGTGGCAGCAAGCGTGCAAAGCGGGCCGGAAAGGACGCGGGCGGCGTAGGAAAGGTTAATCGGCGTAAAAACGGGGCGCGGAGAGCTAATATCGGGACGTTGTTTCCATCGATGCACATATAGTCGGAACCGGTGGTACACATATACATATACTTACATATTCGAGATCGGGTTGGCGAGCGGCGCGGCACGCAGGTCGACGTTGATTAAGAGTGGTCTCGCGATTAACAGTAAATCACGGAGCGCATCGATTCAACCTTCGTAACCGTATCCGCGGGGCCGCAGCCGATCTCGCGACCGGTGACTATAACCAGCGAACGGTACCATTTAAGTAGCCGAGCCTATTGATTTTACAAAGGATCGGGTTAGACGTGCGGCTAAAGGAGACTGATATCGGATGCTATCCCACGAAGGTTAATTCGGGCCAAGGCTGGATCGACTGCATCGCCGGCGAGAGATCGATTTCTCTGCCCTAAACTGTCCTCCGATCCGTGAAATCGGCTACCGCCGTCGCCATTTCCGCCGCGGTTTCACCGCTAATCGGAATCTTTTAACTCCTCGCCGTTTATATATATATCCCCCACCCTCTCTCTCTCTCTCTCTCCCTCTGAATCTCTGTCTTCCTTTTTCCCCCGATCAATTATTTCGAGGAACACAAGCTCACAATCGTTTCTGGTTTCCGTAATCGGATTTCGATACGAAACCCCCCCGTGATTAATAGCGCTTTCTGAATATTCATGCGCCTTAACTGGCCGGGGATGGAGAGATTCGTGTTACGGCAAACGGGCTCGTGGCGTTTCCAATTCGACGATAGGAATTCGATCCGTTCATGAAACCAAGAAGGCGTGCGCTACCACTGCGCGCGCGTCGAACTCGCCGAGAGAGAGAGACTCGAATATTGAGGACCGTGTAAAGAGAGCCTCGACGCTGTGCGGTGCGGGGCGGCGTACGCCTCGTTAGAATCAATGTGTATTCGAGCGTTTCCGATGATCGGGCAGCCCGTTTCACGGGACATTCCAGCCGAGCACCGAATTCCCGTTCCCAAGCGGGCTTAGACACGGTTCTCGAGCGGCGGCCATTGCAGTTTCACCGCAACCGAGACGCTTATCACGGGGCACGAAGCATCAGATAACGCGGCGACTACCAGACCGGCAGCCGCGCGCTAGCGCACCTCTTCCATTGATATGCAAAAAATGCCTGTGAAGCCTGAACAACGGAGCTCTCGGCTCTCTATAATCTGCTCATGAGGATAGCGGGCCGAGAGAGGGAGAGAGAGAGAGAGAGAGAGAGATCAGAGAATTGGAGAGGGCACAGGGCAGCCTCGTGTACACGCGTGCACCTCGTACCCCAGTTTCCAGAGTCAATATTTGCCACGGGACGCGTTAATGAAGTCGATCGACCTGCTCCAAATATCGGCTTACACCGCTCCGACGCCTCGGCCCAGCCAAAACGACCAGCATAGACAAGGATCGACCGATGGGGGACCATAAGGCCCAGCAAACCCCTCCTGTCATCGTCCCGCTCCTTTCTAGCGCGCGCGTGTTCATCGGGTCCAGGGGCACGTCGAACTTTACGCGCCATTAAACTCGAGTCCCGTCTGACGTTTATCCCTTTATGAGCGTTTTTTTACCGAGATCCCCACCGGCTGCCCCGGCCATTGTGCTACAGCACCCCGACAACCCTTTTCCTACCGGCGACTTCTTAGGAACCCTTCCGATTCTAATGTGGAGGGAGGGAGGGGGGCAGGAACGATCGAGATCGTAGGGTGAGCAGCGAGGTCCGAGGAAGATTTCGGGAAGATAGGGACCGCATTGTGAACCCGGCCTGCCGGAGAATGTGGGACAGGCGTTAAAAAGGCCTAGAGCAGTGAGAAAGAAATCGACTCGGCACTGTGTTGATGATGTGGTCGGATGTACCAGGATTCGGGATTCGAGAGTACAACATCGGGGAATTCGGGAGCTTCGAATTTTTTTCAGCCACGAACATGTGAATTCGTTAGGTTCGAAATTTTTGAAGCGAACCCGCCATCTGGTAGATCGGACAGTTTGAACTCAAGAAGTTGGTATACTTGGTAGTTTGAAATTCGGACGCTAAGTAGATTTGAAAGTTTGAAACTTGGAAAGTAGAATATTTAAATGTTTGAAAGTTGAATTATATTTGAATATTTGAAATTTCTACGCCGATACACATATTCGAACGTTTGAAACTTGGAAGCTCGTAAACTTTCAAAATTTCGAATCTAGCAGATTAGAAAGTTTCCAGGTCTCGAGCGCTGTTGTACCTGAAAATTCGGAGTCCAGAAATTCAACAAAGTTTCGACTTCTGTTCGCAAGCCATAAAAGCACAAGAGTCCACAGTCTGCCGGGCCAAAGTGAGTATCGCGGAATAATCTTTTTACGTTCCGGCTGGAGAATCCCCAAAGACGGTAAGGACTCGTGTAAATCAGGCGGGTTTTAAGAGAGCCAGTTACGCGTAGGAATATCTCCAGGCAGTTTCCACACCCCCGGAATAATATAATCCGGAGATCGGCGAGCGATCGCGTTGCAGGCTGGCGCTGGCGCTGGCGCGCGCGCACGGCGCACAATTACAATCGGGACGAGGTGCCCTCGCGGTCCGTTCATTTTCTCTAATTGGCGATAAACGGTTGTAATCGTCCGTATATTTTAAACCCTGTTACAGGCGAAACGCGGCCGTGTGCGCGCGCGCTCGCGCGAGTCCGAGCGCGTAACTACGCGACGATAAGATCGCGACCGGTGGTCGGTTAACTTTCGTGCGAAGAAATTCCCTTGACGCGGCGTTACACACCGGTGATATATCGACTCCCTCTTTCGAGTAGATTCATTAACTCATTAACTTAGCGAGAAAAATCGTCGGCCGTATATCACGGGGTTCCCGGCCGGGTAATCAAGCGGTCATTCTTAATGCGGCCATAAATTCGCGAATTAATATACCGCCAATTAATTAAATCGCGCAACGCTTTCTCTCTAACGCTGAGAAGCGATGCCGAGAGACCGAGCCGTGGCCGGACGCGATCGGGGGGGTCCTGGGGAATTGTAACAATCGCTGCCGGACTTGCCCTGTCAACCGAGTAATTGCATTTAACGCGCTCGTGAATCGCCGCCGAGCGCGGCGGAGAACTCGTTCTGCACCGACCGGCTAGCTCGCGGCGGAAACTCTCCATCGACGAAAGATTATTCGAACCGTTTAATTGGACGATTATCTCTCACTCGGTTTTTCGTACCGAGACTTTTTGTCCTACGAAGGGACTCTCTGTCCGCGACGGTCGTCGCGTTTCGCAGCGCTTGACCGCGTCTCGTTCCTTCTAGGTCCGTCTCGTAATTAATTATCGAGCAGTCGCCGACATTAACGAAACCGGTCCGCTATTTTCCGACGGAATGATAATCTTGTGATCGTTCGACGTGCACAGTCTTCTTCGATTGAGGGTGGAAAACGGTGTCAATGTCGACCATCCGAGAACCTCGCGGATCTTCACGGCAGACTTGTTTCGTAAATATTGACTCGGCTGCGAGCACATCCTTCGGCAATTTCACCATCGAGGCGAATGGTAAACATTATACCGACCATTGTACAATTGTTTACCATTGATTTCTTTCGTTCGCTGTTCCATAATTATTTGAGATATCAATATTAGACATCACGAGTGCAACGTATTGTCGATACCCGAGGATAACTCTGTGGTTGTAAGGAAAAACGCCGCATATCACATAATTTTACTTTCGAGATACGTAAATCCTCTATTCGAAAGTTCAATTAATGCGTGAACCCAATTTTTTTGACAGTGTGACACGCGGCGTTTTTCCTTACAACCACAGAACTAACAATCTAAGAACAACCACTACGAAACCCTCATTAATGAAATCCCTAATCGAATCTTATTGAATTCCTATCGATAACATTTCAACACATTCTGGCACTGAATTTGAATTTTTGTCGAAGACTACTGACCATCCTGTACATATTTGCGCAACGTGTCGGACTACACAGAAAACATGGAGGCACCGCATTGTCCGCGCCATTTGGAAGAATGATATATAGGAGCCAATATATTTTCGACCAAAGTGGGGCCCCGGAGGAAGAAAATCGGCGTGAATCGTTCGAGCACGGTTCCCTCGGAACAAGGTAAAAAGAGGATCGCAGGACGTCGGGGGACACCGGTAAAAAGGTGACCCGGCTAGACAGCCATGGTTACTTGCGAATTCCTTTGTGATCCATTTCCCGCCATGGGGTCTAAAAAGCGAGACAGCGAGGCTGTCTCTGTCGCCGAGAGGACCCGAGACGCCCGCTCATTGCCAGTCGCCGCGGGTCGTCGTCGACCCGGCAAAAGCGGCCGAGAGGCGAGCAGGGGTGAGAGAGGCAAAGATTTAGGGAAAGCACGAAAGGGAAACTGGAGTGCCGTTGTCGAGAATGCGGCTGGGTATAGAGGTCGCGCAATTTGTATCGGGCCTGGATGCGTTTTTAACGATCGGTTTGATGGATGATGGCTGGACGAGGCGCGGCGCGGCGCGGCGCGTCGATCGAGACCTTGAAAAATGATGCTCCAGATCGTTGTATACGGCAGACACTCGAGAATATGGTCTCGGGCGTCACGGTCCAGACCGATCTCGCAACACCGACGATTCGACGTGGCATATGCGCCCGGGGGTAGACACGACGGCAGCTCCTTTTCGGTTAATATGTTTTCGCGATCCACAAAGCGCCCGGTTGGGAGTCAAAGACAATTAATAACCCTCCGTAGGATCATTTATCGCGACAGTTTAGCCCCACGAAGGCGAACCAGGTTTCTCGCCGCGCCTTTACACACGCTCGCACGTACACACGCGCACCACCTGACCCGCGATCGTCCTCCGGCGCGGCGCGGCGAACCGATCTTCGGTATTGTTCGGCTCCTCGGCCCGTGACCGATCCAATTTTTAACTGTGACGATCCCCTCCCCCCTTCTACACGCACCATTTTCCTCAGGCACTCCAAGTTAATCGAGGTCGACCAACGGCAACCCTTTGCCGCCACTTGTGGGAATCCGCCGCGGGATTCGTTATACCCGCGAAACGCTTAGGGGAAGGAAAATGCGACTGTTCGAGCGACTGCCGATGAAGAAATCAAAGATATTCTCCTCCCCGTGTGCAACGGGGATCCTTGAAAATCTTCGAATCCTTGGTATCGGTTGGACGTTCACGAATTTCGTGGTTGACCGAACTACTCGATAAGCTTCGACAGAACACGCGGCGCGTGTCGTTCGATTTATCCACAGTCTACTTCGTGGCGAGAGAGTCTGCGAGACACTGCGAGACACACAACGCGTCGCTCTCAGATTCAGCGTTTCCGACACGCAGTCGCCTCGCCGGTACAAAGTTTTATTATTGTCCCGGTCGGAGCGGCGATGAGGTGGCACGAAAAATAAAACCAGACAATATCGAGCATCGGTCATAAATTACACGTAATCTAGAACGACAAGCGCGTTTTTGCTCGATCGGTTAGATCGAGGTGGCGAACGCGTCGCGGCCTCGTTTGCGGCGCGGCGTCCACCGTCGCAAAACACTAATAACTATTCCACTGTATTACGAGCGCATCGTTCGTGAAAAAGTGGGTTTCTCAAACGCCTTTTTACGGGCGGCAAGGGTTAACATCGTAACTCGCCAACAGCGGATGTATTCCGACGATCCGTGGACGCGTGGTATGCATCGGGATTTGGGAAATACCCAGACGTATTTTATGCACGAATAAATTGCCCTGTTCCGATAATTCAGCGCCGTTAATTCCGCTTTAATTACGCGTTCCGGTGATTTACAATTCGACGGTTCCGACCGCCGCCGCGCCGCGCCGCGCGTTGTTCCCGCGATGAGAGCCGAGCGGATTTTATGCGCGCGCTTATTTTCCGCCGGCCCGGCCCGCTCGCGGCGTACCGACCGGGTCGCCGCACTGCGCCGCGCCGTCGCGCGATTTAATCTCCATTTAGACGACTATTAAACGCTCCACCGTAGATTTATAATATCGTAAATCCGCGGCGATATCGACCAATCGGACTCTCGGTTTCGCGTTCTCGTTCAAATCGGTCGAAGAATTCCGGAATAAAAGAATCCCTAAGCCGCCGTATATCTTCCGACCTGTCGTCTTAGAATCCCAGCGTCAAAAAATTGCCGAACTATCCCCCCTCATTTTTCTCCTGTCGTTAGTATCTCCAGAAAATGGCGCAGACTCAACCCTTGGTGTACCGAGGTCTCTCGTTACCTCGAGAAAATTTCTGCACGCTAACTTCTCTCTTGTGCAATTACTGCAAATTCCGAGTTTCTTTGATTTCTTTCGAACGTTATTATTCGAGTTGTCATTTATCAACCCCTTGTTTGATCGCAATTCGTATAACCGTGAGCGTATCGCATAAATTTCGCACAGAACATTTTTACCTGAATTGTAGACGTGATTTCTGTCATGCGGAAAATTTATTAATAATAATGTAACTCTCGCGAGAGCGTGATTAACAAACAAATCGTAAGGCGAGGGGTCAAGTATATGGAAATTCTAGTTCTTGCGACGTTAATTCCTTATTTCTTGCAGCGAGATGAAGCGAATGTTCTCTTCTAGAATGATAATTGCCATGCGGCTGTGCTCATGCAGTATGCTGACGGCGTAACGAAT
Source organism: Lasioglossum leucozonium (assembly GCA_028454225.1). Taxonomy (NCBI): domain Eukaryota; kingdom Metazoa; phylum Arthropoda; class Insecta; order Hymenoptera; family Halictidae; genus Lasioglossum; species Lasioglossum leucozonium. The sequence continues at coordinate 5,028,945 of CM052205.1, read as the reverse complement.
ACTTTTTATCCGGACGATTCTTGGTAAAACGGACGAGCGTTCGATGAACAAAAATGTAACTCGTGTGCTTCCTGATTGCAATAAAATACTAAGAGTTATTTTCTAAACAAGCCGAGTGACTAATATCTGGAACAACAAAAGACGCGGACGCTGCACATGCCGATTGACTACAAAACGCATTGCATTGCGCTGCACAAACATTTTGATGAAGCTAGAAACCAAATGTTCGACAAAACAATATTTAAGTGAAGAGCAAATAGAATTTATGACGAAACAACGATGTAGACCTCGAATCTTTATGCATTGCATATTAGATTAATAGAAGAGAACGCTTTGTTTTCTACGAAGCAATCTGTAGAAATTAGAAATTGCGTAAAAATCCTCGAGTCAGCTATTAACAATTGAAAGTAATTCTAAAAAATTTAATTACCGAATAACAAATGTTGCGATTTCCCTAAAAGCGGATAAGATTGTCTAATGAAGTTCGATTCGGCGAAGCATGTCGAGGACACGCGGCTCTCGTCTCTCCGGAAACCGCGAACGGAAGTGAGCACGTCGAAGTGTGGTTCCTTGTATTTCGCGGACTAATCGGGGCCCGAAGCGGCTCGCATCGGTTCAGATTAGAAAAGTAACGGGTCCGTGAGGGGCCCGTGTACCGTTAAATGCATGTCTCGCTGGACGTTGCATCGAGATAAAGCTCGACTGGAAAACCTGGCGTCTCCGCGAGCACCGTTTTTCGCGTACGTCGATTGGAACTCGGTCGTGGAACAGGTCTCGACCCGGCGTGACCCGATGGGCCCGACAGGCCCCCATTCGCGGGGACCGCTCAACCGACGACGCTTCCGTTTCCCGCCAGGTATCGTAAAAGCCGAGAGATAATACGCGTACTTGCCGGGAGTTTTACGATTCGTAGGGCCCGCGCGTCAAAGGGAGAAACAGCAAAAAGGCGTTAAGTCAGAGTCCTCGGGGACCGGGGACCGCGAGGGTTAATATGCAAATCGGGACCCGACGATTCTTCGGGTCGGTATTCGCCAGAGAAAACGAGCGGGGACGACGAAGGGTTCATAGCCGTTGATTTTTATTCGACAGATACAAACGAGAGTTTCGAAACTGCACTCGTAGTTCGGACGAAGGTTAATTAAACGGCCGCCGATTCTCTGTGAGAAGCGTCCTCTTATCGATGTTAATTCAAAGCTATTCTTCGTGTCCACGCTTTCTCCGACAAAGCAATCCTTTTGGAGGTATCGCGCGCGGATGCCGTGAATTTTCGTCGACTTTCTCCTAAAATTAGTCGATAGACCGTGTAATCTTCCAAATTGCCGTACGGGCCGGATCCACGGGGAATATTTTATTCGAGTGTCTGACGGGGAAATCGGCGCAGGGACGAGGCAAGTATTGCTACCATTTTTACACGTCGGAGAGGGACGGCAGGGCACGTCTCTCGGAGGCCTTCGGGCCTACGACGACGACGTACAAGTGGGTAATAACCGTATGAAAGGGCAACAATGGTGGTTGACACACCGCAACCAGGCTAAAAAAGAGAGAGGCGACGGGGTGAAAGGTGGGGGGCAATAAATATATTTTGACATGGGAGAAGCCGGTCGGGCAGCTATGCATAATAATTGTAACGCTTCATCCCGGCTATCCCTTTCTCTCTCTCTCTCTCCCTCCCTCTCTCTTCCCGTGTCGCACACGTGCGTGTGTATGCTCTCTCTGGCTTCCGTGACTCTTGCTCGCCTTTATGCGACGACAAAAGTGCGGGCCTTTGTGCGGCCCGAATTACGGCACTGTCTACCAGTAGGCAAATATTATAGCAACAGGCGGCCGCGCGAGGGGTGACGGTAATGTTTTCATTTGCGAGCGACCCTACGATCGACCGCACCACTTCGTAAGGGTCGCAGTAGTTGTACTCGAGAATCTGAACAAAAAGACCGCTGGAATAGCTGTGACACCGGGGAATGCGAATCGCGGTCGCCGATCTTATATTGGCCGTCGAGAGGGTGGGTGGGGGGACGCTTCTTCTTCGCGGCAAGAATCTTTTCTCCGGAGGTATTCGTGAAAGCGTCGAACTTCGGCGTAAAAAGCTAATTCCGTGTTAATCGTATAATGGGAAACGACGATCTCGCGAGAACCATTTGAATTACTAATGGGGCCTCGTACCGAGGCCGAAGAATGCGAGGTGACAGATTTTGTCGCAGCTCCCCGGAGATAAGGACTTTCCCGGCGCGGACGAACACAACGGTGCAACGACCGCGTAATTATATTCCGATCGAAATTTACTAGCCGGCGCGGCGGGGCATTTTTAATGGGGCGCGCGGGTCCCGGGCCGCAATTACGACGCATTATCAATTTCACGCCGCGAGTATAATCGCGAGCAAACGCGGCCACTTCGGATGTAGACATTAATTTACGAGGGATAAATGGAGCGGTGAATGGGCTGTAAGATTGACGAAACGCCGTTGATTACCGCCTGAACGCGAGTGATTTATTCTCTAGTTTTTATAACCATCATTAACCGGTCTTTTTCATCCCCTCGGTCCTTTCACGTGCGCTGCCGAGCGCGCGCGCATTGTGACCAGAATTTCCGTCACTTTCTTTCACTTGCGTCATAGGAGAGTCGCGCGCGAAGAGGTGCACGTCGGTCCTCGAGGTCAACGACACTGTCAACGATGCCTCGCTTTTAACGATTCGACGGCGCTGACGTAGAGGAAAGGTCGTCGGATGACGATCACTTTATGATCAACTGTAAAGGCGTCCACTCACCTTCGTAATCAGACGATATCCAAATCAAAACTGGCCAACCGGTGTGTGTCTGTCCGCACCACAAACTTAATATTAACCTTCTTCTCCGGAACAAACTGATCGTTCGAGTCCTGTTGTCACACGTTACACACCATGCCCAAACGTTTCTGCGTCGATCGTGAGAAATCGTTCGGTCCCCGGCACACACTGTTCAAGTTGATTAGTCCTGTTGCGTGGTCACGTGGCGTGGTACACCGCGACCTCGCGCATACCCGGAAACGTCGACGGAGCCGCGGATATCGTTCACCTAGGTCTCGACTGGGCGTATCTCAACCCCTCGAAGGACACTGGTGCACCGTTCCCTTGAATGCAGGATCCGAAGAGTGCCCCCGAGTGGGTCTGATCACTAATGACGGTCCACGCGAGTCCCGGCAGATGCTGTGTCTTCTTCTATCTTTCCGCGTCTCTTTCTCTCTCACTCTGTCTCTCTCTCTCTCTCTCTCTCTCTCTCCAGCCAGAGCTGTCCTCGCGTACCCCGACGATTTTTCCGTGTCTCTTTTTCTCTCTCCTCAGCCAGAGATGTCCTCGCGTACCCCGACGATTTTTCCTCAGCCTCCACAACCGACTGCTATCTGTTTATCCTGTCTGTCTGTCTTTGTCGAACATCCACGAGTCACGGTGCGGCCACGTCGATGGACGGGAGAGGACTGGCGCTTCGCGATCGCTGCGACCTGTTCGACTGCATCGAAGGCGCCTAAGGTGAGCCGCAGCTTGCCGACGGGATCGGATTTTCCACCGTGTGGCAGGGAGCCACCTGGGTACTACCCATCGGTGAACGCCTTCCTTCTCGACAGCCAATCAGTCCCGATTGGGCCTGACTGCTCCACCAATGCCGCGCCGCTCGGTCCCAGAACGCTGGCCAGACGAGTGCCACCCATTCATTCCCCACTCTCGCAGACTTCACGGTCCTCCACTCTGCGCTATCTCCCGTTCCTCGTGTGCCTGTAGATAGATTCTGTACCGGCGAAGCCCCCGTTGGGAGCCGATCGCCGGCTGCGCACCGATCGCTGCTGCCCATCTTCCCCGAGAAATCTCGGATTCGCCTCTCGCTGTGACCCTGGGCATATGGGCACCTCTGTTTATCCGTCGTTCTTATCGTTTTCTGCTCCGTTTCCGTGCGAGTATTCAGCTGATTTCTTCGATGCATTCCGATTTTATGTTCGTTCTATTTTTTATATCATCTGTAATCTTTTTGTAAACATAGGTCCGCGTGACTTGAAACTTGTAAATATTGATACGCAGTTACGAATTTTTGCTTGCCGGGCGTAAACGGATCAGCCATCTTAATCCGCGTGAAATGTTGAACACGTGTATAATAATTTCACCAATATTTGTGTATTTACATTAGTGTCGAACAGTTCACCGTGAATTTGTTAGTTTGTTTACTGTCGTTACGCGTCTGAATGTCCAACTTAAGTACGGATAGTGCTGCCACATTTGTGTCAATCGAGTCTCTCGATATAACTCCAACCATGTGTGCGTCAGCCGGAATATTTTTCCCCGATTTCCCCGAGTATCTCGGGCCCGAAACCCGAGGGACAAATAAATCCTGGGCCCGACAACAGTGTGCACGCGCACGCCGAAGTCCGTGGCGTATCGGCCAGGCGTAGCGGCTCGCCCATATAATTTAGTTGCTGGCCTGGAAGACGTAAGCGCTGGTAATGATAGCTATTACCCGCTCGCTGGTTCAATTAACGTACAGATCCGATAAACACGCGGCGCGGGGAAACCGAGTCGGACGGAGGCGCGGAACCGTCGATCTTGTCGCTTCCACTGGTGGCTGCTGGGAACGGTACTCGACCTTGCGAAATCACGAGTAATTAGGCGAAGCTTAATCGCGCGGAGTTTGACCATCGGGTCGCTGTTCAGAGGCAAGGGAAAGGAGAAGGGCTAGTGGCGAGTCCGTCGATCGGACTGCGCCTAGTTCCGAGCCGAAGCGGCGTTTCCGAGCGGGTACCGGCGAGTTATAGAAACTGGTCGACCCAATAAAATGTCGAAAGGCGTCCGCAGAGCAGAGTAGGAGGGCAGGAAGGACGGGGTTGGACGCCGCCATAAATTAAAGAAGATGTCCACCCGTAAAAATTAAACCATAGAAACTGGTTCCGAACGTGAAACGCTTCTTCTCCTTCTGCACTCGATCCTTCTCTCTCCCTCTCGCTCTCTCTCTCGCCCCCGTCCTCGCCAGGCCACCGCCTTGCTTTTCGTTTCATTTCGAGTCCCCACCCAACCCCATGACCCTATGAATCCTCCCGAAGCCCGGTGCTTTTTGTGGTGGCGCGTCTCCTCTTTCTCTCACTCTTTCTCTTTCTCTCTCGCTCTGCTCCTCTCGCTTCCTCGTTTAACGACCGATTTCATTTTATCGAGATAATGCCCGGAGAAGAAGCGGCTACAAATCTGGGAAAGTCCGCTACGTTCGACCCGATCCTACGGTTCTTTATCTCTTTTCTTTCTTTCTTTCCCTTTCTGTTTCTCTTTCTCTCTCCCTCTCTCTCTCTTACTGTCGCCCGTTTTTTACGAGCCAGATAGCCGACGATGATGGTGATGGTGTCGGTTGACCCGGCACGATACACACGGTACGCACACCTTGGTGAATCGGGATTCGTAAGAATTGCGTCACTCTAACGCTCGATCCTCCAATTCCTCGGCCGGCCGTCATCGATCGAAAACCATCGTCCGCCTCGTAATGGATCGTAAAGGCGATCGGAGCCTTGTCCGAGCGCGGCGAAATTTATTCTATTAAAGGTTCATGTAAATTTATGTCCCGGCGGCCGATAAAAAAGTCGGGTTGAGTAACCTCCTCTAAATAAACACTAATGTTTCTACATCGCTAATTCGTATTGCTGCGCGGGGTCCTCGTTTTATTCGCGACAAAAAATACGGGTCGAGAAACCGAATTGATATCGCCGCATCGATCATTCCCTTTCTCTCTCTCTCTCTCTCTCTCTCTCTCTCTCTCGCGTGTATTCGTTTAAACCGTGTTTCTCTTTCGCGAGAAGTCACCGGATTTAGTTTAATTGCTGCATTAACTCGCCGACCACGCTGACTCACATCTCACCTCTCGTATTTTATTTATGCGCTTGCTTCTCCCGCTTTTTCTGCCCACCTATCGCCCCGTCATTTTTTAAAATTCTATCCGCTCTTTGTTTCAGTCTGTCCCGTTCTACAGTCAATTAATATTGCCGATTGATGTACGATTGCGATTGTGGACCGCGGATATTTATGCGAAAATTAAGATTTGTTTGCATCGATGCGAAGCAGCAGGGTTCAAATAAATATGTATGTTTTCCATCTTTGAATAATTTTAATTAGTCGGGTGTATAATAATGTAACAGTACTCGTTCTTCCGGCTGGTGGTTCATCTGTTTTGCGTGCATGCTTCATTAATCTTTGTAACAATTACATACCAGTTTCTCATGCAAAGCATACATCCTTGAATTTCCTGTTGTCATTTGAAGTAACTTATTTGTAAAAATGATTGCGGCTTTATTCCGGAGCTATAGCGAACGTCCGCAGTAGCAGCGCTCTGATTGGTCCGCGTATTCTTCTTTCTCCGACACTCTTTCTAGCAGACCCTGTACAGTTCTGTTCATCGTGGAGCATTTTGTACAATTACAATGCGTGTTCATAAATTCACAATCCAGAAAAATTTAACGAATCTCACAGCTAACAATCCTGAAGCAACTCCACTCAAACTACAAATACATTTTGTACATCGCAGCAGAAAGTATCGACATGCTTCGTCCGTCCACATGGCCATAAATAATGTATCCGACTTTCGGCAGTACGTGAAAAAGCTCGACGATGTGTCCGTCGATGTGTAGCAAACAAGAGAGGCGCGGCAAGCGTCGCCAGACTCGTGATCAATTGGCCGAACGTAATCCGGATGTATTTACGTTTGCGAGTCCGTCGATCCCACTGGTCCTTCTCGTTTTGTCTGTCGCCGTGTCGTCCTTGTGTGCGCGTCCGTTCATGCAGAAGCCCTCCGCCGAGGAGGCAGATGGGGCTAATATGAACTCGATTCTGCCCCCGAAGATATGAACTCATTCTTTCGAGTGCACGAAGGTGTCTGCCCATCGACACGGAAGGAAACAAGATTTATCGTCCTCTCGACGCGACGGTGAACGGTGACCTATCTCTCTCTCTCTCTTATAACAAGGAAACGGCTCCTTCCAACGATCTCGAGTGGCGGGGTCGTCGCAGTTGTAAACGCGAACTTTTCTTCCCCATTGTAATTTTGCTAATGAAAGATTCAGGGCATTGTCGTAGCCTCAGCTGGATCGGACGACGGAGGATTAGGCTGGGTCGACAGTGGACATTTTTTACAGACACGGGAAACGGCGTTGACGAGGATTGTACGGGGTTGGTCGATTTTTAAGCCTACTCCTTTATGGTCAACGTTGATTTATTAGACATTGTACAGGGTGTATAAAAAGTAATGGTGATCTGTCCTAGGGGTGAATCTACACCTCTGGATCGGTGGACATTTGTAAGAGAAATTTGGCACAAAAATTTTTTGTACCAAAGAAAATTGTTGTTAAAGTTTTTTCTTACGTCAATGCCTTTTACTCGTCGAGAAAAGAAAAATTCTGAAACGAGCCATACGTCGCAAATAAATAGTTATTTTGAGATATAAGCAATTAAGGTTATTGCAAAATTTGATTGCGTGGCGTTACACGCATAGACAAAAGCCTACCACTACAGTCCACCCGACCGTGTCGATGAGGCACGATCGTGTGCGTGCCTCGAGACAAACGAAATTGGCAAGACACATTTTAACTAATCAGTTAAAATTTCAAGATTTAATAAAATTGCGAAAAAAAAGAAAGACATTCACTGTGGCTGCAGAAAAATTTGAATTTTCCATGTCTAGACAGCAGAGTGGATCCGTCTGCTTGGAAACTCGAACTGCAACACGGACGGTGGCGGCTGGTTCAGGCCGTGAGATCCTGCGCGGAGTTTTCGCAGCGCGGAGTCGCGTCTCGTCCCGTGTCCCTTTGACCTCCTCGCGAGCGCGATGCGTTTTCTTCGCTCGTGGGTAGCTGGACGCTTAATAATCCGGTCGTGGTAATCGATTACCGGTGACGACGAACGGACGTCGCGGGGTCGGCGACGGCGGCGTTTCGCATATACACACGCGTCGGACGACGACGACGACGATTCGCACTGAGAAACACCGTTTGCACCGCTTGCACCGCTGCTCCGCGCCGCGCCGGCTCTTACGACATTCCGCCGCGCTTTCGATTAATGAGATTGAGTGCCAGTTTTCAGCGCTGCCGGCGGATCGGCCCGCGGAATTCAATTAATCGTCCCCGCGTTCCTGAAACCTCGCGAATACCTAAGCGATCCCCGCTCGACCCACGATCGAACGTCATAATTCAGTTCCGCGGATAGCCTGAATTTCAACGGACTGTAATCCTCCCGCGATGATTGATGGCGGCATGAGGGATCGACTTTGGCCTCGATTGTCTGCCTTGTTGCTACAGGCGATCTTCCCACGATTTTAAAATCGCTAATGCAGTATGACAATACAGGGTAATTATTTACAAAAGGGTCCTCACCGATTTTTACGACCTCGAAGTAAGTTGTCGCCCCCATCGCAAACCTAACGTGGACCTAACCAAAATTTGTGGACGACTTTAGGTGACCTTGACAGCACATTTCAAGGAATTTCGAATTTTTCTATTTGACTAAAACAGAAGAGCTGTAGAAGATCTGGATCTCTTTGTGCACCTGCTAAAATGAAAATTGCGACCATAAAAATAAATTAAAATTTGTAAAGTAATATTTATTGCGAACTAATTGAGAAAATGGGACGATCATTAGCCAGCAGAAAGATCGGTCCGCTCACCGGGCAAGCAGAAACAAAAGTGGCATGGTCCAGGATGAGAAATGGTTCGGTGGTAATGGTCCGTTTCCCCAGGGAAGGATGCCCGGGGAACATCCTCGAAACGCGTTTATCATATTGTGGGCAAACATCGTTTAGTCACCGAACAGCCCGGCTCTCTCGAGTGACCATTCACGCAGGACACCTACCGTCGGGGAGGTCCTGCGCGAAAGGACCCTTTTTCACCGGGTCACGAGTCCGGTCTCGAAAACGGCCAGGCTGTTTGCTCGATCTCGACTAACGACGTTTTCACCGGAATCCCCTCCGAGTTCTTAAAGGAACTCCGTGCCGGTACGAATCCTATTAGGACTCGTTAAAGCGTCTTTTTCATCGCGCTGTCAGTTGACAGCGTTTACTGTGCGAAACTACCTTGCAAATCGCCGCGTAACGGATACTTTGGCTTGCCGACTGTGACGCTGCGGTGGCTTAGAATTCGTTGTGTCCTGCCGCTTGCAAACTACTGATATTCTTTCGTGGCAAATCTTCGGTTTTCCGTGTTGTACAGTTGCCCGCTCTCTGCTTTTCTTCTGGTGGCAGCTTATGCTCGGTGAAATTTGTTTAATCTGCTAGGCCGGTAATCTGCGCGCTGGGTGACTTAGCAAAGGGTGCGTCTTTGGTTGCCATTTTTTCAGCGGAGGCTCAAGAAATTGTGAAACGTTTTAAAATGGACCGAATTTATACTACGAATGCGTGTATTCGCTACATCTAACCCTTTCACTACCGTGGACGAGAAATCTAGCTTCTACGATGTCGAAGAAACGATGCTACTGACGAGATATCTCGTCACCATGCTGTCGTACGTACGACGCTATGAACGAGGTAGCGAAACTTCTCCGAGTTTCCAAAATATTATGCGAAGCCTCAAAGGCACGTACGTGCTGACGTAACTCTACAGATCATTCCGGAATGATTACGATAATTATGCCACGGGTTGCAAAACCCAGCCACGGTTGGGGCCACACACACATACACACCGACGAGCCAGAAGCTCGACCGCAAAGCAGTTCGGAGAAACAGCGGCCTGTCGGAACATTTTCCAAACCAGTACCATTTTCAAAAGTAGCAGTAGCGTTCGAACAGGTGCAAAAACCAGTACTTAATTTGAAAATCCCATGGCTACCCGATCGCGCAATTACCTGGATAGCAGAGCTCCGGTTTCTATCGGCTCGTATCAGCGTGCGTTCTAAAAGGAGCAACAAGAGACGGGACGATAGTAATGCTTGGTATACGAAGGCTCTCGGGGCCTGTTCCCAGCAGCGCGAGCTTCGCTATCAACCGGCGACAGTGCGCGATCGGCAGAGTTATCGGTCACCGTTGCACCCCCGAGGAATAATTCTTCTGTCAGACCGGTAGGGGGTGCGGGGGGAGAAAAGGACGAAGAGAAGGGTGGGCTAACGTTAGCGGGCGTCGCGTCGTCCCATCGGCTGGTATCGATTTCACCGTGGACAACGACGAATTATTTCGAGTGATCCGCTGGAAACAGGATCTCGAACGTACGCGTGTCCTTCGGCGAGGATCCTTCCGCGGGAAAGGGCGTAGGCGAATCTTCGATCTCGAAAGCAACTGGAAGTCAACCGGCGGCCATATACGACCGGCACGACCCCACGGGAACTGGGAGTGCACCGTGTGCCGGTATCTCGAATCTACTTTGTGTCCTTCCAACTTCGGCACGCCGAAGAAGCAAGAGAGAAGGTGGGCACAGGTACTACACCCCGCGTGTGCGCGCGCGCGATCCGTGGGATATACGTTTCAATGATCTACGGCCCGGTTGGATCGAATCCTCTCGCTGAAACCGTGCAGGAGATTCCGTGGACTCGCTGAATCCTTTTACCGATATCCCGCAGACACCCCGGGCTTTCGGCCAGAGCCGGAGTCGTAGCCGAGCCCCGGGATTTTGTTTCTCTTAACAGCGATGATGGATACCGATTAAACCGTGATTGATTCCGGACCTCGCGCCCCCGACGATGTGGATTAAATTAATTGCGATTACCGGGATTATTTCTTGCCCGGCTGGCGAACGCTTAGGAATAAACTGCGGATTTCCTCCGGCCCTTGCTACGGAGGCGACTGAACCGTACAACAGTCGTTGCTTCCATGGGAATTAAACCCGTCAGATTCTGAGTAGATTTTTATTTAGACAGACCGTTTTTAGAGGAACCGAATAAACACGAGCATCCTAATACGGTAGAAATCTTTCGTAATTTTCTTCAGAAAAAATATTCTTAAAGATTCGCTGAAAATGAACGACGCTCCAACCGCGAACCACCGGAAAAAAGCGCATTGTTGTCGCTGACGAACCGAATCGAACGGGGCGAGTGCCATTTCCTCGGCGCGGAACGAAGTGGCACTCGACGTAGGATGACTCGCAGGGTATCGATTCCCCGGCGTTCAGATGACGAGTCAACAATGATCAGCGATGATTAACATCGATCGTGACAGTGGAGTGTCGGTGACAAAGTGGCCCGGGGCCTAACTAGGCCCCCCCGACATCTGTTCGATTTGTCACGGGACGGTTTTCCGTGCAGCGGATCGGCCCGCGGCGCGCAGCCGTCCTCGAGGTCGCCTCTGTGAATAATTGTTGAATACCGCTAATGAGAGTCTAGTGGTGAGAGACGCGCGATGCGCTCTCGAAGCGCGGCGAATCGGTTGCGCGTCTTTGCGTCGAATCGGCGAACTGCCTCGCGCTCGTGAGAACACTGTTTGGGTAACCGTGGATTCGATCGTTTCGATACGCGTAACTACTCGCTTCACCACCGTGCGTATTGCGCCTCTAATCAGCGGATATTTATGGTCGACGAGGGTGCAGTCCCATGAATCGGGACGGAATTGGTTGCAAGTGACCCCTTTGATCGTTCTGCACAAGTTTGTTGCCAGCTGATTGTGGATCTTCGTGCGTCCTCGGCTCACCGGAATTGTCGACTAACAGCGAAGTACTTACATTGTATAATTCAGTTCATTCCGCTTCTTAACGCTGTGTCTACCGAGACGCTAAAGGCGAGAAAAATGTTTTAGCTTATAAAAATTACGAGGTTCTATTTATTTAGATTTAGCGCAGTTTTTAGCACGTGTGCTTGGACAAAGAAATTCATCCAATCGAATTCCATGTAAGCAATTTCGTCTTTTTTATAATTGTAAAATGAAAAAAAATAAAAGGGGTCATTATCTTACCTGGGTTATCTAGCTGAACAAAATTCGAAATGGGCGATTTTATTGCATTTATCTGTTGATGTACTTAGAGTCGTATCAAATATGAATGATGATCACATTTTTATAAAAATTATAATTAAATATGAAATACAACTGATTTAGTGCAGCTAGATTGGCGATCCGTCACACTGTACCTCGCGGTAGATTTAGTGTTGAACTGTGTTAAAAAATTTTAGTGGTTCACTGGCTAACATGCATGTACAAGTGAGGAGGTATTCATAGGAGAGCGCTGCTTTGGTGATTTCAATGCGTGGGGTGGAGAAACTAAACATTTCGGTTTCCGTGCATTATTCAATTTTCCGAAATCATATAGCGCGTTACGGATGGCGCAAAAACATTTTCCGCGTGGTGCTTCACGCTGAAATAAAAATAACAGTGAAACGTCCGACAACGGTTTCCGATTTCACCGTGGCAGCGTTCGGTTCACGGTCGCAGGACCTTTTACAGCGGGCACGATGTGATTTATAAGCACCTACTATTTTGATCGATCCGGCGAGAGATTCACGACCGCCGAGGACAGTGTAGCGAGCGGCCCGCTTTCCTGACGACAGGAAGCAATGACCCGTCCTGCCGGTGACGAGAAACCCCTGCGTCTAAATACGCTTAATGGATGACAACTATAAACTGCCGCGCCAGTACATAACACGGAACCACACGGTGAATATCGTTCCGCACGATTGAACGTTCCTCCGCTGTACGAAGGGGGGCCCCACGGTGCTCCTTCGCTTTCAACCGATCAGCCTCTCTCTCCGCTATCATTTCGCTCCCCCATTGTTTCTTCTCGGTACAAAATGCACCCTGTAGCGGCTTCCTAGCGACCCTCCGTGCAACCACGATGCACCGTCATGAATATTTTCCCGGCGATAACGAGGCCCATCCACGGAGGAACTGACACTGTCTCGACGGTGATCGCGTTGGTCACGCAAAAATTATACGGTACATCGTCCTGCTAGAGAAGAAAAATTGCTATATCCGCCGCAGCTGCGAACGTATTCTACTAAAGTGAGTTGTCCTACGGAGACCCCGATCTCTCGGTACAGTGTAGATAAACATTTTCTGCAAAATTGAAGCTGCATCTTCGTGAAATAGTTGGCCAACTAATTAACCGATTGATATAAATTTCCTCCATCACTGAAACTCTACCTTCACAAGATATTAGTATAAGCAGTAGCTGCTCGGGTGTAGGCATTGTGGAACCGCAGTACCCCCTATTTCCATTTGATATTATCGATAACCTTTAATATCAGTCCTTTTATCTTTAATTCTTTTTTTATACTTGTGCAATAATCCTTAAGCTTCCCCCGTTTACACAATTTTAAAACGAAGGCTAAAACTTTTCTAGAGCAGCACGCCCACTAATTTTAGCCGCGAGCCGCCACTGAGCGTAAATGTGAGAAAGTTCATTTGTGAACGAAGCGCGATAGAGAATCGCAAGCGAAAACCAGTCGTTCTCGGCGTTAAGATCGCAGTCGATCGATGGAGATTTACGAGGGACGGTCCCAAGCTGAAAACAAGAGCGTCGATACGGAATCGCGGTGGGACCGGCGCGGCGCGGCGCGGCACAAGTCTTGAAATGCAATCCGCCGGTGTTCAGGGGACTACCAGACCCTATCTGAAATTTAATATCGCGTCCTCGCGGTTTTCGCGATAAATCGACTGCCCACCGCCTACCGCCCACTCGCGGGCCCCGGCATATTTAATTACAGAAAATCGCTCGACCTTCGCGCTCGGACCTCCCCACGCGTCTATGGGTTTATGCTTGCCCGTGAACCATCTTTCAGAATCCGCTGTCCGTGAACCCCGTCGCGAACAAAGAGGCTTAATGAATTCCCGTAAAGGATCACCGAACGCGAACCGAATCGATAATTACCGCTTTCGATCGGCGAGACCGGTGCACTCGGCGTCGACGGCTCGACGGCGGACCCGATTTTATCGCGGCGTTCTCGTTCCCGGAGCAAATCCTCCGATCGTCTCTCCTTGGATCACAGATGTCACGTCGTCGTGAATGATGTTCACCGTTTACGATGGGTTAGAACGACGACGAAGTCTGTTCTCTCATTTTATACCACCGTTTCCTTGTTCTACCGTTTATGCTGCTTATCGAGAAGATTTATTAAATCCAGGGTAGACCGAGGCGAATCGTTTTTTGTCGATAAATGAGAAACTTTTTAATTTTTTTATATTTTCTATTACGAATGTTCAGGTGAAATGGGTACTTGTTACGAATTTATAATGAAATATTATCTTTCTAAATTTTAACTATTTCTTTTCACCATGAAATGATAAGTGCACCGATTCGCCTCGGTCCACCCTATCTATGTTTCTAAGTTATGCAATAGCTCATTATGTAGCAGCTGTATGAATGGCTCTGTTACAACTTACAAAAAAATCAATTTTTATAGACTAACGGAAGATCCAACGTGTTGAGCACTTGCGAGTCGGTAAGCCTTGGTTGGATTAGCTGAAACGACTTGAAGCCTTTCAGGGAATACCTTCAAGGCGCATTTCGCGGAACTGCCAAAAAATTGCCGAGTTTTCTAAAGGCACGTAACCGGCATTAATGGTGCAAGGACTTAAGCCGCGGAGTGAAGAGAAGAAACCGGTCGAAGCCGGTGGATCGATCCGCGAAGTTGAGTCGTACGCGTGTTCATAAGCCGCCGCGATGCGACGCGCCGCGCCGGCTGGCAGCTCGTCGTATACAATCCGTAAAGTGGCATCGATGGCAGCGCGAACAGATTCCCAGCAACGGTAATCCGAGGAAATTATCGAGTCGTGGGGAGCACGGTGAGCCACGGTGGCCCGTGCTCGGTAATTGCCATGGCTTTTGGCGCGGAGGGCCCTTTTCATCCCGCGGGACAAAACCGCAACAGCCACAAATCTAACCGCACGGACGCGCCGGCGTTGAACCGGCGACACGTCGTTCGATAAATCTGCTTCGGGAACGCTAACGCGGCCGAATGAATGGCGTTACGGGCCGACGAACATGCTGAATGCGGGTACGCCGGCTCGTTGACACGGTAGTCAAAATATTGGGGGAGTTGCCCGGTCTGCTGGAACTCCTCTTCTTCTTCTTCTTCTTTTTTCCTATTCTACGGTTTTTTTCACAATTCGCTATCGGACCAACCGTAGCTTTCACGAGTCGCGTGAACAACCGATTCCTCGAATCGACCGACGGTCCGCTCCCCGGAGCATCGTTTCCAAAATTCTGCGAAGTTTTATCTGCCGTTTAATAGTGATGGGCACTGTCGACTAAGTCGATAGTAGCTGTTACTATTTTCGGTAGACTAGTTTTACTGAACTATCGACTGAATTTTGCAATGGTGGGGGTTACAATTTTAAGTCGACTGTTTCACTAAACTATCGACTGAATTTTGCAGTGATGAGGGTTATTATTTTCAATCGATTAGTTTTATTGAACTATCGACTGAATTTTTCAGAAGATATCGTAATTGTTCTCAATATATGTATCCCATATTTTATTTTTATGGAGAAACTATCTCGATAGCCAGACTCGAGGTAGGGACAACCACATCCTTCACTTTGTAATTGCTGCATTTATATTTTTATTCAAAAGTGATTGCTACCAACTGCAGCTGTTGCTAGCAACCCTCGTTCGCAGTAAGATGAGACGATTATAACCATCGTTCTAGTGCTCGCAATCATTTGGAATTGCAACCTGTATGAATAAAATTGCATTTAATTTGCATGCAACATGTCCAATAATTAGAAACGAATCCAATGCAAATGGTTTGTTTTATATACACGTATAAATGTAAAAGATCTGTGATCTCGTATTGCCAGCAATTTTGACCCGCATTCGGTACCCTCATCATTGCTGGAACGATTGTTCCCTCGGGGTTGGAATGGATAGCTTACTGTATGAATTTAATTGGTAATGGGTTCTGTTCTTTGAAAAACGTCGAGCAGCACTATTATGTGGTCGCATGAACTCATTTTATTCATATGTTCAATATAAAACATTGACTTTATGTTAAATTATTATTTCGATTAGAAATAGGGCAAACCAATAAAAGATATCGAGATAAATGAATTGATTGATTTCCAATTAATTTCCTCATCCGAGAATAAAATTTATGGTTCTCTAGTGCTTCGCTTTGCCAATCGAAGATATCGATGGCGTCACCGAGTGTTCGGCGTGTAAAGAGTTACGAGTTCCATTTTGGAGATTGTGATTGAATATATTTTGAGGTTGAGAAATTGCTGAACGTCATCTCGGGAACTCTGAATTTACGAAATACTGTTCGCAGACGTGGCTGCCTTGTTTCCGGTAGATTTACCACGGTATTAACGACGACACACACATATCAATTAATATCTATTTCTATCAACTATTGATACTAAACGGCCGGCCCGCGCCACGGACGAACAAAAGCCCGGAGCGTCGGTAGCCGTTGCTATCGTTATTTAACATCCGAGCAACACTACAAGCCCGCATAAATTTAAATAATACCTGGATAATCCCAAAGGCAACAAAACTGTCCCATAAATCCTCCGCGTTAGGCGATAAATCCGACACCTGCTTATCAATAAAACTCGCGAGTTAAAACACGAACGGCGCGTACGCAAACCAAAATAATAATAAAAAAAAAAAGCCAGCGGCGGCGAAACAGGGGTGTGGCGGGGGGCAGGGGAGGGGGTTCTCGAAGAGAAATTAAGAAAAAAATGAATCAACACGCGTTGGAACCGAGTAATATAATTGCTTTTACGATTGCGAGTACACCGAGCAGATAATTAACGGAACATCCAGAACCCACTTTTACGAGGTACAAGCGCCGAGATCCCCCCCCCCCCCCCCCCCCCCCCCCCCCCCACCCCCCTCGAAAACTGTTAAATACGATTTCCGTCTGAAAACGAAAACACTGGGGCCCCGGCGTGCGTCCCGGCGTTTAATAGTGACAGGCCGTTGTTCCCGGGGTTTTATACGGACACGATGGAAATCATAAAAATGCCGGGGAGTGTCCCCGCGACTGGTCGAAACGGTTTTAACGACATCCTCGAACTCTGGGGAATCGGGACCCGTCCGCTGTTCCGGCTAGCGATGGGACCAACTCCAACATTTTCTCCTCCGGCATCCGATTTGGCTTCGAATACACTAAACACGGTTTCCCACGTCGAATGAAATCATTTTTATTGCACACGCGTAGTTAGGCCATCTACTGGTCGCCATCATTCTTGAGAGAATTTCGACAGACATTCATCTGAACAATGCGATTTAATTTTCACATTTAATTAATCGGATAATGATATTCAAGGCTTTGATAAACGACTTCATTTCATAGGAAGATATTGGTTGCATTGTATTATACATTATAGAGGGATTTACAATTTTATAGTAATTTTTAGTTTAAATAATTCTAATATAAAATTACAGAGGAATTGTATGGATTCGAGAGCATCTTGAAATTTTGTGTCGGAGCGACATGTATCCGTAATATTACGTATTCGTAATATTAACAAGCGCGAACCGTACGCATGCAAGAATATCTCGATAAAATCCACCAATTAAAATTCGGTAACACGAAAGCACAAAGACGAAACGAATAAATGTTTGTACGTCTCGCGTGCTTATTTAGGCGAGGAATTTGCATGAACATAGCAGAACGGAGCCGGTCCGCTTTCACAGGCACAGGCTCATCGGGGCACACGTGGTTCCGATACCGTTTGCGATGTTTTTGGACCCATCGCTAGCCTGGAACACACGAATTCGTTCGGATCGACCGGGACAGGTCGAAGCGGGGTTAGGGGGGCGGAAGATGGACGGGCAGAGGTGAAAAGAGAAGATGGAGAAGAGCGCTCGTTACCTCTGGCGAGAGGACTCGTCCAGGCGCTTTATGCGAAGGTCGTAAAAAAGGCACGGCGATTTATAAGGCGAGCCACCATAGAAATTGGGCCAGCTTACGACAGACGCCCGAGGAAGACACCAGGCCCAGGACGTATCGCTTCGAGGAACAGCCGTGAGGAGGCCGAGGGAATCGCGTTAACGGGACGCACCTGTGTGCGTGAATTGCTCAAGCATTGATACCTCTTCTTCTTCTTCTTCTTCTTCCACCACCTCCTCCTCCTCCTCCTCCACCTCCTCGTCCTACTCCTCTTGATCTTGGCTCGGACTTCGCGCGGAGATGTATTTTCGCTAGGTGTCGGAGAAACGCTCCTAGCTCTCGATTAATCTCGAGATCGTATCGATAAGTTGGAAGTGGGGTTGGGACGCGAGAGTGTCGCAACCAGCGCGTGGTTCCCTTTAGGAGGCTGCCTGCCCGGAGACCGTCTCACAGACCGCGGTCGTTTGTATCCGGTGGCCACTCTTTTCACGCGACGAATTCCACGCCAAAGATGGTCACGCGGGAACGAGAGAAACTGGACGGAAGATGGACGATGTGAACGCATTCCTCACGGCGATAGGGTATGAGCGGTTATGTAGACGCCGTGTCGAGCCCGTGTTTTTCTCAAGGAGAATGGGCCCCCTTGACTTCAATTGGACACCTAGTCGTCCCCTTGTAGACACCGATTTCTTCCGACTCGGCCAGCTTGAATTATCACAAGCTCTGCGTTGTCACGACAACCTCGACGAACTTCGTCTTGAACTGTGAGACTCTTTCATGGAATAATTAAGAAATTATTTCTTCCGGCTTGACGAGCTCGAATTATGTCGAACTCTGTGTTGTCCACGTTTCGACCACCTTTGAATCGTACAAGCTTATTATTTCACGGAAAGATTGAGGACTGTTTTAGAGCAGATTTTTTGGTAGAAAACCTCATTGGCAATCTGGACCGCTCGTAGACACGTATTTCTTTAGGCCCGGCGAGTTCGGATTATTCGAAACTGTAGGTCGTCCACTTCTCGATTACTTCGATGGGTTCCCATGACCTCAATCTTCTATCCTCGAATTATAAAGTTGTAACCTATTTCGACAAGATTTGGTAACTACTTTAGTAGATTTTGGGAATTTTAATAGTCCTCAATTGGACATTCAGTTTCCTCGTTGACTTCTTTTTTTTTTCTTGGACGGAGCTCGAGCACAAATTATTTATAAGTTACACGTCACAGGCCTCGCCATTACCGAAATAAATTGTTTCAAAAATAATCGTATGTTAATTTATTTGAACAACCAAATCATTTTTTTTTTCTAAATTACTTCATTATTTGAATTTCAAATGAAACTCAAATAATTTTTCCATTTCATCCTTCGTTCGATCAAATAATTCCTACTCTCGAAAATTTTATTTGTTCCGTGTCTCGATTACCTTAATGGCTTCCCGTATTCCTAATTTCCTGCTTTCAAGCAGCAAAACTTCACTTTTGTTCGAAACATAAAAAAACAATTTTAATAATTCCCAATCAGACGTTTATTCCCATGGTGGACAACTATTCGAAACTATCCACGACAAATTCTAAAACGCTAAATGGGATCTCATTAATTAGTTTTCTATTTCTAAACTGTAGAGGTTCCACGTGTTAATGAGGCGAAGTAAAAGAGCTGCTTTAATAGCCACAAAGTTGTCTAAGATCATCTCATTGACTATACCTCACCGGCGTGCCGTAATAAACTAAACCAGGCGTTTGCAAATCAGCCGCACTGAAAGGTGGAGAAATCATTGTGGCTAAACCGATCTATCAAAACCAGCAAGCCCACGAGCTTCCAATAAATCTAACCAGATTATCATCTATTTAAAAAAATTTCACTGGTTCCCGGAATACACGCCCAACTAATTAAGGAACAACAAATAACAAGCTATCGTACAGCTAATAATTGTCTAATATATTCTAGCGAGTTGTTAATATTCAAACTAGAAGTTCCATATCCTCGAGCATTCGTCTCGTTATAGGGAAGACGTCAGGCATTCCGGGGTACAAGTGGTACGGTTTCCAGGTACAAACGAGGCCTCTCGACAACATTTCCGCAAATTCGAAAATTATTCTGTCCACATCAGATTTCGCGATAACCGGATTACTTTCGAAAGTGGAATACCGAGAAATACGATCGTGCTGTTAGCAACTAATTCTGACCCACACGAACGTCCTATCTGATCCTCGAATGTCCGTATTAAATTCCTGAGCCCACGTTGAGTACTTTCCGTTCAATGATTTAGTGGCCCATATACTAAGATTTCTGGACGTTGAACATAGGCGGGTACTGCGATCAGTTTTACAATTAGGACTGTTGTCAAACACCTTAATTAAACTCCTCAGCTTATTGGCTTAACGGTGTTTGAAGTGGTGCAAAAGGATTATGTAACCAGACTGAACCAATTGTACGTCAAAATGTACCTCCCACAAGTTTACGGAACTGCAGTAAGCGGATTAGTCAGGCGACACAATAGGAAAATCCAGTTATGCCATCTTCCCTCGAGACAACGCTAAACCTCTGCCTGCGACGTTTGACCAGCACTTCCTCGAGTTTCCATTGTCGTCGCTTGCAATGGCAATCGCACGATTCGATTCGAAACGGTGGTCGATTCTTGAACGAGGCCGTTCAACTGCTCGACTGTAAATCACAACGGTTTCGCACAGTATTTATATTGCTACCCAAATTATTAACGTTTCTTCACGAAAACTATAGTTCGCGTAATTCCATAAAGAGAGTAAATTGAGGTTGATATCTCTTCTGTCTCTTTTTTGTAAATGAAAAACAGTCCTTTGGGTTAACAATCAACGCTGTTGGTTGAGGATGTTTGTTCGCAATATATTAAAAGTTAATATCTAATGAAATGAATAAAATAATATAACTTAACTACGAGTTTCTTAGGTACAATATAAATTCGAGAAATCGTTTTCGAGAAGACCTCGCACAAGCGTGTCAAAAGATATTTTTTATAACAATTTATAATAATTATAAATAATTTTTTCAATTATATGTTTTAAAATAAAAAAAGTAAAAAATTGGAAAATTGTATTTAAACAATTGTACTTTAATAAAAAATATCAATGAATAGTAATTAAAAATTATTGTTTAAAAAATGAAAAAAATATTTATTTGTCTATAATTAATATTGACTATCTTTTTTTAATGAATTTTAGTGCAAATATCATCCCGATATCTGTCATGGTTCAAGAATTATAAGAAAATGTCACTTTGATCCGGCCCACTGTGCGTCGTGCTCTTGAATCGATTATTCAAGCGTCAAGAGTCTCCTTGCCTTGTCAATTTTACTGCGCGGGAGTAATTACGTCAGCTTCTGCGTCGTCGTATCATCTCTAAAATTATAACAATCGCGTGGCTGGCTCTGGTTCGCACGGCGGCGGCTTGTTCCGGTTTGCGGAATTTTAATGTCGCCTGGTGAGAAAGATTTCGTAGCGGCCTCGGTGGCATGCTGTCACCCAGATAGTATCTATATGTATAATAGTGGCAAGTCTTGTCATAAATTAAGGGAACGTAGACCGTGCAAAGGGTGAATTTGACCGACGAAAGGGTTGAATGGTAAACCGATGGGGGAGGGGGTTAAGCCGCTGGTCCCCTCGATTGATGGTCGTAAATGTTTGGAATACCTCGGTACTCGTTGTGGGTGGAGTCGGCATACGAACGAACCCGATATTCTGTTCTATTCAGCGAACACCGGGCGTCCTCCTAGTTGCGGAAATTAGAATTTCCGCGTTTGCACTACCTGTGTTTACACCTTCTTTTCTTTCGCAATTATCCTCTCACTTCCCTCTCGACTGAAGTCTCAAATTATTACTACCGCTATTTTTATTTCAAGTTCGTTCATTAAAGTGACATTTGCACCTGGAAATTAATTTTGTAGAACATCCTGTACAGGGTGTAAAGACATGTTTGAAGATCCGTAAAAAAGTTGTTGCAAAATTTTTCTTGACCTTGAATTTCAAGGCTAAATTTTTTTATCTAAATTTACTTGAATTGACTTGAGAAAACCTTTATTCACCTAACAAAAAAGGAAAATGTTGACCTTGAAGATGTACAGTGAGTGTATAATGTATTCGTACACTCTTTAAAACCGAATATCTTTTATAAAATTGGAACAATCGGTTTGAATTTTTTGGTGATGTTAGAAGGATTAGTTTGCTAGCTAATGTGTAAGTAAATGTTTTTAAAAATTTTTATCGGTCGCATTTGCATAGGAAAAAGTAAAGGTCGCGATTTTTTAATAGTAGACTAATCCTAATATCTTCAAAAAAAAAAGAACTCAAACCGTTTGGTTCAATTTCAAAAAAAGTTATTCGATTTTAAAGAGTGTACGAATACTTTTTCAGTAGGCCATTATTACTGTCGACTATGATTTTTGCTCGGTGCACTAGAAGTTCACGTCCGTACAAGTGAACGCGGTCTCTTAAAAATTCGCTGTCTAACGAATCTTTATTTCTCAGCTAGATCACTTTGGAAGAAAGTGAAAGGAACGGCCGATAAGCTAAATTTTTTGGACAAGTGACACCTTCCCTTTTTAAACGAGCTCGGTCAGAAGAATGGGACTCTATGAGCATTGATTCGCTTAGGCTGCCCCCGTGAGGCGTCGCCTCCCTTAATCCTGGTCCTGGCGATGTTATCCATTTATTTCGGATTGTAGGCGTGCGGTATCGGAAGCGGAATCTTATCTCGGAGACTTTAACCAGCAATCTGGTTAGCCGGCACGCTGGTCTGCCGTTAATCCGCGGATTGACCGTAGCGAAACCGAGTAATCCTTGCTCGCCGCGGGGTACGGGAGAGGCGGCGGCCACCCTCTCATCTCCCGCACAGTGAGCAAACATTGCAAAATTTGTCGTTGCCTCGGGGCACACCTTTTTCTCGGTCAACGACGCGGAAAGGTGCAGCCACGTTAATCCCAATTTAAATGGGATCCATCAATACCGGACAAAAGTCTCACGGGAGGGGCGGAAAAATGGGCGTGCGCGCTCTGGTCTAAAACGAAAATCTGCAGAGGAAGATCCCGAGATGCTAGGCCACCGTGAAATTGTCAACAGAGAAGGCAAGCCCCGATGCCCGGACCCTCGGAAACGGGACCGGACCGGTCGTTCCGGACGAGCCGAGAAATGTCTTGCTTTGTTTTCGTCTGCTCGGACGAACCTTCGGGAACTTGTAATTGGATTTATCGAGACTCTAACTGTAAGCTGCGCTGAAAGAAATACTTTGGAATTCATCTCTCGGCGATAATGAGACACTAAAAAGACCTGTTGGGTTAGGTCAGTTATTAATCCCACAGGAAAGGTATTGTTTTGACTAAACCCCAATGCTTCCTGATGCCAATTGTGAAAGATCAGTACTCTATGTACTCAAAATATCAGATCATTTTGAGACACCCTGTAGATACTCTGCGAGTACTTATACACGTCTTTTTAAAATTTTTACAAACTACACCCATACCTCGCTTTACGGCCCAGATATGTTCCGGAGAAGTTGGCTGTAAAACCTCATAAGGAATCAATTATTTTTATACAAACCCATGCAAATTCAACTGGGTCTGTTCCAATAGTTTATAAAATACTGTAGTTTTTAGTTCATAAAGTATTTTATTCTTTTTATTTCCTGTAGAAATGCTTACATAAATTAATACAGGGAGATAGTTAAAGAAATTCCACCCGACTCCTGTTACTCTAGTCTTGCTTCTGCCAAAGAGAACAGCGCAGTTTCTCTCGAAAAGATCAAACTGGAATAAAATGAATCGTCGAGGGATCGGCAGGAAGGGGATTCCGAACGGCTCGTGCTAAAATCAGGCGACGAACGCCATTATTCGAAAGAAGCCGCAGTTAATAACGACATAAAGAGAGCCGTGGCGAATAATCAAGAGATACGGTCGGTCGTTACGGGTCGCGATGACGGAGTACGCAAAGCGGAAACGCTTTAATGTACATACAGGACGTTGGAAACGAGCGACCGGTCGCGATCGTAATTGCAGGGATTGCGAAGTGGTAGATCAGGGGAAGCAGCGAAGTAGAGAACCGTGTCCCCCATCGTCGATATCGCAATCGCTTGTCGCTTGTGGCCTGGCGAAATCGCGTCCACCTCGGAAGATTTCAACGCTTCCCAGAACCCGTTGACGACCGCGGCCGCGACCCGTATGACGGTGTACGATCGCCGATTCACCGGCGCGCCGGTTCGTGTCGCGAATACAATTACGGTTCGCGGAAAACGCCGCGCGCGCGAAACGCAAAGCCGCCGCAAAAGTTTCCCGGACAACCCCTGACCCGTGACCTTGAAGGATTTTACGCACCTTTCTCCGCGATGACCGCGCTATGAATCTCGCATACTGATTTTACTGCTTGCGGTCGGCTTGCTGTGAATATTAGATTCGCACGGTTCGGTTGGGAATAAAGTATATTACGCTACTGCGATTTTTGCAAAATTACAAGCCAGTTTATACATGCAGATTTTAATGAATGTTCGGCGAAGCTCTGTGTCGTTTCGTATTTCATGCTCGATCTTGCTGGTTTCTCGCGAAGGTGTTTCAATTAACGTACATTCTTGAACATTGTAATGTTTTTTGTTTGTTTTCTTCCTTGTTTGAAGTTGTTTAATTACAACTAGATCGGATCGAAATAAAAAATGGTTGAAATTTGTTATGTTATTTTTGATATTTTCTACTTTTTCGATTTTTATCTGTAAATGAGAAACTTTTTAATTTATTTATATTTTTTGTTACGAATGTTCGTGTTATATGGGTACTTGTTACGAATTTATAATAGAATATTATGTGTCTAAATTGTAACTATTTTTTTTTACCATGAAATGGTAAATCTACCCTAAAGACTTGTCAGTAAATACATACGCGAATGAAAATTTACATACAGATTGATCGAAAATTGGGAAGCGGTAGTAGGAGTCGACGATTTGTCCGCAGTTTCGAAGCGCTCCTGTACCTTCGAAGATGAAATGCTTGAGGAAGCGGACAGATCTTTTCTAAGGAGTATTGAAATTTTAATTTTCCCGGCCGTAACTGCAACCGTATTGCATTCTCCGGCAATGTAGCCTTGTTGCCCGAATATTCTTCTGCGGCAATTATAACGGTACGCGGTCTAAGAACATCGAATTGGTTTCGGCGGGAGGAATATTTCGAGACCGAGATGTACAATGACAACCATAGAGTACGAACAAACCCACCCTTGAATGCTGTGTCTCGGAGGATTCGCCGGTTGGGACACGTTTTTCACCCTTCCGGGTCTCGGGTTTTATGGTTTCGAATCGCGGAGGCGAGGGGCGTGGCCGAAGCGTGCTGCAGCAATAATTTCGTCAAATGGGATTATCCTAATACTGGTAAATACGTCCGAGAAATCCTGGGGCCTTGCCTGCCGGTAGAACAATGTGTCCACTCGATCCAGGATGACCGCTGTGAACCGTTTTACAGCCTTATGTGACATCGAGCGAGGGTTTTATGGTCCCTCCCATTTCTAACCTGCAAATTGCTCTCTTACCTTTTTCCTTAATCGTTTGAACACCATCCATATAATAATAATTTCATTCATTGGTCGGGTAGACCGACGCGAATCGGGCCACTTGTCATTTCGTGGTAAAGAAAAATAGTTAAATTTTAGAAACATAATATTGGACGCATAATGAGCGGAAAACTGTGATTTCTGATTAGCCCATATTAATGTTTAACATATTTAAAAAAAAATTGTTGTTGCCGAATAAATGTAACTGTGGTAAATTTTCCACAAATTTTCAAACAAACTCCTTGAATCATTTTCACGGATATTTTGCCGCTTTTCGGCCATTTGGCCAAAACCACTGCGCGCCATGTCCTTTGCTGGCCTCTTTTTTGAGATATTTTACGATACAAATTTTAGATACAAATTTGAACAAAATCCGAAACAGTTGTTCGAAAAGTATTTTTCAAAAAGTCGAAGGACGCGTGCGTTTGCGTCTGGCGCAACATTCAGAGGTCTCGAAGCGACGAAACAAACGCAAACGTGTGTGTCGAACATCTCTTCCTTCTCAAGTGAAAAACCAGGAAAGACATACCAAATTGCATCGTAGTAACGCGAACTTGTGCGTCGAGAAGTACAGCAGGGAGTTACATCGAATGGAGTATGGATCGCAAAACGCTGCGTGTCAACAATGAACGGTACAGCGTATAACAATAAAAAAAAAATTGAAAGAGGTGTAGGGAGAGGAGTCAGGAGTGCATGCACGACGATCTTTGCTATGATGGTATAACAAATTACAACTGTTTCTCATTTCGATCTCATACTCTACCCAATATCGCGTTTCATAAAAAAAATCAGCGCATTCGAAAGGCCAAAAGTGAAAGTGAAATATTTCTCGTCCACAAAGCCACAAAATTATCAACTTCGGATTTTATTCGCCACTTTTCATTCGTACATTTCTATTTTATACAGTACACTAATAAGCTGAATCCCAAAAAGGTGCCGCAAGTACGTCGAGTTATTTTTTCAGTGGAACTTTAGTATGCAAATCGTACGTCTCCATTCCACGCAGATGTTGCGTGCGGTGTGATATCTTTCCAAGAAAGTTTTCCAATGTTTTCTGTCGATTCCGGGAACTCGCTACCTGAAAGACAGTTCTCTGCATTATCTGCTGCATCTCTGAAACAGAAAGTAGCGGTTCGTGCTCGGTCACGCGAAAAATCGGCGTTCGACTTTCGAACTTTTCACTGACAGAATGTTAAACGGCTCTCAACGGCACCGAGGAGGGTGGGTGGGGATACAAAGAGTCACGTTATAGCTTCCGATTTGACGAAGTTTGTTCCATAGAAACGTTCCGGAGTGAAACAAACAGCTACCGACGCGCTTCGAGCCGAAAACCGAATAACCCAACGACGAATCGTAAATCTACTGGCCGCGCACACTACGAGAGTCCATTATGCCGGCGGATGCTGGTCAAATTTTATTAAGGGCTGTCTTCATTGGAGAAAGGGAATAGAAACGGGACAAGCGAGAGAGAAGTGCGAGAGCGAGATAGAATCGGAGAGCAAGAACGGGATATAGTCGGGTGAGCACGGACCGGATGGAGTCGGAGAGCACGGACGGAACAACCCTTTGTCGGAACGGAAGAACACGACTTCAAGAGGTGGACCGTAACTTTCGCGGTTTCGGCTTGCTAATTTCCGCCGCAAATTTATTTATGACACTTTGCAAAGCGCGCGTCCCGTCCATCTGCCTCATCCCGGGTTCCAATTACTGGCAGCATTCTCTAAAATCGTGAGCCCCATGCCAATTTTCCGAACACGCCCTCCTCGACGTTCTCTGAACAACCCCGAAGCCCCGTACTATATCGTAAAGTCGACATTGAACTGTACATTTCACTAATTTATTTTTATTTTAATCTAACTTCAACGTACATTGACGCTAAACTTTCTTGAAAATAATTAAGATCACTTACATCATTAAGACTAGTAATGCAAGAAATATTTTCCCCACGGCGCGCGTGAATGTGAGCATAACGCAAAAATGGGGTTTCTCAGTAGCCAAAATTGCTAGATAAAAGATCAATGTAGGCCGAGACTTTTTTCAAAAGTCCAATTTTTGCGTTTATTTGACGTAATTTTAATTATTCGGCAGCGTGTAGCGGAACCACGGGAAGCAATATGGCGGCGCTACAGTGCTGCCGCCGTCAGAGCTGTCGAGTAATACATTTTCATACAGCTACGACTTGCGATCTTCGTGTGTGAATATTTTATACCCTAACAGTTTGTAAAATAGAAAATTGGGAACTTTAATATTTTCGACACAAGACCACATTACGTAACCTTGAGTGACTTCAATGCTGGGCGCTGTGACTTCATTACAATCGGCCCACGCCAGCGATAATGTACATCATCAGTTTCAACATTTGTAATTTCGTCAATAATCGCTCGAATCGCAGGAACTTTCGACGAAACTAAAAAAAAAAAATAATTAGACGAGAACTCCACGAGTTTCACTCTAATGAATAATAATTGATTTCTGGGAGGAGCAGCGGCTGCCGGCAAGAACGGCGCCCATTAGGCTGCTCCGTTTCGACAAATTGATTTCACTTTCCTAAGTGAATATTACCATTTAAATGATGATAGGTTTGCGTGTGTTTAAACTTTTTTTATCCTCCACGACTGGCCTTAATCCCAGGCGTTCATAAACGTTAATAGGCGTTTCGTCGATGAAATATTGGAATACTCTGTCATATTGCGTGATTCGGTTGTTTTTTTTTTTACTCGTTCCGAGTGTTCCGAACAGGTGCGCAATACATCAACGTCCCGGCGGGCGTCTATCGACGAATTGTTTGCAATTGGCATTGGAATAAAAATGTATTTTGTCGATAATGCGGCTTGTCAGGCGGCTCGACGATAAAATATGTAACGTCGATGGGCTTAGGATGCTCGGAGGTTGTTATCAAAGCCCCCGACAAGCCTACGGGCATTAAATCTTCAGAGAAAGTCGCGGCCGCACGAAGAATACATGTCCGGTTTCTCTAATACAAGCGATATTTTTAGACGGACACGGAAAGATAAGGAAGCGTCGGGACGCGTTCTAAAAATCCCGTAGAAATTTGTCACTGGATGCGCGAACCGTGTTCCCGTGGCTCCAGACAAATTTATTCCAATTAATTTGCCGCCGTCGGCTCTCGTGTACATGTATCGTGATATCTAAAACGATTTTTCTAACGCAAATTGAGGGAAAACAAAAAAAAACCGGCCGATTCTGTGCGCGCGTTAAGTAGGTTGGAATAGAACCTTGTCCGCGCGTCATTGTCGATGATTCCAGATGTAGATGGATCACCTGTGGACTGGCGCGGATGTTGCTCGTGTTCTTTGTGAATACGCGCTATCGCAGCGGTATACGTATATTGCTCGTCTCGTTTCAACGGTTTCCCGAGGGGCTTTTAACTGAAAATTACCGATACCGGGAACCGCCACGCGTTCATCCATCGGACTCGTACGCCGCGAAG
The DNA here is from genome assembly GCA_028454225.1 of Lasioglossum leucozonium. Taxonomy (NCBI): domain Eukaryota; kingdom Metazoa; phylum Arthropoda; class Insecta; order Hymenoptera; family Halictidae; genus Lasioglossum; species Lasioglossum leucozonium. Next base: position 5,000,205 of record CM052205.1, on the reverse strand, counting down.
ATGGATGACGGCTGATGGACAATTTATTAAGATCGATATACGGTTCTCGCGCGTCGTTCTGTTTACCACGCGGATATGCGCCTGCCGTCTGACAACCGATCCGAAAAGATCGAGCGATCTTGCCGTCGCGAATCGGCGAAACGGGAGAAAATATAAAACTGAAACTCGTCGGGAATAGATGTTGTAACTGTAATTTTAACACTGGCTGCGTTTTCTTAATTCGTTTCCGTTTCGAACAGTTGATAATGCGGTTGACCGTGAACGACCTTTGAATAATAGATCATATTATTCACCATGAAACATATTAATAATGAATGTAAATAAACGACAGCACCTCGCCGACGAAACGAGGGTACGCAACGCAGTGGTTTACAGCGAATCCGAGGCACACGATTCCCCGCGGTTTCAACAACCGCAAATCGTGCGGCGCGGGAACGAGGAACAGGACATAGCCTCGAGAAAGCGGAGCACTGCGCGGCAGGACAGCCGGGAAAGGACTACGCAATGAGCAGGACATAGAAAAGTAAACTAGAACGGGTCCTTGAAGCGAGAGTGGGGGTACTTAACAGGTGGGAGAAGCGAAACTAATTGGAAACCGGCGAACCAAGAGGGGTATCAATTTGACTCGACCTTTGCTCGGTTGCTCGCGATAGGGCTCGGTCCCGGAGCGTTTTCCGCGGCTGTTGCTCGCCGGTTCTAGGCCCGGTTGTTGTTGTTGTTGTTCGGGTCCCGGGTACCAACCGGAACGTTTACTTTACTGCCGTCACGTCGCTGCTCGGGCCGAGCACACGGCGTAGAACACGCCGGAGGAACGATCATGTCTACGAGCGCTCGGTTAGCTACCAGCGACTGCCGCGGTAGCTCCACAAGCGCACACACGAGAGGCTAGTTAAGATAGCGATCCGACGGCGGGCCGGCGAACAATGCCGTAAAGAAGCGGCGCTGCCAGTGAATCAGCCCTTATGGCGAAAACGTGAACGATTAGTGGCCGGCCGTGTTAACACGGAGCCAGCCAAGAGACGCCGCCCTCCGCCCTCTCCCAATGGCCCAGCCCCTGAACCCTATGCGACAGACTCCACCGACGATTTCTTTATACGCCGTAATTGAGAAATAGAGACGACAGTGTCTCTACCCAGGCCCAGCGTCAGCAGAGCCTGTTGCTACAGCAGGGTGGTCCGCGCGAGCTTTTTTCCCATTCCTCGGATCGTTGAACGCGTCCACGCCAGTTTAACGCGGACGTGATGACTACCGGCCGCCAACGACGACATTGTTCCGACGACGTTATTGGATTTAAGACGGTAACGATAGCTCTATCGAACGTTGTATCGCCGGATTATCGGTTGTCAAGGTCGGGGTCGGCGCCGGATCGATGGAACATCGGAACCGGATTGAATTATTGCGGAAGATGCGGTTTTTGCGCGTGGTGGGGGCATATCTCCGTGGATTTGCCAGCGTGTCGAGATCTCCTCCGACACTCTCGCTGATAGATTTCGTCACCGTCAATTGTGTACGAGGTTTGTTAATCCCGGAAAATGATTGATTGTCTCGTAGTCAGCATTAGGAGAATGTGTCGGGTAATTAAGGATGCTAATTTTTTTACGCCGCACTGCCGAGTTGCCCTCTGGCGACTTCCCGTGAACGTTCGTTATTTATGCTCGTTTAAGGTCGCGAGTGTCTATTACGTGCAATTATACAGGGTGTCCGAAAATTCCATCAACTCCCGGAAATGTGGAGGTTCCTGACCAACCAGAGCGCGGGTACAGGGTCAAGAGTAATCAACAAAAGCATTGTGGAAACCTTGGCTCATCCTGTGCTGTAAAGCAGAAAATAAGCCCTCGCAAAATAGACCCTCACAAATAAATTAAAAAGGCCAACATCATCGTTGTTGACACTGAGTCGGATGGTCAGCCACTGGTCAGTCACTGATCAGTCAGTGGTCAGTCAGCGATCAGTGAGTGGTCAGTCAATGGTCAGTCAGCGGTCAGTGAGTGGTCAGTCGATGGTCAGTCGATGGTCAGTTAGTGGTCAGTCGATGGTCAGTGAGTGGTCAGTTAGTGGTCAGTTAGTGGTCAGTCGATGGTCAGTCAGTGGTCATTCAGTGGTCAGCTACTGGTCATTCTCTGGTTGGTCCCTGGTCATCCTCAGTTCCCCTTGGTCCTCCTGGTCCCAGAGTTGGACCGCTCCTGCCGGAATCTCCGGCCTGACTGACTGACTGATTAAGAGTGCTCGCCTATATGTCAAGCGCATCTGCGCAGTTATGTATAATTTTCCCCACTTCATCTAATTTCGATCGATGTCGATCGCCGTGAAAGTAATCATTGATAAATTCATTATTGCTGGATGTTTAATGTTCATAACAATTCCTTTTGGGAACGATGTCGATAAGCACTCCCTGGATCATCCTGCCGTTTAATTGTCGTACAGTAAAAGTCTTGATCGAACTATTAATGTTAAATCTCTTATGTCTAAAAACAAGTGTAAGAAAATAATGCTCGTTTAGTGACCGTCGGAGATAGTAGTGTTATTCAAATTTCTAGGGATTGCAGTATCGTTTGAGGGAAAGGGAGACGTTCGCAAAATTCTTCCAACAGCCAACGATCGGAACAAGGTTGCGCGAAGGTTCGACGTTTCCGGCGGATGCTGCGGGTCTGTTAATCCTAACAAATCGAATTCAACCGTCGAGAAGCCACGCGCTCCGGGGTAAGAAGGTGAAAGCAGCGGGGACGGTGGTGCATGATAGTGGTAGACGAGTCATAGGGAAGCAACGAACTCGACGAGGGGGGGTGCGACGTATACGAGGAAGTAAGCGAGTGCGCGAGAGAGAGAGAGGCTTGGTGGAAAAAAAAAGGAAATAATAAAGCGAGTCAGTGCCAGGTGCCCGGTTCGCATAAGAAGGCGTCCAAAAGCAGTGCGTGTCATTAGAGACCGTGAAAGACGTGACAAATGACAGTCTGTCTCGTCTTGAATGCGCATTGGCGCCCCCTATCGCTGCCATTCGTTTGTTTGCGGTCACACATTGTCGTGCTGCGCCGAAGAGACCGAGAGAGGCCCCGGTCTCTCTTCTTCGTTCATCGTGTAACCTCCGTCTCGTCGACGCGCTGCGACTCCGCTGTGAGAATGTGATTCGCCACGGATCCTTGGGGATGTTTTGACGGCCGGTTGACGAGCGATTGTCCTTTCGACTTCTGCTGCCCTTCCGAGTGCCGCTTCATCCACCGTTTTTTTTCTTGCCCCCCGCTTCTCTCCCCCTTTACGCCTGCTGGCTACCATTTCCGAAGTCTCGAGTGGTCTCGATTAACGAGCACGCTTTTTTTTTTTGCATCGATGCTCGTGACGGATTCCGAGGAATACGAGTACGGGGACCGACCAATAGGAAGCGACGGAACGCTTCAACGAGGATATTGATGGATCGAACCTCGGGGATGATGAATCTGACTACCAAAAGCCCCGTGCGATCGCCGGAGACTCGAAGGAGCTTCAAAGATGAAGTGGTCTCGGGGTGGTTTCATGAAGTTTTATGAAACTCGTATCTTAACACATTATTTGCCGGATGGTCGTTTCGTAATTCTTCAAAGAGGAAATCAGAGGAACGACCTTTCGGATACTTAACGGGCAAAATTCTCGAAGCGTCCGGCCGTCTTTCCTCTGTCAGAGAACCGGGAATGATCGCGCACCTCCCACCTTTTCATTACGCGTGAATGATCATGCAATAAAAGTCGTGTATCAAGGAAGAGTGATGTCTGCGTTAACATACAGAGGAAAGTACCGAACACTGCCGTTCCAGTTTTCCCAGGCGAGGTTGTTCGGTAGTCGCATGGAACAACGCGGGACGCCGGGGATCGGGCATTAAACGAAGATCATTGTACCTCTAACGATCCGTTCATCCTCGATTATAAATCGCGGCTAGATTTACCGTCGACGATGTAACAGGCTCCTCGGGGCCGGTGTTTCGCGGCGCGGCGATCCGAAAGCCCTGAAACTCGCGGGCACACCGTAGAAAACACTTGCCACGTCGCTTATCCGGCGATCGTACGAAACGAATTACAGACACGCCGTGATTCGAGCTTCGTCGGTGGAACGTTATCCCCTTCGCACGCCTTTTCCTTCCTGCTCCTATGATTTAACCGCGTGCAACGCAGCCGTACCGCACCGTACCGCACCGTACCGCGTTGTATCGTTCTGCACCGCGTTGGAACGCGTTGCATCGTTCTGTACCGCGGAGCAGTCGGTGTGCTCGTAGCGCGTTGTGCTGCGCCTTCTTCTTCTTCTTCTTCTTCTTCTTCTACTACCCGGCCAGTCGGCATGATTTAAACTCATTGGGTGCCACATCCGTGCGCTTAAGTCCGACACGCGCGTTCACGCATACTGCCCGCGGATTCTACACCCGTAGAATGCACTCTGTACCGACGGGTCGACGTTGCCGTGCTACGTTCGTGCGCAGGACCATATCCCGGTTGCCACGCAACCTGCCTCGCGGCACCACCCACTCATCAGGTAGCCGAATATCTTCACAGTGGTCCCTTTTTCGTGGGACCACCGACGCGATACCGATTCCGAGCTGGCTCTTCGTCGTGACTACCCATCGAGGTCGAATCCGAATCCGAGGCCGTTTGTATTGGGCCCGTTCTCGCTTGACCTCCGCCGCGGAGGCTCTGCGACTTACATGATCACTGGTCTGCGGACTTTTATGCATTCGTGAAGAAATTAACTGGGTGAAGTATGAAACAGCGAAGAATATAGGAGATTCAAGAATATTTTTATGTTGTTTTCAATGGAGAAATACTATAAAGAGGTGAAATAAATTTTTATTCAACTACTGCTACCCACAATCGATGCAGAATACGCAGTCTAATGATAACGTTTACGTTTACATCGACGCTGTTTGCCCATTGTATGCATAGTTTCTTGCATTTGATTATTAGAAATATCTTAAATACTATTTAACGCAGAGTCCAAATATTTTATGTTTCAGATTAGCAAAATAAAAATATTTTATTTACAGAAGCTTTACGTTAAAACTTTATAAATATTAGAATATATTATTTTATATACAATCGTTATCCTACAATTCAAATGAAATTTTAAGTAAACGGTAAAGTTTCTATAAATAAAATATGTCAACAATCTAAAACATAAAATAAAATATTCTTATTATATTGTATAATATTAAAATATTGTTCCCAAGAATTTCTACCTCTGTTCGGCGCAGAATCTCGATTGTTGCACTATTTGGTGAAGTACCGCGGGGAGTTCGGGATATCGCATTTGAATACGAGAGCCGTTCAGGCCAGAAAAGGAGCAGACTGAAAGGGCAACGGATGCTCATCATCGTCTAACCCGTGACGCATGTGCTCTCGAGCAGTCGTGTAGCGAACGAGGATCGTCTATCAAACGACGACTAGAACAATGGCCCGTGACTTAGTAGGAGCGCCTCCGCGACATGACACGGCGTGTATACCGCATGCGAGCAGAAGAAAGCGGGCGCCTCGCTGTTCTAGCTTCCATTCTGTAATGATCTACACAAATCTGAGCCGGACGTTTCCTGCCCCGGTGATCCGTTCACACAACCGAGAAAAGAGCCTCGTCTTCCGATCGGCTCGCCCACGCGTTTCTTTTCGATCGTCCCGGTGACCGGCCTTGTTCCACCGACCGAATGCTCTTCGGGGATCCCGTGTAATGGACACGGGTCTACGAGGGTACAAGAGCTCCATTGTTTCACCGTCGTGTACGAAAGAAAAAAAAAAGATGATAATGATCGGACAGTGGGTACACCGGGTATCAAACTTGTGATGCTTCGCATTCCTTATGATTGTTTTGATTAGCGACGACCTAAAGCTGTTCGTAGAGGTTGTTTGGGGTTCACGATTCAGACTGTTAATGTTATTGAACGATCCTATTGACAAAATCCTGAATTATAGACTTTCAAAAATTATAAGGTATCGTCGGTACCAACGAATGCGAAGGTATCATCTTCCCGGTGTTTCCGATTGCGCCAGCTCGGAAATGGTGGACGGAAATGAAGTTAATTAGAGTTGTTTGAAGGTATTAGGTCGAAGGTATTCGGTCGTCTGTTGCCGCAGCGAGGAATGTCTTCGGGGGCAACGTGGCAGGCATTAAAGTCCCCGAAGTTCCGAGTCGATCCGAGGTCGCGTAGGGTGGAACGGGGTCTTAAATAGAAGTCCGTTCGGGGCCCGAAATAAAACGCGTATTCGACGCTCGGTATTAGAGAGGCGGGCGTTGGATTCCCGTGAAACTCGATATCCGTTTATCAAGGATCCACTTTGCTCCCAGGACCCGGTGAATTGCTCCCGGTTTCTTGTCGCCGATCGGAACGTAAAGCAGCCACGTACACGCACTCCGACGTCCGTGAACGCGAACCCGGATAGTTTTATGGCGGCCCTCTGCCTTCCCGTAAAGCGTTTCGCTAAGAACTCCCGTGTGCGCGAGCTCTCGGGGGAACGGGAGAGGAGGACGAAAAGAAGAAAACGGGAGGGGGGCAGGGATGGGGACGGTAAAGGGGGTTTTGCGGCGGTGGCGGCAGAACGACGGAGGCAGTGACTTAGTCCCGAGGAGCGAGGAGAGGCCAGCGAACGAACGAGAAGAAAGGGAGGACAGAATGGTCTTAATATCCTTTGATTTATCTCGGCTGGGTCACGGCTCCCTCGCTCCCTCTTTCATCCTCTCCTCGTGGCCCTCCCCCTTCGACCAGCCACCCCACCCCCCGCGCAAACCGCAACGCATGGGCGGGCCAATAAGTTTTTAAATAACCATAACTCCTGGTTTTATGGCCGAAACGGCGCGCGATGGCCCACGGCCGATCTTCTCGCGTCCGCCATACGGTCAAACTGTAGCGAGCAACTTGTTTGCTTTATCCCCCGTACCCCATCTCCCTCCCCCGCCCCTCCACCCTTTATATTCGATTTGTTGCGGGGCCGCGATAGGTCCACCAACCTGTCGGCGATCGTACAATGAATCCTTGGCCCCATCGCGCCCCGATGCCTTTTTTCTCCCATTGGAAACTTGTTGCTGAGAGCTACCTGCGCGAGCAATTTGTAAACACAAGAGGATGCCTTCTAATCACTCCGCTGAAAAATCTTCGGCCATCCGGTGGATGAAGCCTCGCATTGTGCGCGGCTAATTGCCACGGTTAGAGCGATTCTTCGGAGCTGCGTCCGAAACGAACGAATAATTCGACAGAATTTGTCAAATCGAGTCAACTTTTATTACTTATCGGTTCTGACTGAGAAAATTGTTAAAGAAATCACAGTAGTGCCAATCGACAGAAACACCCTCAATTAATCAACCTCGAGGCGTTCGCAAGAAGCTCCGGAAACAAAAATTGGCATTCTTTCTCACCGAGACGACTCGACCAGGTTCTCGGGCATCGCCTTTTCCCAGCGCCATGTTTTCCCAGCGGACTCCGCACCGGAAAAAACCAACACGGCGAATTTCTTTCAGGAAAATCGATCAATTCTGCCGTGGTAAAACGTCCCGGTTCATGTCGCACGCTCGTTCACGAGTAATTACACGGGAGAGTCGAGCGGATCGGCGGCGGTGCGGAGCGGAGCGGAGCCGAGTCGCGGCCGTTTAGGATCGAAGTCGAGGGGGCTCGATCTCGCGCACGTACGCGGCCATTATTAATGAGTGCATCTCAATCCAGTAATTTTTCCACGTCGTAGCTGGTAATGCACAAACCGCGGGGGGCGAGCAGGCTATATTGCCCGATCAATCAAAATGGGCCGAGGCCTGGCAACCGGCGCGGCGGTCTTCTGACGGGCCCTGCTCACGAATCCGGGCCGCCTTTCCTCCGGCTCTCGAGAGCAACGCTGAAAATCCTCGACCGTGATCCTCGCGCGTCCTTCACGGATGAAGGACGACAAGGAGCGTGGCCGGAGGGAGCTCGAGATCGAGCAAACGCCGTCCGATTCGACACGCACTGGTTCGAACGCGGGAAAAAATCAATTTCTGGAATACGCCTATCAATTTTGCAAATTACCTTCTTTAAAATTGGACCAACCGAATTGTTTGAGAAGAAACTGAGTTTACAGACAAATTTCTACATTGCCCAAAATTTTTTCCCTCGATTTTCAGATTTCGTATAATCGCGACGCTTCGTCGACCATTCGATATCGTTCGAATCCGCCTGCCTGGGGAATCGTTAAGACGCACTTGCGACCAGGAATATATCATTCAGACTTTTATTGACGCGGCCATCCGCGCTTCGCCGCGCCGTAATTCGATCTGTACTATATTTTCCTTTCGTCCGGAAAGCAAGTCGACGAGTCGGACGGGATTCGTACCGAGCGTAAATAAGCCGAGTCGCCGGAAAAATTTGTCCCGCTGGTAATAATTCAGGCTGTAAATTTTGCCGGTGAAATGTCTGGAATTTATTTTATTCCCCGTGCCTCTTGCGGAATCGTAATTGTAAATTTCCGAGGGTCGCGCGTGGATCGATGACATTCCGCTTCAGTCCCCGCTTAAAAATCCGCATTCCCTTCATCTCTCATTGCAACTCGTCAACCCTTGATCCTCGGAAATTGGCGCATAAAATATCCTCGGCATGTTACTTCGCACATTTCCGCGTCCGAGAACTAACTTTAAATTTCAACTCGAAAAATGTCTTGATCTAAGAAAAACCGTCGGGACCGTTTCTTAGATCGCGCGGTTCTACTATTTTCGACGAATGCTTAACTCTCTGGAATCCTATCTAATCGTGCGTCTATAATTTCGAGCTCGCGGTGCAAGAAGATCGATCAGGATTTGCAATAACTTCTCGCGAACGCTTCCCCGGGGTTGGCTGCAGCGTTTCCGCGAAAAGCTGGCGCGTTCGCGCGGGAAACGGCCAGGTTCATGCCGGGTTTCTATTCATTTTAATCGCGCGATTTAAATCACGCGGCCTGTTCTCGGTCGCGCTCACGCTCACGCTATTACGCGCATTACTAGCACGACATTAATATCACCGGGTAAGCTGCTTCCAAGCATCAACGTTTTACACGCGTGTAAATGACCGCGTGCACACCGACGCTCCGTAGGAGAAAGTACGACATTACGCGGTAATTATCCTTCCCTCACTTTTGACTCCGTTTGACTTCTCGACACTCGCCGTGTAAATTATTTTATTGCGCGCGAGGATCGTTCGTCGCGGCATTCGCCGGGCCGATCTTTGTCACGGATCGATTGAGAAACGATCGAGACTGCCACCGAGACCACGTCGGAAAATCATCCGAAGGATCCGCTTTGTTCTCATCGCTCTAACCCTGAATCGAACTACTATACCGCTCTCGCTGGATCGTAGATCATTTGATAATGCGAGTTATATTTATTACGAACATCATTTTAATGGCGTCACTTGTTCGGGAGTACTTAATAAATTCATCCGGCCGCGTCGAGATTCATCGCGCTGCTTCGGGGTCCACGGGTAAATGCGTTCGTAAAATGTTCGGCAATAATTCTTCGTAAAATATCATGAAGTATATATATAACTTGTAACGCGAACGTTTCATCTATTTAATTATACAATAACTCTACCGCGCTCCATTGTATCATATTTGTAAAGCGTGAAACAGTTTTATGTGTTTTCGAACGCACGTGCCTGAATATTTATGAACTTATTTCGTCGTATACAATGCGAATAGAGAACACGCTCACCGATGGAAACAGAGATGGGGAAACGTCGAACTATTTTCAAGGATTCAACCTTTTTTCTCGAAACCGTTGTTTGACGATTAAAAAATGATTAAAATGATTAAAAAATACTCGAACAGATTCATTCCGAACGAGAAACAGTTATTTACGAGCACCATAAAAATAAGGAGTGAGCGAAAAAAAGGACCTGCCTGCGACAGCCACGCCCCCAAACAGGACAAAGGACACCGCGTGTGAAAGTCCTGGTGAAATGGATCCATTGTGCCCGAGTCAAAACGTTTGTCCTTTGTCGAAAGCAGATCGACTTTCCATCTAATGGTGGCGGGACCCTTCGCTCGTCGCCAACAGAAAACAGAACAGCAAAACCGAGGAGATAATCGACGTCGAACGTTTCTTCGAGACCAGATCACCGGGGAGCATGCCTAGGAAATAGTTCGGCAGTCGTGGAAATGATCACGAACTCACGTGGTCTCGGATAATTATGTGTTCTGCTCTGCCCTCGATGGACTTTGTGTCTGGATCTCATCTGTAATTTCGAACACTCCCGTAAATTAGCCTAATGACGTGATCGGGGACTGGGTTGGCGTTTAGAAATTCTGTTCCTATCAATTTCGGTGTGGACCGGAAGATCCAATGTTTTGTATCGTAAACAAATGATAAAAATCAATGATAAAAAGGCAGGACTTTCAACGAAATCACAGTGACCTTGAGATTTCCGAAACAAAAAAAAATATTTTCAATATTTCAAGCAAATATTCAAGGTGTAAGACTGACGTGATTCACCCTGTATAAGAATAAGTACGCGGCGGCTACCTCCTACGCTCGCCAGCGGATCAACAATTAGACAATACCTCTTCCGCTACTACCTGACCCGTCACCGATTCCTATTGTATACCGTCCTGAACCGCCTTCCGTATCCCGGTGTTTAAGGTACGGATTGCTTAGGTAGTCTCACTAACATACCGTGCCAAAAATAGAATAAGTAAAATGAAATGCCCTAAGTGTGGACAAGCCAAAAATGTTGCCGAAAATCTGGACAATTAAATTTTCATAGTTAAACCAATAATTAAGAGATTAAATAATTATTTTATCTATTCCGAGGTCTTAGCTACAAGTATATGTGAATATTATTTGATTAAGAAATGAAATTTAAAAATAAATTTAAAGTTTATCTGAAAACAGTATACAAAAAGTCTATTTTCATGCGAATCGTGTGCATTTATAGTTTGAACTTTTATTAGAAAAAAAGATATAATTTATAGGTTAGCATTGTTCTTGTTACTACAATTAAAATATCAATCTAAACAATGAGTTTAGGATTCTAAATTAGTTTACAAAATCTGAGTTTTATGTTAAAACTGTTAAAAAATTGTTTTTGTTTATCTAAACCGATAAAATTCTAGAAAACAAATTTTGGGTGGGGCATTTCTTACAATTTTACCGAAAATTAGATTTTCCCGATTGCCGTGCCTTCGATCGTTTTCAAGCGATAAAAATCGAGAACTATGATGACCGACCAGCGCTCCCAATTCGAAGAAGGTGTGGCAATAATTATCACGTCGTCAGCAGTCCTGTTGCACGTTTCCCACGGTTAATCAGGGTGGCTCGAAACAATTAGTCGGCTCATTAGGTAGAGGGAGTCGTCGTCACGGTTTTCCGCCTCCTAAATTATGCTTCGTTTGTTCGCGGAACCTTCTGTCGTTCGAAGGAAGATGTTCTTCTCAGAGCATCGTCCTGCGAGAAACGAAACCAACTGCTTTCGAGAGACATCGGTGAAAAGTAATTTCGCCAACGTGGACAACGTGTCGTTGTCGTCGAAATTGATTTATACATACCGCGATCGTGTAAATTGTTCCCGCGACAACCCGGTCTGGATCGCTTCGACCTTCGTGATTTCGACCGTCGGGGATCATTTGCATTTCCAGTGGGCCACTCTGAATAATGCGTATCGAAATCCGTCGTTTCTCACCGGATAATCCCGCAGACGCGGCCAGGAGTTACGCGTCGATGAAATATCGCGGAATATTTATAAGTTTTATAAAGTCCGCTGGAAAGCGGCTGTCGGTAGGACCGGGCCCCGATCTTAGAAGTAACGTGTTACGAAAAAAAAGTGAAAAAGAAGAAAGAAACCAGCAGGAATCGTTCCGTATTCAGGGAAATATTGGCTGCGTATTTCTGTCAGTCTCTGAAAAGAATCTTGTCCGTACCCTCGATCGCTCTATCATAAATACCGATTTTATTTTTAATCAAATCCCCGTTCCGCTTGATTCCTCGGGTAAGGCTGGCTCCGCCGTCTTTTACTATTTACAACCGTTTTTTTATCACCGTTGCCATTACCATTTTTTACTTTCCAAACGAAATCGAAATTAATTTATTATTTATCGGGCAGAAGTTCTCGTAAAGTTATACAATTAATATTGTTCAGAATTAGTAGGATAACTCTTCGGAATTTTTAATGAACCCCAGGCGATGACGCCTCGGCGATTTCGATGCACGGTGATGCCTGAAAAAATCTTATTAATTTCAGACAAAATTCGCTTTCGAATATCGAGGACGCTCCTTTTATTTTCATGTCAGCATATTTCGTAAATTTCAAAAATTATCTCGCTCTGGCGACAGCGGTGTTTTTTCTTTGTCAATATTGGAAGTCGATTTTAAAAATTATACTCCCGACGGAATTGCTTTTTGTCGATAATGAATGATGAGTTTGTTTGCGTCTATAGTATCCACTAGTATGAAAATTGTTGTTCCTTTATTCCGATTACTACAGAAATCCTCCATGGAAATAAATAACTTAGTCGCTAATGGCGACGATTTCTTCCGGTTCTAAGGAAAGACATCTTAATGGCAACTCGCCGAGCGCAAATGAAGCCGGAACGAAGAAACATAGTAGGCGTGTGCACGTGTCCTCGTCACGAAGGGGGACAGTCCGGAGCGTGGTCGGCGTACGCGTGAAATCACGCGAGCCTAACTCACGGAAGCGAGAGATCTTGAAAATCGGTAGCAAATGAGTCACTTGGGTAAACGATGCTGCGTGCCTCTAAACGCCCGTAAACAGTTGCTCTATCGATCACCTGTGACAAATAACCATTCGAAACAACAACTTCCTTCAGCCTCGCTGCTCCTCTGCATCAAATCGTACAAGGCTGATTATCTTCCCTAAAGGTTCGTTGCAAAATCCAGGTGGAAAATTTTCATTTCGCATATAAAGACGACCCGTTGTCTGGTAATGAAAGTCGTCGAATTAAGATCGCTCGAAATCAGTGGGTGAATTGTATCGCGGAGCGACACGCGATTGAGCAATTGAAATCGATTTCACGATTCGATTTGCGATCCTGGGGACCCGTCACGGCGGTCGGAGGAGAGGACATATCGAAGAACGGAGAAAAAGAGAGAGAGAGAGAGAAGAGAGAGAGAGCCGCCGGAGGATAATGATGCCGAACTCATCTCGCGATCGTACTCTATCTGATTGATCTGATTAGTCCAGGGCCCGGAACAGGTCGACCGGTAAATGATCCCGGTCGATCTCAATCAGCTTCTGAAAAAAATAAAACGGCATCGATCTCCTCGCCGGTTCTCCACCCGAGCGGGGCCTGCCCTGTCTGTATTTATCGTGTCTTTTTCTTCTGGCTCTCGTGTCTTCGGCTCCCTCCGCCTCCTCGTCCGGTAATGAGAGCCTCCCATGTCGAGAAAAGGGATTATTTGCGGCACGGGATCGAAAATGCCGCGCGAGCCTCATTATCGGATGCACGACTACCACGATTCTGGAGCGGCTTTCGTTTCGAACGTCGTTCCCTTTCGGCTCTATCTTTCTCCTTTTCTTTCTTTCTTTCGTTCTTTCTCCTCGTCGATCTTCGCCGTGGCAGGTTCGACATGCTGCGGAGGAATCTACCTCGGTTTCCTTGTCCTTATCGTACTCGGTAAAACACGGCGAATCGACGATAAAGAAAGGCCACAGGTCGGGGAATTGGAGCTGCTCTCGCTGCTACCGGAATGACGTCGGTGGTGGTCTGAAATTTATGGCTGGCCGTAAATAGATACCGGCCGGCGGAAGGCTGGAAAAATTCCATCGCAATTAGGGCAGCACGTGGAAGCTACTGGTCAACTACTAGCTCCAATGTACAGATGGGTTTGTATCAATTCATCGGCAATCAATTTTGTCATTAGACAATTCATTAGAGATTTATTACAACATTGCGAACAAACATAACAAAAATACACAGATCGAGACATCTACACAAACTGAAAATCAGGGTACACCGCCTGTTTCCTTTCTAGTTTCGTTCTTTTTTTTAACGCACAGGTTAAATTTAAATAAACGAGGTTGTGGAGGGGTAAGTTCTGACATTGACCGCCAATCATTTCACCGACAAAAACTCATGAATTAATTAGGAATAATAATAATAACCGAATAATTCGGCGAAGTCTCTGCGGCAAAACATTGTTTCGTTGATTTCAATTTTGAAGCACGCGATAGGGTGTCCCAAGGAATAATAGTAAAATCTTCGCAAATGCATTCGTATTTAATTCTCCACCAGTTTTCGGACGAGTACAAGATCCGCGTAGGTAAAGGTTTACAAGGAAGCGTTTAATCGCCGACGTTCGCGCCGTTTCCGCAAACGAACCAGCCGCTGAAAGACCGCGCAAGCGTGATTGCATGAATGAGCGAGCGCAGCGTTTAACCGGTCTTGCTTTTTACCAGCTGCAAGGAACTCCTAAGTGTCACCAGTTTTGCTTCCTACTCGTTCCCCGCTATTCTTCGACGGAAAACCTTTGGCCGTGCCCGGCTCTCGAAAAGTTCGATCGTAAAAATCAAGAGAGCCCGGTATAGTTTCGAAAACGATAACACTGTTCACGCTAGGATACACGCAAACTTTGATGGAAATGATTTTGTCGCTTTTCGAGAATCAGTGGCTTGGAGTTGAAACAGGAGCAGCGTACGATGTGTCAAAACTTCAGCAACGAGCTTGAGACAGTCATTACGTCGTTAGCTATGGCTGATTACCTGAACGTGCTCGCGCATAATGTCGGGCCTCATTCTTTCGTGCTTGCCACGGTTTTCTAGGACTTGCTGTTGCTTCGGAGAACTAGGCTACCGATCTTTTCAGAAAAATAGAGAACGTCCTCTATTTTCTTGAAATAAATTAAACGAAACAAGTCAGAGAACAACAGTCTTTGGCTAGATTATTTGTAGAACTGCAAGATTTAATAGAATTAGTTTAACAATAATGAAATAATTTAAGCATTAATGCAACTTCTATGAGGCTAATTATAAAGCACAAGTAGAAGCACTAGGAGACACTAATAATAAATAAAAAACATTATCCCACAAATTGAAGTATTTAACACTCCTCTTTGGCAAATAGAAACAAATGATTACGCGTCGGTATAGATAAAATAATTCTGATATTGACCAAGGTCCAATTAGTCCGCTTAATCGGCTTAATTTATAATATCATCATATTTGATCCCACCAAGAGATCGGGTTAAAAGTTCACATGCTCGATCGGTCGGATAGAAGCAGGAAGATGAAAGAGGAAAAAAGGATTCCTCGATCAGGATCGTAGGAAGGGGGCGCGACTCGGCTCCCGCGTCTCTATTTCACGGGTCGCGTGCGCCGGGTCAGTGCGAGTGCAGGCGAGTGCACGCGATGCACAATCCATATTGCTCCCGACTCGCGGACCAGGCCCGTTGCGTGGTATTTTCCAGTACCGTTCCGGAATTCCGTTCCAGTTCGTTTAATGAGGAACGACTTTTTAGCATTCCTGTGTTAAAGGCAGCGTGAGAACCGCGAAATGCGGGGTCGTGGACCATAAAATCCGTGACTCAAGCGCGGGCACCTGGCGCGGCCCGGATCCTTGTTGCACATATGCGTGGCAAAGATCACGGGTGCATTAAACCGAGCCCGGTCGAAACCGGGAAACGCGAACACAACCGATACGCCGCGGCTCGGCGGCGGGGTTATCTGCACGGTGTAGCTGACATGTCTCTCTGCCTCTGCAAGCCTCGCGTTCCGCTACTTAACGCACGATCGACAAAACTTGTAACAATGCATGTTACTTTCTTCCGAACCGCCGAGTCCTTGCGAATAGAAAACGGACTCGGCGACTTCGGGACAAGAGTCGCTAATGCTTCTTGCGCTACGAAAGCGTTGCCATGGCTAGACCCAGCGAAACGGGTTACCCGGATAACCTAATGAAAGCTTTTTGCGCGAATTCCCTCGGAGAGATTGATCGAACTTCGCTGATTGATTGCTGGAGAGTTTTATCTCCGAGCCTGTGGGAGAATCCTGCCGGAGATGCGAAGGTCAAAACACGGTTTTGATAATGATCCTGAGAAACGATGAGAAAATTTTCCAGAGATTCTATTGTGAATGAAGTTGTTTCGAAAGTGGATCCTGAGCCGGAGAATAGATCGAAGAGCAAACATCCGTGAGTCATTCGACTGTAAATTCTTCGAACGATAAAATACTTTTTTACCGTCTCTCGTGGTCGTTTAATTATTGAAACATTTAGTAATGTAAGCTTCACGGAGGGTTTTAACTAGAGGCACACATCGTGGCATCGTAATTGAGTCATCGCCTGTCCGGTTCCGAGAATCACGTGACGCGCCGCCTGTCATATCTTTAATAATCCTTTCAACATTGATAGTCCTGCTCGAAAACGAGGTCTACGAGTAAAAGTCTTATTAAAAACAATGATATCCTCGCTCGTCTTACTTCTATCTATCATCGGATCTCTCACGTGACTCACTCGCGTCCTTTCGACGTTCTTTCATTATAGCCACAGTCAATCAATGGTTTCAGGCACTTTTCATTAACATACATATTGCTTATTCCGAGATAGAAACAATAATCCTCCCGACCGACATTAATTCTAATGTGTTTCTTGCCTGCGGACTGACACACGATGTAATCGGTATCGACTCGTTAAGCGGTTCCGATATCGGCTACGAGACGTTCTCCGCATAGTGTTTCGGAGAACATTTTAGGCGTGAAATTAATTAGTATAATTCCCCGGTGCCATTAGCAAGGTCGAAGTGTGTCGGTACGCTCTTCGAGGGCACGTCGGGAATACAGGAAACGGACGGACAAGGGTCTCGGCGCGGCGCGGCGTCGCGCGTCGGTCCACGATGTCCGTGGTGCTTGTCAGCCCAGCGACCGGTGTCGGATCATCATCATCTCGCACACGTTGTAATTATTGATATACCCGGTGGTCCGTGAACTTGTGCCCGTGAAACGGGTTTCCGCCGGGACAGATGACACGTTTCCATAATATTATTTAGTCACGGTGGCGTCGAATTAACGTCAATGGGTCCCCGTTCGCTGACGCGGAGACGACAGATGCTAACACCGGAGGTCTGGTGGACGCTCGGTGATCTCTCGCACAAAAATTACAGGCCTCCGCGAGATAATTGAAGGATCGAGTACCGGGTATCACTCAGCGCTTTTTTCTTTTTTCTATCCGGGAGCCGCTCGACTGCTTTCCTCCTGGATTCCGACGATTTCCAAAATCTTTTGTTCAGCCGGCTCCACTCGTTCCGGCGAGTGTTAATTGTTCAACTTACAGAGGACCGTGCAACTCCAACGGCTGAACAGTGACTACGATGTAACAGAATTTCAATTGAATTTAAGGAAGTCTACCCGTCTTTCCAGGATTCCCATTTCTCGATAACACAAAAAGTGGGGGTAGCTATTCTCATAGCTACGTGCCACCGAATAATGAAAATTACGCGTCGCAAACGAAAACGTAGAGCTTTTGATGGCAATAGCGGCCTAGATCTATCTTTCATCAAGCGTTTTCGATTACTGAAATACCGGATCTTTGCGTTATCGAGAAATGAGAGGCGCGTATCCCGGAACTTTGCAATTCTGGAAACGAGTCTACCGCCTTAAGGGGAATTAATAAGGTGTTTGTCGGAATCTATTCGAGTACAGTGTGGTCCGTTGTTAGAGTGCGGGAAACACCGGTGGGTCCGAACGAAAATGGGACCACGGAGGCCAGGATCGAAATTAGACACGGCCTGTGCAATCTCCGTGGAAGATGAGCGGTTTCATAGACGAGCGAAGGACAAACGCGCGGGAAAGAGGAATCGAAGCCTCCGTTACAGTGAGTAGGAGAGCCAGAGGAGGAGGGGAGAAACAGAGAGAGAGAGAGAAAGAGAGAGAGAAATGCAGTAGAGGGGTCGAAGGGGTAGCAGCGAGATGCATTTTGTGGATTAAGAAGGTTATATACCTGGCGGTCTCACGGTGAGCCGGCTCGGTAGGAGTCTAATAAGATGTAACTAAATTATGATTGGATTCATCATTGCCGCGAACGGGATTGCTATGGTCGATCGTTTCAGCCCGCGGAACGAACGGCCGGATGCCACCGGCCGGTCAATAATTCATCGGCCCACCGGCATTCTATATGAAGCGTGATATACCGTGATCCCGAATGAGCGATTGCCAACTGCGATGCGAGACGGTAACGGCGGTGAGGGGAAGGGGAAGGGGAAAGACGTCCGGGGAGCTGTATTCTGCGTGTACTCTTGTTTCTGCGAGGAGGGGTTGTTCTCTCGTACGCGATGATTGTACAGCCTGTTGCCTTTTAAACCTTCGGTAATCCATTATTTCCCGGGACGAGGATCCACCGATGTAATATTATTACTTCGAATGCGCGCTCGCCTCCGCGTGTAGTACCTGGAACGCCCCTGCGTCTTCGACAAATTGCGATTTCTGGCGCACCGTTGCGTTGCGTTGCGTCACGGGTCGAGCTTTCTTCTTGGGGGGTGACTGGCTACTTCTAGCTGGTATGCGAGACTGTTTTTACCGGGCTACAATTTTTCGATTTATTAGAAACGAGAAAATTCTACAGGGCTTCACCGTGCACACTGTCACAGTTGGCTTAAGGTTCGGATCGTCGTGAATGTGCTCGCACACTCAGCCTTAGATCCACTGTATAGGTACACGAGGTTGCGAGGATCCATGAGGTCTCAAATCATTTCTCGATAATGCAAAGTTGAGACTTCTTAGTAGTCACAATCGCTGGATAAGAGATCAATCTAGCGCGCGAATGTTCTGGAGTGATCCACTTTTCCAATTTCGAGGCGTGATTTGCATTATGGACAGTATAAATTGTTTTGAGAAAAATTTTAAAAACAACTTCGGGACGGTTTTATCGAATTGCATGGTACAATATGAAAATATGCCTCACCCTTGCTCGCCACCCTTCTGCTATTTCTCAGACAACTTCTCTGCTACCCTGTCCATTATTTCAGCATCACACAATACAGTAGTCACGTCGAAAAGAAAGACACGTTCGACCAAATATAAAATTCATAACGAAAGAAACAGGTGTTGGAATGACGTTCCACATTAATCTAGAACACCCAGGCGACAAGCTGAAGGAAAATTTCCCCCGTCGTTCCCCGAGGGTTGCGAAGAAAGAGGGCCCGGAGTAGAAAGGTGGTCGGGGGAGCATGAGTAAGCGTTTATGCAAAACGCGCGTAAACGTTCGTTTTGTTGGTTGAATTAGCCCGGCGCGACGTGATCTCTCCGAACGGGAGAGAAGCCGAGGTAGGTAGGACTGCTCTCTGTCTTGCTCTCTTGAGTTTCGGAGCCCAATCACGGGGCCAGTCATTCCTGGCCCAGGGGCCGTTGGTTCCGGGCGTCGGGAGGGTGATTTTTGCATGTCACGTGGGCAAACGGGCACACATTGAATGCCAGTCGTTAGGCTCTCGTTGTGCCACGATGAGTCAGTTTCACGCAACGATACGCCCGGAGAACGACGCTCCACTTCGGGCCAGTTTTTCAGCCCCTGCGACGCGACGAAAGCGTCGCGCCAGACGACGCGACGCTCGGCGCCCCTTTGTGCGCGATACGAAGAGTTGGAACAGTCGCTGTGAATCGTGGCGAGGGTACAAATTGGAAAGAAATTGATGAAACGGGGACCGAAAGTGGCGTTCCGGAAGATGTTCTGAAAAGTCGTGAACCAGGTCCCTGGAGAAGTTACTGAACCGTGTTTGACAAATAGAAATTAATCACGTACATTGAGCAAATAGTCAAATTTCAGCAGCAGATTAATGTTCATCTTGGTATGTCTTCTTCCTCGATAGTTAGTATACCTACTAGCTTTGATCAAATGATCTTGACTTTAAAGGTGTAGCAGCAACAAGAGCATACAACTTGAAATGAACAGTATGGAAAGAAGCTAGCTTCGAATATCGAGAATGGCTCTCTTCGAACATCTGGGAACAGTTTTCTCGGCCCGGCAGGACCGAAAATTCTTTTACGGTTTTTTTCGGAGTGGCAATGGTAAAAAGTCATCCGTGACTTTACGATTCGCACCGCAATAAGGATAAACAACTGGAACTACCCCTGCAGGGAAACCCTTCTTGCTTTTTATGGCTTGACCCACATTTCCAGGCGTGCAGACGGAGGTGCAGGTCTCTCGGCTTATTCTTTGTCCCGTGCTCACCATAAAAATGCAAGAACCGTACGATTTTCCCCCGTCGTCGGTAAAAATACTCGGAAGAAAGCCGGGCCAGAAAGAAGAAAGCTGATCCCGACGGTACCGTTGCGAAAAAGTTAGTACCGTTAGACCGTCAAGGGAATGTTTATGTTCGCTTTCGGGGGTGGACTGCTTTCGGAAAAATTCGACCGTTTTACGACCCTGGCTGGCGAGAGCAAAACAATCTCGCCGAGATAATCCAAGGATACTTGATGAATGACCCTAAAAAACTAGGAAGAAAGGAAAACGGACAGGAATCTGCCCGCTGGGACTCTGTGCTGTTTTAGGGTACGATTTGGTGGCACCTTTTTTTCGATCATGCTCCAGCCGATTGTCATTGCTATGCAAGTTTCGTCGTTATTTTAAGCGATGCAGGTAAAAAATACAATCTTCCTCGGATCGGTGATCGTTTCCACAGCCCTCAAAATATTTATTACTAGAATTTCTTTACCCACAGTGAACTGTAAGAATTAAGTATTTTTACTAGTTGATATTTTAAATTGAAGAAATTTTCATTGAGAAAGATTAGAACAGAAGCTGAGTATAAATTCTGGATACCTGACACACAGCAGTGGAATTTTTTTCAAATCAGTGCTACTCGGTTAATGACTTCTGCCGTATGTTTTCGACTTCCCCCGGTCCAAAGGCTCAGATCATCGTGAATAAGGGTGGCGCAAAAACTCGAACGGAATGAAATGCTCGATCAGATCCAAACACGGCAAAAAACCACGATAACAGTAGCTCTCGTCGTCCTAGCAACTCCATCTAACGCGTTCACACTCCTTATGTTCTCCCCCACTCGGTCCACCGATTTTTTTGGATGCATTATTTTTTTGCCTATCGCCCCATTCCCAATTTCCTCTTTCACTTCGACGTCGACCCCAGCCCACCACTAGCTGCTTTACGATCGGTCACCCTCATCCGGTCGCCGTAAAATTACGACCGATGCCGACGAACAACAGCGGCCAATGGGTGCGTGAATTGCTCATAATCGATTCGATTGTCGTAAGGGATCAGCTTGGTTTTCTACGACCTTCCGTTGTAATACCTGGAGCAACGCCTCCCGAGGCTACAGCCTTCGGTGTATTTAGGCTTCCGGCCATCGGAATCGCATTGTTCCACCACCGAAAGTTTCGGGAGACCTCTCGGTCCGGATTTTATCTTCGACCTCGTAAAGCATTACATTTTTTTTTTCGAGCGAGATTTTATTTTTTTACACAACTCCAATCTCGCGGTACCTGGCGGTCGGCGAGCGAACGCCGTAAACCGGGATTCTTCGCGGCCGTATTCGAGGCTTGTACCTGACCCGAGACAACCTCGAACTTGCTTTTTTCTTATCTTTCGGCACTGGCAATTAGGAGCAGTAAAGCGCCTCCATGGGAAAACGGAAAAACTCGGGGAAAGCACGGACCGCTGGACGAGGCAAAATTTCTTATTGCGTTTGAGAGGACGCGAGCGTTTCTGGGAAATTGTCCCATAATTTTCTAGATATCTCGGAACTGTTAAGAAATTTTTTTACGTTTACCAGTTCAGAAAAGTGGGTACCGGCGCAGGGTTAATGAGTCCACCACGAAAAACAAAGGATGCACGGAGAGGGTTGCAGCGATCGGAGGTCTCGCGTCTGGACGCGGATGACGCAGCATCCAGCGAGAGCCGTCCTGTCGCGTCTTGATGAGCACGACGAGAGACATCGTCCGTCGATTCAAACTATCGATATCCGACCCCCACGACCCCCGGTTCCGTGGGCCTACACGAGCGGAACGCGATATACGGTGCTACAGGTTCTGATTGCTCTCCACAGATGTGACAGATCTGCCTCCTTCGCCGCGGGACACGAATTTGTCGATACATCCACCGCGAACGGAGAGAGAGAGAGAGAAACGCGAGAAAAGAGGAGAGAGTATGCTGCCCGTGAACGCCGCTGCGGTATCATCGACAGATCGCCGGATGTTGATCGGCCATCGCTAGACACTCATTTGCTCGCTACAGTCCGAGTCGATTAAACGTGATCCGTTCGGCCTCGGTAGAAGTTACACCGTGGAGTCGATTCTACGACCAAAAGCACCATTTTCTTTATTTCTGCCCGTTGAAATGGAAGTTCGTTCAGTGGAGGCTGGACTTATGAATCCCGCTAACTGCCATGTATCTGTAATGTAGATTCATTCGGGTAAGGGTTAAAAAATCAGTAAAAAAATAAGATTGTATGATCTTATTGAAAAAATATATAATCGTGAAAGTAGAGGGTGAGAAAGTCACAATACACGCATACACACAGTCGCTTTAATCCTCTCCGAATAGAAGCCGATACGGATTCAGTGAAAATGATTGATGCTTCTCTAGGTCTAGAATCTCGACGTATAAATTTCTGAATTCAATAACCGCGCAGCTCGCACGTAACTTTCACCCTCCTGAAACGGTCTCCTTTGATCGGAAACGTCAAGAAGCAGTGCACGAAGAAGTCACGGCGCGGCGTCCCACGCTCGAGGCGCGATCCACCCCTAGCCGACTTTCGTATTTATTGACCGAGAGAGAGAGAGAGCCGTCTAGATCCATCCGATCCGAGGAAGAGAAAGAATCGTCCGAGGACGTCGGTGGAGAGAGGTCGAGGCCGACTTTCTTCGGGAGAACCGTGCACACCGTCGTCGGCCGTCGCATTCTTGCTCTTTCTCCCAATCCCGATCCCAATCCCCTGAGCCCGGGGCGCTCTCTTTTCTCCTCCCTGAGCGCGTTTCTTCCCTTTTTCGGACCTGCCATCCGAGGCGGCCGCAACCACCTGCTGAGAAAACTGCTCCGTGACCGTTCGACGGTTGCGTCAGGACCAGGCACAGTTATTTGCATCATCCATCAGCCCGGGTGGAAGGGGCACGACACCGCGGGGCAAGGTGATCGTCGGGGACCGGTGTAGACGATTGGCCCCGTGAACGAAATAGGAGACGCCAACACCCGCTCCCGATTCCCCCCGTCGATTCGCCCGCATTGTTCGACCTTAGCCCGGCGATATTTTATTGGGTTTATGATGTCATTAATCTGATCCACCGGACCCGCCCACAGAGCTTTAATCGTGACGCATCTGAACCGGTGGACACTTGCCGCGCGCGAGCTCTACCTGACCCGACATCTTGGGAATTTTCGGCTCGGACCGCTGCAGATTCCGACCGAGATACACCTCCGAATACGTAAATTATACAGTTTATGGGCCTTCCGTGCACTCCTTTCTTTCGCGCCACGATTCGGGCCGCTTCGGGCCCGCCTACCCCGCTTCAATGGCACGAATAGCTCGCCGCCAAAAAAAAAGTATCGAGTGGTCTCGATATGTGTATGGTTAACCAGTTAACTGCGTGGACGTCTTTGGAAAATGTGTATCTAAACTGTGTCGCACAGTGTAAGCGATGACGAGTATACTCGTCACCCACACAGTACGTGTAATATGGAATGTATAATAATAAAATGACTTTATTTAAATTTTATTTTACTTAAATTGACAAATTAAGCGACGACAAGTATACTCGTCATAAACAGTTAAACAATCACACAATTTTACATTGTCACCGGGGTTCCTGGATAGAGGGATTCGAGGGATAAATGGTGCGGGAAATGCTATAGTCAGAGTGACGTCACGCAGCTATAGTACAGTCTACCTCAGACAGTGACGTCACGATCCTGTAATACGCGACGCCACTACCTGTCCCCGCTGTTGGTAGGTAGGACAATTCTCGGAACATGACATCACGCGATCCTCCGAAGGGCCTTTTTGCGTCTAAAAATCAAGAATAGCACAGATGTGTTATCCGTTTGACTGGAAGTGTACAAATCGTAGCTATCAGCCCGGCGCAATCGCCATTACGCGAGTTGAGCCGCGTGTTAGGCCCCGTAGCCGGGTCAGACGGTTTCCCCATGATCACGGGAGCCAGCCGGCGGGTTCTGGTCGCGGACTAAAATAATATTTTCGAGAGACACCGATATGTTTCGCGGGCGCGGCGGATCGCAGGCACGCGGGGCATCCGTTGCTCGCGGAAGGTATGCGGCGGCGTCAAGTATCTTAGCGGGCAAAAGTTATATTATACCGAGCGTATCTGATGTCTACATGCATGCTGCTCGTATACATACATAGAGTCGAGAGGGGGCATTCACGCCGATGCGGTGCGGTGCGGCGCGTTGCGCAGGGCCCCGAGAGCACGAAATAATGCGGGGATCGGGGCCCGGCTCTCGGCTCGGTTCAGGTTGGCGCGCGCGGCAGCTGGCGGCAGGCTCGCAACGAGATATCAAAGGATTTGCTGATTCAGAGGCGCGTATACCGAGCGAAGATCGTCCTTCGTTTTCTTCGCGATGAAGAATCGAAACGTCGATCGATCATCGAGGGCGTAGCGTCTTCTAGGGTGCGCGTATCTAGCCGGTACGGCGCGAGAGGGACACCCGAAGGCTGACAGTCGTTCCTCGGAAGATTTATTTCTTCGTTGAAAATACCAACCGTGGGAGTCGCTCGAAAAATCATCGAGAAACTTATCTCGATACGGATAGTCGCGTCGACAAGTCCCCAAAAATCTAGGTTTTCTAGCGTTGCCGCGAGAGTCGCTCGAAGTGATGACGTCACGTGCCGAGAGTTGCCCCCACCAGTGGTGGGGGTAGCGTCACAGCCCGCACTGTAGGATCGTGATTGGCTCCCCACCCACGAATCGCCGCGTCACCGTTTGCGTTCGACTACACTATAGTTCCGTGACGTCACTCGGGTTCGCACTGTAGCATTTTTTCGCTATTGAACGAGAGATTTACGAAAGATTCCGAGTGTTCCCGGGAAACGTGATTCGTTTAAAATTGCGGAACGGTCGGAGCAAGAAATGTTGATGTTTGTCGACGTACTTTCCACGGCGAGACAGTCCCGCCTTGGCCATTCATCCCTCTATCTTCCTGTTTATTCGCCAGGATCTCGGCGAACGACCGGACGGTCTCGTTTCTCAACGTGATCGGTCGATATTCTCTTCCCGCGATATTCAGCCGTAATCTGTTTCTCGCGTCCACTCTGAATGCGGTTGTTTCTGCCGATGGGATCTGCGGGGTGTCCCCGTCGGCGACGGGGCCGCGTTTCGCAACGCGATTTATCGGCCGTTTATTTATTTTCGCCCGTTCCCGTCAGACCGGGCCCAGGCGATAGCCAGGGTGTCGATCGCTATCTTAATTTCGTATTGTGATCGGTCAAACGGGCCCCGGACTCGCGCGCTCAATGGCCCCGGGTGTGTACGTACACGCGCGACACTCGGGGCCCCCGCACCCTTTGTGAACGACACGTGAACGGGAACCGTAGCACGATGACATAGTGTCGACGGGGACCTACGACAGGGGCCTCTACACGGTGTACGGCCGGGCGAGACTATCCGCCAGACTTGTCATAGCAATCAGCGTCGGCTTGTGGCAGCGCCGCGCCGCGTCGTGAAATAAGGTAAGGTTTTTCGGACCGACCCACCAACTCTGGCATTCCTGTACCGCTAACTCTATCGTGAAAGTACCGATAATTCATTTTAATAGGAAAGTTGCTTTGCTCACCGTTGCAAATTGACAAGGTTGCAATATGCTGGTTGAATTAACGATTGTTGATGGGTCGGCGGCGCTGCTTAGGCGAAGAAGGAACCGTTGACGGCTTGCGTACTGCCCGCAGTGGGCGTAGGTGATATAGTTTATGATAATCTGTTCGGAAGAATAAGATTAATTTCTGAACTTTGTAGACGGTTCTAGTTTGTAATCGGTTAGTCTTCTTTTCTACAGGTTTTACTTTTTTTTTGTGAAGAACGTCTGTAATGTGTGGGTTACATAATTATTTATTGCTCGTTTCAAAATTAATTTTCCTCGTATAATGTACTTGCTTAAAACGAGGTTTATCAGACCTTATACGGTCCAAGAACGTTCCAGAAGCAATCACTCTGACGAGCTTTAGCTCTGCAGTTTTCATTAGAATGACATGAAATAAATGGTACCTGTTCAATCAAACGCAGTCATCTTCGGGTTTCTCATTTTTTTCCTTCTTCTTTTTTACCTTCATATCGATAATCTGAATATTCGAACAGTATAGATAATGGTACCGACCCAATCAACGTGATATTTCTCAAACGTTCCATTTTTCATTTGTCAGGTGGTGCAATATTTTCAGTTTCCATAAGATCGGTATGTGGAAGCTCAGGAATTCAAATTGAGTTTCATTGATTTAGGAGGGAACATTATTAATGAACGACAGCAATGATTCAGACAACCGAGACCGTGGACACGTGCACCGGAAAGAAACGGTACCATTTTATGCGTGCGCGCGAGTCCGTCGATTAGATCGTTCTACACGGTCCCAACCTTTGGCCTGAATCGCTCCGAACGGCTCACGGGATACTTTCTAAACAAATAATTATCGCTGAGAAAGGCTACGTCACGACGCTAATCGATCGATTCGCGAATAATGGTACTGCGGCACTTAACTCTTCCTCTCGCGTACACTTTTATGGACGTGCATGGGTCGTTTGGCTGGCATTAAACGGGGATCTGCGCGGTTTTATGTAAAATCGCTCTGTCATGAATGAAATTGCGGATTTCAGCCCGAAAATTGCGAAAGCCTGAACAATATCTCCTGTGCACGATTGCACACCTCTTATACGTTGAAAATATTTTTCGTATCTTCAGGCTCGTTATTTCACTGAAATAAATGAATAATACTTTGGCGGTCAGATCAGGTCTAAAAAAATTCAAGTCGGTTAAATCGCTTTGACTTAACAGTTAAATAAAATTAAATTAAACTAATATAAAATATATAAAATAAAATTGAAATAAAATTTGACTAAATGGTTCAGTATTTCAGGACAGAAAAAATACTAGTGCCGAAGTACAAATTGCAGCTTTCTACGTGACTGGCAATTTCAACCTCAAAAGTTTCCTTCTACAAATAAGAACGCTAAAAATTATTAGTTACAATAACTTGTTAAAAATAAGGGTAACGAGCGTTTCAATCATCTCACGTCCAGAATTTAGACATCAATGCGATGCAATTCTGTGGGGCCAGGCACCAATGGAAGGATATCGCGACGAGTTCGGATCCTCGCGCGACTGCCTCACCCGCGCGCGCGTACGAGCTCCAAGCCGTCCGTGGCTCTTTGTCGAAAGTATCTCTAACAGCTCGGCGCAGGATCGTTGTACGGGTCCGTGAGCAGGCAGCACACTTCTCACGGATCCGAAGTAGTATACGTAGACAGTCGCCCCCGGTACGACCCCGGAACGTACGATTCGTATTGTGCGCGATCGCGGAACGAACGATCGCTACACGATCTCCCGCTGCTAGATCGCCAGATCGCCGATCCGCCGGTACAGCGATCTATTGATCGCGAACAACGCTCGGCACACACGGGGCACCGGCGGCTATCTCGCCGCTGCATCGATATGACTACGTTTCCATCGATGCGGAAGTGACAGCCAGGCGAAAAACGCACGAGAGACGCGTACGAGCTCTCGCGAGATCCTCTCGGCAAGGAAATCCGCGAGACCTTGCGCATCCACCGAACAAATTGCACACGGACTCCGAGATCGAATGCACCATAAGGGATGAATGATCAAACGGAAAATTGTAAAAATTTTCAGAGAAGTTAAAATAATTAAGGAGAGCGATCAATGCCTATGTGGCTCCTGCATCTCGCAATTATACATTATACACATAATAAAGAATCTCATCTATAAAATTTTTCCGGTAAAAGCGGAAAATCCGCAGACCCAGCACGACGCATTCTCCGATTTTTAATTAATAACTTCGTTATCGCCAGTCAAAAAGCGACCCAGCGGTGACTCAACTGAAGTTTGCGTAATCGCAGGACAACGACTCGCGGAGTGAAATGGTTACTATTGACCCCGGTTAATTGGCATTCCCCGCTCGGCTCGCGGGACGGTCGATCGGTCGTAACGAGCCGGTGCGATATGGAAATGGAATAAACGTCGTAAATGTGGTAAATGAAAATTTCCGGCGATTAAAACGGCCGCCCGCTGAAACCACGACGGCGGAAAAACATGCGCAGCGGAACGGTTCGTCGGGGAACTTAATGATCGATTAAGTGGATTACAACGGTCCGCGGTAAATCGCGGCTCGCTCGTCCCCGTCGAGGGGGGATTTATTAATCGAGGAATTTATACGAATGGGAGAGACGGGAGGAAGAAAGAGAGAGAGAGGGGAGACTCTCTCTCGCTCTCTCCGTCTGACGCGAGACCCATCCCGCCGCGTGTTTTCCTTTAATTTGATGACGATCGGGATCCGACGCAACTCCAGCCGCGCGCCATCCACGACTGTCCAATGATATTGCTGTTTATCGTTGATTGCCCGCGTCGTTCCGCGCAGCCGATACCGTGGCCGCCTCGCGGGGAGCGTGATTAGCTGATGAATAACAGGCCCTTTTATGTATTATTAATACCAAATCGCCTGCGATTAATCCTCCCGGAAGATACGTCCGCGAGGCATCTAGGAAATTCGAGGGCTCCGGGATCCCGACGCCTGGACGGTGAAGAATGGCCGAGCTTTTTACGGATTCTTCGAGATATTAACCCCTTGCACTGCGATTTATTCGCTTGCGATGATGGTCTGCGAATTCATTTTTATACCATTTTTATAAGCATTAAATTCATTTTTATAACATTTTTATAAGCATTAAATTCATTTTTATACCATTTTTATAAGCATTACATTCATTTTTATACCATTTTTATTAGAAATTCTGTAAAAATTTAACGATATACATTCGGGTGTATCGTTTCAGAGTTAAAAAATCCCTAAATGTTCCAAAGTAATTGAAAAAAAATATTCATATTTAAATTAAAAATGAAAATTAGCGTATAGAAACGTTGTCGGGGATCGTCAAAAAATCACACCGATTCGAAATAAATGCAGCAATGTTTTAGTAGATACTTGAGAGCAGTAGTACAACAGCAGTAAAAAGATTATCCGTCCTTTGAATTTATGCAGCCCAAATAGCATCTTTATTTCTTTACTACGGGGGTGCCTGTTCCTTGTTCGACGATATTTTGAACTGACGTGCAAGATGGCGTGGGTCGAGCAGCCCGCAGGACTGAATTGCATTCGCTCGAACTTCACAGGATCAAGAAATCTGAAACGACACTCTCATTCGTCCCGCTCGGGATTAGAAGGAAAGATTAACGACCGTGTGCGAGGAATTCATAATTATTTTGGGGGAAAGTTACACGTTACACAAGTCCCGGAGCTCGCCTAAAGGTTCCGGAGCGCAACTCTTCAATATTCAAAGAGACCATAATCCCGGGGAATACGAAATTGCACGAATAAACGCGTGCAGAGGCCAGGCCAGGATGCAACGAACCCGAGCCCCGAGACCGGGGAATCGCAAAATTCCTCTCCGCATGGAATCGCTCGCGTGCACGCCGGTCACGTACCCCGGCGAACGCTCGCTGAATTTTTTCCCATTATCCTCGGTGTGTCTTGATCCGGACGAAATCGATCCTCGCCTCATTACCCTTACGTAAGCTGGCATCCGCGAGCTCGCTGCATAATTAAAATTGGACATCTCCCTTGCCCGGGGAGTGGCGTGTTACAACACCGAGCCGCGGCTCAATCTTGATCGCTCGTAGCCGCGGACCGTTCTCGGATCCGCGTGTTGCGTCCGCGGCCTAGATGGACGCTCGATCTATCGCGAGATTGCTCGGGGATTTTTCGTTTTACCCTGAACTCGCATGCACCAAAACTCGCTGTAAGCTGCGCAGCCAGTTGAAAGCGGGGAAAACTGAATTTCTAAAAAATACTTAATTAATCGTGCACTTAAACAACGATTCGATTCCAGAGTTGATTCATTCAAGAAGTTCAGTTCTCGAGTTCAAGCCGTAGAAAATATTTCATCGACGAGAATATTTCTCGATCGTTCGATCGAGCGCTCGTACGTTGAACCCTGCCTTAAAATCTGAAATCAACTGACCGACACGAGACAGCATAATTACCGGATGATCGAATGGCTACCCGGTCGGGTTTCGATCGAGCTGGGAACGCCGCGCCGCGCCGCGCCGGGAGGAAGAGGATGGTTTCGTGCGAGAGTCGATCGGTCAGAGGTGTCGACGGGTAAAAGGAAAGAGCCGAGGGAGTAGGCACGACATCGCCGTGGAGGACCTGTTGACTTAGGCGAGCGGATAATGCGAGCCGGAGAAAGGTCCTCCGCACAAAAGGAGGGTGGCGGATTCGTGGCAGCCGCCGCGCCGCGCCGGGATTCGAGGCACGATCGTGTCGCCTCTTTCCGGCGTTCCTCTTTTCTCCGTGGCTTCGTTTTCTTAAGATTCTCTCGTTTTACAATTCTTTTAGGCTCGCCGAGCCCTGTTTGCCCCGGATAAACAGAAGGCGAAAGGGCCGGAGCGGTGGTCCGTAGTCTAATTGCGGGAGATCTCCTCGAGATCGTCTTTGGGTATCCCGGGACGTGCTCGGAATCGCTTGAACCCGCTCCGAGGAAACTGTGTCACCGTGTACCTGTCCAGCCGCGTGTTTCCCTTCGCTTCGGCCGGGCCGTGCGAGAAGAAAGCGTCACCGAAAACCGTTTTGTAGACGCGGGAAGATTGATCGGCCCTCTGAAAAATGGCCGAGATACTAACGAGTACAAGCTTAATGAGACGTAATCGGGCCCAGCGTGACTTTTAACAGGTTCATTTACATCTTCCTTTCGAACCGGCGAACCTCCTTATAATCCCTTAATCCGACATATTGATGGATCCCGCCGCGGCTTCGAAGCCGCTCGCTTAATATCCGGCCACCGTGTGTCGTCTTCTTTTTAATTTTTTCTTTTTTTTTTGCTGTTCGTGTCTCGCTCTCAACGCCAATTAATCAGGCTCGGCCTTGTTCCAATCGCGTTTACTTCGCGAGCAGCAGATTCCGAACAATCGCCGCCGCGCCGCATCATCCGTAAACCGTGTTTCCTAATAATAGACCTCGGGAAGCATTGACATTTTTATTACCTCGACGATAGGCGCCTTTCTAACGCTGATCGCGAATTAAACGGTGTTCACCGTGGAACTGACGCGCGGGACGCGAAGCGGAGACGTCGGAATCCTATCAACGAAGAGCCATTCCTCCGCCGTGAAGCGATCGAGAAACGTTGTTTGCCGCCGTCTGTGCATCGCCGAGTATGTGAATTTGACGATCTTCATTTTGTTTTTCAATCCGGAAACTTCGCAGACGATGATCAAAATTTATTTTTTATTCCGTTTTTGTGAAAGGGGTGTTTCTCAGATGAACGCACGGCGTTCTGTTCGCTCGTTCGATGCGAATAAAGTCCGCGGTCCAATCGTGACGAGCCTAACGACTCCGCTCGTTGCACTCGACGACGGAGCAATAAATAACGGAAAACAGTAACACTGTTCCACCCGGGACGGTTAAATGAACTATTCGTTCAATAACGCTCACGTCTCCCCCGAGTTCCAAGAAGCCCCGCTGTTTCTTCCGTCGAGATCAGCTGGAAAAATGACTCCGGGGTGGATAGAGGGGACGTAGAGAGAGAGAGAGAGAGAGAGAGAGGGAGAGGGAGAGAGAGAGAGAAGAGGAGGGGGTTAGGGGGTCGTAGACGAGCCGAAGGTTAATGAGTTTGCTACTGCCTGTCACGAATAAAAGTACAGGCATGGGGCCAGTGTTGCGCCCGATGAAATAGGTATACGTATACCTCGTAGGTTATAGCAGCCGGTACATACGTGGTTTCCGGAATGCATCCCCATTGGTCGCGCACGAATTACCCGCTGGAAGGGGGCAAAGAGCAAACCGCTCGCCGGCAAGATGGCGCCTGTTCTAAATTCAAAACAAGACGCTGCTTAGCATATACATATCCCGGGCTCAGCCGCGGCGTGCACGCTATGACATTCGCAATTCAAATCCGTACATTTCTATTACCATTTTAATTCAAGGGCACTCGGTCGCGACGCGTGCATCAGCCCCGCGAGGGTTACTTTGCATCCGGACGCTGCCGATCGGCGAAATTTCTTCTCGATCCTCGTTTTCCGCGAAAGAAAATTTACGTTGGAATTCCGTGTACCAAACCGTCCGGTTCCGTTTCTGCGATTTTTTCAGTCAGATAAGATATCGTCGCGAATTCGAATATTTTTGATGCAATATTAAATCATTATGTACCATTTTTTATTTCACTTCCGGTGAAAGTCCTCCGGTTTGTTAATCTCTGAGACCGAGAATGTCGTAAAGAGAATGTCGAAATTCTAAAAATTACAGTTTCGTAATTCTCTACACCAATAAGTAGAATTTAGCATTCCAACGAGGAGAAGATCATCCTGGCGCCGACAATTACTTAATGACTCATTGTCGCTATGCACGAATTTTTACCGTGAAAGGTCTCGCCCAGAGAATGAGAGTTCACGGATTAGTACAGAGAAAGCGTTTCGGTAATTCTTTCAATAATACAGGAGATCGGACAATTAACATAATGTTTAAATATCGCGTTATTGAATTATTAGCTTGAATTTCGCGATT